>JARWIR010000002.1:24431874-25672946 GCA_029959085.1 Nemophila menziesii
TTAGACCTTGAGAGCGTCTAAGAGGGCTACGACACAATCACGAGGCAGCCTAAACTTAGGGTTATTAAGCGCCACCAAGGCCCTAAGCAATTCAATTCCAAACATGGTAATAGTGGTTAAAACATACACTAATGACTATCTAGTTGGAATCGGTGCTGTCAGGACCAATATCGGATACTAGACGTTATGTGGTCTTTCAATAGTTAAACAACCCTTCCGGGCGACCATCTAACTACTATTAAGGTAATCATATACGCATGCATTCGCAAGGAAAACAGACAATAAATCAAAACACATAAACATAAAATAAAACATGAATTCAATTAAATATGAAAGTATCCCAAATCAGATAGAAAAACAAGGGTTCATACATATAGCTAAATTTATTTAATTCATACTAAAGAAAGAAAAGACAACAATTAAAGATTTGAAGGTTGAAATGACATAATATGGTGTTCAACTCCTTCCAGACTTCTCTTCTTGTGTTGCAAGCTTCTTCCTGGATTAAGGCTTAGCCAAGGATGATTTTCTTATGATAAGTGGGTGTTTTATAGGGTATAGGAAACCCTAAAACGTTTCTTAGAGTATAAGATATGTATTGGACTCCAAGTCCAACTCAAATTCGTAACCCTAGAATATAGAAAAGGTAAGATTTTGATGCCGTTTTGTTTTGGCCGTAACTGATTCAATAATTATCCGTTTGACGCGTTCCAATAGTAGAAACTGATTGTCTCAGAAAGATCTTTAACTTTTCTTTATACCATTCTTCCAAATTCCTATCCAATCTTGAGATATAAGCCCTTTTAGGTTCGTAGCTGCTGAAATTCAGATTTATTGACAACTTTATCTTTTCCTTTTTCATATTTTTTGCCTTTTATCTCAAATTTCCATGTTTATCCTCTTTCCTTTATCTCTTAAAATTAACTTGGCCTCTAATTAATTACCATATATCTTAAAGCTTCACAATTAAATAAACAATTAAACCCAATATGCTCTAAAAATAATAAATAATTAAATTAAGGCACGAAATAGGAAAGTGTACTAAATCATGAGAAAGTCGACCTATAACCTAAAAAATACACCTAAAATGATGTCTCCAACTAAGATTAAATCATGACAAATGGGGAGACATCAGCATATATTGATATTGTGTGTTTTGACTTATTGTTCCAGCCCTATATTTGGCCAATATTAGGACTATCCTTAGTAATTGAGTTAACACCCGGAAGGGGGATTCAGTTATTGACAACACCACATAATCGTCTAGTGTGTAGTAGTGATCCTGACGGACTTCCCTAACTAGATAGCCATAAAGGTTTGATTTAATCGCCGATCATTACTCAGGGTCCCCTTACCCAAGTCCCCTGGTAGTGGAGAGGTTGCTCCTAAGTCCACCCTGACGGGGGTTAGGTAGAATTTAGAATCCCGGTTAATATATAATGCTCATTTCACCCTTAAGATTAGAATGACAACTTAGTAAGATAGACTCATATTAGTGACCCTAATTTATCTGACTTACATTCATATTTATTTATCTGCATTCTTATTTATTATTTCACATCAGATAATATGTATCTCATCTCTGTTTTAATCTAAACATCTAAATTCATCTACGCTTATTGAATACAAGTAAATCTGATAGATTAAAAACCCTGCGAACGAACTTTTCTTATCAACTAAACTTGCAAACGATTTGTAATACTTGCAGTGAGTTTCTCGTGGTAGTCAAGGGCGTGTCCTTTATTATTATCTTTATTTATCTGTTTATTTATCACACCTTTGCCCCCACCAATGCATTTTAAGTCGAGGTTCGTTATTTTTTTAGCTATGGAAAAACCTGTTTTATAAGCGTTAATGAGATTATAGAATGGATTTAAAGAGCTTTAAGCTTGTTAGTACGAGATTTGATGGATAGTTTAGGGACATATCTCTAGTATTGAGATCAATATCTTGGTCTACTCTTATGTATTTCGCAGATCTAGTGATTCCATGGCAGAGAACCATTCGTTTTCAAGGAGAGGCTATTTGAAGTTGCATTTTGAGTCAGGTTTTGTTAATTTTTCATTCCATGGCGAGTCTTGTTTTGAAAAAATCAATGTGCTTCTACAATGGATTCAATGAGCTTCAAGCTTGCTCGTAGGAGCTTGGATTGACGGTTCAACGACAAATCTCCGTTAGTGAGCTCGAGATCTTGCTCCAGCAAAGAAGAAATGGATGCATGGTTTGGTGATCCATGGCCTTACAAACGAGGAGAGATTTGATTGTTAAAAGGTAATCTACTCTTTTGTAAGAGAATTAGACATTACTCGGTGAACATAGATGACGTCAATGTTGATGTCAGCTATAGGGGGTTTGCATTTTTTAACCTTATTAATTAATATAATAGTGTATTAGGGTTTTAAATTTTGTTTAATTATAAGATGTTTTTTTTGTTTTTCCTCAACTTTAGAAATTTTTTACTATAAAAATAACATTTATGCTATTTATCTCCTTTAATTTTTTGTTTAATTTAAATTTATCAAACCTACTCAGCGATTTTATTTTGATTACATAGTGTTTTGGACAATACTCAAATAATTCAATGGGGATACTCAAAGAATTCACTAAGCATACTTAGTGAAATTTTACGATACTTAGTGAATTTTTCAGATACACAGTGATTTATTTCCCGATACTTAGTGATTTTTTTTTATACTCAATGAATTTTTTGCAAAACTCGGTAAATTTTTTCACTACTCCATAAATTTTTCAATACTCATGAAACCTCGATACTCAGTGAATTCGTTGAGTACGCAGCGTGTACCGACGCTGGTAGTGGTCGAATCTGAACAGTACCAATACTTAGTGACTTGATACTCAGCGACTCAATACTCAGTGACTCATTAAATTGGTGATCCATTCTTCGTACATTTTTTTGTCTTATGTGGTTTTATTTTATTTGAGGGTATTTTAGTATTCGATCACCCAAAGATTAGGTGTTCACCTTTTTTTTTAAATGAATTTAGCCACATGTTCCTTATAGAGTATAATTTTTTTCTCTAAAAGAATGAATTGTGTATAAAAATAAAGTCAAAAGGTCATTCTATACTACTAAATCGGACTTGGGCTATTTTAAAAGAATAATTAAATATGAAATGACCCAAGTCCACTCTTCAAGTCCAAAATCCTGTAACTGTTGTACACCCCTCACGAAAACGGCTGCAACTTTCTCAGTTTAACTCTGAATGGACTCATTCAACTTACTAATACTTCGCAACTCAATAAGGAACGAATCTTCTTTACAACGCAGAGGCTGAATCCAACATTAAGTGGCTCGAAATCAGCAATTACCATCAGCCTTTCAAATTTTCAGCTCAAATTTGTCAACTCTTCGGGATATTTCTTCGAGCTTTTGACATCATTACACGATCTAAGACTTCTATTCTCGATTCCTATCCTTGCTAGTATTAGAAACCTACAAACTTTTCACTAAAACAAACCCTATTACACGCAAAAGCTTAATAAATGTAAACTACTAGAATTCAAGGATGAAAAATGAAATTTAACGATTTAATACAAAAAGTCTATCTAATTAATCAAATAAACACCAAAAATGATGTCTCATATAGGTATATAATTAGAACAAAATGGGAGACAGCAAGACCCCCTACTCAAACCTTTGTCGTCCCGACAAAGTAAAACTAAAAAACAAGGGCCTAAAGTAGATGCAAGAATGTAGAAGCTAATGAATACACCCAAAGAAATACTCAAAATAAATCTCATATAGCAAAAATTAGGAACTAATATACACATACACATGCAAAATCAAAGACAAATAATATCAATCTTAAAATTAACTTCACAATGCTAGAAGGTTACACTTGTACTTATCTCAATATGATGGCTATAGGTTGCTCCTCGATCCTTACTCGCTTTGAACGCTCCACTTAGTATATTCCCTATTAACTTACCATGTACCTAGGAATCACGAGGACTTTACCGTTTTAGCATAGGCTTAGGGATGGTGTGGTATGTATATTTGGTAAATTTGAAGTGAGCTTTTGGCTCTCTGCTCACTTTCCATCAACAACTGTCCACGAGTTTGACTTTACGCTCAAATAACGTTCTCACTCAACCCATTTGATGCACTAATTTTGCATCTCCAATTCAACCCAATACATATAAGATGATTCCCAGAAGATTCCGCTTTGACGGGTAAGTTATTCTTTCTTTTTTTTGTATTGGAGAAACCGGGTTCCCGAATCCTACTATATTGAGAACTATTTTCACTTCACTTTTTTTTTCAATCCCGGCAAAGGGTTATAAATAATATCATCATCTGAATTTGTGCCTCAATACAAACACATATAATTCCCTCCCAATATAATTTCCCAAAGATGGACCCACCACCTTAAACTAAAGCTTGAGACAGGTCTCAGGATCGTGATTCAAGTGCGGGTCATTTTGGAAATGCCTAACAACTAAGGGGGTATGGGCTTATATCGTGGCGACAAAATAAAAGGCTTTAAGGCTTAAAATTGGGCTAAGACGGATAATGTTAATACAAGGGATAGAAGGCTAAAAAGGTCCCAAATGGCTAACAAAGAACTGCCCCTATCATTTCACTAGTTACATGGTTCATCTCTAGTTCATACCTAAGTGGGTTCTCTACTAATTTAGATCTCACGTTCTACAAACCAAACATTTTCCTTAAGTACAAGTTTACTTCTTTTGCATTGTTTATTAATTTTTCCTATTCATTACCTATGTTTTTGAGCAATTAAAGTGCGTTTTATACTAACCCCTAAAGTCCACTATTTACTATCATAGATTTATCAAAAGTATGCTTAATGGGGACATTTAAGATCTTCTACAGTCAAACGCAACTCCTAATTAATTTATTGAAAGCAATTAAAACAAATAACACGTATAATTGGGACGAGGCAACGAACCCCACCCCAAACTCAAAAATGAGTCGTGTCCCCACGACTCGAAAAGACTCAAAGCAAATAAACTAATCTACACTAAATGAGAAGGGATAGAAAACGTATCTCAACCAGCGCGAGGCTGGTTGTCGGTGTTGCGTCCAAGTAGAGATTCCTTCATAAGTAATCCATAGGTGGCACGTTGGATGGTGCTCACCCCAAGTAGCATATTTCTGAGAAGGTCTAACTCTTTCGTAAAGTTTTTTAAGTAGCAATCATCTTATCTTTATTCTCTTTCAACACCCGAATTTCATCTTGCAACCCATTATCAGTATGTACCTTCTTCTTTGGTGGAGGAGCTCTAGGATTATTTATCGGATGGGTTGTGTCATTGTGGAAGTTTTCAATGGAGTTCAATGTCATTGCGCCTCCTTATTCTGAAGGCTCAACCTCTTCGCTCCTACGCGGTACTTTTGCGTCCAGACACATGGCAGTGATGGTACAAGGGAACTTAAGGTTTTGCTGAACTGTAGGGATTTTCTCGAACTCCATTATAGTTTCATAAATTACACACGCAACATCCATCTCTTGATTTTCAATAATGCACTTAATGAAGATTACATGCTCCTTCTTCAGTTCGGAAGTATGAGTAATACCAAAGAAATTAGGGATTATGAATCTTGACCATACCTTAGCACAAGGTAACAAATAACTGCTATAAACTTTCCTAACATATCTCTCACCACTTGGAATATGGCGTTTCCCATGAACTAAGACTTTGTCCCAAAGAGATCACACTCAAAATATGGGTCATTAAGTGTTTCAAAATAAGTACAAGGACCAGTAAAGTTTGGAAATTTCAAAGTCTTGCGAATAAGCTCAATTGAGAAGGGTAATACCTTTTTACGGACAATAATTGACTGTTTATTCGAGAAGGCTACTCCTTCATAAAAATCTCATACCAAGGTAGGATAAAAGTAAGGTTTCTTTGTCTCAAGTCGGTCCACCCAAACTTATCACAAGTAATAGCATAACTCATAAACTCGTTGAACATAATACCAGAAGGAAATACTCTCTCAACATCAAACTTCAAATAATTAATTCTGTCACGAACCTGATCAGGCCAACTCATGGTTACTCTCTTAGGTTTCTGTGCTATAGCTTTTCTGCGTGGAGCTCGTGGTTCTGAAACGGGTTGATTAGGAATTCCTCTTCAATTTATTCTTCTTCATCAACCAAAGTAGGCTTAGTAGGAATAGCCTTACTTGGGATTTCTTTCCTCTTCATAGCAGACTTAAGCTCTTCAATCTTGCGTTTAGGACCTGAATCTGGAATCTCAATAGCTCTCTCTTGTGTAGAACCAGGATTGTTTCTTGTTCTTGGATTATGTCTTCGAGTATAACTGAAAGAATCTGTCCTGTTTGTCATGGATTCTCACCCCAAACTCAAAACTTCGAAAAGTAAAACACTGGAGAAAAGTTTCGAACTTTGATGTTTTGAGGGTAGATGGTGGGAGATTAATGTGAGATCTGATATGGGTAAGGCTTAATTTATGTGATTGGAGAGATTTATTGGTTCAATTAATGATTAGGATGAAGAAAAAGTTGAAAATTGGTGATGTTTTGGAAAGATCTTGAGTTGATTATGTGTTTTTAGGGTAAAGATGGAGGGATTTGATGATTAGAACTTGTTTTGATGATGATTTTTGGAGTGGTGGAAAGCTGAAACTGGATGTGGAGGCCAACTTGAGAAGGAAGGTAAATATATAGGGTTTAAAGGCTAAAAACCGCCTAACACAGTGGCGAAACCAGGTTCCCGGTTTTCGTCGCTAGGTCGGTGAAAAAGAAATTACTAAATAATTTTTTTTACCCTGGACGCAGCCTCCCTTGCGTCTGAGCACACACTCTAGTTAGAGAGTTTGCATTTCTCAGCTCTCGAAACCAGGTTCCCGGTGAGCTTGCAAACCAGGTTACCAGTTTGTGTCGATGGCACGAGGTGCTTATAGGCTAGACGCGACCCCTTGCGTCTGAACACACGCAGGGGTCAGAGGGTTGGATCCCCTTCAATGCCAAAACCGGGTTCCCAGACAGCTCAAAATCGGGTTCCCGGTTTTTGTCGCTGGCGCGAATCCCGATGCAGCAGCCTTGCGTCTCCACCTACACACTAGTTAGAGTGTTGGGTTCTTCAGCACATGAAAGCGGGTTCCCGGTTTTCCACCTGGAATTCCACTAAAATTCTTACTTTGTCAAACTTTTAACCCCAAACTCATGACTTTTTGCACTCCTGAAATCATAAAAAACAACTACCCTTTCTCATTTCTTAAAAATAAACACTAATAAAAAACAATTAATCTAATTTACACTAAAAATTTAAACTAGTATACAAAGAATTGGCTTTTGTTTAACGTCGTTAAGCTCGACGTGTTACCTCTCGCTTCTAAGGAGCTTCAAGGAGGTACATGACCTCCCCAGAATGTGGATCTTCCGTGCGATTGATATCCTTGCATGCATGATAGATCTTCAATCGATGACCATTCACCATGAAGGTGCGGTGCTCGATTGGATGTTCAATCTCTTTAGCTCCATGAGGCGTGACCTTGGTCACAACGTAAGGACCAGACCATTTCGACCTTAACTTATCCGGATAATTACTGAACTTGGAGTTGTATTTAAGGACCTTTTGTCCAACTTCAAACCTCTTAACACAAATACAATTATCATGCCATCTCTTAGTGTTTTATTTATAAAGAGTCGCATTTTCATAAGCATGTAATCTAAACTCATCAAGTTCATTCAGCTTCATCATACGATTTTCACCGGCTAAAGTAGGATCTAAATTCAACTGCGCTATAGCCCAATATGCACCTAACTCAAGTTCGAGAGGTAAGTCACAAGCCTTACCATAAACCATACGATACATAGATGCAACAACAGAAGTTTTGAACGCAGTACGATAAGCCCATAAAGCATCGTCTAAATTCATTGACCAAACTTTTCTTGTAGGACCAACAATCTTTTCAAGGATAAATTTTACCTCTCGATTTGAAACCTCAGCTTGACCATTGGCTTGCGGATGATACGCAGTAGATACACGATGTCTTATCCCATTCTTCTCTAGAATTGTGTTCAGATATTTGTTCACAAAGTGTGAACCTCCATCACTGATAATAACTCTGGGTGTGCCATGTCTAGTGAAAATAAGAGACTTCAAAAATTTAATCACTACTTGCAAATCATTTGTTGGTAGAGCTACAGCCTCTACCCATTTAGACATGTAATCAACAACTAATAGGATGTATTGATTTCCATTGCATGGTACAAAGGGACCCATTAAATCCATACACCAAACATCAAATATTTCAACTTCAAGAACATTGTTAAGTGGCATTTCATGCCTCTTGGATATATTACCAGTAAACTGGCATCTGTGGCACTTCCTAACATACTCATTACAATCCCTATGTAATGTAGGCTAATAAAAACCGGATTGTAGTACCTTAGAAGCTGTGCGGTCGCCCTTGAAATGTCCTCCATAAGGTGAAACGTGACAACCTGCAACTACTGATAGAATATCTTTCTCAGTATACATCTTCTTACCATCTGATCACTGCACACTTTGTAGAAGAAAGGGTGATGTCTCCCTATTCGTGATGAATTAATCCTAGTTGGAGACATTTTTTTTTTCTAATCAACAAATCAAACTTTTTCATTATAAATCAACTCCAAAAACATTACAAATAGGTCTTACAAGCATAGGCCCAAGCATGGGAAATATACCTTGTAAGCCCATTAATAAACTTTCAAAAATTAAAACATTACAAACTATTAAAAGCCTTAACTACTCGGCCCATTTACTAAACTATTACAAAGCTATTGGGCTAATAGAAAGTTACAAATACAAGCTCATTTAACTAACTTCTCAGCTATTCTAATAACATTCGTATTTTTAAATCTTTTATCCTTTATCTTCATTTTGACCATTTCACGGATTCTCCCACTAACTTGTTCTTCGTTCAAAATCACCCCTCCATGCTCAATTTCATTTCTTTGCTTCCACACTATATAAATATATGAAGTAATCAATAAGCTCACAAGCAATTTCATCTCTTTACCTGGTAAACTGAGGAATTTATCATTTAGATCCTCAAAATCTCTCAGCATCCACCCAATTTCACAGATAATTAACAATTTCTGCAAAATTCTCTTTGAGAATGAACATAGGAAGAAAATATGTTCATTATCTTCTCCTGTAGCTTTACACAAACCATACAGAGGATCAACTTGAACACCCCATTCCAGCATCCTCAGTTTTGTACTTAACCTATTTTGAATAGCTAGCCAAGATATAAAAACACACCTTGGAATGTTGGCTTTAGACCAAATCAGCTCATACCAATTGACAATTGTTATGTCTGACATATTAGTGAGTTTAATAAAGGTTTTTTGAAAGAAAACCCCTTCTTGCTAGATTCACTCCAAACCTTCTTATCCTCCTTATTAACCAGTTTAACATCATCTAAATAAGGTAGTATTTTGCCCACACATGGTGGTAATCTCCACCTCTCCTTCCCATAGAAAGTATCAACTATTTTGTGACTATTCAAATTGTCTTTAGCTAGCTCAATTCCCAGAATTTGTTGAATATTCTGTCCCTTAAGCCATCTATCCCATATAAAATAAGTAGTTTTTCCATTATATACAGTGTGAGTAATGAAATCATATGCTAAGCTCCTGACCTTCATTAATTTCTTCCAGATCCAGGTAACCTAGTTGGAGACATCATTTTTAGTAAATTATTGTTTTTAGAGCATATTGGGTTTAATTATTTATTTAGTGTGAAGCTTTAAAGATAATTATGGAGATTAATTAGAGTCCAAGTCAAAGACTAAGAGATAAAGAAAGAATATAAGCATGGTAATTGGAGATAAGGAAAGAAAGCTATAATTATGGAAAAGGAAAAGCTGCTTTAAATCTGAATTTCAGCACCTACGACCACAAATCAGCTTATATCTCAAAATCGGTGTGGAATTTGGAGAAACTAATAAGAGCAAAGTTGAATATCTTTCCGAGACGATTAATTTCGACTACTCATACGCATCAAACGGATGAGTATTGAAGCTGTTAAGACCAAAACAAAAACGGGTCTGATTCCATGTTTTAGGGTTACGAATTTGAGTTGGGTTTGGAGTCCACTACTTACCTTCTCCTTCAAGAAAACGAATTAGGGTTCCTAAACAACTATAAATACACCCTTATACCATTGTAAACATGTCCTTGCTCATTTTCAAGCTTAGGCTTAGTCCTTACTTGTATTTTCTCAGTTTTAAATAATAGCTTAGTCCTTTAAATTAATATTCATCCTTAGTATCAATCTATTTATCCAAGAAGCAAGCTGACCTATAGAGGACGACAAGAAGAAGAAGTTAGAGAGTGACAAACTCCTATTCTACATCTCACCTTCTCTATATTTATGGTAATTAGCTATAGATTGTGGCTTCACCATATTTCTAAGCTTTTATTCTGTAAGTTTTACTTTTAATTGTTGGGTTATTATTTTGTCTGCATTCATTAATACTATTTGTTATTTTAATTGATTGAGCTTGGCGTATATTGTTAATATGTGTTTTGACTTATTGTTACATCCCTAGATTTGGCCAATCTTAGGATTATTCTTAGTTATTGACAACACCACATAATCGTCTAGTTTTGATCCTTCGCCTAACTAGATAGCCATAAAGGTTTGATTTAATCACCAATAATTACTCAGGAATCCTTGGTAGTGGAGAGGTTGCTCCTAAGCCGAATATAGGCTAGGTAGAATTTAGAGTCCTGGTTAATATATAATGCTTAATCTGTGACAGGTTAGAATAACAAGTTAGTAAAATAGACACATAATATTAATCCTAATTTATTTGACTTACATTCATATTTATTTATTTGTATTATTTATTTATTCGCGTTAGATAATTATTCATCTTTTTATATTTTATTCTAAACATCTAAATTCATCAACGCTTGTTAAACATAAGTAGATTTAACGGATTAAATCCCTGCGAACGAACTTGACTTATCATTAAAACTTGCAAACGATATGTGATACTTGCAGTGAGTTCCGTGGTTGTCAAGGGTGTGTGCTCTTTATTTATCTATTATTTTATCACACCTTTGCCTCCCAAAATAACTGTCTAGCACGACATATCACCCTCTTCTTATCCTGTGATATGGCTCCTTCGAGAAAGGTACCACTTACAATAAGATTTGCAATGTCTGTGTACCACGGAGCAACATCATATACTGCAAATAAGCTTTCATCGGGAAATTCCTCTTTAACTAGCTTAGGACCACTATTCGACTCAGAATCTTCAAGACGAGACAAATGATCTGCAACTTGATTATCACACCCCTTTCTATCTTGAATCTCTAAATCAAACTCTTGTAGCAATAAGACCCATCTGATTAACCGTGGCTTAGCATATTTCTTTTACATAAGGTACTTAATAGCGGAATGATCGGTGAATACAACAATTTTCACCCCAAGGAGATAGGAACGAAATTTGTCAAAGGCATTAACGACCGCTAAAAATTCCTTCTCGGTCACTGTATAATTAATCTGAGCACTAGTGAAGGTCTTGCTCGCATAGTAAATAGAGTGAAATACCTTGTCTTTTCTTTGACCCAACACATCACCCATAGCTAAATCACTAGCATCACGTATAACTTGAAAGGGAATATTCCAATATGGTGGCAGCACAATCGGTGCAGTAATAAGTTTCTCTTTAAGATCTTGGAATGCCTTCATGCAAGCTTCATCAAAAAGGAATTTGGTGTCCTCTTCGAGTAAGTTACACAAAGCTTTTGAAATCTTGGAAAAATCTTTGATAAAACGGCGATGAAACCCATCATGGCCTAGAAAACTCCTTACCCCTTTGACAAAAATAGGAGGGGGAAGAGTTTTTATAACCTCAATCTTCGCACGATCAACTTCCAAACCAACGCTCGATACCTTGTGTCCCAACACTATACCTTCACGAACCATAAAATGGTATTTCTCCCAGTTCTAGACCAAGTCGATTTCATGGCATCTAATTAATACTTTATCTAGATTCTGCAAACAATCATCAAAGTTATCTCCAAAAATAGAAAAATTATCCATAAATACCTCAAGGAATCGATCAATCATATCTCAAATATTGCCATCATGCAACATTGGAAGGTAGCAGGTGCTCTACACGGTCCAAAAGGCATCCTTCGGTATACGAAAGTACCAAATCCAAAAGGCATCCTTCGGTATACGAAAGTACCAAAAGGACATGTGCATGTAGTCTTATGTTGGTCATCTGGATCTATGCATATCTGGTTGTATCCTGAATAACCATCTAAGAAACAATAATATTCTCTACCTGCTAACTTGTCCAACATCTGGTCGATAAAAAGAATTGAGAAATGGTCTTTTCTAGTCACCTTGTTCAACTTACGATAGTCCATACACACTCTCCAACCAACTACGGTTCTTGAGGGTCTGGCTTCATTCTGATCATTCATGATGGTGGTGATACCACCCTTCTTTGGCACGCATTGAACTGGACTCACCCAATCACTACTAGCTATGGGGTAGATGATCCCCGCATCTAGTAGCTTAATAACTTCTTTCTTTACCACTTCTTTCATTGCAGACATCAACCTTCTCTGTCCTTCAACTGAACGTGTACTATCATCCTCTAAAATGATCTTGTGTTGGCAATAGGAGGGGCTAATATCTTTGATATCAGCAATAGTCCAACCTATTGCCTCTTTATTGGCTCTTAGTACACGCAACAATTTGTCTTCTTGAGGGCCTGTTAATGTAGCTGAAACAATAACAGGTAAAGTTTTATCAGTACCTAAATATGCATACCTCAAGTGTGACGGAAGCGGTTTCTCTTCTAACTTTGGGGGAGACTCAATAGATGGTTTCTTTTGAGGTTCAATCTCCCCTGCATCTCGTAAATGTTCATAGGCTAAACGCCTATACTTTGGATTCTCATAATTAAGAGTTGCCACTGTTTCGGCAAGCTCTTCCATCATATCAGCTAAATCAAGCGTTAAAGTAGCCTGCAAGATATCATCATAGTTAAAATAATCAAATACCTCTTGCGTGGCATGTCCTGCTATATCCATTCGGAAACAAACTCCTAGAACATCTGGAGACTTCATGGCTCTAAACACATTGAACTTTACCTCCTCGTCTTGGATTCTCATGGTTAATTCTCCGTTTTCTACATCAATTAAAGTACGCCCCATGGCTAGGAACGGTCGGCCCAAAATGATGGGGACATTCCTATCCGCGTCGTATTCAAGAATAACAAAATCAACAGGAAAAACTAATGTACCTGCCTTGACGAGGACGTCTTTGATTCGTCCCTCATTATGCACGAGGGATCTATCTGAAATTTGTAGGACCACAGAGGTAGGTCTCATATCCCCCATCAAATTATCAAAAACTGATTTGGGCATGCGATTAATTCTCGCGCCCAAATCGCATAAGGCTTTTCCTTTCCACTCATTACCAATCAAAATCGGAAGCGTAAAACTCCCAGGATCAAGCAGCTTAGGTGGCAACTTACTTTGGTAGATGGCACTACACTCTTCTGGTAATCCTACCATTTCATTATCACAATAAGGTCTCTTGTTGGTGAGGTCCCATTTTAATAACTTCACATACTTCGGTATGTCTTTAATGGCTTCTAATAACGGAATGTTAACATTGAGACCTCTCACCCTATTCAAAAATCTTTGATATTCAGCCATATCCCCTTTTTTCTGAACTCTTGAGGGGAAGGGTGGAGGAGGACGGGTTTCTACAACATCTTTCTTTTTCGGAACTTCCAGAATCTTCTCCACTTCTACCACTTCAGGGTCTTCATCTTTCTCTTCCACCTCCTCCAACGGTTCTTCCTTTCTAGATACTTCTTTTTCTTTCATAATTGGGAAAGGTGGTGGTTGCAATTTCTTACCGCTTCTAGTAGTGATCGCGTTACAATCCTCCCTTTGTTTTGGAATTTCCGTGTCACTCGGGAGTTGGTCTTGGCCTCGAACATTTAAGGAATTTGCGATATTTGATATTTGATTTTCTAATATTTTCAACGAAGCGGTATGTGAGTTTAACGTTTCCTCCATCTTGTTTTCTTTAACGGTTGTGGTATCTTTGAATCGAGATAACTGATCTTCAAGTATAGAGGACTTACTATTAGCATTGGATATGTATTGTGTCAAGGTAAGTGCTAAATCATTAGCGGTGATTGCGCCTTCTTGAGGTCGGGAGGGAAGCGCCTTTTGAGCTAGTGTATCGGAATAGGCTTCATGATCGGCTCTAGGTTGGTTCCCTTGGTATTGGTTTTGCGACTTAAACTGGTAATTATTCCCATGAGGCCTTTGTTGATAGGTTCCTGGATTGGCTGCCCCACGTGGATTCGAATACTGAAAGTGATGTCTCCTCATTTGTGATAGATTTATATTAGGATGAGACATCATTTTTAGTGATTTAGAAGTCATAATAGTCAATTTTCTTGAGAAATAGTGCACTTTCCTATTTTGAGTCTTGATTTAGTGAAATAATATTTTTAGAGTATATTGGATTTAATTGTTTATTTAGTGTGAAGCTTTAAAGATAATTATGGAGATTAATTAGAGTCCAAGTCAAAGACTACAAGATATGGTAAAGAGATTAGCATGGTAATCGGAGATAAGGAAACAAAAGCTAAAAAGATGGAAAAGGAAAAGCTGTCTAAATCTGAATTTCTGCAGCAACGCCTAAAGAAGTGGTGATATTTTTTTTGTTCCAAATCCTTCTCATTAAACATTTAAAATTATTACAAAATTAACCAATTCCCGTAGGAACGGTTTCAGTTTTGATGATTTCATCTAACCTAGATGTGTACGTGTTTAGACACGAGTCTTGCATTTTGCCACTTAGCTTATACTTAGCTACCCCATCGGCTAGTCTATTCCTACTACGATTAATCCATCGAAAAATAGGTTTACAATCCTCAGACACAAAATAAATACTTTTAATAATATTACAAATTAATGGAGAATTAAAGTGGTTCCTAGGCTCTAAAGGTTGCATAACTTGGAGGCAATCATTCTCTATAATCACGCTTTGAGGAGGAAACTCTCGAGCGAGAAGACAAGCTTTTAGCACCCCCAAAGCTTCTGCCTCTTGAGTGCTTTCCACCTTAACCTTCCATGCTTTGCAATATAGCACTTTAACTGAAAAGTCCCTAGAAACACAAGATATAGCACCATTATTATCTTTAGTAGATGCATCACAATTAATTTTTATAAAATTTATGGGTGGAGGAATCCATTTAAGTGTTTGTTCATTATTTTCTACCTCTATACTCACCTCGGTTTCATGAGTTTGACTTCTACCTTTCTTAAGCATAGAATTTTTATTTTTATTATCCTTCAGTTTATAGTTAACATCATTAGGATAAATTGTATTTTGATACTCTTCCCACTCTTTTTTAGCATTATCTAAGCATTTTAAAGGGTCAAGCTTTTTGCTCTTGTATTTATATGCGCATCTACCTTTCCAAATGTGCCATAAGATAGTGCATATTTGTTCCATCATAAATTTAGTATCTATTCCTGCCTCCTTCCTATTCTCTTTCAAACTTGCCATCCAAACATCTATGTTAGAGGTAGATTGGTTGCAAGTTATCAAGTTAAAAGGGGAAGCAAACCAAATGGCTCTAGTCCATTCACAGTTTAATAACATATGCTCAACAGTTTCAGATTCTTTATTACAAATATCACAAATTAGGCTAGAAGTAATTTTTCTGTTATACACATTTTCATTTGTAGGCAATAGATGTTTCACTACTTTCCATATGAAGTTTTAAATTTTTGGTGCTACCTTTAAACCCCAAATCATTTTCCATACCTAGGTATCAACTTGATGTGAGGAGGTAGCCTTATTTGTACAGCTATTCTTCTCCTCGCATTCTTTTTTATTTTTCATTATATAGTAACATTTTTTAACCGAGAAATTCCCTTCCTTATCATGTATCCAAAAAGGAATATCCTTTCCTCCAGACAGTGGGATAAATGTATTAAAAATATATGTTGCTACCTCATTAGGATAAGCATTTAGTATAATATCAATATTCCACTTCCTATCATTGTTAACCATTAGATCATTTACTTTTTGTAAATCATTTCTACTAGGTTTAATAATCTCATTATAACCATTTATCCATTTATCAGTATGTAAATTTATAGTATATCCATTACCTACCTTCCATTTTATATCTTCTTTAATAGCATTTCTTCCACAAATTAAACTCTTCCATCCCCTGGATGGTTTACTCCCTAAATTTGCTTCCATGAAGGAAGTAATTGGAAAGTATTTGCCTTTTAGTAATTTATAAAGTAATGTGTTATTATTATTGATAAAAGTCCAGGCCTGCTTACTAAGAAGTGCAATATTCATGAGATTAAGGTCTTGAAAGCCAAGACCCCCATCTCCTTTACTTTTTGTTATAGAATTCCAGCTACCCCAGTGGCATTTATTCTTCCCATTACCACCCCACCAGAAATTCGCAATTTGTGAAGAGATTAAATCGCAAAATCTCTTAGGAATAAGGTAGGAAGACAAGAAATAGTTTGGTAAGCTTTTTAATACGGCCTTTATTAGAATTTCTTTACCAGCTAGAGAGATAAAGATTTTTCCAATTTTCTATTCTTTTCAAAGTCTTTTCAACTAATATAATAAGATCATTGACTTTAGATTTCCCCCATTCCGTGGGTAAACCTAAATAATTTCCCAAATTATTAGTAATTGGCATATTAAGTTTATTAGCCATGTTTTTTTGAATATAATCTGGTGTGTTGGGACTGAACTTTACCCCACATTTATGCAAGTTTAGTTTCATTCCAGTAGAGTAACTATATTTATTAATTACATCATTAAATCCCTCAATCTCTTCCATGTTAGCTTTCATAAAAAATATGCTATCATCTGCGAAGAGCAGATGGGTTACACTAGGGGCCAATCTCGCAATTTTTATACCATTTAGTATATGTAGGTTGGTTCCCTTGGTATTGGTTTTGCGACTTAAACTGGTAATTGTTCCCATGAGGCCTTTGTTGATAGGTTCCTGGATTGGCTGCCCCACGTGGATTCGAATACTGAAAGTGATGTCTCCTCATTTGTGATAGATTTATATTAGGATGAGACATCATTTTTAGTGATTTAGAAGTCATAATAGTCGTTTTTCTTGAGAAATAGTGCACTTTCCTATTTTGGGTCTTGATTTAGTGAAATAATATTTTTAGAGTATATTGGATTTAATTGTTTATTTAGTGTGAAACTTTAAAGATAATTATGGAGATTAATTAGAGTCCAAGTCAAAGACTACAAGATATGGTAAAGAGATTAGCATGGTAATTGGAGATAAGGAAACAAAAGCTAAAAAGATGGAAAAGGAAAAGCTGCCTAAATCTGAATTTCTGCAGCAACGCCTAAAGAAGTGGTTATAACTCCAACAACGAAGACGATTTTTGTAAATTCCTTTCATAAGGACGTAGATAATTCGCTGGGGATTCTTTTGGTATATTATGGAGCAAAAACCGACCAATAACGAAGAAGATATGCTCAAAACTGTTCAGCAGAATTTATCTTTATTTCCATACGAATTTGAGTTGGGCTTGGAGTCCATTACTTAACCTCTCCCTCAAGAAAACGAATTAGGTCTTCTAAACACCTATAAATACACCCTTATATCACTTGTAAAAGTACGCTAGCAATCCTTGCCTCATAGTAATTAGTTCTTAAGGTTTTATTCTTCCAGTTTATTGTAGAGAGCAAGATGATGTCTTTTGTAATTTCTTTTAGTTTATTTCCTTCAGGTATGAACTAAACTCCCCATAGCTTGGGTTTTGCATCATGTATAATCTATGAATTCTAATTCTTCTATCTATGTTTCTTTGGGATTACATGTTTTAAATTGATATTAGCTGCTTACTCTTATATTTGTTTATGTGTTTTGATTTAATGACTGTTTTCCTTGCGGTGCGCAACGTTTAGGATTACCTTAATAGTAGTTAGATGATCACCTTAGATGGGTGTCTAATTATTGAAACACCACATAATGTCTAGTGTCCGATATTAGTCTTGACAAAACTGATTCTAGCTAGATAGTCATTAGGGTTTGTTTTAATCACCATATCACCAATTGAATGAATTGTTTGCTTAGGGCCTTAGTAGCGTTTGATAACCCTATTTGAAACAGCTTCTTGGTTGTGTCATAGCCCCCTTAGTCGCTCTCAAGGTCTAAGGTATGAGAATTTAGAATCCTGACTAAGTATACAAGAGCTAATATTCTCCCTTATAAACTAGATCTAATAGAAAGAATTAGAAGGATTAGTGCATACTAGCAAAACCTAAGCTATATCTCTCATCTCATATTCTTAGTATTTTATTTTATTGTCTTTATTTCCTTAGTTAATTTAGAATTTTGAAATTTATATCTCTTTTATTTTCTGTCTTTTAATTATTTACTTTTACTCGTTATTTCTACCCACGTGATTAACACACTTAAGTCCCTGAGAACGAACTCAACTTATCAACTAAAACTTGCATACGTCCTGTAATACTTGCAGTGAATTCCGTGGTTCTCAAGGGTGTGTGCTCTTTATTATTATCTTTATTTATCTTTTATTTTATCACACCTTTTCCCCCACCAAGTTTTTGGCGCCGCTGCCGAGGACTTGTGTATCGTTAGCGTGTGGGTTATCTATTGCGAGTAGTAGTTTTTAATTAGTTTTATTTTTCAGTTTTTAGTTTTTATTTTTCTGGATTTACGCTTGTGGTTTGCTTTAGTCTTTTTCAGGTTTCACAGTGTTTAATTCTTGGCCTCCTTTATCGGAGCCTGAGAGGAGCTTCAGACCTTACAACAAACGAGTTCGTGAGGAAAGAGCCTTAAGAAGAGCAATGGCAGCCCAACTAGATCCACCACTTGGAGTCCCACCGAGAGGACCCCAATTAATTCCACCTGGTGGACCACAGCAGGATCCACTTGGGATACAACAACAGGATCCACCTGGTATACAAGAACAACAACAACATCCTTTAGGAGGAGGTAATGGGCAGAATAACGTTAATCAACAGAATCGAGTACAGCAAGACCTCCCTGGTCTTCATGTACCGTTCCATGTTCAACCAATCGGTTATCGTCCTCTGGAGATCCAGAATATCAAATTTAGACCCGATCCGGGTATGCTTAGTCAATTCCAAAGTTTTGGACTCTACAGTGGTACAGCAATTCAAGATCCGGTAAGATCGATTCAGAAGTTCATGCAGATTTGTGATGCCTATATTACTCCTGGCATTACACGCGAGCAACTGTATTGTCATATGTTTTCGTTCTTCTTGACCGGTAGAGCTAGCGATTGGCTAGAAAGACAACCACATGGAATAATTAATTCTTGGACAGAACTTCAAGCCGCGTTCTTTAACCGTTTTTATCCGAAGAGCATGAGACTCAAAGATCAAACCGAGCTTGCAAGATTTTGTGAAGAAGATGGAGGAACAGTAGGAGAATCATGGACAATATTTCAACATAAATTAGCTAGATGTCCGCTCCATGGTTATACCCCTGCTCTACAACTTGCTATATTCTATGAAGGTCTTAATGATAAAGGTAGAGAGAAGGTGGATAACATTGGAAAGGGTAATTTTGTGTCCATGAATCATAATGAAGCCTCCGATGTCTTGGAAAATATTATTGAACAAGAAAGAAGTTGGACTTCAACGCGAGCTTCTGTAGCAAAGACCCGAGGAACGCTTCGTTTAGACGCAGAAACTGCGAACTCAGCTCAAATATCTGCATTAGAAAATCAAATCAAAGAGCTGAAGTTAGAGATGCAAAAGAATTTAGCCGCAACGAACGTAGTACAAGAAGCACAAGGTTGTCAACAATGTGGGGTTAATAATCATACATGGGAAGAATGCGAAACAAATCCACAATATGTGTACTTTATATCCAACCGGGGAGGCTATCAATGGGTTAACCGAAATCATCCAGGTATGCAGTACTCAAATCCACAAGGGGCCGCTAATCCTGGTCATTATCAACCGCGCCCCCAGAACAACTCTTTCCAACCGAGAGGTCAGTATCAAAATCAATATCAGAATAGACCTGCTCCCCCTCAACAACCTGTTCAAGATGCCTATACCGATACGTTAGATCAGAAATCTTTACCTCAGTATCCTCAAGAAGGATCTCTGGATAATCAACAAATAATACAAGTCTTGAACCGTTTGACCACGAATATGAACGCTCAGGAAGAGAAAGTCCGAGGACAAGATGCCGCACTTCAGATTTTAGGTACTCAAGTAGAACAATTAAACAAAGTTCTAACAAATTTAATGGAACAGAAAGAAGTGAAGGCAATCGAAGTAGGTGATAACAATGTTGGGTTCGAAGCTTGTAAGGATATTTGCCTTGAAATTGATGAAAAAGAAGAGGAAGTACTGCATGCTGCCGTTAGTGCCGTGGAAGTTCCGAGTACCGAAGAAGAACCAACCAAGTCTAGCCCCGTGGAATCTGACTGTTCTGAGGTTTATGTGGAGGACGATCAAGAAAAAGCCGAGTTTATACAACTTTTGAAGATGATGCAAGAGGAAATACGATCGGTTATGGATTATCAAGCTGAGATGGCTAGAGAGAAAGAGAAAGATGCCTCAGAGGAGGAATCAAAAATCGAAGATGAAGTTGCACCTGCTGTGCAAGAAGAGAAAGAAGAAGAGAAGGTGGAATCGCCACCTATTGTTCAAACAGTGTCACCAACTATTCCTGATACAAATCCTAAGGATGACACTGTACTCAAGACATTTGTAGAGGCATACAAACCTGAAAATATCAACGCCCAAATGCTTGAGATAGCAAAGAAAGGACTTACACCGCAACAAGTTTTTACGCAAGTCATTCCTGAGTGATGTCTCCTCATTTGTGATAGATTAATATTAGGATGAGACATCATTTTTAGTAATTTAGAAGTCATAAATGTCGATTTTCTTGAGAAATAGTGCACTTTCCTATTTTGAGTCTTGATTTAGTAAAATAATATTTTTAGAGCATATTGGGTTTAATTGTTTATTTAGTGTGTAACTTTAAAGATAATTATGGAGATTAATTAGAGTCCAAGTCAAAGACTACAACTTATGGAAAGAGATTTGCATGGTAATTGGAGATAAGGAAACAAAAGCTAAAAAGATGGAAAAGGAAAAGCTGCCTAAATCTGGGATTCTGCAGTACACGCCTAAAGAAGTGCTATTTACCCCAAGAAATAGGCCGATTTTGGTAATTTCCTTTCATAGGGACAAAGATAATTCTGTGAGGATTCTTTTGGTATCTGAAGTTGGAGCTCAAACCGACCAATAACGAAGAAGATATGCTCAAAACGGTCCAGCAGTGTTTATCTTTATTTCCATACGAATTTGAGTTGGGCTAGAAGTCCAATACTTTATCTCTTCCTCAAGAAAACGAATTAGGTCTTCTAAACACCTATAAATACACCCTTATATCACTTGTAAAAGTACCATAGCAATCCTTGCCTCATAGTAATTAGTTCTTAAGGTTTTATTCTTCCAGTTTATTGTAGAGAGCAAGATGATGTCTTTTGTAATTTCTTTTAGTTTATTTCCTTCAGGTATGAACTAAACTCCCCATAGCTTGGGTTTTGCATAATGTATAATCTACGAATTCTAATTCTTCTATCTAAGTTTCTTTGGGAATGACATGTTTTAATCTGATATTAGCTACTTACTTAATATTTGTTTATGTGTTTTGATTTATTGTCTTTCCTAGAACTGATCACTTTAGGATTGCTTTAACAGTAGTTAGATGGTCTCCTTGACAGGGCGTTTAACTATTGAACCACCACATAATGTCTAGTGTCAATATTAGTTCTGACAAAAAATGATTCTAACTAGATAGTCATTAGGGTTTGTTTTAATCACCATATCACCAATTGATTGTTGCGATTGCTTAGGGCCTTAGTAGCGTTTGATAACCCTATTCTAAACCACGTCTTGGTTGTGCCGTAGCCCCCTTAGTCGCTCTCAAGGTCTAAGGTATGGGAATTTAGAATCCTGACTAAGTATACCAAGAGCTAATATTCCCCCTTATTAACTAGATTTATAGATAGAATTAGAAGGATTAGTGCATACTAGTAAAACTTAAGCTATATCTCTCATCTCATATTCTTAGTATTTACTTTATTGTCTTTTATTTTCCTAGTTTTAATTCTTAATTTCGAAAATCTCCTTGCTTTTATTTTTCTGTCTTTAATTATTTACTTTTACTCGTTATTTCTACTCACGCGATTAACACACTTAAGTCCTTGAGAACGAACTCAACCTACTAACTAAAACTTGCATACGTCCTGTAATACTTGCAGTACTGTGCCTGTCTAGGGTGAGAGTGCGTAGTTTCTTGACTTAATTTTATCTTATTTTTATCACACCCTAGGCGACACCAAGTTTTTGGCGCCGCTGTTGGGGACTTGTGTCTCGTTAGCGTGTGGGTTATCTATTTCGAGTAGTAGTTTTAATTAGTTTTTATTTTTCAGTTTTTAGTTTTTATTTTTCCAGATTTACGCTTGTGGTTTACTTTAGTCTTTTTCAGGATTCACAGTGTTTAATTCTTGGCCTACGTTACCGGAGCCTGAGAGGAGCTTCAGATCTTATAATAAATGAATTCGTGAGGAAAGAGCCTTGAGAAGAGTAATGGCAGACATACAAGATAATGATCCGGAGTTAGTTTACTTTGCACCAGGAGGACCTCCTGCGTTTATTCCACCTGGTGTACAAGAACAACATCCCTTAGGAGGAGGTAATGGGCAGAATAATCAACAAAATCAAGTACAACAATATCTCCCTGGTCTTCATGTACCATTTCATGTTCAACCAATCGGTTACCGCCCTCCAGAGATCCAGAATATCAAATTTAGACCCGATCCGGGTATGCTCAATCAATTTCAAAGTTTTGGACTCTACACTGGTACATCAATTCAAGATCCGGTAAGACCGATTCAGAAGTTCATGCAAATTTGTGATGCCTACATTACTCCTGGCATTACACATGAGCAACTGTATTGTCATATGTTTTCGTTCTTCTTGACCGGTAGAGCTAGCGATTGGTTAGAAAGACAACCACATGGAACAATTCTCTCTTGGAGAGAACTTCAAGCCGCGTTCTTTAACCGTTTTTATCCAAAGAGTATGAGACTCAAAGATCAAACCGAGCTTGCAAGATTTTGCCAAGAGGATGGAGAAACAATAGGAGAGTCATGGACAAGATTTCAACAAAAATTAGCTAGATTTCCGCTCCATGGTTATACACCCGCTCTACAACTTGCTATATTTTATGAAGGACTTAATGATAAAGGTAGAGAGAAGGTGGATAACATTGGAAAGGGTAATTTTGTGTCCATGAATCATAATGAAGCTTCCGAGGTGTTAGAAAATATTATGGAACAAGAAAGAAGTTGGCCTTCAACGCGAGCTTCTGTAGCAAATACCCGAGGAACGCTCCGTTTAGATGCAGAAACTGCGAACTCAACTCATATATCCGCTTTAGAAAATCAAATCAAAGAGCTGAAGTTGGAGATGCAAAAGAATTTAGGCGCTACAAACGTAGTACAAGAAGCACAAGGTTGTCAACAATGTGGGGTTAACAATCATACATGGGAAGAGTGCGAATCAAATCCGCAATCTGTTTACTTTATATCGAATCGCGGAGGTTATCAATGGGGTAACCGAAACCATCCGGGTATGCAGTATTCAAATCCACAAGGGACCGCTAATCCTGGTCATTATCAACCGCGCCCTCAAAACAACTCTTTCCAACAGAGAGGTCAGTATCAAAATCAGTATCAGAATAGACCTACTCCCCCTCAACAACCTGTTCAAGAAGCCTATACCGATTCATTAAATAAGAAAGCTTTACCTCAGTATCCTCAAGAAGGATCTATGGACAATCAACAGATATCACAAGCTCTGGACCGTTTGACCACGACTATGAACGCTCAGGAAGAGAAGGTCCGAGAACAAGATGCCATACTTCAGATGTTAGGTACTCAAGTAGAACAGTTAAACAAAGTTTTAACAAATTTAATGGAACAAAAGGAAGTAAAGGCAATCGAAGGAGGTGAAAACAATGTTGGGTTCGAAGCTTGCAAGGGAATTTGCCTTGAAATTGAAGAAGAACAGAAGGAAGTACCGCATGCTGCCATTAGTGCCGTGGAAGTTCCGAGTACCGAAGAAGAACCAACCAAGTCTAGCCCCGTGGAATCTGACTGTTCTGAGGTTTATGTGGAGGACGATCAAGAGAAAGCCGAATTTATACAACTACTGAGGAAGATGCAAGAGGAGATTCGATCGGTTATGGATTATCAAGCTGAGCTAAATTCGAAAGTGGAAGATGAAGTTGCACCTGCTGTACATGAAGAGAAAGAAGAAGAGAAGGTGGAATCGCCACCTATTGTTCAACCAGTGTCATCAACTATTCCTAATACAAATCCTAAAGATGACACTGTACTCAAGACATTTTTAGAGGCGTACCAACCTGAAAATATCAACGCACAAATGCTTGAGATTGCAAAGAGAGGACTTACACCGCAACAAGTGTTTACGCAAGTTATTCCTGAGAAAGAGGCGAGTGTAGAGATCCCAAGAGAGAACCTGAGGGTTTCAAGAAGACGTGAAAGAGAGATACCAACAAAGCTTAAAGATCCGGGAAGTTTCAACCTTCCTATTCAATTACATGGTATGCTCAAGGTGAAAGCTATGTATGATGTGGGTTCTGGTGTGAATCTTATGCCTAAGTCCGTGTTCGAGAGACTTGGACTTCAGAAATCAGAGAAAACTCCAGTGAAGTTGCAGTTTGCTGACAACTCAGTTAAAAGGACATGGGGAACAGTGGAGGACGTCTTAGTCCGTGCAGGTAATATCGCCATCCCTACTGACTTTGTTATTCTTGAGTTTGATGCAGATAAGCAGGTTCCAATAATACTTGGACGGCCTTTCATGGCCACAAGTCAAAGTGTCATCAACTTCCAAGAAGGGACCATCACCCTTCATGCAAATAATGTATCCGAGACCTTCTATGTCTTGGGTAAGTAACCAAAGAAGTTAGATGCCACCGTTCCTGTCATCCACAGCCTTTCACATCACAAAGTCCCTCCTGAGAAGATCCACTTAAAGCTTGTGGATACTGATCCAAGCATTGAGTTTGGGGTTGGCCATGAAGTTCTATGGAAAGCTCACAAACGAGAGAATAGGCCACGAAGTTTCAAAGACTCGTGGATGGGACCATTCATTGTCACTAAGGTTGTCTGAGCTAAGGTGATAGAAATTCGACCCAAAACTGGGGTCAAGCACAGATTAGTTGACGTTCATAGCCTAAGTCGTTGTTGGGGAGGCTATATTCGCAAATCTTGATAGAGGTAACACGTCTAACTTTGAAAGACGTTAAACAAAAGTGTTGTACGGGAGACAACCCGTGGTTTTTTATGCTTTTATGTCTTTTACGTTTTTAGTTTATGTTTAGTTTGGTTGTTTTTAGCTGATAATGCATATTTGAGAAAGGTATTAATGTTTTTGATGCTTAGGTATTGGAGAAATCGTGTTAGGGAGGAGTAACAAAAATTTTCGGGAAATTCTGACCATCGGAGCGGTATACCGGACCTCAGCCCCGATATACCGGAGAGGACAAAAACCCGTGACCCGGGTTGGTAGCTCGGGTTTTATACCGAGAAGAAAAAAAATTTAATTCGATGGGTCCGGTATACCGGACGATATCCCCGGTATACCGCTGGAGCAAAAACACGTGCCATAGGTTACTAGTGCGTGTATTTTGCCGAGACAAAATTTTTTGAAGCATCAGATGTTCCGGTATACCGGAGGATATGACCGGTATACCGCAAGGCGCCGACTGGAGAGAGAAAAACGGGTTTCAAGTATATAAAAGAGGTATTAAAGCCATTAGTCCGAATTTTATAAACCTTAAGCCTCTTTCTCTTCTCCAAAACTCCCCTAACTCCATTGACGCTCATCAAAACCTTCACCAATCATCAAAACACTACCCAATCATCAAGAAAATCATATCAAATCTTCTCTCCACATCATTACAAGAGAGATTCAAGCACCCAATCCTCACCAAATCCATCAATTGAAGAATCAAGAGCTTAAATTTTCACAATTCATCCTACAATTTCTTAAATCCAAGCCAACCCATTACAAATTCACCTCACCCACATAGAGATTTTCATCATCAATTCACCTATCCTAAGCCAAATCAAGCTTGTTCAGCCATTAATTCACAAGATCAAATTTCAAGGGTTGCTAAAGCTTTGAGTTGGGGGTTAATTGAGGATGACTAATAGAACAACAATTCTAGCTAACAAGAGGGAGGTGAAGAACAACAAGGTTTCGGATTCAATCAAGAAGAAATCAATTGACAAAGGTTCTAGTTCTAAATCAAAGGGTAAAGATAAAGTTGAAGATGGTGGTATAACTTTGTGTGATCGTAATGGTAAAAAGCTTTACTTTTATCCAAAGGAGAAAAGACAACTTCCACAAGGTCCTACACCCAAAGAGAAAGAGGAAGCTTTAAAAGCCTTAAAAGCTTCTGCAGAGAAGCAATTGAAAGAACTACCTTTTGCTTATGAGAAAATATTCAAGGAAGAAGTTGGTACAGGAGAATATGCAAGATTCTTAGAGCTTGGTGAGAAATTGGGTTGGTCTACGTTCATGGTAAGACGTTCTGAATTATGTCATGAGTTAGTTTTGGAATTCTATTTAGGCCTCTTTAGCCGAGATAGAAAAGATTGTGTTCCGATTAGAGGAAAGTTAGTTCCTTTCACAGTTGAGGAGATTAGAAACCACTTCAAGTTTAAGAAATTGAAAGGTTATTGCAAATTTGAAGAGGCATTTGCTAAACGAAAAATCTTTTTGACGAGGAATTACTTTTTGAGCATGTATTAGACAAGGAGAAAGTGCAATCACATAAGGGAGAATTGAAGGCACCTTGGCCTTACAAATATCTTCAATCGGATGCGAGAATTTGGCACAATTTCCTTATTCCTAATGTCTTTGGAAACACACGAACTTTGGATGTGACTATGAAGAACGCTCTACTTTTGTACTATATTTTGAGAGGAGAAGAAGTTGATGTGGCACAGTTGATATATGAGGAGGTGATACGATTTTCGGTCTCTCCTAAATCAGTTTATAATGTTAAATTTCCAACTATGATCACGTGTCTTGTGCGAAGAACGGATGTTATATTGGGTGAAGAAGAGAAACTCGAGTTCAAGGCAAGTTATATTGATAATGCTTGGATCAAGGATATCTTTCGAAGAGCGGGTTCTACGCAAGTCTCGAAAGAAGAAAAGGAGCAAAGTTGGCAAGAGAAGATGGAGGAGCGTTTAACGAAATTTGAAGCACCTCAAACTTCCTTAGTCAATAATGTGGCACAAATCAATGCTAATCAAGTGCACATCATGAAACTCCTTAAGCAATTAGTGAAAGGTCCAGCAAATCCAACCTTGGATGTTGGTGGTCCTTTGTGTGTTCTAAAAATAATGCAATAAATAATCGAACCACAACCGCAAGTGTACGGTTGTCCCAAGTAGTAATTCTGATAAATCAGATTCGTTCCAAGGACGGAATGGTTGATCACAATGTTTAGCAAGTAGTGATTGATGCACTTATGAAAATAAAAGACAATAATATATTTGTTTGGTTTTTGTTATAAGACTAATGAATGAAAGACAAATATTAAAATGCAAATAAAAGCTAAAACGCAAGTAAATTGATGTAAAACGCGATATGAGAAGTAGCACTTGAGAACGCAAGGATCCTCCCTATCCTATTTCTTAACTTATGTTGTTTAAGGGCTAAATTAGTCAATTACAATGGTCGGGATTCTAATTTCCTTATACCCCCGTCAGGGTGGACTATAAGGCGATCCTAAAGTGTCACTAGTCCCGTCAGGGTAAATATGATCCACCGTTGGATGATTAAGTGTTATTACCTCATTGGCCCTAGGATTAGCTAAGCTCGTCAGAATCATTAACTTCTATCCTAGATTGAATAAATAGTTCCGTATTTAAACCCCCCGTCAGGATGATCCAATTGCCACTTATTGGAATAGCCTAAATACTATTACCTGTTCCTAGTTCATGACGCTAAAAACAGTAAACATTCATAATTTATCGAAAAGAGTAAAAGCCCTAATTTAGTTTAATTCATTAAAAACCCAAATTCAACATTCGTTAATTAATAGGAATTGGGATTCACCCATTGTTTGTTCTCAAGCACTAAATAAAACTTAGCTCATATTAAAATGAAATACGAAATTAAAATTAAAGGAATTCATATTGTTTACAGAATTAAAAAGATAAAAGAACCTAATTTCCGGAATCGGAATGACTACGAACGGAGATATAGACCCTCTCCAGCTCTTGTAGCTTCTTCTCCTTCCTTCAGTTGCTTCTCTCTGGTGTTTTTAATCTTGCAGAATGTGAATTGTGTGTAAAATAGAAGTCAAGGGCTGATTTTATAGGTGGAAATTCGGACTTGGACCTAGGCTTTTAATTAAATGAAATATAAAAGGCCCAAGTCCACTAACTTAGCCCAAAATCCCGTAACTGCTGATATACCTTCACTAAAACAGCTTTTCCCGATGCGTTACAACTCCGATTGACCTCATTCCAGTTGCTAAAGTTCCGTAATTCGATAAGGAATGATTTCTCTTCAAAGGTCAACAGCTAGATCACCGCTTAAGCACCTCGAAATCAGCAATATATGGCCTGGAAAATGGATTTTCAGCTCTAAAAATAATATCTTCGGGATTTCTTTTCAAGTCTTGACTCTATCTTTTGATCTTTGACTTTCTCCTCGGATTCCTCTTCTAGCTAACATCTAAAACCTGTAAAATACTCACTAAAAATACCAATATTACGCGCAAAAACTTAATAAATCAAAAATGCTAGAATTAAAAGAGGAAAATCATATTATTGCATATTTAGTCCAAAAGTCTATCGAAATGATTAAATAAACACCAAAAATGATGTCTCCTAAGGGTCGAAAATAAGAACATTTAAGGAGACATCAAGACCCCCAACTCAAACCTTTGTCGTCCCGACAAAGCAAAACAAAACAAAACAAGGGGTAGAAGTAAACGCAAGAACAAATAGAAGCTTAGCAAATAAACCTAAAGCAATTCTAAAGATAAATCTCATATAGCAAAACTTTAAGAACTAACATATACATACACTAATCATGCAAAATCAAACATAAATAATCTCAATCATAAAATTAAAGTTGCAATGCTTGAAGGTTACACTTGTACTCATATCTGTATGATGGCTATAGGGTGGTCATTAATCATAAATCGCTTTGAATGTTCCACCTAAATATTCCCTATCAACAGAAGTATAAATTCACTATGTATTTAAGAATCAAGAGGTCTTTATGGTTTTAATATTGGCTTAAGGACGGTATGGATATATATTTGGTAAATTTGAAGTGAGCTTTTGGCTCTCTCCTCACTTACCATCCACATGTCCTCGAGCTTGAGTTACGCTAAAAAATGTTCTCACTCACCCATTTGACGCGCTAAAGTTGCGTCCCCAATGTCAACCCAAATAAATCTAAGATGATTCCCAAAAATATTCCACTTTGCCGGTTTATTTTATTCTTTCTTTCTTTTTATTTTATTTTTCATTTCTTTTCTTCTTTTTTTTGTACAAGATACCCATGACCATCATTTTGATGTGAAAAGTCATGTCTCTTATAATTTTCTTTTTCTTTTTCTCTTTTTTTTTTTTTTTTTTTCAAATCCCGGCAAAGGGTTACAAATAATAATATCATCTACATTTTTGTGCCTCAATACAAACACATATAATCCCTTCCCAATGTAAATTCCCAAAATGTGGACCCTCCACCCCAAACTCAAGCTCGAGACAAGTCTCAGGGTTGTGATTCAAGTGCGGGTCATTTGGTCATGCCTAATAATCTAAAGGATAATGGGCTTATATCGTGGCTACAAAAGAAAAGGCTTAAGGCTCAAAATTGGGCTAAGACGGATAAAATTATAATATTAGGGATAGCAAGCTAAAAGGTTTCAAATGGCTTAACAAAGAACTGCCCCTATCATTTTCCTAAGTACATAGCTTGTCTTTAGTTCATATCTAGGTGGGTTCTCTACTAATTAGGATTTCACGTTCTACACACCAAACATATTCCTTAAGTACAAGCTTACTTCATTTGCATTGTTCATTAATTTTTCCTATCAATTACCTATGTTCGCATGCAATTGTAAGTGCGTTCTATATCAATCCCTAAAGTCCACTATTTACTATCATAGATTCATCAAAAGTATGCTTAAAGGGACATTTAAAATCTTCTATAGTCAAACGCAACTCCGAAAATTATTTTATTGAAAGCAGATAAAACAAATAAACACATAAAAATTGGGATGAGGCAACGAACCCCACCCCAAACTCAAAAATGAGTCGTGTCCCCACGACTCGAAAAGACTCAACGCAATAAAAAATAAACTAATCTAACTAAAATGCGAAAGGGATAGAAAACGTATCTTAACCAGCTCGAGGCTGGTTATCGGTGTTGCGTCCATGAACTTTCTCCTGCATAAGAATACCATAGGTGGCGTGTTGAATTGTGCTCACCCCCGTTAACATGTTTCGGAGAAGTTCTAACTCTTTTGTAACGTTTCCCAAAGACGCAATCATCTTCACTTGGTTCTCTTCTAACACCTTCACTTTAGCTTCCAACTCATTGGTTGTATGCATCTTCTTCTTTGGAGGAGCTCTAGGATTCCTTGTTGCTTTTACCACCTCATCATGAATATTCTTGATCAAAGTTAAACCCATACTCTCACACACTACAACACGATCAATCTCTGCGTCTTTACGCGGAACCTTTGCGTCCAAGCACAAAGTAGTGACGGTACAAGGAAATTTGAGATTTTGTTGTGAAGTAGGAATTCTAGCAAATTCCATGATGGTATCATATATCACACGAGCAACATCCATGGGTTTCTCCTCAATAATACATTTAATGAACAAAAGATGCTCCTTCTTCACTTCCGATATGTGTTTAACTCCGAAGAAGGTAGGTATTATGAAACGTGACCAAATCTTAGCGCATGGTAGCAAGTTACTACTATACATCTGTCCAGGATATCTCTCTCCTTCGGGAATTGGGTGGGCCCCATCAACAATCACTTTCCCCCAAAGGGATTCATAATCAAACGAAGGCTCTTTAAGAGATTCTTGAAACGGACATATTCCGGAAAACTTGGGTAACTTCAATGATTTACGAATAAGCTCAACGGAGAAAGGAACTACCTTTTTGCGAATAATAACAGCTTCCTTTGAGAAGGCGATTCCTTCATAAAAATCTCGCACCAAGGTAGGAATATACTCAAGCTTCCTTTCTCTCAATTCCTTCCAACCCAATTTATCACAAGTAACACCATAATCTTTATAAGCACTAGTCATAATACCTTTAGGAAGATTCATCTCCTCACCAAACTTCAAAAATTCAATTCGATCACGAACCTGAGTATCCCAAGGAACGAAGACTCTCTTAGGCTTTTGAGCCCAAGCTTTCCTACGCGGAGCTTTCGGTTGTTGCACTGGTTCTTCGGGAACTTCTTGTTCAGCTTCTTCAATCTCTTCTTCAACTTCTTCCTCACTTTCTTCATCACTCTCATCAATTAACCTGCTCTTTTTCGGATTAGCCTTACTCGGATTCTCTTTTCGTTTCGGAGCAATTTGGTTTTGGACAGTCTTTTTGGATCTTGAATCCGGAATTACAATTGCTTGGTCTGGGCTAGCTCCAACAGTGTTCCTGTTTCTTGGTATGTTTCTTCGATAGGTACACATGGAATCGGTTCTGTTAGTCATCTCTTTTCACCCCAAACTCAAAACTTCAAATAGAGAAAAAGCTAGAGAAAAGCTTTGAAATTTGATGTTTTGAGGCTTAAAACTTGAAGAACTAGGTGTTATATGAGATGGGTTAAGGTTATTTGAGAGAGATTTTGAAAGAATTTGGATTAATTTCAAGGTTGGGAGAAAGAAATTTTTGGAGAAAAGGTGAAATTTGATGATGTTTTGGAGAAGCTATGAGTTGATTTTGTGTTTTTGTGATGATAGAAGGCTTGATTTGATGATTTTATAGTTGTTTGTTGATGATTTTCGGAGTAGGTGGAGGCAAGAATTCGGATTATAAGGTTTGGCTTGGAAAAGAGGCAAAAAACTAGGTTTAATGAAGTTAAAACCGCCTCTCGTAACAGCTGGCCGGTATGCCTTCGGATTCGCCGGTATACCGGCCGATCCGCCGGTATGCCGGCCGAGAGGTCGGCGAAATTTTTTTTTTTTTTTTTTTTTTTTTTTTTTTTTACCTCAAAACGCAAGTGCATTGCGTCGTCGCTGACGCAATGGTCAGGGAATTTGGAATCCTTGACCGGCTAGCCGGCGGATTCGCCGGTATGCCTGTGAAATCTCGATGGCGCATTTGATGACGCAGCAACCTTGCGTCATCGCTGACGCAAGGACCAGAACATTCTTCCTCGTTGGCCGGCTAGCCGGCGGATTCGCCGGCATGCCGGTGCTTTCTCGCTGGCGCGAATGAAGACGCAGCATTGCTGCGTTGTCGCTGACGCAGTGGTCAGGGAGTTGGGGTCTACCTGCTCGTTTGGCCGGTATGCCGGCTAGCTCGCCGGCTAGCCGGTCAAACCTGCTGTGGACTTCAATTTTTCTCCGTTTTTCCATCGTTTGACCCCAAACTCATGACCATTATACCCCTGAAATCATCAAAAACAAACACCCTTCCTCATTTCTTAAAAATAAAACTAAAATAAACGAAAACTTTAACTAATTTATACTACGAAAATTGAAATACTTAAACTAATATACAAGAAATTGGCTTTTGTTTAACGTCGTTAAGCTCGACGGGTTACCTCGTGCTTCTAAGGAGCTTCGAGGAGGTACATGACCTCTCCGGGATGTGGGTCTTTTGCACGATCAGTGTCTTCTCCTCCATGATAAATTTTTAAACGATGACCGTTCACCATGAATGTACGGTTCTCAAGTGGATGTTCTATCTCTATAGCTCCATGAGGTGTAACCTTGGTTACAATGTAAGGACCCGACCACTTCGATCTTAATTTCCCCGGATAATTACTGAACTTCGAATTATATTTCAACACTCTTTGTCCCACTACAAAGTTCTTCTCTCGAATTCGATTATCATGCCATCTCTTAGTGTTTTCTTTGTAAAGCTTAGCATTTTCATAAGCATGTAATCTAAATTCATCAAGCTCATTAAGTTTCATCATTCGATTCTCACCAGCTAGTGTAGGATCTAAATTTAACTTTGCAATAGCCCAATAGGCACCCATTTCAAGTTCAAGAGGTAAGTGACAAGCCTTACCATAAACCATTCGATACGGAGAAGCACCTACTGGGGTTTTGAAAGCAGTTCGATATGCCCAAAGTGCATCATCTAATTTCATAGACCAATCTTTTCTAGTAGGACCAACGGTTTTCTCTAAGATAGATTTTACCTCACGATTTGATACTTCGGCTTGACCATTGGCTTGTGGATGATAAGCGGTAGACACACGATGTCTCACTCCATATTTCTCTAGAACAGTCTTCAAATACTTATTAACGAAATGAGTACCTCCATCGCTAATAATCACCCTTGGAGTTCCATGTCTAGTGAAAATATGTGATTTTAAGAACTTAATCACCACTCTAGAATCATTGGTAGGTAAAGCCACTGCTTCTACCCACTTAGACACGTAATCAACAGCTAGTAAGATGTAGAGGTTACCATTTGAAGGAACGAACGGACCCATAAAATCTATACCCCAAACATCAAATATTTCAACTTCTAATACATTATTACGTGGCATCTCATCCCTCTTGGATATGTTTCCGGTAAATTGGCATCTATTACATCTTTTAGTATATTCATGACAATCTTTTATAATAGAGGGCCAATAGAAACCTGATTGTAATACCTTAGCAGCAGTTCGATCTCCTTTGAAATGTCCACCGTAAGGTGAATCATGACACCCAGCTATAATCGCCTCAATTTCTTCCTTGGCCACGCATCTTCTTACCATCTGATCAGCACACACTTTGTAAAGGAACGGATCCTCCCAAAAGAACTGTCTTGCACGGTGAGCTAATCTTTTTCTCTCTTGATAAGTTGAACCTTCAGGAAAGGAACCACTTACCACTAAGTTTGCAATATCCGCGTACCAAGGGGCTTCATAGTCACGAACTTCGAATAGATTCTCATCAGGAAATTCTTCTCTAACCGCTTCAGTACCACTATTCAACTTTGAACCTTCTAATCTCGATAGATGATCTGCAACCTGATTCTCGCACCCTTTTCTATCCTTGATCTCTAAATCAAACTCTTGAAGCAATAAAACCCATCTGATTAACCTTGGTTTAGCATCCTTCTTCTCCATAAGATATCGAATCGCTGAATGATCTGTATAGACAATAACTTTCGCTCCAAGAAGATAAGAGCGAAATTTATCGAATGAGTACACAACCGCTAGCAACTCCTTTTCTGTAACTGTATAATTAATCTGAGCACCATTAAAAGTTTTACTAGCATAATAAATCGAATAAAAAACTTTCTCTTTTCTTTGTCCTAATACAGCTCCCATACATAAATCACTCGCATCACACATAACCTCAAACGGTAAATTCCAATCTGGAGGCACTACTATAGGAGCAGAAATAAGCTTTTCTTTGATTGCTTTGAAAGCCGCTAAACAAGCTTCATCAAAAAGGAATTTGGAATCCTTTTCAAGTAAGTTGCATAACGGTTTCGCAATCTTAGAAAAGTCTTTGATAAATCGCCTATAAAAGCCAGCATGGCCTAGAAAACTTCTTACCCCTTTAACAGAAACAGGAGGGGGAAGAGTTTTAATTACCTCAATCTTCGCTCTATCGACTTCCAATCCAACACTCGAAATTTTGTGACCCAGAACAATACCTTCGCGAACCATGAAATGACATTTCTCCCAGTTTAAGACCAAATCTGTTTCTTTGCATCTGATTAACACTTTCTCCAAATTGTCTAAGCACTTGTCAAAATCATCACCAAATACAGAGAAATCATCCATAAACACTTCAAGAAAGTTATCGATCATATCCCAGAAGATGGCCATCATGCATCTTTGAAAGGTAGCAGGAGCATTACACAACCCAAATGGCATTCTACGATATGCAAAAGTACCAAAGGGGCATGTAAATGTTGTTTTATGTTGATCTTCTGGAGCCACGTAAATTTGATTATACCCAGAATAACCATCCAAGAAGCAATAGTATGCTCTTCCGGCTAATTTGTCTAACATCTGATCTATGAAGGGCAAAGGGAAATGATCTTTTCTGGTGGCCTTGTTCAGCTTCCTATAATCCATGCAAACTCTCCATCCAACTACCGTTCTTGAAGGAATCGCTTCATTTTTATCATTAAGAACTGTTGTCATTCCTCCCTTCTTCGGTACACACTGAACCGGACTCACCCATTCGCTACTCGAAATGGGATAAATAATCCCCGCATCTAAAAGCTTGATCACCTCTTTCTTTACCACATCCTTCATAGCGGGCATTAATCTTCTTTGACCTTCAACTGAGCGTGCGTTAACATCTTCAAGTATAATTTTATGTTGACAATAGGATGGACTAATGCCTTTTATATCAGCAATTGTCCAACCTATTGCTTCTTTGTTGGCTCTCAACACACGCAACAATTTATCTTCTTGAGGACCTGTTAAATTAGCTGAAACAATAACAGGTAGAGTTTCATTAGTACCTAAATACGCGTACCTCAAGTGTGCTGGCAATGGTTTTTCTTCCAATTCCGGAGGAGATTCAATTGAAGGCTTCTTTTTAGGAACAATCTCCCCCGGTTCTCTCACAGGTTCATAGGCAGGACGCCTATACCTCGGGTTTTCAGAATTTAGAGCTGCTATTGTTTCAGTAAGCTCCTCCATCATCTCAGGTGAATCTAATGTTAAAGCAGCCTGCAAGATATCATCAAAATTTAAACAATTAAATACCTCTTGCGATGCTTGCTCTACTACATCCATTCTGAAGCAATCTTCCTGAGAATCTGGGAATTTCATAGCTCGAAATACATTGAATTTCACTTCCTCATCTTGTATCCTCATTGTTAATTCGCCATTCTCTACATCGATCAATGTTCTCCCTGTAGCTAGGAATGGTCTACCCAAAATAATGGGGACATTTCTATCTGCATTGTATTCAAGGATTACAAAATCAACGGGAAATATAAGTGTACCTGCCTTAACAAGGACATCCTCAATGCGGCCTTCAGGATGCGCAAGAGATTTGTCCGCCATTTGCAAGACCATAGAAGTGGGTCTTGCGTTTCCAATTTTTAGCTTATCAAATATCGACTTGGGCATCAAATTGATGCTAGCTCCCAAGTCACATAGCGCCTTTCCTTTCCATTCTTCCCCAATTGATATGGGAATCGTGAAACTCCCTGGATCAACCAACTTCGGAGGTAATTTACTTTGACAAATCGCGCTACACTCTTCTGGAAGACCAATCATCTCGTTATCACAATAGGGCCTTTTGTTAGTGAGGGCCCTCTTCAAAAACTTCGTATACTTCGGAATATCTCGAATTGCCTCTAGTAACGGAATATTAATACTTAGACCTTTCACTCTATTAAAGAATTTCTGAAAATCACCCAAATCACCCTTTTTCTGAACTCGCGATGGGAACGGTGGTGGAGGGCGATTAATCACCATATCATCTTTCTTTTTCGGAACTTCTCTTGGTCTCACTATTTCTTCAACCTCGTTATCTTTCTCATTTTCTTTCTCTTTCTCCACCACTTCCTTTTCTTTCCTTGGTACTTCTTTCTCTTTCATAATGGGAAAAGGAGGGTGAGGAAGGTTCTTACCACTTCTCAATGTAACAGCATTACAATCTTCGCGTTGCTTCGGATTCTCAGTATCGCTAGGCAGTTGCCCTTGTGGGCGCTGATTTAGCTGTTTATTAATTTGGCTTAGCTGATTCTGGAAAATCTTCATATTCGCTTCAGCTGCGTTCTGACGTTCTAAGGCTTGTGTTTGAAGAGCAATCAAATTTTCAACGGTTTTCTGAAGGGTAACTACTCCTTCTTGTGGATGGGCAGGTAAGGCTTTTTGGTTTAAAGTTTCATCGTATGTATTCTGAGGAGTATTCTGAGGAGCTTGCCTTTGTACATAATTTCCCTGATTCTGTCCTCCTTGATAATTGTTGTCTGGTCTTGGATTATAGTTATTACCTTGGGGACGCGGCTGATACGCATAGGTAGGATTGGCTGCCCCATTAGGATTTGAGTATTGAAACCCAGGATGGTTTCTGTTAGGCTGATATCCATTACCACTTGAATTGAAGTTACCTCTATTGGACATGAACATCACGGATTCTTGGTTATTTGGACAACTTTCCTCATCATGATCATCTACCTGACAAATCGAACACATATAAACCTCTTGTGCAGCATGCACAGCTACCTTCTTACCCGAAAATCCTTCTTTCACAGCTAAAGTAAGCTGTTTCAATTGTTGCTCAATAGTACTCTGAATCTTGTTTTCAAACGTAGCAAATTTCTCTTCCATATCAACATTATTCACTCCCTTAACCGATGCTCTTACTGAATTCCACCCAACTTCGTTCTTAACTGTTCTCTCTAATATGATCTTAGCATGAGCGGGTTGAACTTGAAGAAATCCTGCACCACATAGCGTATCCAATTTCTCTCTTGACTTCCCATCAAGGCCTCTATAAAAGATCTTAAGCTGTTGTTGTTCTGAATACCCATGATTGGGAACTTTTCGTAAACACATCTGAAATCTTGTCCAACTCTTACCCAAAGTTTCTTCATATTCTTGACGGAAATGCGTCAATTCTAGTTCAGCATCTAACCTCATGTTACTTGGGTAATACCTGTCAAAGAACGCAATTTCTAATTGGTCCCAATTGGTGATCTTCGTAGGATCTTGCGTATCGTGCCATTCACTTGCTCCCTCAGTAACAAAGAACTTAAAAGCAGCAAAATACATCTGTTCTCTCGAGACCCCTTGTGTGATATAAGAATCACATATCTGTTTGAATTTCTGTACTGCCCTGAGAGGATCTTCTGCTGGTCTACCACGAAAATTACCAAAATTCTGGAACTGAGCTAACATACCCGAATCTGGACGAAAACGTGGAACATTAATATCTGGAGCACCTACTCCTATAGCTGGAGCACGGAATGGAACTTCTGGAGGACCATTAGTAAACCACGGATCATGATTCATCACTATCTGGACTGGAGCATTGGGATTTAGTGGTTGAACTGGAGGAATAACGCCCGGAGCTAAAGGTTGGCCATTTGCATCTAGCTGGCCTTGTCCATTATTCTGTTGATTATTTTGAAGATTGATGTCTGCCATTCTGTTACTTAATTCTTCTACCTCTAAAGCTTCTCGTTCTCTTCTTCTCTTGTTTGCAAGTCTGATCAACGATTCTGGATTACTAAGGATCGGAGGTGTTGGCTCTAGATCCTTGAATAGCCTTCTTCGCATACACCAAACCTAAAAACCTGAAAAGAAACTAAACAAAAAGCGTAAAACTGATAAAATAAAATAAATGCACTTATCACTAAAGGATAAACACCGTGGTCACACGCTACCGTCCCCGGCAGCGGCGCCAAAAACTTGGTGGTCCTTTGTGTGTTCTAAAAATAATGCAATAAATAATCGAACCACAACCGCAAGTGTACGGTTGTCCCAAGTAGTAATTCTGATAAATCAGATTCGTTCCAAGGACGGAATGGTTGATCACAATGTTTAGCAAGTAGTGATTGATGCACTTATGAAAATAAAAGACAATAATATATTTGTTTGGTTTTTGTTATAAGACTAATGAATGAAAGACAAATATTAAAATGCAAATAAAAGCTAAAACGCAAGTAAATTGATGTAAAACGCGATATGAGAAGTAGCACTTGAGAACGCAAGGATCCTCCCTATCCTATTTCTTAACTTATGTTGTTTAAGGGCTAAATTAGTCAATTACAATGGTCGGGATTCTAATTTCCTTATACCCCCGTCAGGGTGGACTATAAGGCGATCCTAAAGTGTCACTAGTCCCGTCAGGGTAAATATGATCCACCGTTGGATGATTAAGTGTTATTACCTCATTGGCCCTAGGATTAGCTAAGCTCGTCAGAATCATTAACTTCTATCCTAGATTGAATAAATAGTTCCGTATTTAAACCCCCCGTCAGGATGATCCAATTGCCACTTATTGGAATAGCCTAAATACTATTACCTGTTCCTAGTTCATGACGCTAAAAACAGTAAACATTCATAATTTATCGAAAAGAGTAAAAGCCCTAATTTAGTTTAATTCATTAAAAACCCAAATTCAACATTCGTTAATTAATAGGAATTGGGATTCACCCATTGTTTGTTCTCAAGCACTAAATAAAACTTAGCTCATATTAAAATGAAATACGAAATTAAAATTAAAGGAATTCATATTGTTTACAGAATTAAAAAGATAAAAGAACCTAATTTCCGGAATCGGAATGACTACGAACGGAGATATAGACCCTCTCCAGCTCTTGTAGCTTCTTCTCCTTCCTTCAGTTGCTTCTCTCTGGTGTTTTTAATCTTGCAGAATGTGAATTGTGTGTAAAATAGAAGTCAAGGGCTGATTTTATAGGTGGAAATTCGGACTTGGACCTAGGCTTTTAATTAAATGAAATATAAAAGGCCCAAGTCCACTAACTTAGCCCAAAATCCCGTAACTGCTGATATACCTTCACTAAAACAGCTTTTCCCGATGCGTTACAACTCCGATTGACCTCATTCCAGTTGCTAAAGTTCCGTAATTCGATAAGGAATGATTTCTCTTCAAAGGTCAACAGCTAGATCACCGCTTAAGCACCTCGAAATCAGCAATATATGGCCTGGAAAATGGATTTTCAGCTCTAAAAATAATATCTTCGGGATTTCTTTTCAAGTCTTGACTCTATCTTTTGATCTTTGACTTTCTCCTCGGATTCCTCTTCTAGCTAACATCTAAAACCTGTAAAATACTCACTAAAAATACCAATATTACGCGCAAAAGCTTAATAAATCAAAAATGCTAGAATTAAAAGAGGAAAATCATATTATTGCATATTTAGTCCAAAAGTCTATCGAAATGATTAAATAAACACCAAAAATGATGTCTCCTAAGGGTCGAAAATAAGAACATTTAAGGAGACATCAGATGTCAATGATGCGAGGCAATAAGCCTCGAGAGTATGTTCTCTTTCTTCCTTACCATTTATGTAAATATGTTTATCTGCTAATTTTAATTTCTATTTTTCGAGTCTTTTTCGAGTCGTGGGGACACGACTCATTTTTGAGTTGGGGGTGTGGGGATTCGTTGTTCCTCATCTCCATTTTTCTATTTTTAGGTAGAAATTAAAATTTTTGATACATGGGAATTAGATAAAGAGTGTGTTTAATAACTTGAAAGCATAAGCTCAGTGAATTGATGATAGTAAGTAGTATGTTTATGAGCTATGTATTTGTATGCTTTGAGTATTTGCAGGAAAAACCACGTTGATAGTAAAGAAAAGATTAGTGAGCAATGCGATAGAAAGTATGTTCGATCTCAGGGAACCTTGAAAGTGTGTAGGCCGTGAGATCCAAGCTAGTTGACAAAACCATTTGATGAAAGTGCTAAAGGTAAGAAAATAACGAAATTACATAGTGTAGAAAGTGATTAAGGCGGTTCTTTCATGTTTGAAGCCCTTGAAGCCTTTCTATACCTTCTCACCTTGTGATTTTAAAATTTATATGCTACATCCTTCTCAGCCCTTTCTAGCCTTTCTAAAGCTTTTTATTGAAACACATTATAAGCCATATCTCTTTAGATTATAGGACTTTTCCATATGACCCGCACTCGAATCGCGATGCATAGACAGTTGTTTTAGAGCTTGAGTTTGGGGTGGTGGGTCCACCATTATGGGAATTGTTATTGGGTTGGGATTTTTGGGCTTATTAATTGTGCTTTGTGCTTTATATTGAGGATGATTCACAGATTTTCATTGTAACCCTTTGTCGGGGTAATAGTGAATGAAAAAGAAGCTACGAGCTAATTTTGCCAACAAGGGCATTAAAGGAAAAAATATATATGAGAAAATAGTGTGATATCTCAACATTAAAAGAGAGTCATAGCTATAGAAAAAATAGATTTTAAAATATATATATATATATATATATATATTCGGACCGGCAAAGTGGATTTTTATGTGAACATCTTATGCTTTAAAGTGGGTTATTGGGGATGCTAAATTATGCATCAAGGAATTCATTGGGTTCAGTGAGAAACATTTTATGAGAGTAACTCAAGCTCTAGGGCGATTCGTTGATGGCTAGTGAGGATAGAGCCAAAAGCTCACTCCAAATTATCCAAATATACTATCATACCGTCCCTAAGCTTAAATTACAACCTTAAAGACCTTTTGATTCTTCGCTATGTAATTAAGAAGTGATTGAGCCATTGGAGAGTAGTTAAGTGGATCTTTGAATACTAGTGAAAATCGATGAACAATCTATAGCTCTCTTGGGGAACTGAGTAAAGTCCCAATCCTTCTTACATTGCGAAACTAATCTGATCTTGAATTCAAGCCGTGTTGACTGTGGATATGAGAAGTGTACAGGTATGTAGTTTATAAACATTATTGCATGAAATTTTCTAAGTTGTTGCTTTAGGTTTATTCTATATTTTCTGCTATGCTTCTTCCCATTGTATTGAGAATTTTATAAGTGTGTATTTATAGACTTCCCTTTGTTTTTATCTTTATTGTATCGGGACGATACAACTTTGAGTTGAGGGTCTTGATGTCTCCTCATTTGTGATAGATTAATATTAGGATGAGACATCATTTTTAGTAATTTAGAAGTCATAAATGTCGATTTTCTTGAGAAATAGTGCATTTTCCTATTTTGAGTCTTGATTTAGTAAAATAATATTTTTAGAGCATATTGGGTTTAATTGTTTATTTAGTGTGTAGCTTTAAAGATAATTATGGAGATTAATTAGAGTCCAAGTCAAAGACTACAACTTATAGAAAGAGATTTGCATGGTAATTGGAGATAAGGAAACAGAAGCTAAAAAGATGGAAAAGGAAAAGCTGCCTAAATCTGGGATTCTGCAGTACATGCCTAAAGAAGTGCTATTTACCCCAAGAAATAGGCCGATTTTGGTAATTTACTTTCATAGGGACAAAGATAATTATGTGAGGATTCTTTTGGTATCTTATGGAGCTCAAACCGACCAATAACGAAGAAGATATGCTCAAAACGGTACAGCAATGTTTATCTTTATTTCCATACGAATTTGAGTTGGGCTAGAAGTCCAATACTTTTATCTCTTCCTCAAGAAAACGAATTAGGTCTTCTAAACACCTATAAATACACTCTTACATCACTTGTAAAAGTACCCTAGCAATCCTTGCCTCATAGTAATTAGTTCTTAAGGTTTTATTCTTCCAGTTTATTGTAGAGAGCAAGATGATGTCTTTTGTAATTTCTTTTAGTTTATTTCCTTCAGGTATGAACTAAACTCCCCATAGCTTGGGTTTTGCATAATGTATTATCTATGAATTCTAATTCTTCTATCTAAGTTTCTTTGGGAATTATATGTTTTAATCTGATATTAGCTACTTACTTAATATTTCTTTATGTGTTTTGATTTATTGTCTTTCCTAGAACTAATCACTTTAGGATTGTTTTAACAGTAGTTAGATGGTCTCCTTGACAGGGTGTTTAACTATTGAACCACCACATAATGTCTAGCGTCGATATTAGTTCTGACAAAACATGATTCTAACTAGATATTCATTAGGGTTTGTTTTAATCACCATTTCACCAATTGATTATTGCGATTGCATAGGGCCTTAGTAGCGTTTAATAACCCTATTCTAAACCACGTCTTGGTTGTGCCGTAGCCCCTTAGTCGCTCTCAAGGTCTAAGATATGGGAATTTAGAATCCTGACTAAGTATACCAAGAGCTAATATTCTCCCTTATTAACTAGATTTATAGATAGAATTAGAAGGATTAGTGCATACTAGCAAAACCTAAGTTATATCTCTCATCTCATATTCTTAGTATTTACTTTAGTATTTTAATAATATTACAAATTAATGGAGAATTAAAATGGTTCCTAGGCTCTAAAGGTTGCATAACTTGGAGGCAATCATTCTCTATAATCACGCTTTGAGGAGGAAACTCTCGAGCGAGAAGACAAGCTTTTAGCACCCCCAAAGCTTCTGCCTCTTTAGTGCTTTCCACCTTAACCTTCTATGCTTTGCAATATAGCACTTTACCTGAAAAGTCCCTAGCAACACAAGATATAGCACCATTATTATCTTTAGTAGATGCATCACAATTAATTTTTATAAAATTTATGGATGGAGGAATCCATTTAAGTGTTTGTTCATTATTTTCTACCTCTATACTCACCTCGGTTTCATGAGTTTGACTTCTAACTTTCTTAAGCATAGAATTTTTATTTTTATTATCCTTCAGTTTATAGTTAACATCATTAGGATAAATTGTATTTTGATACTCTTCCCACTCTTTTTTAGCATTATCTAAGCATCTTAAAGGGTCAAGCTTTTTGCTCTTGTATTTATATGCGCATCTACCTTTCCAAATGTGCCATAAGATAGTGCATATTTGTTCCATCATAAATTTAGTATCTATTCCTGCCTCCTTCCTATTCTCTTTCAAACTTGCCATCCAAACATCTATCTTAGAGGTAGATTGGTTGCAAGTTATCAAGTTAAAAGGGGAAGCAAACCAAATGGCTCTAGTCCATTCACAGTTTAATAACATATGCTCAACAGTTTCAGATTCTTTATTACAAATATCACAAATTGGGCTAGAAGTAATTTTTCTTTTATACACATTTTCATTTGTAGGCAATAGATGTTTCACTACTTTCCATATGAAGTTTTTAATTTTTGGTGCTACCTTTAAACCCCAAATCATTTTCCATACCGAGGTATCAACTTGATGTGAGGAGGTAGCCTTATTTGTACAACTATTCTTCTCCTCGCATTATTTTTTGTTTTTCATTATATAGTAACATTTTTTAACCGAGAAATTCCCTTCCTTATCATGTATCCAAAAAGGAATATCCTTACCTCCAGACAGTGGGATAAATGTATTAAAAATAGATGTTGCTACCTCATTAGGATAAGCATTTAGTATAATATCAATATTCCACTTCCTATCATTGTTAACCATTAGATCATTTACTTTTTGTAAATCATTTCTACTAGGTTTGATAATCTCATTATAACCATTTATCCATTTATCAGTATGTAAATTTATAGTATATCCATTACCTAACTTCCATTTTATATCTTATTTAATAGCATTTCTTCCACAAATTAAACTCTTCCATCCCCAGGATGGTTTACTCCCTAAATTTGCTTCCATGAAGGAAGTAATTGGAAAGTATTTGCCTTTTAGTAATTTATAAAGTAATGTGTTGTTATTATTGATCAAATTCCAGGCCTGCTTATAAGAAGTGCAATATTCATGAGATTGAGGTCTCGAAAGCCAAGACCCCCATCTCCTTTACTTTTTGTTATAGAATTCCAGCTACCACAGTGGCATTTATTCTTCCCATTACTACCCCACCAGAAATTCGCAATTTGTGAAGAGATTAAATCGCAAATTCTCTTAGGAATAAGGTAGGAAGACAAGAAATAGTTTGGTAAGCTTTGTAATACGGCCTTTATTAGAATTTCTTTACCAGCTAGAGAGAGATAAAGATTTTTCCAATTTTCTATTCTTTTCAAAGTCTTTTCAACTAATATATTAAGATCATTGACTTTAGATTTCCCCCATTCCGTGGGTAAACCTAATTAATTTCCCAAATTATTAGTAATTGGCATATTAAGTTTATTAGCCATGTTTTTTTGAATATAATATGGTGTGTTGGGACTGAACTTTACCCCACATTTATTCAAGTTTAGTTTCATTCCAGTAGAGTAACTATATTTATTAATTACATCATTAAATCCCTCAATCTCTTCCATGTTAGCTTTCATAAAAAATATGCTATCATCTGCGAAGAGCAGATGGGTTACACTAGGGGCCAATCTCGCAATTTTTATACCATTTAGTATATGTTCTTCATTCTTATTAGCAATAAGTATAGATAGCATTTGAGTAACTATACAAAAGAGGAAAGGTGATAAGGGGTACCCTTGTCGTAATCCTCTTTTGGGGTTATCAATTTTGATAGGGGTGCCATTTAATAAATAAGAGTATGTTACTGAAGTAACACATCTCATGATTTTACTAATCCATTTTTCACTAAAACCCATTCTTTCCATTAGGGTTTTTAAAAAATCCCACTCGACATTTTCGTAAGCTTTTTGTATATCGGCCTTAATGGTAAGATAATGGGTTTTAGTTTTCTTTTGTTCTTTTATATATGTAATTACTTCATGAGCCACCATGGTGTTATCCTGTATATGCCTTCCAGGTACGAAAGCGGATTGATTTTCATCAATTATTGCATTCATTACCGGTTGCATTCTATTAACAAGGATTTTGGCAATTATTTTGTAAATAAAGTTCGAGCAACTAATAGGGCGAAAATGTTTTATAGTGATAGGTATGGGTATTTTAGGTATAAGTGAAATATACGTGTGATTAATTTCTTCCAAACTACCACCATTATACCAAAAATCATTAATAAGTTTAATCACATCACCTTTAATAAATTCTCAATACTTTTTGTAAAATACACCCGAGTAACCATCGGGTCCCGGGGCTTTATTTAACCCAAGACCATCAATGGCATTTGTAATTTCTTCAATCGAAAGGGGTTTATCCAAAGATTCATTCATGTTTTTGTTAATTCTTTGTTTAATAAGGTTTGAAATAGAGGTATAATCTCTATTTCCAATAGTTTTGAAGATATTGTTGAAATAAGTACTTATTTCATTTTGTATATCATTATAATTGTCCACCCACATTCCATCTTCTTTAGTAATGTTTTTTATTTTGTTAATCTTTCTTCTTTCTTTTGTAGTTGCATGAAAGTAGGAGGTATTTTTGTCTCCTTTTTTGAGCCATAAGACCCTTGATCTATTGGCCCAAAAATCCTCCTCCTTACACCCCAACTTTTCTATTTCTTTTACAATTTTATGATATTCATCCCAACTCTTTGTACTAGGGTCATTATAAATAGTTTCTAATTTTTCCATATTCTTATCAATTTCTTTCCTATTGTTATTGAACTTCTTTTTACTCCACTGAATAAGAAGTCTACTACATTTTTTCAGTCTATTGTTAAGCACATTTCTAAACATGCCAAAACTGTAATTTTTAGTGCTCCATACTTTTTTAATAATTTCCAGACATTCATTCTCTTCTGATCATTGATTTTCAAAATAGAACCTCTTGTCTTTATTAATATAAGTATCTTTCATAAATAAGACTTGGGGGGAGTGGTCAGACCCTACAGCTGGTAGTAGTGCAATCCAAGCTGTAGGAAAGAGGTTACCCCATTGTTCATTGCAAAATCCCCTATCAATCAATGTTTTTATCATTTCATCATCATTTCTCTTATTTGACCAGGAATATTTGCACCACTTTTGAACAATTTCCTCAAGCCTATTGTGTTTTATAAAGCCAATGAATTGTTTCATATTTTTATTAAATTTTGTTTCACCTCCTTTTTTATCAGATAGGTTTCTAATGTTGTTAAAATTCCCAATTAGGTTCCAGGGTTCATTATTTTTAGGCTTACAACTACTAAATAGGTCTAAGCAAGCTTCTTTATATTGATTAGTAGGGGCTCCATATACAAAGGTTGTGAAGTACTCTTTATCATTATCATCTTTAATTTTACAATGCATATGATTGTTAGTTTTAGAAATAATATTGATATTTATATCACTTTTCGCATATAATGCCAGCCCCCCACTAAGGCCAATGGGTTCAACAGTATCTATAAGTTTCATATTTATTAATTTCTCTAATTTTTTAACTGTAAAGAAAGAATTCTTAGTTTCAGATAAGAAAAGTACCTGAGACTGGTATTTTCTCACAATACCAGTAAGGGTCTGGACTGTCAAGGATGTGCCAATTCCTTGACAGTTCCAGGCTGTTTGTGTCATTGACCTTCTTGGGGTTGATGTGGGTCAACCCCGTAAACCTAAAAAAGAAGTGGTGATAACTCCAACAAAGAAGCCGATTTTGGTAAATTCCTTTCATAGGGACGTAGATAATTCGCTGGGGATTCTTTTGGTATATTATGGAGCAAAAACCGACCAATAACGAAGAAGATATGCTCAAAACAGTTCATCAGAATTTATCTTTATTTCCATACGAATTTGAGTTGGGCTTGGAGTCCATTACTTAACCTCTCCCTCAAGAAAACGAATTAGGTCCTCTAAACACCTATAAATACACCCTTATATCACTTGTAAAAGTACGCTAGCAATCCTTGCCTCATAGTAATTAGTTCTTACGGTTTTATTCTTCCAGTTTATTGTAGAGAGCAAGATGATGCCTTTTGTAATTTCTTTTAGTTTATTTCCTTCAGGTATGAACTAAACTCCCCATAGCTTGGGTTTTGCATCATGTATAATCTATGAATTCTAATTCTTCTATCTAAGTTTATTTGGGAATTACATGTTTTAAATTGACATTAGCTGCTTACTCTTATATTTGTTTATGTGTTTTGATTTAATGACTGTTTTCCTTGTGGTGCGCAACGTTTAGGATTACCTTAATAGTAGTTAGATGATCACCTTAGATAGGTGTCTAATTATTGAAACACCACATAACGTCTAGTGTCCGATATTAGTCCTGACAAAACTGAATCTAGCTAGATAGTCATTAGGGTTTGTTTTAATCACCATATCACCAATTGAATGAATTGTTTGCTTAGGGCCTTAGTAGCGTTTGATAACCCTATTTGAAACAGCTTCTTGGTTGTGCCGTAGCCCCCTTAGTCGCTCTCAAGGTCTAAGGTATGGGAATATAGAATCCTGACTAAGTATACAAGAGCTAATATTCTCCCTTATAAACTAGATCTAATAGAAAGAATTAGAAGGATTAGCGCATACTAGCAAAATCTAAGTTATATCTCTCATCTCATATTCTTAGTATTTTATTTTATTGTCTTTATTTCCTTAGTTAATTTAGAATTTCGAAATTTATATCTCTTTTATTTTCTGTCTTTTAATTATTTACTTTTACTCGTTATTTCTACCCACGTGATTAACACACTTATGTCCCTGAGAACGAACTCAACTTATCAACTAAAACTTGCATACGTCCTGTAATACTTACAGTGAGTTCCGTGGTTCTCAAGGGTGTGTGCTCTTTATTATTATCTGACTTCTCTCTGGCGTGTTTCTCCTTCGTAATATGAGTTGTGTCTTAAAAAAATTACTCTTATATAGTGGGAAAAATGGATTGTGCTTTACTCTAAGGAAGGAATAGGTTAAATGAAATAAAAGCTCAATCCTTAAATAAAATCTCGTAACTAGTGTTTATCTGTTACTAAAACAGCTGTAACATTTGCGTCCGGACTCGGAATCACTTTTTTCACCTTGGGAAATCTTCCTGACTTAGAGATGCATCTGCCTTCCTTTATGCTCCATGGCTGAATCAATGGCTAATATACTAAAAAACGGTGATTTGTAACAGCATTCCAGGTTCCATTCCCATCTACTTAATTTTTTGAATCAACTTTTCTCGCCTTTGACTTTTACGCTCAATCCAAGACTTTAATTCCCATTTATTCTCCTTGTCTTGTTACTCCATCAAATAATAAACCTAGGAACTTTACACTAAAAACAAAAAAATTGACGCACAAAAGCTCTAAAACACAAATCATATAAATCCAAGGGAAGAAGTTGCAATATAACCAAATAAGCTTAAAAGTTTAACAAATAAGTCAAAGAATCGCCTAAAATTATGTCTCCTAAGGGCATATAATTAGAACAAAAAGGGAGACATCAAGACCCCAAACTCAAATCTTTGTCGTCTCGACAAAGTAAAATAAAAACAAGGGCTCTAGGTGATACGCAAAAAGGAAGAGTCTAATGAATAACACCCAAAGCATAACTTAAAACAAATCTCATATAGTATGATACTTGGAATTAAAATAAACATACAAATGTCATGCAAAATCAACCACAAATAATTACTTAAAAATTAACTTCACAATGCTAAAAGGTTACACTTGTACTTATCTCAAGATGATGGCTATAGGGTGTTCATCGATCCTCACTAACTTTGAACGCTCCACTTAGCATATTACCTATTAGCTGAATTACAAATCCACTATGTATCTAGGAATCACGAGGACTTTACGGTTATAGCGTAGGCTTAGGGACAGTATGGAATGTATATTTAGTAAATTTGAAGTGAGCTTTTGGCTCTCTCCTCACTTACCATCAACTACTGTCCAAGAGCTTGAGTTTGCACTCAAATATTGTTCTCACTCAATCCATTTGACGTACTAGTTAGCGTCCCCCAAATTACACAATAAGCACTAAAGATGATTTCCAAAAATTCCACTTTGCCGGTTACTTTATTTTTCATGTATATATTATTTTTTTCTTCTTTTTCCTTCTTTTTCTCTTTATTTTTTGTGCAAGATACCCATGACCATCATTTTGATGTGAAAGGTCATGTCTCTTATAATTAAAAAAAATTCAAAGACCCAAGCAAAGGGTTACAAATAATACATCATCAACAATTGCGCATAAATACAACCATATAGAAATTCCCTCCCAAAGTAATCTCCAAATAATGAAATCCACCACCCCAAACTCAATCTCAAGACAGGGAGTCTCAGGATTGTGATTCAAGTGCGGTCATATGGTCATGCCTAATGATCTAAATGGATATGGGCTCATATTATGGCGACGGAAGAAAGGCTTAAAGGATAAAATGGGGCTAAGGCGGATAATATTAAATTAAGGGATAGAAGGCTAAAAAGTCTCAAAGGGCTAACAAAGAATTGCCTCTATCATTTTCCTAATTACATAGCTTGCCTCTAGTTCATACCTAATTGGGTTCTCTACTAATTTGGATCTCACGTTCTACAAACCAAACATGTTCCTTAAGTACAAGTTTACTTCTTTTGCATTGTTCATTAATTCTACCTATCAATTACCTATGTTTGCATGAAATCTAAATGCCTTTTATACTAACTCCTAAAGTCTACTATTTTTTATCATAAATTCATAAAATATTTGCTTAATGGGGACATTTAAAATGCTCTACAGTCAAACGCAACCCTAGAATTATTTTTATTGAAAGCGATTAAAACAAATAACACATAAAAATTGGGATGAGGCAACGAGCCCCACCCCAAACTCAAAAATGAGTTGTGACCCCACGACTCGAAAAGACTCGATAAAGCAAGTAAATTATTTTACACTATTAAATAAGAAGGTTAGAAAACGTACCTTAACCAGCATTAGGCTGGTTATCAGTGTTGCGTTCAGGTTGGGTCATCTTCTTAAACATTGCGTAAACGGCACGTTAGGAATCACCCAACCTATCCAATCTGTTTTTCATGAAGACCAACTCTCTTGTGACGCTTCCTACAACTTTCAAAACTTCTTCATATCTCTCCTCTAAAGCTCTCATTCTTTCAACAACCTCATGATCTTTGGCAACTTTAACTTTGCGTTTAGGAGGTCGCGCTTTAGTTTCTTTTCTAAATGGCTTGTATAACTCAATCCCATTCTTCTTGGCTTCACTATAAATATTCGCAATTGAAATCGATTTGAGATTCGTACCTTTTTTCAACCGGTTCATCCTCAATGTCCCTAAGTGGCACCCTTGCGACAAAACAGATTTTTGTGATGGTGCATGGAAACTTGAGGTTGCATGCACAAATGGGATTCTTCGTATAAGCCATGATGGAATTATAAATTATACTAGCTACATCAATCTCCTTCTTCTCAATAATACATTTAATGAAGATTAGTTGTTCACGTGTTACCTCAGATATGTGATTGTTACCAAAGAATGTTGGAATAACAAACGGGACCAAGCTCTTGTATGCGGTAATAAATCAGTACTAAAAGCTTGACCTTCATACCTAGCACCCTTGGGAATGGGCGGACTCCCATGAATCAGAACACTTTGATAAAACGATTCCCATTCGAATGTCAGATTGTTAAGCTCTTCTTGGTATTGCATGGACCTCTCAAATTTGGTAAGTTGAGTACTTTTCGAATATGCTCAACTGAGAAAGGAATAATATTCTTACGTAATTCAATAGCATTACCATTCAAAAAAATTAATTCTTCATAAAATTCTTCAACCAAAGCGGGAATATAGCTCAAATCTCTTTCTCTCAGTTCCCTCCACCCAAATTCATCACATGCAACCACGTAATATTTGAATTCGTCGTCCATTAGATTCAACGGAAATCCTTTCTCAACACCAAAAGCAATACTAGCAAACCTCTCACGAACTTGGTCCTTCGAAGAAACTAATGGCTTCTTAGGCTTAGGTTTCATAGCCATTGTTTTTCTTCTCACAGACCGTGGATGGATAATTGGATCACTTACCTTTTTCTCTTCATCTTTTTCTTCATCCATGGTAGGCTTTTCAGGAACAACAATACTTGGGTTCTTTTTTCCTCTTCATAGTCTTATCAACTTCCTCACTAGGCAACTTAGAACGTGAATCCGGAATTTCAGTAGCATTAGCTGGAGTAGCTCCAATTGTGTTAGGATTAACTCTTGCTCTTTGGTTATAACATAAGGAATCAGTCCTGTTCGTCATCTCAATGAACCCTAAACTCAAAACTTCAAAAATTAAAAAACTAGATAAAAGTTTTGAACTTTGATGTTTTGAGGATATAGAAAGATGGTTTAAGGTGTTTTTTGAGATGGGTATTAAATATCTAATGGAGGAGAGGAGGTTTAATGGGTAGGATTGAACGTTTGATGAAATAAAAGGAAGGATTAAAGTGAATAATTTTGTTGTTTGGTTGAAGGATTTGATGTTGATTATGTGTCAGGAGTGGTTTAGAGGGAAAGATTTGATGTGTTTTGGTGTTTTGGTGATGAATTGTAGGTATTTAGTGAGTTTATATATGTCAATAATGGTGTCTTGCATGAGAAGTTGTGTCCAAGAGAAGAAAATATGGAAATATAGGCTCTAGGGTTTCAAGTCGGCGGCCGCACCGGTATACCGGTGGATCGTCCGGCTTACCAACCCCAATATCTCGTCAATTTCACGTGTATCTCATGGACACAAATCTTAGTTGCGTCGAAGGTGTGGAGTTATAGTGAGTTGACCGGAATACCGGTCAGAAGGCCAGCTAGCCGATCGTAGATAGAATTTGTCGACACAATTTTTTTTGAGCGACGCAATATATAGTTGCGTGGAATGGCACCTCAAACAGTAGCTTGCGCTTTAGCAAAAGCTTTTGGTCGCATTCTTCGGAAATTCGGCGACGCACTTTATAGCTGCGTGGAAGTGCTTCCAAGACAATAGCTCGCGCTGTGATGCAATTTCTCGATCAGTATACCGGTCAGATGACCGGCTAGCCGGTCGCGCGAATGATTTTTTCGGCGACGCACTTTATAATATGTGTAATTGGCCCGCGGACAGAATGTTTGATCCTCGTTGACCGGCATACCGATCAGCTTACCGGCTAGCGGATGCGAGTGATCAAATTTATGACCAAGAACACGCTTTATTCTGCGTCTCACACCTGTTAACCCCAAACTCATGTATTAAGTACCGTAATCATCAAAAGACTAGACCTTTCTCATTTCTTTTTAAGAGTATACACTAATAAACAATACTTAAACTAATTTATACTACCGAATTAAAAGACTTTTGACTGAATTAAATTAATATACATACGAAATGTCTTTTTTAACGTCGTTAAGCTCGACGGATTACCTCTCGCTTCTACACATGACCTCTCCGAGTATGGATCTTCCGAGCGATTGATATCCTCGCCTCCATGATAAATTTTCAATCGATGACCATTCACCATAAAGGTGCGGTGCTCGATTGGATGTTCAATCTCTATAGCTCCATGAGGCGTAACTTTGGTCACAAGGTAAGGACCAGACCACTTTGATCTCAACTTACCTGGATAATTACTGAACTTGGAGTTTTATTTCAAGACCCTTTGTCCAACTTCAAATCTTTTCACACGAATACGATAATCATGCCATCTATTGGTATTCTCTTTGTACAGTTTAGCATTCTCATGAGCATGTAATAGAAACTCATCAAGTTCATTCAACTTCATCATACGATTCTCACTAGCTAAAGTAGGATCTAAATTCAACTATGTTATAGCCCAATATGCACCTAATTCAAGTTCAAGAGGTAAGTGACAAGCCTTACCATAAACCATACGATACGGAGATGCACCCACTGGAGTTTTGAACACAGTACGAAAATCCCACAATGCATCATCTAACTTCATTGACCAATCTTTTCTTGTGGGGCCAACAGTCTTCTCTATGATGGATTTGACCTCTCGATTAGAAACCTAAGCTTGACCATTGGCTTGCGGATGATAAGCGGTAGATACGCGATGTCTTATCCCATGCTTCTCTAACACTGTCTTCAAGTATTTGTTCACAAAGTGTGAACCTCCATAATTGATAATAACTCTAGGTATGCCATGTCTAGTGAAGATGTGTGACTTCAAAAATTTAATCACTACTCGCGAATCATTAGTTGGTAGAGCTAAAACCTCTACCCATTTTGACACGTAATCAACAGCTAGTAGTAATGTATTGATTTCCATTGGATGGTACAAAAGGACCCATTAAATCGATACCCCAAACATCAAATATCTCAACTTCAAGAAGTTTATTACGTGGCATCTCATCCCTCTTGGATTTATTACCAGTAAACTGGCATCTATGACATTTCTTAACATACTCATGACAATCCTTATGTAATGTAGGCCAATAAAAAGCAGAATGTAATACCTTAGCAGCTGTGTAGTCACCTTTGAAATGTCCTCCATAGGGTGAATCGTGCCAACCTGCAACTACTGACAAAATATCATTCTCAGGTATGCATCTTCTTACCATTTGGTCACCACATACTTTGTAGAGGAAAGGATCCTCCCATAAGAACTGTTTAACACGGCTTATTAGTCTCTTCTTATCTTGTGAAGTAGCTCTTCAGGAAAAGAGCCACTTACAATAAGATTAGCGATGTCTGCATCCCACTATAAATAGCAAATAAACTCTCATCTGGAAACTCCTCCCTAACTAACTTAGAACCACTATTCGATTCGGGACCTTCAAGACGAGACAAACGATCTGCAACTTGATTATCACACCCCTTTCGATCTAGAATCTCTAAACCAAACTCTTGCAACAACAAAACCCATCTGATTGACCGTGGCTTAGCATGTTTCTTCTCCATAAGGTACTTAATGGCAGAATGATCGGTAAATACAACAATTTTCACCCCAAGGAGATAGGAACGAAATTTGTCAAATGCATAAACAACCGCTAAAAGTTCCTTCTCATTCACTGTATAATTAATCTGAGCACTAGTGAAGGTCTTACTCGCATAATAGATAGAATGAAATACCTTATCTTTTCTCTGACCCGACACAGCACCCATATCTAAATCACTAGCATCACATAACTTCAAACGGAATCTTCCAATTAGGAGGTAGTACAATAGGTGAAGAAATAAGCTTCTCTTTAATCTCTAGAAAGGACTTCATACAAGCTTCATCAAAAAGGAATTTGGAATCCTTCTCGAGTAAGTTACACAAAGGTTTTGCGATTTTAGAGAAGTCTTTGATGAAACGGCAATAGAAACCAGCATGGCCTAGAAAGCTTCTCGTCGCTTTTACAGAAATAGGAGGGGGAAGAGTCTTTATTACCTCAATCTTAGCACGATCAGCTTCTAAGACTACACTTGGAACTTTGTGTCCCAACACTATACCTTCATGAACCATAAATTGAGGACTCACAAACTACAAGTGTACGGTTGTCCAAGTAATAAACCGATAAATTGGAATCGTTCGCAGGGATGGAATATGTATAACTATAGTATGAATCAGATAGTTATTTAATTGCAAGTACGGAAAAATAAATGATATAATGTTTGTTTTGGTTTTCTAGGACTAGAGTGCAAATAATTTAAATACTAAAATAATTAAGCTGAAATGGAAATAATGCAAATAAGTAGGATAGACGCAAGGGAGAAAGTAGTACTTAAGTCACGCAAGAGTTTCACCCTAAAATTTCTTAATTAATGCTTTCTGTTAAGGGATGAATTGCTATAATTGTGCTAGTCGGGACTCTAAAGTCTCATTACCCCCGTCAGGATGGACTAAGAAGCTCTCCTACGGTATTCTAAACTCCGTCAGGATGATTAAAACTACTTTCAGATGGTTCAAGTTCTTATAGCTTGGCCTATTGGTTAGTCAAGCCTGTCAAGGTCATTGTCGAATACCAACGAGAATTACCTAGTTCTGTATCTAAACCCCCATCAAGGTGATCAATACGCCACTATATTGAATAGCCTAGATACTAAGAATTATCCCTAGTTCGCGAGTCTAAAGATAATAATTCAAGCATAAAATAAAAGCCAACACAAATAGCTAATTCAATTTAAATACTTAAATCCCAAATCGGAAAAACATGAATTAAACCAGTTTGGGTTCAACCCAATATGCGATTCTCAAGTACAATGTAAATTAGTTCATAACTGAATTAAAAACTAAAGAAATTAAATAAGAAGCATTCATTGTCAATTACAGAAATAAAATTAAGAACCTAATTGAAGGATTGATATGACTGTTGTTGGAGTAATTGATTCTCCAGCTTCAGCTTTTTCTCTCCTTTTTGCGTCTCTGAACTTCCTCTAGCGTGTTTCTCCTTTGTAGTATGAGTTGTTTCTTAAAAAAATGAAGTCTAAGGATCTTATATAGTGGGGAAAACGGATTGGGCTTTACTTTAACAAATGAATAGGTTAAATGGAATAAAATCCCAATCCTTAAATAAAATCTTGTAACTGATGTGTAGCTGTTACTAAAACTGCTGTAATTTTTGCATCTGGACTCGGAATCACTTCTTGGAAAATCTTCCTGACTCAGAGACACATCTGCCTTCTTTTATGCTCCAAGGCTGAATCAGTGGCTAAGATACTCAAAAATGGTGATTTGTAACAGCATTCCAAATTCCATTCCTATCTACTTAATTCTTTGAATCAACTTTTCTCGAATTTGACTTTTATGCTCAATCCAAGATTTTAATTCTCGTTTCTTGTCCTTGTCTTGTTACTCCACAACTCATAAACCTAATAAATTTACACTAAAAACAAACAAATTAACGCACAAAAGCTCTAAAACACAAATAATATAAATCCAAGGGAAGAAATCGCAATATAACCAAATAAGCTTAAAAGTCTAACAAGTAAGTCAAAGAATCGCCTAAAATGATGTCTCCTAAGGGCATATAATTAGAACAAAAAGGGATACATCATTGAACCCACCACCCCATACTCAAGCTCTAAAATGACTGTCTATGCATCTCGATTCGAGTGCGGGTCATATGGAAAAGTACTAAAATCTAAAGGGATATGACTTATAATGTGGCTTAGTAAAAAGGCTTTAGAAAGGCTAGAAGGGTCTGAGAAGGATATAAATATAATAAATAGACAGCAAGCTAAAAGGCAAAAAGGGGCTTAGCAAAGAACCGCCTTAATAACTTTCTAAACTATGTAATTTTGTTACTTTCTTTCCTTTAGCACGTTCATAAAATGGGTTTATCAACTAGCTCAGATCTCACGGCCTACACACCCCTCAAGGCACCCTAAGATCAAACATACTTCTACCACATTGCTTACTAATCTTTTTTTTACTATCAATGTGTGTTTCCTATTCATACTCAAATCATATAGAATAATCATCTCATAAACATATTACTTTTTATCATTAACTTACTAAGCTTATTCTTTCAATATATTAAACACACTCTACATATAATCCCGTGTATCAAAAATTTTAATTTCTTCCAAAAAACAGTAAAATCACATAAAAATGGAGATGAGAGACAACAAATCTCCACACCCCCTCAATAAAGAAATTTAAAAACAGGCAAATATTGCATATACATATATATTAAGGAAGAAATAGAAGACACTCTCAAGGCTATTTCCTCGCTTTATCAACATCCAAGATAGTATTTTGTGGATCTTTCGCGATGTCGCGCTTTAATTGCTCAAGGAGCGTCATGATGTGCACTTGATTAGCTTTGATTTGTGCCACATCTTCGGCTAAGAAGGTTTGAGCTACTTCAACTTTATTTAATCGATTCTTTACCCTTTCTCACCACATAAGATCCTCTTCTTTTGATTCTTCTTGTGGAGGCTTCTTAATTCCTACTCTTAAAATTGTCTCGATCCAAGTATTGTTGATAATGTTACTTACTTTATAATCAATTTCTCTTTTTCGCCCCTAACCATATTCGCTTTTTGTACAAAGAACGTGATCATAGTTGGATATTTCACATTAAATAACGAAAGTGTAGAGACCGAAAATTACATCACCTCCTCAAAGATCAACTGTACCACATCTACTTCTTCCCCTCTTAAAACACAATTCAAAAAGATGGTGTTTCTCTTAGTTATATGCGAAGTTTGCGTGTCTCCAAAGGCGTTTGGTGTGAGGATTTTGTGCCAAATTCTCGTATCAGGTTGGAGATATTTGTGAGGCCAAGTTGCCTTTAATTCTCTCTTGTGTGATTGCACTTTTTACTCATCTAATACATGCTCAAAAAGTTGATTCCAATCAAAAGTCTTGATATTTTCTACCACTTCTCAATACTTACATGGTCCAACCAATTGCTCGAACTGGAAGTGGTTTCTGATCTCTTCAACTATAAAAGGAACTAACTTTCCTCTAACTGGAACACGACCTTCACTATCTCGGCTAAAGTAGCCTAAATAGAACTTGGAAACTAACTCCATACATAAACTTGAACGTCTAATCATGAATGTAGTCCAACCCGATCTCTCTCCCATCACTAGAAATCTCTTGTAAACACCTTCTCCAACTTATTTTTCAAAAATCCTCTCATGAGCAAAAGGAAAGTCCGGTAGATGTGTTTTTGCGGAAGATAACAAGGCATTTGAAGCTTCATTCATCTCGGGTATAGGAATCTCGATTTGTAGAGGTTGTTGTGTCTTCTCCTTGAAAGTTGTAATCTTTTTGCTCTTTGAATTTACCACAGTCGGCTTTTCTCTAATTTCTTGACATGTTTTACCCTTTTTCTTTGTACTAGAACTCGGACCTTTCTCAATATTTTTATTCTCAATAGTACCCAATATCTTACTTTGATTCTTCTTCATCTCCCTAACAGTTGATAATTTTTATGTTCTTTTCGTCATCTCAATTGACCTCCAACTCAAAGATTTGAACACTCTTAAAAATTTTACCCCTTGAAAGTGTTATTTGGGTTAGGAAAGGTGTAAGGATGATATATCTCTATGTGGGTTTGATGAACTCTTGCTTGATTGGTATGGTTTAAAAATTGTTTGATAAGATTTTCAAATGTTGGCTTTTGATTCTTGGATTCTAGATGTTTTTGATTTGATTTTCGTGGTTGAATCTTCTTTATCATGATGTAGGTAATTATTTGGATGTGGATTTATGGTGATTGGGGAGTGTTTTGATGTAAGGTGAATGTTTGTAGAAGTTTTAATGGAGTTGGGAAAGCTTTGGGGAAGAATTTGATTTTTGTAGGTATAAACTAAGCTCTCTTATATTTCTTCTTTTGGCGGTGCTGTGCGGTGCACTGTGGGTGAGATGCGGTGTACCACAGCAATATTTTGTCTTCCCCCTGTGTCAATGTCTTGACGATACGGTTTCGGGCAATGGGTCTCGGCATGGATCCTAATTTTTTGTACCGTTGTCACGGTTTTGACATGGTGCGATGTACCGCAGTACCCTTGCGGTGAACCGCAAGAGTCCTCTGTTTTGGACGATGTCACGATCTGGCGGGAATGACGACGCGGTCTGGTTTGTGAGCCTCGTCACTGGACCATAAATGCTGAACCGTTTTGACGGTTTTCTTTGTGCGGTGCACCACGGCAACGGTGTGGTATACCGCACAGATGCTGTAGTTGACATGTTAGCCTCGCATGTGTACCTTATTTTGCTACTGTCATGAAACTTTTTAGGGGTGCGTTGTACCGCAAAGTACATCTAATTTTGCCAATCTTTCTCGTTTCTTCTCGCGAACTCGATTTCTTAAGTACATGCACATCAAAAACAATAATACCTTCCTTAATACTGCAATATATGTTGAAAATAACTAATCTAAACATAAACTAAAGACAAGTTAGACGTGTTACCTCTATTAGGATTTTCGTATATAGCCTACCCAGCAACGAGCAAGGCTATGAACGTCTACTAATCTTTGTTTGATACCGTTTTGGGCCTGATCTCTATCACTTTTTCCAAAAAAACTTGTGTGACGACAAATGGTCCAATCCACGAATCATTGTATTTCGTGGCCTATTCTCTGGCTTGCGGTCTTTCCATACAATTTCATGGGTGACCCCAAACTCACTCATTGGTCTAGTATCCACAAGATTTACGTGGATTTCTTCTGGGACTCTGTACTTTGTAGCAATGTGGATGATAGGAATTGTGAATCTAACTGCCTTGGTTTCTTATCCCAAGCATAAAATGTCTTAGATACATTTTTAGCACGAAGAGTATCTGTTCCCTTCTGGAAGTTGATGATTCTTTGACTTGTGGCCAAGAACGGCCTTCCAAGTATGATTGGAACATGCTTATCTGCATCATAATCAAGAATAACAAAGTCAGTAGGGATGGTGATATTACATGTTTGGACATGAACGTCCTCCACTACTCCCCATGTCTTCGTCACTGAGTTATCCGCATATTCTAAGATCACGGGAGCTTTTTACACCTTCTTGATACCAAGCCTATCGAACATGGATTTGGGCATAAGATTCACACTTGAACCCATATCACACATGGCCTTCACTTTGATCATACCACTAATTTGAATAGGAAGATTAAAGCTTCCAGGATCTTTTATCTTGAGTGGTAACTCCTTTTCAACTCTTCTCGAGATTCTCTAAGTATGAGCCACAGTCTCTTTACTGGCTTCCACACTACTTCCTTGGTGGGTTCTGGTGTGTTATAAATTTAAGTACTGAAAATAGCAGAACCACAATACCGCAAGTGTACGGTTGTCCAAATAATAACCGATAAATCGGATTTTGTTCTCAGGGACGGATTAGGTACAACTCAAGTATTAATCGAATAGTATTATTAATTGCTTAAGAGGAAAATAAAATAAAAGATTTTTGTTTTGTTTTCTAAAATCAAAGATGCAAGAAAATAAATTACTGAAATAAAATAAAGCAAGTAAATAAGATTTAGACTTAAGAAGAGAAAGAGTACTTGATCCTCGCAAGGGATTCACCTATCCTATCTAATTATTGCTTTTGTTTAAGGGCTAAACTTGTATTATTGTGCTCGTCGAGACTCTAATATATCCTAACCCCCGTCAGGGTGGACTTAGAAGCTATCCTACAGTACTATAAACCCCGTCAGGGTGATTACATCTACTTTCGAATGGTTAAGTCTCTTACCTCATTGGCTGCATGGTTAGTTAAGCCTGTGAAGGTCAATAACGAATACTACGCATCTATTATCTATGTCGGTAATTAAACCCCCTGTCAAGGTGATCACTTTTCCACTTAAGTGAATAGCCTAATTACTAAGACCTAAGTTTGATTCATGACTTCAAAATTAGTAATTAAAACATAATAATATTCAACACAAAATACCTAGTCTAATTTAAATAATTAAATCCCAAATTTAGAAAACATAAATTAAATAGAATTGGGTTCAACCTATATAGCGATTCTCAAGTACTAAAGAAATTAGTTCATAACAGAATTAAAAACTGAAATAAAATAAAAGGGAGACATAATTCTCAATACAGAAAAGAAATAGGATAACCTAAAGGTTGGGCTAGCTGTTGTTGGAAGACCATAATTCCTCCAGCTCTAGCTTATCCTCTACCTTCTTGCTCTGACTTGAAAATATAGAGCCTCTAATGTAATTCTCTGAAATGTGTGTAAAAAGGAGGCTAAAGGGTCTATTTATACTTGTAAATTCAGAATAGGCTTTAGGTTAAGAGTATTAGGTCAAATTATAAAAAGCGCAAGTCAATCTTTTTCTCTAATTCCCATAACTAGTGTACATCCCTTAGTAAAATGATTGTAACGTTTGCATATCAACTCCAAATGGACTAATTCCAGTTGCTAAATCTTCCTAACTCAATAAGGAACAAAAACTATTTCAAGGCCCAAAGGCTAAATCCGCTCCTAAGTAGCCCAAAAACAGCAATTAGTAACAGTCGTTCAGATCTGCAAATCCTTTAGTTAATTCTTCGGAAATTCTTTCGTTACCTCTAACTCCTCCACTCGATCTAAGACTTTAATTCTCACTTCTTCTCCTTGTCTTGGTTCTCCATATAATCCATGAACCTAAGAACTTTATACTAAAAACAAACAAATTAACGTACAAAAACTCCAAAAATGCAACTAGTCTAATCCCAAGGGAGAAAGTGAAATATGACAAAATAAGCATAAAAGTATATCAAATAAGTGGAATATTCACCTAAAATGATGTCTCCTAAGGGCTAATATTTAGAAAAACTAGTGCGACATCAAAACCCCAAACTCAAACCTTTGTCGTCCTGACAAAGTAAAATAAAAACAAAGGCCTTTAGGTGGAAGAATCTACTAAATTATACCCAAAGAACTACTTAAAACAAATCTCATATAGTATGATCTAGGGATTAATATGCACATACTCATGTCATGCAAAATCAAACACAAAATAACGTCAACCGAAAACTAATTTCGCAATGCTAGAAGGTTACGCTTGTTGCTTATCTCAAGATGGTGACTATAGGGTGTTCATCGATCCTTACTTGCTTTGAATGCTCCACTTAGCATACTCCCTATTAGCTGAATCATAAACTCACTATGTATCTAGGAATCACGAGGACTTTATGGTTTTAATGTAGGGTTAAGGACGGTATGGTATGTATATTTGGTAAATTTGAAGTGAGCTTTTGGCTCTCTCCTCACCTATCATCAACAAACTGTCCAAGATCATGAGTTTACACTCGAATATGTTCTCACTCAACCCATTTGACGCACTAATTTAGCGTCCCCAGATTAACCCAATAAGCACTAAAGTTGTTCACATAAAAATTTCCTCTTTGCCGGTCCAAATATATATCCATTTCATATTAATTTTCTTTGGTATAGCTATGACTCTTTTTTTTTTATGTTGAGATATCATGCTATTTTTCTCATAATTTTTTTTCTTTTCATGTTTTTCATATCTTTTTTCATTTACTTTTACCCCGAAAAAGGGTTACAATACAATAAACCTGTGAATCATCATCCATATTGTAATTAGCACAATTAATCAGCTCAAAAATCCCAACCCAATAATAATTCCCATAATGGTGGACCCCTAACCCAAACTCAAGCTCAAGACAGAAAGTCTCATGATCGTGATTCAAGTGCGTGTCATATGGAAATGCCTAATAAACTAAAGAGACATGGGCTTATATTGTGGCGACAAAAGAAAGACTTAAAGGCTAAAAATTTGGCTAAGATGGATAATATTAAATTCATGGATAAAAGGTGATGTCTCCTCATTTGTGATAGAATTATATTAGGATGAGACATCATTTTTAGTGATTTAGAAGTCTTTCTAATCGATTTTCTTGAGAAATAGTGCACTTTCCTATTTTGAGTCTTGATTTAATAAAATAATATTTTTAGAGCATATTGGGTTTAATTGTTTATTTAGTGTGTAGCTTTAAAGATAATTATGGAGCTTAATTAGAGTCCAAGTCAAAGACTACAACTTATGGAACTAGATTATCATGGTAATTGGAGATAAGGAAACAAAAGCTAAAAATATGGAAAAGGAAAAGCTGCCTAAATCTGGGATTCTGCAGCACACGCCTAAAGAAGTGGTGATTACTCCTACAAGGAAGCCGATTTTGGTAATTTCCTTTCATAGGGACGTAGATAATTCTGTGAGGATTCTTTTGGTATATTATGGAGCAAAAACCGACCAATAACGAAGAAGATATGCTCAAAACGGTCCAGCAGTGTTTATCTTTATTTCCATACAAATTTGAGTTGGGCTAGGAGTCCAATACTTTATCTCTTCCTCAAGAAAACGAATTAGGTCTTCTAAACACCTATAAATACACCCTTATATCACTTGTAAAATCATCCTTGCTTAGTCCAAACCTTATAATTATTTCTTAGTTTATTGTAGAGAGCAAGATGATGTCTTTTGTAATTTCTCTTAGTTTATTTCCATCAGGTATGAACTAAACTTCCCATAGCTTGGGTTTTGCATCATGTATAATCTATGAATTCTAATTCTTCTATCTAAGTTTATTTGGGAATTACATGTTTTAATTTGATATTAGCTTCTTACTTTATATTTGTTTATGTGTTTTGATCTATTGTCTTTCCTAGAACTGATCACTTTAAGATTGTTTTAATAGTAGTTAGATGGTCACCTTAGCTGGGTGTTTAACTATTGAACCACCACATAACGTCTAGTGTCGATATTAGTTCTGACAAAACATAATTCTAACTAGATAGTCATTAGGGTTCGTTTTAATCACCATATCACCAATTGATTGAAGTGTTTGCTTAGGGCCGTGGTAGCGCTTGATAACCCTATTTGAAACCACGTCTTGGTTGTGCCGTAGCCCCCTTAGTCGCTGTCAAGGTCTAAGGTATGGGAATTTAGAATCCTGACTAAGTATACAAGAGCTAATATTCCCCCTTACAAACTAGATCTAATAGAAAGAATTAGAAGGATTAGTGCATACTAGCAAAACCTAAGCTATATCTCTCATCTCATATTCTTAGTATTTTAATTTATTGTCTTTATGTTCTTAGTTTTAATTCTTAATTTAAAAATCTATTCTCTTTAATTTAGTGTCTTTTAATTATTTACTTTTACGCGTTATTCCTACCCACGTGATTAACACACTTAAGTCCCTGAGAACGAACTCAACTTATCAAGTAAAACTTGCATACGTCCTGTAATACTTGCAGTACTGTGCCTGTCTAGGGTGAGAGTGCGTAGTTTTCTAGACTTAATTTATCTTATTTTTATCACACCCTAGGCGACACCAAAAGGCTAAAAAGGTTTCAAAGGGCTAAGAAAGAACTACCTCTATCATTTTCCTATTTACATAGCTTGCCTCTAGTTCATACCTAAGTGGGTTCTCTACTCATTCAGATCTCACGTTCTACAAACCATTCATTTTTCTTAAGTACAAGTTTTACTTCTTTTGCATTGTTCATTAATTCTAACTAACAATTACTTGTGTTTGCATGCAATCAAAGTGTGTTTTATACTAACTCCTAAGGTCTACTATTTTTTATCATAAATTTGCAAAAAGTATGTTTGATGAGGACATTTAAAATATTCTACAGTCAAACGCAACCCGTAGATTAATTTTATTGAAAGCATGTAAAACAAATAACACATAAAATTGGGATGAGGCAACGAACCCCACCCCAAACTCAAAAATGAGTCGTGTCCCCATGACTCGAAAAGACTCAATAAAGAAAATAAACTAATATACACTACTAAATGAGAGAAGGGATAGGAAAACGTATCTTAACCAGCACGAGGTTGGTTTCCATTGTTGCGTTCAGTTTAAGCTCCATTTGTAAGTCTTGTGTAGGTGGCATGTTGGACATTTCTCACCCCAAGTAGTATGCTTTGCATGAGCTCCAACTCTTTTGTGACTTTTCCTAAGATTGTCAACATCTCTTCATGTTTTTCCTCCAAAGTTTTTCGTCTTTTCAACTACATCTCTCTCAACAACAAAAGTAATTATAGGTTCTTCAACTTCTTCTCTCATTCCTCGTCATAGTATTCTGGACTTCCCAATCTCCGTCACCTCAATGAACCCCAAACACAAAACTTCAAATATTTAAAAACTAAAGAAGAGATTTGAATTTTGATGTTTAGAGGATTTATAATGAAAGATTATGGTGTTATATGAGATGGGTAATGATTATGTAGTGGACTGGGAAAGGTTTAAGGAATAGGATTAAATCCTTGATGAAGAAGCTTAAGGTTGAAGGAGAAGATTTCTTGAAGGGTTTTGATGTTCAATGTGTGTTTGGAATGGAATGGTAGGAAGGATTGAATGTTTATGGGGGTTGTAGTGGTGTGTTGCAGGTGTATAATGGGTAAGGGGTCTTTTATAATGATATCTTGCAGGAGAGGCTTGGTTAAAAGGGGTGAAACTAAGTTTTTAAGAAGGTTTAGGTAGCATTCCCGCTGGTCGGGCCGGCATACCGGTCAAATGGCCGGCTAGCAGGTCCCAAACCGCATAGATGTTCTCCTCTCGGCAAAGAACCTAAATTCGCAAACCGTGGTACGAAAGATTTTTTCGAAACAGCGGGCCGGCATACTGGTCAGATGACCGGCTAGCCGGTCCCAAACTGTGTCGAGTTTCGCGCCCACGGTTTTTCGCAGTTGCTCTTAGTACTGTACCTAATTTCAGAAAACGTGGCACGGTTTTTTCTTCCGTCGGCATACCGGTCAGGCTTTTAAATTTTCCTCTTCGTCTCGGCAATGAACCGTATTTGAAAACCGTCGCCACTGTTTTCTCCCTCCGGTATACCAGGATTTCGTCTTGTACACCGGTCTCCTATGCAGATTTTTTTTCTTTTCGTTCCTTAGCACCCCAAACTCACTTCCTACACCATTTAACACACTAACTTTCTCATTTCTTAAAAATAAACACTAATGCTAAGTTATCCACTATGAAATACAAGACATGAAAGAAATAAACTAATATACAATTAAAATGGCTTTTGTTTAACGTCGTCAAGCTCGACGGGGTACCTTTGAGATCACTTCTTAACATAACCTCCCCACCAGTGAGTAAGGTTATCCACATTTTCCATTCATAATTTGCATCACTTGGCTTTGATTACAACTAGCTTCTCTGAGATTACCCTTGTGACAATGAATGATCCTAGCCAAGAACTTGTCGATTCACATGATTTCGTAAAAAGTTCATGGTTCTTCATTGCGACTTCTTCGCCCACTTTGAACTCCTTTTTCTTTCTTTCTTTCTTTCTTTCTTTCTTTCTTAGGTTCTTTTGGGACATTCATGGCACGTGCTTTATATTTCTTCTTTGAAAGATCAAGGTGTGGATTTCCCTTAGGATATGAAGGAGATCTCTTTGGTGGTTTCTTTCGCATCTCTTTTTCCTCCATTTCTAAGGTTGTCACAACCTTAGTTGGCTCTTTATCTACCTGTTCAATTACATTTATCCGGAAGAATTCCTCCTTGGAATCGGAAAACTTTATTGTCCTAAACACATTGAACTTTACCTCTTCGTCTTGGATACGCATAATCATTTCTCCATTCTCTACATCAATAAGAGTACGCCCCATGACTAGGAATGTTTTTACCAAAATAATGGGGACATTCCTATCTGCGTCTTAATCAAGTATAACAAAATCAACAGGAAAAGTTAAATTACCTGCCTTGATGAGGACATCTTCTATTCTTCCCTCCGGATGCACGAGGGATCTATCAGCCATCTGCAAGACCATAGAGGTTGGTCTTGCATTTCCTATCTTCGATTTCTCAAACATTGATCTAGGCATGAGATTAATGCTCGCACCCAAATCACACAAAGATTTCCCTTGCCACTCAATACCAATAGAAATAGGGATCGTAAAACTTCCAGGATCAAGTAATTTAGGTGGCAACTTACTCTGACATATTGCACTACATTCTTCTGGAAAGCCTATCATTTAATTCTCAAAATACTGGCGTTTGTTGATGAGAACTCTTTTCAGGAATTTCAAATATTTTGGTACCCCCTTGATAGCATGTAAGAATGGTATATTAATATTGAGATTACTCACCATGTTCATGAATCTTTGATATTCAGTCGTATCTCCTTTCTTCTGAACTCTGGAAGGGAATGGTGGAGGAGGACGGTTCACTTCCAGCACGACATCTTTCTTTTTGGATTTTCCCTTTGTAGCCTTAACAGGTTTGTCATTCACCCCTTCACTCACGTCATCAACTAATTCCTCAACTACATCCCCAACTTCTTTTGGTTTGACAAATACCTCATTTTCATTCATAATCGGGAAGGTAGGTGCTTGCAATTGCTTACCGCTTCTAAGTGTAATCGCGTTACAATCTTCAACTTGGCGAGGAATTACTGTATCACTTGGAAATTGTCCTTGGGGACACTGATTTATTTGTTTTGCTAATTGAGACACTTGTTTTTCAAGAATTTTTAACGCAGCTTATTGTTCATTTACCTTTATATTGGTCTCTTGCTGCTCTTGGGTACTCTTCTGTGCTATGTTCACAAGTGCATGCAAGTGTTATTGGGTAATTCTCAGCTGTTCTTCTATCCTAGATGGCGTTTGAATTGAAGTTGTTATAAATTGGTTCATTTTGAGAGTTAATTCATTTGCAGTAGACGCACCCTCTTATGGATTGGCTGGGAGTGCCTTCTGAGCAAGAGTCTCAGTATAAGCATCATGTTGGACTTGACCTCCCTGATATTGATTCTGCTGTTTAAATTGATAATTGTTTCCTTGAGGCCTCGATTGATAAGTTCTTGGATTAGCATCCCCTTGCGGATTCGAATATTGGAAGCCTGGATGATTCTTATACTGGTTACCATACCCTTGACCATTTGAATAATTATTACCTCGTTTATTATCGAAACACACGGATTCTAGGTTATTAGCACATTCTTCCCAAATATGATCAACTGCTCCACAACTAGGACATATCTCTGGTTCTTGTACCACATTCACAATAGCTTGCTTATTAGACACATATATCTTTTTTACCTTATTCTCAAGTGTGGCAATCTTAGCGTTCAAGGCTGTTTCTACATCTACGTTCAAAGTACCTTTTTCTAAAACTCGAACTGGTGATCTTGATGGTTGCCAACTCATCTTGTTCTTCACAATTCTATTCATAATAGCCAAAGCTTGATTAACAATAACCATCATAAGACCACCTTGACACATAGTATCTACCTTCTCCTTGGAGACTTCATTTAGACTACGATAAAATATTTCAAGCTGTAATTCAATTGAGTACCCATGTAATGGGCATTTTCATAACAAAGATTGGAAACGAGACCAAACAACCCCTACAGTTTCTCCCTGTTCTTGGTGAAACTTGCAACATCAAGTTGCCCACTAAGTCTAACACTTTGAGGATAATACCTATCTAAAAATGCAGTCTGAAGTTGATCCCAAGTTAAGATTTCCTCATGTTGTTGATGGTCATAACATTCACTAGCTCCTCCGGTGAGGTAGAATGGGAACATATGAAAGTACATCAGTTCTTGGGTTACTCCAGGAGTGACATATGCATTACAGATTAGCATAAATTTGTACATGGCTCGAATCAGATCTTCACGTGCTGCACCACTATACTGTCCAATGTTGATAAACTGATTAATCATACCGGCATCTAGTCTAAATCTGATTCCTTAAATTGCGGGTGGACAGAGTCCTAATTGTGGTAGATGGAAAGGTTTGTATTCATTAAGTTGGATGAATCGTAACACAACTTATTGAATTCCTGCACCATTTTGATTCAGTTGTTGTTGACCTACCGGAGGAATTTGGAATTGAGCATTTTAGATTCTTGCCAGTGGATCTTGCAAAACTGGTGGCACTTTTGGATTACCATGTTCATCCAACTGAATTGCGGGATCCTCAACATTATGAATGTTCAAGTTCTCCATTTCTCTCTCTCTCTTTAATTTTTCCTTTGCTTTCTTTTCATCCTTCTTTCTCTTATTTTGAATTTTGACTAATATCTCGGGATTATCAAGCATACACCAACCTGTAAACCTGAGAAAGGAAGAACAAACAAAAGCGTAAAACTAGAAAAGAAAATAACAATTAAACTACTAAAGATTAACACTGGGGTCACTCGCTACCGTCCCCGGCAACGGCGCCAAAAACTTGGTGGGTCCTGGTGTGTTATAAAATTAAGTACTGAAAATACCGCAAGTGTACGGTTGTCCAAATAATATCCGATAAATTGGGTTTCGTTCTCAGGGACGGATTAGGTACAACTCAAGTATTAATCGAATAGTAGTAGTAATTGCTTAACAGGAAAATAAAATAAAAGATTTTTGTTTTGTTTTCTAAAATTAAAGATGCAATAAAATAAATTACTGAAATAAAATAAAGCAAGTAAAGATTTAAACTTAAGAAAATAAAGAGTATTTGATCCTCGCAAGGGTTTCACCTATCCTATCTAATTAATCCTTCTGTTTAAGGGCTAAACTGGTTTTATTGTGCTAGTCGGGACTCTAATATCTCCTAACCCCGTCAGGGTGGACTTAGGAGCTATCCTATGGTACTATAAACCCCTTCAGGGTGATTATATCTACATTCGAACGGTTAGGTCTCTTACCGCATTGGCTGCATCATTAGTTAAGCCCGTCAAGGTCAATAACGAATACTACGCGTCTATTATCTATGTCTGTAATTAAACCCCCCGTCAAGGTGATCACTTTGCCACTTAAGTGAATAGCCTAATTACTAAGACCTAAGTTTGATTCATGACTTCAAAATTAGTAATTAAAACTAAATAATAGTCAACACAGAATACCTAATCTAATTTAGATAAATAAATCCCAAATTCATAAAACATAAATTCAATAGAATTGGGTTCAACCCATATAGCGATGCTCAAGTACTATAGGAATTAGTTCATAACTGAATTAAAAACTAAAATAAAATAGAAGGGAGACATAATTATCAATATAGAAAAGAAATAGGATAACCTAAAGGTCGGGGTTGGCTGTTGTTGAAAGAACAGAATTCCTCCAGCTCTAGCTTATCCTCTGCCTTCTTGCTCTTAATTGAAAATATGAAGCCTCTAATGTAATTTTTTTTGAAGTGTATGTAAAAAGGAGGCTAAAGGGTCTATTTTTACTTGTGAATTCGGAATAGGCTTTAGGTTAAGATTATTAGGTCAAATTATAAAAAGCTCAAGCCCATCTTCTTCTTTAATTTCCGTAACTGGTGTACAACCCTTAGTAAAACGGTTGTAACTTATGCTTATCAACTACAAATGGACTCATTTTAGTTGCTAAATCTTCCTAACTCAATAAGGAATAAAAACTATTTTATGGCCCAAAGGCTAAATCCGCTCCTAAGTAGCCCAAAAACAACAGTTAGTAACAACCTTTCAAATCTGCAAGTTCTTTAGTCAATTCTTCGAAAATTCTTTTTTTGCCTTGAACTCCTCCACTCGATCTAAGACATTACTTCTCACTTCTCCTCCTTGTTTTGGTTCTCCATAGAATCCATGAAACTAAGAACTTTATACTAAAAAAACAAATTAATGCACAAAAGCTCTAAAAATGCAAATAGTCTAATTCCAAGAGGAGAAAGTGCAATATGACAAAATAAGCATAAAAGTCTATCAAATAAGTCAAATATTCACCTAAAATGATGTCTCCTAAGGGCTAATATTTAGAACAAATAGGGATACATCATTCTTTCTCTGGAATAACTTGCCTAACTACTGGTTGCGGTGTAAGCCCTTTCTTCGCATTCTCAAGCATCTGGGCGTTGATTTTCTCTATACTATATGCCTCTACAAATGCTTTGACTTCAATGTAAACCTTTAGATTTGTCTTAGGAATAGATGGTGACATTACTGTAATAATTGGTTGTGGGACCACCTTCTCCTCTTCTTTATTTTCTTGCACCGCAGGTGCAACTTCTTCTGCTCTTTCGATGCTTCTTCCTCTTTCTCTAATGCTCTACTAGCTTGTAGTTTGATTACCGATCTATTCACTTCTTGCATGTCCTTGAGAAGATCTACGAAATAATATTCTTTGGAGGATTCGGAGTCTTCGTGGCTAGGCTTGGTTAATTCTTCTTCAATTTATGGAACCTCTACGGAAATTTCTGCAGCAGGTGGTAGTTCCTCTTTCAAGTCTGTTTCAAGGAAAATTTCCTTACATGTCTGGTGTCTCCTTGTGTGTTCTAAATAAACACACCTAAAAAGGAAAGACACGTATCGTAAGTGTACGGGTCGTCCAAGTAATTTCCGGTAAATGGGGTTTTGATCTCAGGGACGGATTGGATAAGACTAAGATGTTATGCAGTAAATGGGAATAGTTGTTTGAATGACAAGAAAAGTAACAGGAATAGATATTTTTTTTTCTTTTGATTAAATACTAAAGTGAAATTAAATTAAAATACTAAATAAATAATGCAACTAAGCTAGAAGCAAGTAAAAATTGAGTAAACGCGAGAGGGGGAGATAGTACTTGAGTAATGTTAAGGTTTCACCTAAACCTATTGAATCAATGTCTTGTTTAAGGGACGAATTAGTAATCAGTATTAGTCGGGATTCGATATTCTCCTTACCCCCGTCAGGGTGGACTAAGGAGCTATTCTAGGGTGCTACAAACCCCGTCAGGGTGATTATAGTCCACCTTCGAATGGTCAAGTATTCTACCCAATTGGTTATAGGATTAACTAAGTCCGCCATGATCAATAATTTATATCCTACATTTATTACCTAGTTCCATAACTAAACCCCCCGTCAAGGTTATCATTACGCCACTATAAGGAATAGCCTAGTTACTAAATCCTACTAATGATTAATTACTTCAAGAATAGTTATTAACTGCAAGATAATAAAAAAAATTACCCAATTCGTATTATATCTTACATTCCCAAAATCAGAAACATTGATTTAAACAAATTAGGGCTTAACCCATTAATGCGTCCTCAAGTACTAATTAAATTTAGCTCATGAGTGAAATAAAAACTAAGAAAATAGAAATAAAGGAATTCATAATGTTTTACAGAAATAAAAGATAAGAAAACCTAATTAGGGAATTGATTTGGATGCGAATTTGGGGAAGATGACTTTCTCCGGTCTCTTAGCTTTCTTCTTTTCCTTGCTCTGACTTTCTTTCTGATGCTCTGACTTGTGAATAATGAATTGTGTGTAAAAATAAAGTCAACAAGACTATTTATAATTAGATTTTCGGACTTGGGCTATTCTAAAAGAAAAATCAGATATTAAATGACCCAAATCCACTCTTCAAGCCCAAAACCTTGTAACTACTGTACACCCTTCACGAAAACGGTTGTAACTTTCTCAATATAACTCTGAATTGACTCACTCAACTTGCTAATTCTTCGTAACTCGATAAGGCACGAATATTCTTCATCACTCAAGGGCTGAATCTATCTTTGAGTGGCTCGAAATCAGAAATTACCATCAGCCTTCTAGATTTTCTGCTCAAATTTGTCAACTCCTCGGGATATTTCTTCTAACTTTTGACTTTTTTACACTATCTAAGACTCCTATTCTTGATTCATCTCCTTGCTAGTATTAGTAACCTCCAAACTTTTCACTAAAACAAACCATATTACGCGCAAAAGCTTAATAAATGAAAAATACTAGAATTCAAAGATGGAAAATGAAATTTGACGATTTAATACAAAAAGTCTATCGAATTAATCAATTAAACACAAAAAATGATGTCTCCTATAGGCATATAATTAGAACAAAATGGGAGACATCAAGACCCCCAACTCAAACCTTTGTCGTCCTGACAAAGTAAAACTAAAAACAAGGGCCCAAACTAGATGCAAGAATGTAGAAGCTAATGAATACACCCAAATCAATACTCAAAATATATCTCATATAGAAAACATTAGGAACTAATATACACATACACTAATCATGCAAAATCAAACATAAACAATATCAATCTTAAAATTAACTTAACAATGCTAGAAGGTTATGCTTGTAATTATCTCAATATGATGGTTATAGGTTGTTCCTTGATCCTTACTCGCTTTGAACGCTCCACTTAGTACATTTCCTATTAACTTACCATGTACCTAGTAATCACGAGGACTTTACGGTTTTAGTGTAGCCTTAGGGACGGTGTGGTATGTATATTTGGTAAATTTAAAGTGAGATTTTGGCTCTCTCCTTACTTACCATCAACAACTGTCCACGAGCTTGATTTTACACTCGAATAACGTTCTCACTCAACCCATCTGATGCACTAATTTCGCATCTCAAGTAACCCAATACATATAAGATGATTTCCAGAAAATTCCGCTTTGCTGGGTAAGTTATTCTTTCTTTATTTTTTTTCATATATTGAGACTTTCATATATTTTTTTCAATCCCGGCAAAGGTTTACAAATATTATCATCATTTGAATATATGCCTCAATATAAACACATACAATTCCCTCCCAATATAATTTCCCAAAAGATGGACCCACCACCCCAAACTCAAGCGCGGGACAGGCCTCAGGATCGTGATTCAAGTGCGGGTCATTTGTAAATTCCTAATAAACTAAGGAGATATGGGCTCATATCGTGGCTTCAAAAGAAAAAGCTTAAGGATTAAAATTGGGCTAAGACGGATAATATTAATACAAGGGATAGAAGGCTAAAAAGGTCTCAAATGGCTAACAAAGAATTGCCCCTATCATTTTCCTAGTTACATGGTACATCTCTAGTTCATATTAAGTGGGTTCTTTACTAATTTAGATCTCACGTTCTACAAACCAAACATTTTCCTTAAGTACAAGTTTACTTCTTTTGCATTGTTTATTAATTTTTCCTATCTATAACTTATGTTTGCATGCAATTAAAGCGCGTTTTATACTAACTCCTAAAGTCCACTATTTACTATCATAGATTTATCAAAGCATGCTTAATGGGGACATTTAAGAACTTCTACAGTCAAACACAACTCCTAATTATTTTATTGAAAGCGATTAAAACAAATAACACGTAAAACTGGGATGAGGCAACGAACCCCACCCCGAACTCAAAAATGAGTCGTGTCCCCATGACTCGAAAAGACTCAGAGCAAATAAACTAATATACACTAAATGAGAAAGGTTAGAAAACGTATCTTAACCAAGCGCGAGGCTGGTCATCGGTAGTGCGTCCAAGTAGAGAATCCTTCGTGAGTAAACCATAGGTGGCGTGTTGGATGGTGCTCTCCCCGAGTAGCATATTTCGAAGAAGGTCTAACTCTTTGGTAACGTTTCCTAAAGTAGCAATCATCATTTCTTGATTCTCTTTCAACACTCGAATTTCATCTTCTAACCCATTGTCAGTATGTACCTTCTTCTTTGGTAGAGGAGCTCTAGGATTCTTAATCGGGTGGGTTACTTCATTGTGTGTGTTTTCAATGGAATACAATGTCACTGTGTCTCCTTGTTCTGAAGGCTCAACCTCTTCGCTCTTACGCGGTACTTTTGCGTCTAGACACAAGGCAGTGATGGTACAAGTGAACTTAACGTTTTTCTAAACGGTTGAGATTTTCTCAAACTCCTTATAGTCTCGTAAATTACACGCGCAACATCCATCTCTCGATTCTCAATAATGCACTTAATGAATATCACATTCTCCTTCTTCAACTCAGAAGTATGAGTAATACCAAAGAAAGTAGGGATTATGAATCTTGACCATACCTTAGTACAAGGTAACAAACAACTACTATAAACTTTCCCAGGATATCCCTCACCATTCGGAATAGGGTGTTTCCCATGAACTAAAACTGTGTCCCATAGAGATTCCCACTCAAAAGATGGGTCATTAAGCGTTTTGAAATAAGGACAGGGACCAGTAAAGTTTGGAAATTTCAAAGCTTTGCGAATAAGTTCCACTGAGAAGGGTAATACCTTTTTGCGGACAATAATTGACTATTTATTCGAAAAGGCTACTCCTTCATAAAAATCACGTACCAAGGTGGGGATAAAAGTAAGTTTCTATGTCTCAATTAGGTCCACTCAAAATTATCACAAGTAGTAGCATAACTTTTAAACTCGTTGTTCATAATACCAGACGGAAATACTCTCTCAACATCAAACTTCAAGTAATTAATTCTATCACGAATCTGATCAGGCCAACTCATGGCTACCCTCTTGGGTTTCTGTGCTATAGCTTTTCTGCATGGATATCGTGGTACTGGAATAGGTTCTTTAGGAATTTCCTCGTCAATCTCTTCTTCTTTTTCTTCTTCATCAACCAAAGTAGGCTTAGCAGGAATAACCTTACTTGGGTTTTCTTTTCTCTTCATAGCAGTCTTAACCTCTTCAATCTTGTGTGTAGGACCCGAATCTGGAATCTCAATAGCTCTCTCTTGTGTAGCACCAGGATTGTTTCTTGTTCTTGGGTTGTTTCTTCTAGTATAACTGAAATAATCTGTCCTGTTTGTCATGGCTTCTCACCCCCAAACTCAAAACTTCAAATAGTCGAAAACTAGAGAAAAGTTTCGATCTTTGATTTTTGAGGGAAGATAGAGGTAGATTAATGTGAGATATGAGATGGGTAATGGTTAATTTCTATGATTGGAGAGGTTTATTGGTTCAATTTAATGGATTGGGTGAAAAAGAAACTAGAAGAAAAGTTGGAATTTTGTGAAGTTTTGGAAAAATATTTAGTTGATTATGTGTTTTTAGGGTGAAAGAGAGAGAAATTTGATGATTATAACCTATTTTAATGATGATTTTTGGAGTGGTAGAAAGATGAAATCGGATGTGGAGGCTAACTTGTGAAAGAGGCTAAAGATATAGGGTTTGAAAAGCCAACACAGCCTAAGTCAGTGGCAAAACCGGTTCCCGGTTTTCGTCGCTAAGTCGGCGAAAAATAATTACTAAATTCAAAAAAAAAATTTACCCTGGACGCAGCCTCCTTAGCGTCTGTGGCCACGCACTAGCCAGAGAATTTGGATTTCTCAGCTCTCGAAACCGGGTTCTCGGTTTGCGTCTGAAGTGTGGGACGCGATGGGCTAGACGCGACCCCTTGCGTCTAGGGCTACGCACGGGTCAGAAATTTGGACTTCCCAACTCTCGAAACCGGGTTCCCGGTTAGCTCAAAACCGGGTTCCCGGTTTATGTCACTGGTGCGAATCCCGACGCAAGCAGCTTGCGTCTCCACCTACGCAATGGTCAGAGTTCTTGGGATCTTCAGCGCACGAAACCGGGTTCCCGGTTTTCCTCCTGGAATTTTCCCAAAATTTTTTACTTCTTCAAACTTTCAACCCCAAACGCATGACTTTTTGCACTCCTGAAATCATCAAAAACAACTACCCTTTCTCATTTATTAAAAATAAACAATAATCAACAACAATTAATCTAATTTACACTAAGAATTAAAATAATATACAAAGAATTGGCTTTTGATTAACGTCGTTAAGCTCGACGTTTACCTCACGCTTCTAAGGAGCTTCAAGGAGATACATGATCTCCCTGGGATGTGGATATTTCGCATGATTAATGTCCTCGCCTCCATGATAAATCTTCAATCGATGACCATTTACCATGAAGGTACGGTGCTCGATTGGATTCTCAATCTCGATAGCTCTGTGAGGCGTGACTTTAGTCACAACATAAGGACCAGACCATTTCGATCTCAACTTACTTGGATAATTACTGAACTTCGAGTTGTATTTAAGGACCCTTTTCCCAACTTCAAACTTCTTCACCCGAATACGTGATGTCGCCCTATTTGTTCTAATTCTTAGCCCATTGGAGACATCCTTTTAGGTGAATAAATGAGTTATTTGATAGCCTTTTAGGCTTAATTGATTATATTGCACTTCCTCCCCTTGGAAATTAACTATTTGCAGAATCTGAGCTTTTGTGCGTAAATTTGACTATTTTTAATGCAAAGTTAATCGGTTCTTGAAAGACCAATCCAAGGAGAAAAAGTGAGAATAAAGTCTTAGTGTATTTTAGAGTGTTAGGAAATGATTTCTAGTCGAGTGTCTATTTTTAGAGTACACTTTCCTATTTTGATTTCTTGATTTATTGATTTATTCTTTTTAAGCATATGCTGTTTAATTATTTATTTAATGTGAAGCTTTAAAAGATAAATGGTAATTACTTAGAGACCAAGTCAAGATAAAGATGAAAGGAAAGAAGATTTACATGGAAATAAGAAGATTTAGGAAAGATTTATTCAAAGGAGGAAAAGATAAAGCTGCCTTGTGAATCTGAAAATCCAGCCACGTTTTAGAGATTAAATCATAATTAAAGATTGGCAAGGATTCTGGACGAATGGTCTGCACCAATAGAAAGAGCTTTCCAAGACAAGCAGTTTCATATATTGGAACTTCTCAAACGGATAAGTATTGAAAAAGATATGACCAAATCAAATCAGCAGCAAATCTTACCTTTTCTAGAATTTAGGGCTACGAATTTGAGAGTCTTTGACTTGTCTTCCACTCCAAGCCAATTCGACCTAGGGTCTTCCAACACCTATAAATACACCCCTTAGACCTCATAATTCAGTACCTCTCATTAATCTTTCAATTCTTAATATCCTTAGAGAGAGAGTCACAATAACCTCTCAATTATTCTTCAATATATACATCTATAGAGAGAGAGTCAGAACCACCTCTCATATTTTACTCAATTCATACATCTTTAGAGAGAGAGTCAAAGACTTCAAGAGCAAGAAGGCAAAGGAGGAGCTAGAGCTGGAGGAATCCTGTTTTTCCATCAACAGTCATCTAATCCTTAGGTTATATATTTCTTTTCTGTAATTAAATATGATGTCTTTCTATTTAGTTTCAGTCTTTAAATTTATCATGAGCTAAACTTTTACATACTTGAGAATCGCAATAAAGGGATGAACCCTAATTAATTTAATTTATGTTTTGAATTTGGGATTGTTTAGATTTAAACTGAATTAGGTCTTAGATATTGGATATTACTTTGTTCTTAATCACTATTTCTTTTCCGTACAACTAGAAATAGATTTTAGTATTTGGGCTATTCACTTTAGTGGCGAACTGATCATCCGACAGGGGGGTTTGAATACAGATCTAGGTAATACCCGTGTAATGTCCGTTATTTACCGACAGGCTTAACTAGTTACATAGCCAAAGAGGTAAAATCATATCATCCGAAGAGGCATATTCGACCATACTGGTGTTTATGATACTTTAGGATAGCTTCTAGGTCCACCCGACAGGGGGCTAGGAGATATTAGAGTCCCGACTAATATTATAATTCCAATTCTACCCTTAAACATAGCATAGATTATATTAGTTAGGAGGATTCCTTGCGAGACTCAAATATCTCTCTTATCTGAAGTCAGTCTTTTATTTGCTTTTATTTATTTCAATTTAGTCTTTATTTATTTGCGTATTTAGTTATTAGAAAAACCAAACAAAAATCTTATTATTTACTTTTCTGTTAAACAATTATTCTTACTATCTGATTAATACTGGAGTTGAACCTAATCCGTCCCTGAGAACGAACTCGATTTATCGAATATTACTTGGAAAACCGTACACTTGCGGTAATTGTGGTTCCTTTATTTTCGTACATAATTTTATAACACACCAGGACCCACCAAGTATTTGGCGCCGCTGCCGGGGACGGTAGCGTGAGACCCCGGTGTTAATCTTTAGTAGTTGTAATTGTTTATTTATTTTTTCAGTTTTACGCTTGGTTTTTGTTTTTGTTGTACAGATTTTTATTCAGGTAATGATCAAGAGGTTTTATTGAAGATGTATAGAGGACATTACCCGGATCCCGATCCATACGAATATTGGGAAGACTCTTCGGGACAACAACAATGGGGTAGTAACTTCTACCAACAATCCTATCAATACCCGCAAGAGCAGGATTGGAACAACCGATGGATCGGGAATAATCAACAACAATCATCATATCACTATCCCCAGGAGCAAGGATGGAACAACCAATGGATTGGAAACATTGAACAACCTTCACCTCATCACTATCAGCAAGAAATTGACAATGAGATACGTTCTAAACTCCAGCGCTTAGTAGAAGAAACAAACGCCACCGTTGCACGCATGCAACAGATGGTAGAAGAATGGGGTAGTATGTCTTATGAAGATTCCACTCCCCCGAGGGATGGAAGAGATCAACTGGAAGAAGTAGTTGAGGAGGAGGTGTTGAAGGAAGATACTATTGACAGTGATATGACCATCATGCCGGTTATAAATGAATACCACCTTGTGGTTGACAATCGTTAGCATGGTGGAAGAAGGAGTAGCAACGAAAATAATAGAAATTGAAACTGAGAATGCTATTCCTATGGTGCGTGCACATGATCAATATACTGAACGCAAACAAGAAGAAGAGGAGATCGAGATTGTTGAGATTCCACATCAAGAATATGATGAGGTAATAGTGGAAGATTGAGTTGAAAGCGAAGATGAATGTGAAGTGGTTGAGGAATCAATTGAAGAATTAAAGCTTCATAATAAAAGAGAAGTCGAATCCCCACCACAAAAAGTTCACCAATCACTATCTCCACCACAAGTCATCATTAGAGATAAAATATTGGAATCACCTCTATTATTAAAAATGATCAATAGGTGCTACGCAAGAAAGGTGCTACACCGCGAGAGTAAAGCGGCACGGAGAAGCACCTACCCACCACACTTTAAAGAGGAATGCGAGATTGAAGAGAATAAAAATGAGCTTATACCGTTGAGGACAGTTATCTACTATCGTGTGGTGAAGAATACGTTTCGTCATGAAAGTAAGAAGGCGAAACGGAGATACTACCCTCCCCCTTTCAGAGATCGATTGAATAAAATTTTAAGGGGGAAGGTTCTAAAGCTTTCATGCCAAGGACGAGGCGAATTCAAGCGGAGGAGAACCGCAAGGGCCTCAATACCATCTTCATGGAAAGTAACGCGTCGAACTTAAAGACGTAATAAACAAAAGTGCTTCTTGGGAGACAACCCATGTTTTTATTGCTTTATGTTTTTCAATTCATAGTGTATAATTCTAAGTTAGTGTCGAGTTTTAGTATCTACTTTTAAAAGAAATGAGAAAGGTAGTGTGTTAATGATGCAGGAATTGAGTTTGGGGTGCTAGGAAATTCAAGGGAAAAATTCGGCGCGAGGTCCGGTATACCGCCTTAGAACCCCGGTATACCGCTGGAAGACGAGAAATTGAACAGTGGCAAAAACCCGTGCCACGGGTTACTAACGCGGGTTGTATGCCGAGACGAGAAAAAAAGAATCGATGCGCGGTCCGGTATACCGGGCCATACCTCCGGTATACCGCTGGTTGAAAAACCCGTACCACGGGTTGGATATCACGGGTTTTTGGACGTGAAAGAGATATTGAACAGTAGCAAAAACCCGTGCCACGGTGTATATACCACGGGATCTTTGCCGAGACGAAAAAATGAAGCACTGATGGGTCCAGTATGCCGGAGGTTATGCCCGGTATACCGCAGCTATGTCGGTTTGAAGAGTTTGTGCCTTATAAACTTCTTACTTCATCAAGAAGTAACCCTAGCCTCTTCAAAAAAAACGAATTTTCGAGATCCTAACCCTTATATACCTGCACAAAGACCACTACAACACCAAAGAACATCAAATCCTTCCTCCTAATCCATTCCAAACACACATCCAACACCACAATCCTTCAAGAACATTAAGAAATCTTCTCCTTCAACCTCAAGCCTCTTCATCAAAGCTTCAATCCTATTCATTAAACCTTCCCCAAGCTGTTACATATTCATTACCCATCTCATATGACTCCATAATACTTCATTACAAATCCTCAAAACATCAAATTTCAAAACTCTTCTCTAGTTTTTGATTATTTGAAGTTTTGAGTTTGGGGTCCATTGAGATGTCAAAGATTGGGAGGTCAAGAATACCATGAAGAGAAAAGAGAAGTTGGAGAAGCTTGTATTACTTTTGGGTGTTGAAAGATGTAGTTGAAAGAATTTTGGGAGGATATTCATGAAGAGGTGTTACCAACCATAGGAAAAGTCACAAAAGAGTTGGAGCTTATGCAAATCATATTACGTGGAGTGAGCAATGTTCAACATGCCACCTACGCAACACAAGGAGCTCAACCTACACGCAACCATGGAAACCAGCTTCGTGCTGGTTCAGATACGTTTTCCTATCCCTTTCTTATTTGTTTTATTTGTTTATTTGCTTTAGTGAGTCTTTTTCGAGTCGTGGGGACACGACTCATTTTTTAGTTTGGGGTGGGGTTCGTTGCCTCATCCCAATTTTATGTGTTTTACTGTTTTTTTATTAATCTAAGGGTTGCGTTGACTGTAGAGTGTTTTAAATGCCCCCATCAAGAATGCTTTAACTTTGATTGCATGCAAGTATGAGATAATTGATAGGAAAAATTAATGAACAATGCAAAAGAAGTAAACTTGTGCTTAAGGATAATGGGTGGTTTGTAGAACGTGAGATCTAAATGAGTAGAGAACCCACTTAGGTATGAACTGGAAACAAGTTGTGTAAATAGGAAGATGATAGAAGCAGTTCTTTGTTAGCCCTTTGAATCCTTTTTGGCCTTCTATCCCTGAATTAATTTTATCCTTCTTAGACAAATTTTTAGCCTTTAAGCCTTTCTTTTGTTGCCACATTATAAGCCAATTTCCCTTTAGATTATTAGGCATGACCATATGACCCGCACTTGAATCACAATCCTGAGACTTCCTGTCTTGAGCTTGAGTTTGGGGTGGTGGGTCCACTATATGGGAATTTACATTGGGTTGGGATTTTTGAGCTTATCAATGATGCTTTGTGCTATATATGATGATGATTCACAGGTTTATTATATTGTAACCCTTTGCCGGGGTAATAGTGAATGGAAAAGAAGCTTCGAGCTCAAGTTATGAATAGGCATAACTGTGAAAAATAGCATGATATCTCAAACATCAAAAAGAGAGTCATGACTATATAAAAGAATGAATGAATTATTTGAAAAGAATATACATATTCGGACCGGCAAAGTGGAAATTTTTAGGTGAATCATCCTTAGTGCTTATTGGGTTAATTTGGGGACGCTAATTAAGCGCTTTAATTGGGTTGAGTGAGAACGTAATTCGAGTGTAAACTCAAGCTCTTGGACAGTTTTGTTGATGGTAAGTGAGGAGAGAGCCAAAAGCTCACTTCAAATTTACCAAATATACATACCATACCGTCCTTCAGCCTATGCTAAAACTGTAAAGACCTCGTGATTCCTAGATGCACAGTGAGTTAATAGGGATTATTATAAGTGGAACATTCGACACAAGTAAGGATCGAGGAATACCCTATAGCCACCATCTTGAGATAAGTAATAAGCGTAACCTTCTAGCATTGTGAAATTAATTTTGGATTGATATTGTTTTGTATTTAATTTTGCATGATAAGTGTAGGTGTATATTAATTCCTAGGTTAGACTAAATGAAATTTGTTTTAAGCTTTGCTTTGGGATTATTTTCTAGATTCTACCTTCTGCATTCACCTAAAAGATCCTTTGTTTTTATTTTACTTTGTCGGGACGACAAAGGTTTGAGTTTGGGGTCTTGATGTCGCCCTATTTGTTCTAATTCTTAGCCCATTGGAGACATCCTTTTAGGTAAATAAATGAGTTATTTGATAGACTTTTAGGCTTAATTGATTATATTGCACTTCCTCCCCTTGGAAATTAACTATTTGCAGAATCTGAGCTTTTGTGCGTAAATTTGACTATTTTTAATACAAAGTTAATCGGTTCTTGAAAGACCAATCCAAGGAGAAGAAGTGAGAATAAAGTCTTAGTGTATTTTAGAGTGTTAGGAAATGATTTCTAGTCGAGTTTCTATTTTTAGAGTACACGTTCCTATTTTGATTTCTTGATTTATTGATTTATTCTTTATAAACATATGCGGTTTAATTATTTATTTAATGTGAAGCTTTAAAAGATAAATGGTAATTACTTAGAGACCAAGTCAATATAAAGATGAAAGGAAAGAATATTTACATGTAAATAAGAAGATTTAGGAAAGATTTATTCAAAGGAGGAAAAGATAAAGCTGCCTTGTGAATCTGAAAATCCAGCCACGTTTTATAGATTAAATCATAATTAAAGATTGGCAAGGATTCTGGACGAATGGTCTGCACCAATAGAAATAGCTTTCCAAGACAAGCAGTTTCATATATTGGAACTTCTCAAACGGATAAGTATTGAAAAAGATATGACCAAATCAAATCAGTAGCAAATCTTACCTTTTCTAGAATTTAGGGCTACGAATTTGAGAGTCTTTGACTTGTCTTCCACTCCAAGCAAATTCGACCTAGGGTCTTCCAACACCTAAATACACCCCTTAGACCTCATAATTCAGTACCTCTCATTAATCTTTCAATTCTTAACATCCTTAGAAAGAGAGTCACAATAACCTCTCAATTATTCTTTAATATATACATCTATAGAGAGAGAGTCAGAACCACCTCTCATATTTTACTCAATTCATACATCTTTAGAGAGAGAGTCAAAGACTTCAAGAGCAAGAAGGCAAAGGAGGAGCTAGAGCTGGAGGAATCCTGTTTTTCCATCAACAGTCATCTAATCCTTAGGTTATATATTTCTTTTCTGTAATTAAATATGATGTCTTTCTATTTAGTTTCAGTCTTTAAATTTATCATGAGCTAAACTTTTACATTCTTGAGAATCGCAATAAAGGGATGAACCCTAATTAATTTAATTTATGTTTTGAATTTGGGATTGTTTAGATTTAAATTGAATTAGGTCTTAGATATTGGATATTACTTTGTTCTTAATCACTATTTCTTTTCCGTACAACTAGAAATAGATTTTAGTATTTGGGCTATTCACTTTAGTGGCGAAGTGATCATCCGACAGGGGGATTTGAATACAGATCTAGGTAATACCCGTGTAATGTCCGTTATTGACCGACAGGCTTAACTAGTTACATAGCCAAAGAGGTAAAATCATATCATCCGAAGAGGCATATTCGACCATACAGGTGTTTATGATACTTTAGGATAGCTTCTAGGTCCACCCGACAGGGGGCTAGGAGATATTAGAGTCCCGACTAATATTATAATTCCAATTCTACCCTTAAACATAGCATAGATTATATTAGTTAGGAGGATTCCTTGCGAGACTCAAGTATCTCTCTTATCTGAAGTCAGACTTTTATTTGCTTTTATTTATTTCAATTTAGTCTTTATTTATTTGCGTATTTAGTTATTAGAAAAACCAAATAAAAATCTTATTATTTACTTTTCTGTTAAACAATTATTCTTACTATCTGATTAATACTGGAGTTGAACCTAATCCGTCCCTGAGAACGAACTCGATTTATCGAATATTACTTGGACAACCGTACACTTGCGGTAATTGTGGTTCCTTTATTTTCGTACTTAATTTTATAACACACCAGGACCCACCAATACGGTTAACATGCCACCTCTTAGTGTTTTCTTTATAAAGTTTAGCATTCTCATAAGCATGTAATCGAAACTCATCAAGCTCATTTAACTTCATCATACGATTTTCACCGGATAAAGTAGGATCTAAATTTAACAGCGCTATAGCCCAATATGCACCTAATTCAAGCTCAAGAGGTAAGTGACAAGCCTTACCATAAACCATACAATACAGAGATGCACCAACGGGAGTTTTGAACGCAGTATGATAAGCCCATAAAGCATCATCTAACTTCAGTGACAAATCTTTTCTTGTAGGACCAACAGTCTTTTCAAGGATAGATTTTACCTCTCGATTTGAAACCTCAGCTTGACCATTGGCTTGTGGATGATATGCAGTAGATACACGATGTCTTATCCCATTCTTCTTTAGAACTGTCTTCAGATATTTGTTCACAAAGTGTGAACCTCCATCACTGATAATAACTCTGGGTGTGCCATGTCTAGTGAAAATATGAGATTTCAAAAACTTAATAACTACTCATGAATCGTTCCTTGGTAGAGCTACAACCTCTACCCATTTAGACATGTAATCAACTGTTAAAAGGATGTACTGATTTCCATTGGATGGTACGAAGGGACCCATGAAATCAATACCCCAAACATCAAATATTTCTACCTCGAGAATGTTGTTACGTGGCATCTCATCCCTCTTGGATATATTCCCATTAAACTGACATCTATGACATTTCTTCACGTATTCGTGACAATCCTTATGTAATGTAGGCCAATAAAAACCAGATTGTAGTACCTTAGAAGTTGTGCGGTCGCATTTAAAATGTCCTCGATAGGGTGAATCGTGACAACCTGCAACTACTAAATAAATCTCATTCTCAGGTATACATCTTCTTATCATTTGGTCACCACATACTTTGTAGAGGAAAGGATCCTCCCAAAAGAATTGTTTAGCACGACTGATTAATCCCTTCTTGTCTTGTGAAGTAGCCCCTTCAGGAAAAGAACCACTTACCACAAGATTTGCATTATCGGCATACCAAGGGGCTCCATTAAAAATTGAAAAAAGACTCTCATCTGGGAATTCCTCTTTAACTAACTCAGGACTACTATTTGATTCAGAACCTTCAAGACGAGACAAATGATCTGCAACCTGATTATCACACCCCTTTCGATCTCGAATCCCTAAATCGAACTCTTGAAGCAATAAAACCCATCTGATTAACCGTGGATTAGCATCTTTATTCTCCATAAGGTACTTTATAGCGGAATGATCAGTGAACACCACGATTTTCGCCCCAAGGATATAGGAGCAAAATTTGTCAAAGGCAAAAACGACCGCTAGAAGTTCCTTCTCAGTGACCGTATAATTAATCTGAGCACTAGTGAAGGTTTTGCTCGCATAATAGATAGAGTGAAATACCTTTTTCTATCTTTGACCCAACAGCGCACCCATAGCTAAATCACTAGCATCACACATAACTTCAAAGGGAACTTTCCAATCAGGAGGCAATACAATAGGCGTAGTAATAAGCTTCTCCTTCAATTCTTGAAATGCCTTCATGCAAGCTTCATCAAAAAGGAATGTGGCATTCTTTTCGGGTAAGTTACATAAAGGTTTTGTAATCTTTGAAAAATCCTTGATGAAACGGCGATAAAATCCAGCATGGCCTAAAAAACTTCTTACCCCTTTTACAGAAATGGGAGGGGGAAGAGTTTTTATTACCTCAATCTTTACACGATCAACTTCTAAGCCAGCACTTGAAACCTTGTGACCCAACACTGTACCTTCACGAACCATAAAATGACACTTTTCCCAATTTGACACCAAATTTGTTTCCTTGCATCTAATTAACACCTTCTCCAAGTTCTGTAAACACTCATCAAAGTTATCTCCAAAAACAGAAAAATCATCCATAAATACCCCTAAGGAATCGATCAATCATATATCCAAATATTGCCATCATGCAACGTTGGAAAGTAGCAGGTGAATTACATAGTCCAAAAGGCATCCTTCGATATGCAAAAGTGCCAAAAGGACATGTGAATGTTGTTTTATGTTGGTCATCTGGATCTACACATATCTGATTGTAACCTGAATAACCATCTAAAAAGCAATAATAATCTCTACCTGCTAGCTTGTCCAATATTTGGTCTATGAATGGAAGTGGGAAATGGTCTTTTCTTGTCGCCTTGTTCAGCTTACGATAGTCCATACACACTCTCCAACCAACAACGGTTCTTGAGGGTATGGCTTCATTCTGATCATTCATGATGGTGGTGATACCACCCTTCTTTGGTACGCATTGAACTGGACTCACCCAATCACTACTAGCTATGGGATAGATGATCCCCGCTTCTACCAGCTTGATAACTTCTTTCTTTACCACTTCTTTCATTGCAGGCATCAACCTTCTCTGTCCTTCAACTGAACGTGTACTATCATCCTCTAGAATGATCTTGTGTTGGCAATAGGAGGGGCTAATACCTTTGATAAAATCAATAGTCCATCCTATCGCCTCTTTATTGGCTCTTAGTACACGCAACAGTTTGTCTTCTTGAGGACCTGTTAAAGTAGCTGAAACAATAACAGGTAAAGTGTTATTAGCACCTAAATATGCATACCTCAAGTGTGACGGAAGTGGTTTCTCTTCTATCTTTTGGGGAGATTCAATAGATGGTGTCTTTTGAAATTTAATCTCCCCTGCATCTCGTAACGGTTCATAAGCTAAACGCCTATACTTTGGATTCTCAATATTAAGAGCTTCCACTGTTTCGGCAAGCTCTTCCATCATCTCAGGAATATCAAGCGTTAAAGCAGCCTGCAAGATATCATCATGTTAAGACAATCAAATACCTCTTGCGTGGTGGTGGGGGAAAAGGTGTGATAAAATAATAGATAAATAAAGATAATAATAAAGGCTACACACCTTTGAGAACCACGAAACTCACTGCAAGTATCACAGATCGTTTGCATGTTTTAATGATAAGTCAAGTTCGTTCGCAGGGATTTAATCTGTTAGATCTACTTGTATTAAATATGTGTAGATGAATTTAGATGTTTTGAATAAAAATATAATATGAAGAACCAAACATCTAATATGAACAAATAAATAAATAAGAATGCAGATAAATAAATATGAATGTAAGTCTAGATAAATTAAGGTTACTAATATGAGTCTATTACTAAGTTGTATTCTAACCTGTCACACATTGAGCATTATATATTAACTAGGATTCTAAATAATGAGTGATTGTTAAATCAAACCTTTATGGCTATCTAGTTAGGCAAAGGATCAAAACTAGAAGATTATGTGGTGTTGTCAATAACTAAGAATAGTCCTAAGATTGGCCAAATCTAGGGTTGTAACAATAAGTCAAAACACATAATAACAATATACGCCAAGCTGAAATCAATTAAAATAACAAATAGTATTATGGAATTAAAGATAATATAATAACCCAACAATAAAAAGTAAAACTTACAGAATAAAAGCTTAGAAATATGGTGTAGCCACAAATCTATAGCTAAGTACCCTAAATATAGAGAATGTGAGATGTAGAAGAGAAGTTTGTCACACTCCAACTTCTTGCTTCTTGTCTTCCTCTATAGGTAAGCTTGCTTCTTGGATGAATAGCTTGATACTAAGGATGAATATTAAATTAAAGAACTAAGCTAATATTTAAAACTGAGAAAATACAAGCAAGGACTTAAGCCTATACGTGGAACTGAGCAAGGACATGTTTACAATGGTTTAAGGGTGTATTTATAGGTGTCTTGGAAGCCCTAATTCGTTTTCTTGAAGAAGAAGTTAAGTAATGGACTCTTAGCTCAACTCAAATTCGTAACCCTAAAATATAGAATCATCCCCGTTTTTGTTTTGGTCATAACAGCTTCAATACTTATCCGTTTGACGTGTATCAATAGTCGAAATTCATCGTCTCGGAAAGATATTTAACTTTTCTCTTGACCATTCTTCCGAATTCCTCACCGATTTTGAGATGTAAGCCCATTTGTGGTCGTGGGTGGTGAAATTCAGATTTATTTGGCAGCTTTATCTTTCCGTACTTTAGCTTTTGTTTCCTTATCTCCAATTTCCATGCATATCTTTTTTCTTTATCTCTTAGAATTGACTTGGTATTTAATAAATCTCCATATATATATTTAAAGCTTCATACTAAATAAATAATTAAACCCAATATGCTCTCAAAATAATAATTCATTAAATCAAGAATAGAAATAGGAAAGTGCAATATATCATATGAAAATCGACTGAATGACTTCCTAAAACACTAAAAATGATGTCTCCAACTAAGATTAAATCATCACAAATGGGGAGACATCAAGACCCCCAACTCAAAGTTGTATCGTCCCGATACTATAAAGATGAAAACAAAGGGAAGTCTCTAAATACAAAGCTACGTCAATTAAGCACAGAGGAAAGAAGATATCAGAATATGGAGAATAGACTCAAAGCAACTACTCAGAAAATGTCATGTAATAATATTTATAAACTACATACCAGCACACTTTTCATATCCACAATCAACACGACCTGAATTCAAGATTAGATTAGCTTCGCAATGTAAGAAGGAGAGGAACTTTACTCAGTTCACCAAGGAGGCTATAGATTGTTCATCGAACTTCACTAGTATCCAAAGATCCACTTAACTACTCTCTATTGGCTCAATCACTTCTAGATTACATAGCAAAGAATCAAAAGGTCTTTAAGGTTGTAATTTAGGCTTAGGGACGGTATGATAAGTATATTTGGATAATTTAGAGTGAACTTTTGGCTCTCTCCTCACTAGCCATCAACAAATCGCCCTAGATCTTGAGTTACTCTCATAAAACATTTCTCACTCAACCTAATGATTTTCTTGATGCACAAAGTAGCATCCCCAATAACCCAATTAAAGCATAAAGATGTTCACATAAAAATTCCTCTTTGCCTGTCCAAATATATATTCTTTTCAAATCAATTTTTTTCTTTTGTATAGCTATGACTCTCTTTTTGATGTTCTAGATATCACGCTATTTTTTTCATAGAATTTTTCTTTTCTTTTCTTTTCTTTTCTTTTCATGTTTTTTTAGCTTTTTTCATTCACTATTACCCCAGCAAAGGGTTACAATATAAACCTGTGAATCATCATCAATATATAGAATAGAGCACAATTAATAAGCTCAAAAATCCCAACCCAATAATAATTCCTATAATTGTGGACCCACCACCCCAAACTCAAGCTCTAAAACAATTGTCTATGCATCGCGATTCGAGTGCGGGTCATACGGAAAAGTCCTATAATCTAAAGGGATATGGCTTATAATGTGGTTAAATAAAAAGGCTTTTGAAAGGCTAGAAGGGGCTGAGAAGGATATAAAATAATCAAAATAAAAGGGTGAGAAATTTAAAAGGCTTCAAATGGCTTCAATATGAAAGAACTGCCTTAATCATTTTCTAAACCATGTAATTTCGTTATTCTCTTACCTTTAGCACGTTCATCAAATGGGTTTTTCAACTAGCTTGGATCTCACGGCCTACAAACCACTCATGGTGCCCTAAGATCGAACATACTTTCTATCGCATTGCTTACTAATCTTTTCTTTACTATCAATGTGTGTTTTCTTGCAAATACTTCAAATCATACAAAATAAAATAGCTCATAAACATACTACTTTATATCATTAACTTGCCGAGCTTATGCTTTCAAGCTATTATACACACTCTACATACATCTACTCCTTCAACAATTTTAATTTTACCTAAAAAAAACAATAAAGCACATAAAAATGGAGATGAGGGACAACGAATCCCCACACCCCAAACTCAAAAATGAGTCGTGTCCCCATGACTCGAAAAGACTCAAAAATAAAATAAAATAATTAAGATTTTACAGATATTGCACATAAAGAAATGGTTAGGAAGAAAGAAAACATACTCTTCGAGGCTATTTACCTCGCCTGATCAATACCCAGAATAGGGTGTAGTGCTTTCATGTACGTAAACTTCATGTATCACCAATTTCGCTTTCCCTTACATCTTCTTATCATCCATCCTAATAATCACACTCTAGATATCTCTTGGTTATCTTCTTCCAACTTTGCTCTTGAATAATTTCTCATGTGAAGGTGATTATCCAGGAATATGTTTTGGCAACAGCTACTAGCGTCCCAGAAGCTTTGTTCATCCTTGATATAGGAATCTTTGATTAGAAGAGATATTGGCATCTTTTGCTCCCTAATCACAATTGCTTGCTTTTTAGGATTTGAATCCACCAAAAACCGATTCCTCTCTAATTACTTGACTCGAATTATCTTGTAATTCAGTCTCGAACTAGTACCCATCTCAATTGATTTCTTCTAGAACTTACCCAATACCTTGAATTGATACTTCATCTCCTTTAATAATATTTCTTTTGACCCCCAACTCAAAGATTTGAGCACTTTTGAAATTTGTAACTCTTGATCATAGGTGGAACAAGCTTTATTTGGGTTAGGAAAGGTGTTAGGATGATAATTCTCTATGTGGGTATGATGGAATCAAGCTTTGATGATATGGGGTTAAGGAATTTTGGATGAATTTTAATAAGTATGGCTCTTGATTCATGGATTCTAGGTGTTTTGATATGATTTGGTTGGTTGAATCTTCTTTGTAATGATGTAGGGAAGGATTTGGATGTAAATTTATGGTGATTTGGTAGTGTTTTGATGTTAGGTGAAGGTTTGTTGAAGCTTTAATGGAGTTGGGAGAGGTTTGGAGAAGAAAGTGAGGCTTAAGGATTGAGAAATTCAGACTAGAACTCACCTCTTCCTCTTTATAACCTAAAAAACGCGAAAAGAATTTCTCCAGCGGCACTGGGCGGTATATTGGCGGTATGGCCCGGTATACCGGAGTTGCTGTTCTTTGAATTCCATGCTTCGTCAAAAAACATGAGTTGCGAACACGTGGGCTCGGGTTTTGGTCTGTCTGGTATACCAGAGGAATGGCCTGGTATACCGGAGCAGTCAATTTTCGAAACTCTACTCTTGGCAATGAATATGTGATGCGCACCCGTGGGCTCGTGTTTCTAACATAGGGTATACCGATGGTAGGGCCCGGTATACCGGTGACAGGTCAGAACATGCCCAAAAAAATCGTTTTTGCCTCCCAAACTCGATTTCTTTAACACCTGAACATCAAAAACACTAATACCTTTCTCAAATACGCAATATCAACTAAAAACAACTAATCTAAACTAAAATATAACAACATAAATTACTATGGTACGTCTCCTAGAGGGAACTTTTGTTTAACGTCTTTTAAAGTTAGACGGGTTACCGCGATTATTTCTTATTATAGCCTCCCCAGCAGTGAGTGAGGTGATTAACACTTACCAACTTGAGCTTGCAACCTTCGATAGCTTTTATTTCGACCACTCCTTCTGAGATTATTTGCGTGATAATGTATGGCCCTATCCAAGAATTGTTATGTTTGGGTTTGGGAGATTTCCATGCCACCTCGTCTCCTACCCCAAACTCAATTGTTTTCCATGGTTTCTTGGGGGCTTACAGGTTATGGCTTCTTGGTTACAACTCTGATTGGATATAGTTCTTTTGACTCATTTTTCTTTTTCTTATTCCCCGAAACATAGAATGTTTTAGAGTTATCTTCAATACGGAGAGTCACGGTTTCCTCACTTACATTCACTATAGTATCGTTGGTGGCTAGGAATGGACGCCCAAGAATGAATGGGACGTTCTTATCTGCTTTATAGTCAAGAATAATAAAGTCCAATGGGAATAACAAGGTTACCTACTTGGACGAGCACGTCCTCTATTACTCCCCACGGCTTTGATGTTGATTGATCCGCAAGTTGTAAGATCATGGATGTCGGTTTTGCATCACTAATACCAATCTTCTTGAATATATTTTTGGGCATGATGTTCACACTTGCCCCTAAATCACACATGGCTTTTCCATGAAATATGCCACCTATTTTGATTGGGAGGTTGAAACCTCCAGGATCTTTAAGCTTCGGTGGTAATCTTTGCTGAACTTGTGCTGATATCCCTTCATTGAGTGTCACAGATTTGGATCTTGTGAACCTCTCTTTATTGGAGAGTACCTCCATAAAGAATTGATCATAGTTTCTCCTTCCTTTCATAGCTTTGAGTAAAGGGACGTTAATTCCCACTTGTTTTAACGCCTTTATACACTTCTGTTGTTGCTCCTTTGGATAAGCGGGATAGTGGCAATGTATGGGTGGCTGCCTTGCTCTACTTCTCTCTTCAATTCTTGGTTCATCAACCACTCTTGGCTTCTTACTTTCATCGTGTTCAACTTCTTAAACCCAGTCTTAAACAATTATCTCATCTAAGTCCATTCGCTTTACGTTTGACTTGTTTGGTAGAATATCCCCTTTTGAGGAAGATGGTGGCACTTCAACGATTATCTCGTTGTGTTCTTTCATCTTTTGAGCTTGAAGACTAATAGTCTTAAACTTGTCATCAACGTATTGGATCTTCTTCATGTTAGAAGTTGTATCTTGGGTCAATTACAAAAGTTGACTCTGCATTTGTTCTATGATTGTAGTGAGTCGCATCACATCCTTCTCTAAAAGTTGATTATGTTGTTTCAGATCTTGATTCTGTTGTTGTAGGCTTTGCACTACTGATGCATCGATATTTGATTCAAGTCTGCTCATATTGTCCTTTGAGAAGTTGATGAATTGACTAATAGTCTCTTTTAACTCAGTGATTTCTTCTTGAGGACTGATTGAGCTTGACTTACATTATGCACATTGTAGCCTGGTGGATGATTAGCTTGGTTTTCATAGACTTGTTCTTGCAGGTATAACTTTTGAGGTGGTATTTGGATGCTTTCCTTAACTGCTATAGCGAGTTGTTGTATCTGATCTTGCAAGCTTGAAAACCTCGCGTCTTTATCTTCGTTAGTGGTAGGAGTTTGTTCTTGTGGCCAACTTATGTCGGTCTCAATGATTGTTTCCATACCACTCTTTGCTTCTTTTGGATTCATAGAGACAAAACTACCACGACCCATATCATCTACTCTCAGCCTTGACTCTCTATTGAGCCCATTATAGAACATGGATAATTGTAATTGTGGCGTGTATTCATGTATTGGACATCTTGACAACTTCTTTTAAAATCTCGTCCATGCTTCGCCAACACATTCTCCAACTTCTTGTAAGAAATTAATAAGCTGCAATAGTTCCTTAACTCGCATACTTGTAGGATAAAATTGATCACGGAATCTTTCTTGAAGCTTGTCCCAATTTGTTATTAGCTCAAAAGGTTGATCATCTAACCAATCGCTTGCTTTCCAAGTCAAGAAAAATTGAAACGTTAAATAATACATCTGTTCTTGCGTAACACCTTCATTAATGTAGGTGGTGGGGGCAAAGGTGTGATAAAATAATAGATAAATAAAGATAATAATAAAGAGTCACACACCCTTGAGAACCACGGAACTTACTGCAAGTATCACAGATCGTTTGCAAGTTTTAATGATAAGTCAAGTTCGTTCGCAGGGATTGTATCCGTTAGATCTAATTATATTTAACAAGCGTAGATGAATTTAGATGTTAAGATAAAAATATAAAAAGATGAATAACTATCTAATACAAATAAATAAATAAAACAAATAAACAAAACAAATAACTAAATATGAATGTAAGTCAAATAGATTAGGATTACTACGTCTATTACTGAATTGTTATTCTAACCTGTCACATTAAGCATTATATATTAACCAGGATTCTAAATTCTACCTAGCCTTTTCTAGACTTAGGAGCAACCTCTCCACTACTAGGGATTCCTAAGTAATGATTGGTGATTAAATCAAACCTTAATGGCTATCTAGTTAAACTAGACGATTATGTGGTCTTGTCAATAACTAAGATTAATCCTAAGATTGATTAGATCTAGGGAAATAAGTCAAAACACATAATAACAATATACACCAAGCTTAATCAATTAAAATAACAAATAGTATTAATGAATGTAGACAAAATAATAATCCAACAATTAAAAGTAAACTTACAGAATAAAAGCTTAGAAATATGGTTGAGAATAGATCTATAGCTAATTACTCTAAATATAGAGAAGGTGAGATGTAGAAGAGGAGTTGTCAGTCTCCAATCTTCTTCTTCTTGTCTTCCTGCACAGGTCAACTTGCTTCTTGGATGAATAGCTTGATTCTAAGGATGAATATCTAACTAAGAACTAAGCTATTGTTTAAAACTAAGAAAATATAAGTAAAGACTAAGCCTATACTTTGCAACTGAGCAAGGACATGTTTACAATGGTATAAGGGTGTATTTATAGGTGTCTTGGAAGCCCTAATTCGTTTTCTTGAAGGAGAAGTAAGTAGCTCAAATTCGTAACCCTAAAAACATGCAATCAGGCCCGTTTTTCCTTTGGTCCTAGCAGCTTCAATACTCATCCGTTTGACGCGTATGAGTACACCAAATTCATCGCCTCGGAAAGATCTTCGACTTTGCTCTTGACTGTTTCTCCAAATTCCACACCGTTTTTGATATATAAGCTGATTTGTGGTCGTAGGTGCAGAAATTCAGGATTAAGGCAGCTTTTCCTTTTCCATGTTTTTAGCTTTTCTTTCCTTATCTCCAATTACCATGTCTATCTCTTTCCCTATCTTTTAGTCTTTGACTTGGAATCTAATTAATCTCCATAATTATCTTTAAAGCTTCACACTAAATAAATAATTAAACCCAATATGCTCTAAAAATATTATTTTACTAAATCAAGACTCAAAATAGGAAAGTGTAGCATTTCTCAAGAAAATCGACTATAATGACTTCTAAATCACTAAAAAATGATGTCTCATCCTAATATAAATCTATCACAAATGAGGAGACATCAAGACCCCCAACTCAAAGTTGTATCGTCCCGATACAATAAAGATAAATACAAAGGGAAGTCTCTAAATACACACCTAGGTCAATTAAGCACAGATGAAGAAGATAGAAGAATATGGAGAGTAGACTCAAAGAAAATACTTAGAAAATTTCATGTAATAATATTTAAAAACTAAATACCTGTAAACTTCTCATATCCACAGTCAACACGGCTTGAATTCAAGATTAGATTAGCTTCGCAATGCAAGAAGGAGAGGAACTTTACTCAGTTCACCAAGGAAGCTATAGATTGTTCATCGAACCTTACTAGTATCCAAAGCTCCACTTAACTACTCTCTATTGGCTCAATCACTTATCAATTACATAGCAAAGAATCAAAAGGTCTTTAAGGTTGTAATGTAGGCTTAGGGACGGTATGATAAGTATAATTGGATAATTTAGAGTGAGCTTTTGGCTCTCTCCTCACTAGCCATCAACGAATCGCCCTAGAGCTTGAGTTACTCTCATGAAACGTTTCTCACTCAACCCAATGAATTCCTTGATGCACAATTTAGCATCCCCAATAACCCAATTAAAGCATAAGATGTTCACATAAAAATTCCACTTTGCCGGTCCGAATATATATATTTTCTTTTCAAATCAATTTTTTCTTTTGTATAGCCATGACTCTCTTTTAATGTTGATATATCACGCTATTTTCCTCATATATATATATATATATTTTTTTTCTTTTAATACCCTTGTTGGCAAATTTAGCTCGTAGCTTCTTTTTCATTCACTATTACCCCGGCAAAGGGTTACAATACAAATCTGTGAATCATAAATGTAATAACAGAGCACATTTAATAAGCTCAAAAATCCCAACCCAATAATAATTCCCATAATGGTGGACCCACCACCCCAAACTCAAGCTCTAAAACAATTGCCTATGCATCGCGATTCGAGTGCGGGTCATATGGAAAAGTCCTAAAATCTAAAGGGATATGGCTTATAACGTGTTTCAGTAAAAGGCTTTAGAAAGGCTAGAAGGGGCTGAGAAGGATATAGCATAAAATCAAAAATAACAAGGTGAGAAGGTATAAAAAGGCTTCAAGGGCTTCAATATGAAAGAACCGCCTTAATCACTTTCTACACTATGTAATTTCGTTATTTTTTTACCTTTAGCACTTTCATCAAATGGTTTTGTCACTAGCTTGGATCTCACGGCCTACACACTTCTCAAGGTTCCCTGAGATCGAACATACTTTCTAATCTTTTCTTTACTATCAATGTTTGTTTTCCTGCAAATACCTCAAAGCATACAAAATAAAATAGCTCATAAACATACTACTTACTATCATTAACTCACTGAGCTTATGCTTTTAAGCTATTAAACACACTCTACATACATCTAAACCTTCAAAAATTTTAATTTTACCTAAAAACAGAAAAATGGAGATGAGAGACAACGAATACCCACACCCCCAACTCAAAAATGAGTCGTGTCCCCACGACTCGAAAAGACTCGAAAATAAAATAAAAGAAAATTAAAATTTTACAGATATTGCACATAAAGAAAAGGTAAGGAAGAAAGAAAACATACTCTTCGAGGCTATTTACCTCGCCTGATCAATACCCGAAATAGGGTGCAGTGCTTTCATATATGTAAATTTATGTATCACCAATTTCGCATTCCCTTACATCTTCTTATGCTCCATCCCAATCAATCACACTCTAGAAATCTCTTGTTAATCTTCTTCCAATTCTGCTCTAGAACTTACCCAATACCTTGCTTTAATTCTTCATATCCCATAACACTTGATAATTTCTCTATTCTCTTCATCATCTCTTTTGACCCCCAACTCAAAGCTTTAAACACTCTTGAAATTTGTAACTCATGATCATAGGTGGAACAAGCTTTATTTTGGTTAGGAAAGGTGTTAAGATGACAATCCTCCGTGTGGGTATGATTGAATCAAGGTTTGATGATATGGGTTTAAGGATTTTCAGAAAAATATTTTGAAATTCATGGCTTTGATTCTTGGTTTCTAGGTGTTTTGATATGATTTGGATGATTGAATCTTCTTTGTAATGATGTAGGGAAGGATTTAGATGTGAATTCATGGTGATTTGGTGATGTTTTGAGGTTAGGTGAAGGTTTTTATGAGCTTCAATAGAGTTAGGAGAGTTTTGGAGAAGAGAAAGAGGCTTGAGGTTTATGAAATTCGGAATTACTAGCTCTATACCTCTTTTATAAGCTCGAAACCTGTTTTTCTCTCTCCAGTCGGCGTGCGCGCGGTATACCGGCCATATCCTCCGGTATACCGAAACATCTTTTGCTCCAAAAAATTTCGCTCCGTCAAAATACACGTGGCACCCACCCCGTGGCACGGGTTTTAGCTCCTGTGGTGCTCTCCGGTATACCGCCCCTATCAGCTCAAAAAAAAATTCGCCTCGGCATGGACCACGTGGCAGCCACCCCGTGGTACGGGTTTTTGCCTCTGTGGTACTCTCCGGTATACCGGGGTTGAGGTCCGGTATACCGCCCATATGGACAGATTTTTCCAAAAATTTTATTTCTCCTCCCGAACTCGATTTCTCCAATTCCTACACATCAAAAACACTAATACCTTCCTCAAATATGCAATATCAACTAAAAATAACTAAACTAAACTAAAACTAAAACATAAAAACATAAAAATAACTATGGGATGTCTCCCAAAGGGCACTTTTGTTTAACGTCTTGCAAAGTTAGACGAATTACCTCGATCAAGGCTTGCGTACATAACCTCCCCAACAACGGGTTAGGTCATGCTCATCTACTATCCGAAGTTTCTGACCCTTCTTAGCTTGTATTTCAATCCGTTTTGACAAAATAACTCTTGTAACTACAAACGGACCCATCCACGAATCCTTGAATCCCCGTAGTCTATTTTCTTGTTTGGGGGTTTCCATGCAACCATGTCACCAACCCCAGACTCACTTTTGATTCTCTTTTTCACGGGTTTATTGTGGACTTTATTTTTTATTTCTTTTGTCACAACTCGGAGTGTCGGGGCTTTTTCTATACGTGATTCCTCATGCTTTTCATCCACCAAGTGGAATATTTTACATTCTTTTACCACTTGGAAAGTCACGGTTCCCCTATGCATATCAATTATGCTGTGACTTGTCGCCAAGAATGGGCGTCCAAGTATCAATGGAACATGTTGACCTGCAATGCTATCAAGGATAACAAAATATGTAGGTATAGTTAAAGTACCTACGTGGACAAGCACGTCTTCAATGACTCCCCATGGTTTTATCGTTGAATTATCTAGGAGCAGCAAATCAATATCTTTTCTTTTGGCATCTCCCATGCCTAACTTCTCGAACAAACTCTTGGGCATGATATTCCTTCCTGAACCCAAGTCACACATTGCTTTAGCTTTGAAATTACCACCTATATTAATTTGGAGATATAAAGCTCCAAGATCTTGCATCTTTTGTGGTAGCTTCTTTGGAATGGTTGTCAAGCTTTCTTTAGTGCGGTTCCTATTCTCGATCTCAACTTCTACACTTTCACTCTTCTTGGACAGATCTTCTTTGCAGACTATCGGTGATGTAGGCTCTTTATATGCGATTACGTCATCTATGCATATCGTTCTTTGTTCTTCCCTTTTTGGAATATCTAGCTCATTAAGTGGAACTTGTGGTGATTCCACTTCCTCCTCTTCTTGAAGGCTGAACTTTTCACAAACATCGAACCAAACATAGCTATCGATTTCAGTGGCCTCATCATCAATTTTTTTAACTAGGCCAGGTTGCATGTATGGGACTTCGAGTATAGGAACAATGGATTTTTCTGGGCTTGACGTTTCAGATTTATTATCACCACTAGGATATGTAATTCTTTGTGGATGAGGTGGTGATAGTAACGGATGTGTAGGCGGTGTCTCCGCCTTGTCTTCTTCTTTTTGCACCTCTTGTGCGGTTGTCTCTTCTTTATCGGTTTCTTTTTCTTCTTCCACATGCTTGAATTCTGGATCAACCTCCTTCGCAATTTGATCTTTAACAATTACTTCTTCTAAGCTAAGCTTGGTTGGTTCTTCGAACCCAACATTGCTATAACCCAGTTTCTTATGTAATTCTTGTTGTAACTGTTGATTGATCGTAGTGAGTTCCGTTAATCTTTGCTCCATTGCTTGATATTTTTGGTGCATAGAACGTATTAAGGTTGTATTAGCATCTATCTTTGCCGCATTTTGCTCTTCCATATTCTCCAGATAATTTATACTTTCAAAAACTTGGTGAGACGGAAGTGCTTGTTGAACCTGTTCTTCTATGACACTTCGGATTAACGGTGGAAGCTCTTGTTGGAGTTTTAGAGAGGAATTGGTCACTTGAGTGACTTGTGTCTCCAAGGCTTCCACTTTTGCAGCTTGCTCCATGGATGTTTCCTTGTTGAGCTGCATACAATTTTGAACCAGAATCAATAAATTATCCATCATTCCTCCGACCTCGGTTATAGCTTCTTTTTGTGGATTATGCATGGGTTGTGGTGGAGCTTGTGATTGATAGCTCGAACCTTCTTGATAAAAATTTTGACTTCGGGCCCATGCATATTTTGTGCGTAATAATCCTCCATACCTAATAAACCTGAGAAGAGACTAAAAAGAAAACGCTTAAAACTGAAAACAAATAAAAACTTCTACACTAAATAAACACAAAATAGATTTAACTTAAAGATAAATCCCCGGCAGCGGCGCCAAAAACTTGGTGGGGGCGAAGGTGTGATAAAATAATAGATAAATAAAGATAATAATAAAGAGTCACACACCCTTGAGAACCACGGAACTCACTGCAAGTATCACAGATCGTTTGCAAGTTTTAATGATAAGTCAAGTTCGTTCGCAGGGATTGTATCTGTTAGATCTACTTATATTTAACAAGCGTAGATGAATTTAGATGTTAAGATAAAAATATAAAAAGATGAATAACTATCTAATACAAATAAATAAATAAATAAAACAAATAAACAAAACAAATAACTAAATATGAATGTAAGTCAAATTGATTAGGATTACTACGTCTATTACTGAATTGTTATTCTAACCTGTCATATTAAGCATTATATATTAACCAGGATTCTAAATTATACCTAGCCTTTTCTAGACTTAGGAGTAACCTTTCCACTACTAAGGATTCCTAAGTAATGATTGGTGATTAAATCAAACCTTAATGGCTATCTAGTTAAACTAGACGATTATGTGGTGTTGTCAATAACTAAGATTAATCCTAAGATTGATCAGATCTAGGGAAATAAGTCAAAACACATAATAACAATATACGCCAAGCTTAATCAATTAAAATGACAAATAGTATTAATGAATGTAGACAAAATAATAATCCAACAATTAAAAGTAAACTTACAGAATAAAAGCTTAGAAATATGGTTGAGAATAGATCTATAGCTAATTACTCTAAATATAGAGAAGGTGAGATGTAGAAGTGGAGTTGTCAATCTCCAATCTTCTTCTTCTTGTCTTCCTCTACAGGTCAACTTGCTTCTTGGATGAATAGCTTGATTCTGAGGATGAATATCTAACTAAGGACTAAGCTATTGTTTAAAACTAAGAAAATATAAGTAAAGACTAAGCCTATACTTTGCAACTGAGCAAGGACATGTTTGCAATGGTATAAGGGTGTATTTATAGGTGTCTTGGAAGCCCTAATTCGTTTTCTTGAAGGAGAAGTAAGTAGTGGACTCCAAGCCCAACTCAAATTCGTAACCCTAAAAACATGCAATCAGGCCCGTTTTTCTTTTGGTCCTAGCAGCTTCAATACTCATCCGTTTGACGCGTATGAGTACACCAAATTCATCGTATCGGAAAGATCTTCGACTTTGCTCTTGACCGTTTCTCCAAATTTCACACCGTTTTTGAGATATAAGCTGATTTGTGGTCGTAGGTGCAGAAATTCAGGATTAAGGCAGCTTTTCCTTTTCCATATTTTTAACTTTTCTTTCCTTATCTCCAATTACCATGTCTATCTCTTTCCATATCTTTTAGTCTTTGACTTGGAATCTAATTAATCTCCATAATTATCTTTAAAACTTCACACTTAATAATTAATTAAACCCAATATGCTCTAAAAATATTATTTTACTAAATCAAGACTCAAAATATGAAAGTGTAGCATTTCTCAATAAAATCGACTATAATGACTTCTAAATCACTAAAAAATGAGGTCTCATCCTAATATAAATCTATCACAAATGAGGAGACATCAGTAGGAATCACGGAATTGAATGAATTCTGAACAGATCGGACCGGATCTTGATGTGTATCACCACTAAATTTCCCATAGCTCGCGAATTGATTAATCAGGTCAGGATCGGGCTTGAATCTAACGGCTTTAATTGTTGGGATGCGAATCCCAATGGGTTGTACTCAAAATTGACTAGGAAAACCTAGCTCTAACCATTGATTAGCTATCTAAAATCCTGAGAAAGACAAAAACAAGAAGAACGCGTAAAACTGAAAACAAATAAAAACTTCTACACTAAATAAACACAAAATAGATTTAACTTAAAGATAAATCCCCGGCAGCGGCGCCAAAAACTTGGTGGGAGCAAAGGTGTGATAAAATAATAAATAAATAAATAAAGATAATAATAAAGTCTACACACCCTCGAGAACCACGGAACTCACTACAAGTATCACAGATCGTTTGCAAGTTTTGATGATAAGTCAAGTTCGTTCGCAGGGATTTAATCCGTTAGATCTACTTATATTAAATAGGTGTAGATGAATTTAGATGTTTTGAATAAAAATATAATATGAAGAACCAAATATATGATATGAACAAATAAATAAATAAGAATGCAGATAAATAAATATGAATATAAGTCTAGATAAATTAAGGTTACTAATAAGAGTCTATTACTAAGTTGTATTCTAACCTGTCACACATTGAGCATTATATATTAACCAGGATTCTAAATAATGAGTGATGGTTAAATCAAACCTTTATGGCTATCTAGTTAGGCAAAGGATCAAAACTAGATGATTATGTGGTGTTGTCAATAACTAAGAATAGTCCTAAGATTGACCAAATCTAGGGTTGTAACAATAAGTCAAAACACATAATAACAATATACGCCAAGCTCAAATCAATTAAAATAACAAATAGTATTATGGAATTAAAGACCAAATAATAACCCAACAATGAAAAGTCAAACTTACAGAATAAAAACTTAGAAATATGGTGTAGCCACAAATCTATAGCTAATTACCCTAAATATAGAGAATGTGAGATGTAGAAGAGGAGTTTGTCACTCTCCAACTTCTTGCTTCTTGTCTTCCTCTATAGGTAAGCTTGCTTCTTGGATGAATAGCTTGATACTAAGGATGAATATTAAATTAAAGAACTAAGCTAATATTTAAAACTGAGAAAATACAAGCAAAGACTTAAGCCTATACTTGGAACTGAGCAAGGACATGTTTACAATGGTTTAAGGGTATATTTATAGGTGTCTTGGAAGCCCTAATTCGTTTTATTGAAGAAGAAGGTAAGTAATGGACTCCTAGCCCAACTTAAAATCGTAACCCTAAAATATATAATCAACCCCGTTTTTGTTTTGGTCATAAGAGTTTCAATACTTATCCGTTAGACGAGTATCAATAGTTGAAATTCATCGTCTCGGAAATATCTTTAACTTTTCTCTTTATCATTCTTCCAAATTCCTCACTTATTTTGAGATGTAAGCCAATTTGTGGTCGTGGGTGGTGAAATTCAAATTTATTTGGCAGCTTTATATTTCCGTACTTTAGCTTTTGTTTCCTTATCTCCAATTTACATGCATATCTTCTTTCCTTATCTCTTAGAATTGACTTGCTATCTAATTAATCTCCATATATATATTTTTAAAGCTTCACACTAAATAAATAATTAAACCCAATATGCTCTAAAAATAATAATTCATTAAATCAAGACTAGAAATAGGAAAGTGCAATATATCATATGAAAATCGACTGAATGGCTTCCTAAAACACTAAAAATGATGTCTCCAACTAAGATTAATCACAAATGGGGAGACATCACGTGGCGTGTTCTGCTATATCCATTCGGAAACAATCTCCTGGAACATCTGGAAACTTCATGGCTCTAAACACATTGAACTTCACCTCCTCGTCTTGGATTCTCATGGTTAATTCTCCGTTTTCTACATCAATTAAAGTACGCCCCGTGGCTAGGAATGGTTGCCCTAAAATGATGGGGACATTCCTATCCGCGTCGTATTCAAGAATAACAAAATCAACGGGAAAAACTAAAGTACCTGCCTTGACGAGGACATCTTCGATTCGTCCCTCAGGATGCGTGAGGGATCTATCTGTCATTTGTAGGACCATATAGGTAGGTCTCATATCCCCCATCTTCAACTTATCAAAAACTGATTTGGACATGAGATTAATACCCGCGCCCAAATCGCATAAATATTTTCCCTTCCACTCATTACCAATCGAAATCGGAAGCGTAAAACTCCCAGGATCAAGCATCTTAGGTGGTAACTTACTTTGACATATGGAACTACACTCTTCTTGTAATCCTACCATTTCATTATCACAATATGGTCTCTTGTTGGTGAGGGATCTTTTTAAGAACTTCACATACTTCGGTATGTCTTTAATGGCTTCTAATAACGAAATGTTAACATTGAGACATCTCACCCCATTCAAAAATCTTTGATATTCAGCCATATCCCCTTTTTTCTGAACTCTTGAAGGGAAAGGTGGAAGAGGACGGGTTTCTACAGCATCTTTATTTTTTGTAGCTTCTGGAATCTTCTCCACTTCTACCACTTCAGGTTCTTCGTCTTCCTCTTCTACCTCATTCAACGGTTTTTCTTTTCTAGTTACTTCTTTTTCTTTCATAACCGGGAAAGGTGGTGGTTGAAATTTCTTACCGCTTCTAGTGGAGATCGCGTTACAATCCTCCCTTTGTTTAGGAATTTCTGTGTCACTCGGGAGTTGGCCTTAGCCTCGAACATTTAAGGAATTTGCGATCTTTGATATTTGATTCTCTAATATTTTCAACGAAGCGGTATGTGAGTTTAACGTTTCCTCCATCTTGTTTTCTTCAACGGTTGTGGTGTCTATGAATCAAGATAATTGATATTCAAGTATAGATGACTTACTACTAGCATTGGATATGTATTGTGTCAAGGTAAGTGCTAAATAATTTGCGGTGATTGTGCCTTCTTGAGGTCGAGAGGGAAGCGCCTTTTGAGCTAGCGTATCGGAATAGGCTTCATGATCGGCTCTAGGTTGGTTCCCTTGGTATTGGTTCTGCGACTTAAACTGGCAGTTGTTCCCACGAGGCCTTTGTTGATAGGTTCCTGGATTGGCTGCCCCATGTGGATTCGAATACTGAAAGCCTAGATGATTTCTATTTTGATTTCCATACCCTTGACCACCTGAATAATTATTATCTTGATGATTAACGAAACATACGGATTCTGGGTTATTAGCAGATTCTTCATAGCCATGATCACCTGCCCCACAACTAGGACATATCTTCTAGTTAATTTACCACATTTACATTAGCTTTACTCGACATAGTTATCTGTTTAATATTGTTCTCAAGTGCGGCTATCTTAGCGTTCAAGGCTATTTCTGCGTCTAGATTCAATGTACCCTTTTCAGAAACTCTAACTGCTGATCTCGAGGGTTTCCAACTCATTTCATTCATTACAATTCTGTCCATAATAGCGAGAGCTTGATTTGTTGTGACCATCATGAGGCAACCTTGACACATAGTATCTATCTTTTCTTTCGCGGCTTTCTCTAAACTTCGATAAAATATACCAAGCTGTAACTCAAGTGAATACCCATGTAATGGGCATTTTCGTAATAAAGATTGAAAACGAGTCCATGCAACACCTACAGTTTCACCTCTCTCTTGACGGAAACTGGCAACATCTAATTGCCCACTAAGTCTAACACTTTGAGGATAATACCTATCGGAAAACGTTGTTTGAAGTTGATCAAAAGTCAAAATCTCATAGTGTGGTTGCTGATCATACCACTCACTAGCTCCTCCCGTGAGGAAAAACAGAAACATATGAAAGTACATTTGTTCTTGGGTTACTCCAGGAGTGACATATGCATCACAAATTTGCATAAACTTGTACATGGCTCGAATAGGATCTTCACGAGCTGCACCACTATATTGTCCAATATTTGTAAATTGATTGATCATACCCATATCTGGTCTGAATTGAATTCCTTGAACAGCGGGAGGACGGGGTCCTAGTGGTGGTAAACGGAAAGGTCTATAGGTATTCGATTGGAAGAGTCGTGGCCCATCATCTTGAAATTCTACACTATTGCTGTTGATTGGTTGTTGACCTCCAGGAGGGATTTGGAATTGAGCATTTTAGACTCCTACTGGTGGAACTGGTAACGCTGGCGGAACTATCGGAAGACCATTTTCGTCCAACTGAATTCCGGGATCTTCAACGTTATGAATGTTCAGATCCGCCATTTCTTCTTCTAACTTTGCTTTTTCTTTTGCCTCTCTGTCTCTCCTGTTTTTAGCTCGGACTAATCTCTTATCATCTGAGAGCATACACCAACCTATAAACCCTGATAAGGAACAAAACAAAGAAAAGCGTAAAACCGAAAAAAAACTGAAATAAAAATAACAACTAAAAACACTTACGGATAACACCGTGGTCACACGCTACCGTCCCCGGTAGCGGCACCAAAAACTTGGTGTCTCCTTGTGTGTTCTAAATAAACACACCTAAAAAGGCAAGACACGTACCGCAAGTGTACGGGTCGTCCAAGTAATATCCGGTAAACGGGATTTCGATCTCAGGAACGTATTGGATAAGACTAAGATGTTATGCAGTAAATGGGAATAGTTGTTTGAATGACAAGAAAAGTAACCGGAATAGATATTTGTTTAGCTTTTGATTAAATACTAAAGTGCAATTAAATTAAAATACTAAATAAATAATGCAACTAAGCTAGACGCAAGTAAAAATTGAATAAACGCGAGAGGGAGAGATAGTACTTTAGTAACGCTAGGTTTTCACCTAAACCTGTTGCATCAGTGTCTTGTTTAAGGACGAATTGGTAATTAGTATTAGTCGGGATTCGATATTCTCCTTACCCCCGTCAGGGTGGACTAATGAGCTATTCTAGGGTGCTACAAACCCCTTCAGGGTGATTATAGTCCACCTTCGAATGGTCAAGTATTCTACCCAATTGGCTATAGGATTAACTAAGTCCGTCGGGATCAATAATTTATATCCTACATTTATTACCTAGTTCCATAACTAAACCCCCCGTCAAGGTGATCATTACGCCACTATAATGAATAGCCTAGTTACTAAATCCTACTATTGATTAATTACTTCAAGAATAGTTATTAACTGCAAGATAATAAAAAGTACTAAATTACCCAATTCGTATTAGATCTTACAATCCCAAAATCAGAAATATTGAATTGAACAAATTGGGGCTTAACCCATTAATGCGTTCTCAAGTACTAATTGAATTTAGCTCATGAATGAAATAAAAACTAAAAAAATAGAATAAAGGAATTCATAATGTTTTACAGAAATAAAAGATAAGAAAACCTAATTAGGGAATTTATTTGGCTGCGAATTTGGAGAAGATGACTTTCTCCAGCCTCTTAGCTTTCTTCTCTTCCTTACTCTGACTTTCTTTCTGATGCTCTGACTTGTGAATAATGAATTGTTTGTAAAAATAAAGTCAACAAGCCTATTTATAATAAGATTTTCGGACTTGGGCTATTTTAAAAGAAAAATCAGATATTAAATGGCCCAAGTCCACTCTTCAAGCCCAAAATTCCGTAACTGATGTACACCCTTCACGAAAACGGCTGTAACTTTCTCAATATAATTCTGAATTGACTCATTCAACTTGCTAATCTTCGTAACTCGATAAGGCACGAATCTTATTCATACCTCAGGGGCTGAATCCACCTTTAAGTTGCTCGAAATCAGCAATTACCATCAGCCTTCAGATTTTAAGCTCAAATTTGTTAACTCCTTGGGATATTTCTTCTAGCTTTTGACTTTTTACACGATCTAAGACTCCTATTCTTGATTTCTCTCCTTGCTAGTATTAGTAACCTACAAACTTTTTGCTAAAACAAACCATATTACGCGCAAAAGCTTAATAAATGAAAAATACTAGAATTCAAAGATGGAAAATGAAATATGACGATTTAATACAAAAAGTCTATCGAATTAATCAATTAAACACCAAAAATGATATCTCCTATAGGCATATAATTAGAACAAAATGGAGACATTAATGTCCTTCAGTTCTCTTGCTTCTACCAAATTGTTCATAGTTCTCATTATTTGGTCCATTTGTGTGCTTAAGATTTGAATTGTGGCCTCGTATTCTCTGAACTTCTCGTGATGTGTTTGAATATTATGTGTAACTAGATCCATGAAATCCTGTAATCTCTTCTCTAACACTACTCCTTCTTAAGGATGTTGTGGTAAAGCTTTTTGAGCTAGATTATCTTTATAAGCATCATGAGCTGGTTGTTGTGGAGGAGGTCGATTATAATTTTGATTTCCTCGATATGAACCTTGACCTCTCTATTTGTAATTGTTGTTCTGGGGACGTGGTTGATAATTACCTTGATTTTCGGCCCCTTGTGGATTTGAATATTGTATACACAGATGATTTCTATTACTAAATTGACAATTCCCTCGATTTTATATGAAGTATACAGATGTTGGATTTCCTTCACACTCTTCCCATGTATGATTTGTTACTTCACAACTTCGACGCCCTTGTGCTTCTTACACTACATTTGTTGCAACTAAATTCTGACATTTTTGTTTCATTTCAAGCTTCGTTTGATTGACTTGATTCTCTAATCCTGTTAATTTAGTTGAATAAGCAGTTTCTATACCTAATTGAAGCGTTCCTTTGGTATTTGTGATAGTAGCTCGTGCAATTGGCCAACTCCTTTCTATTTCTATAATATGTTCGATACTTTTTGCAGCTTATGTAGGATCCCATGGACACAAATCCTCCTCTTCCAAGATTATCAACCCTCAATCTACTTTTTGCATTAATGCCTTGATAGAACATAGATAACTGTAAAGATGGGGTGTAACCATGGAGTGGACATCTTGCTAACTTCTGTTGAAACCTTGTTCATGCGTCTCCTACTTCTTCATCATTCTCTTAGCAAAAACTAGCAAGCTCTATTTGGTCTTTTAATCTTATACTCTTCAGATAAAAATGGTTAAAGAATGTGGCTTGTAGTTCATCCCAAGTGTTAATTGTGTTTGGTGGTTGTCTATCTAGCCAATCACCAGCACTTGCGTTCAAGAAGAACGAAAACATATGACAATACAGTTGCTCGCGTGTAATGCATGGAGAAATGTAGGCATCACAAATCTGCATAAACTTCTGAATCGCTCTTACCAGAGCTTAAATTCACTGAGCATACCCAGATCGGGTCTGACCTTTATATTTTGGATCACTAGAGGACGATACCCTAATGGTTGATCTCTAAAAGGTGCTCCCAAGCCTGGGAGATCTTGTTCATGACGTTAATTATTCCTGGGCTCTCCTCCTGGTGGTGCTATTACTTGAGGAATAGGTAATATCTGATGAATTGGTATTCTTTGATAGTTGTTATTGTTTAGATTATCTTCCGCAAGTGGAATTAAATTATCCTTTACGTTAGACATGGCTTCTCTTTGTTTCTTCTCTTCTCTCAAACGTTTGTTGTAAGCCCTAAATACACTTTCAGGATTCTCGAGCATACACCAGAACCTGAAAGAGACAAAAATAAAAAAGAAGGCGTAAATCTGGAAAAATAACTAAAGAACGCTACACCAGAAACTAAAACCCACATGCTAACGAGACACAAGTTCTCGGTAGCGGCGCCAAAAACTTGGTGGCTGGTAGGGTGTGATAAAATACTGATAATAAAATATAAGAACTATCACCGTAACCAATCACGTTACTCACTACAAATATCACAGATCGTATGCAAGTTTTAATGATAAGTTAGATTCGTTCTCAGGGACTTAGTGTGTTATACGAATGAATTGGAAGAAAGTGTAGTAAGAATTAGCTTGTGGAATTAAAAGACAATAAAAGTAAATATGGATAATTGGAGAGATAATAATTAAACTAAAACTAGTGCCAATATATAAAAATGTAGGAATATGATGAGAAATATAGCCCCAGGTTTGTGTGTATCCACTTAACCTTCTATTTCTTCTACTAGTTATAAAGGTGATTGAATCTCTTAAAGTAAGTAGCCAGGATTCGCTATTCCTCCTAACCCCCTTCCGGGTGGACTTAGGTGGCGACATAACAATTAACAGGGGACTTAGGTAAAGGGACCCTGCGCAATGATCGGTGGTTAATCTCAAACCCTAATGACTATCTAGTTAGGCAAGCTCATCGGGATCACTACCGCACACTAGACGTTTATGTGGTATTTCAACAATTAGACACCTATTTTGGGTGACCATCCAACTGCTACTAATAGGGTAGTCTATACTCATGCACTAGCAAGAACTACGATCAACACATCAAAGCACATAAAAAGATATAAAGGTTAAGTAGCTCCATCGATTTAAAAAGGTTTTTCCCAAACAAACTTAGATAGAAGAAAATAGAATTCGAAAATTATACATATGCAAACCCCAAGCTATGGGAAATTTAGTTCATGCTGGAAAGAAATAAACTAAAATAAAGATACATACTATCAACTTGCTTCTCATGATGATGTTTCTTGATACTAAAGACTAATAATTATTCAAGGACATGTTTAAAATATTAGAGGGTGTGTTTATAGGTGTTTTCTAAACCTGTGTCGAAATCTTGAAGTGAAAGGCAAGTAATTGGAGTCCAATTCAAATTCGTTTCCTAAAATATAGGACAGTATAAACACTGCTCACTGTTTTGGTCATATATTCTTTTTTATTGGGTCGATTTTTGCCCATTTTATACCAAAACAACCGCAGCAGAAAGATCTATCTAATACGTCAAAAACTCATCCAAGATTGGAGCCGATTTGGAGTTATGTTTACTTTATTGGACGTATGTGTAGAACTGGCAGATTTATTTGACAGCTTTTTTTTCCTAATTCAACTTTGCTTCCTTTTTTCTCTTGATTTCTCTTGTATCTTCTTTCCTTAACATCTTAGAATTGATTTGGAATCTTATTATATTCCATAAACCTTACGAGCTTCACATTAACACACAAATTAAACTAAATATGCTCGTAAAGTAATAAATCATCAAATCAAGACATGAATTAAAAAAATATCTCTTTACGGGGAAAAAATCCTTAAAAATTAATCAAATACACCTAAAATGATTCCTCCAACCTATATTAATATATCACAAACAGGGAGACATCAATATATTAAGAAACAACTAATCTAAACTAAAACAAAGACAAAAGAAAATACGGGTTGTCTCCTGGATTACACTTTTTTTAACTTCATATTAAGTTCGACAGGATACCTCATTTACATCGTGAGTATGTAGCCTCCCCAACTGCAGGTGAGACTATGAACATCAACCAATCAGAGCTTTTGACCTCTCTTAAGTTGGATTTCTGTCACCACACGAGTAACGAAAAATGGTCACATCCACGCATTCTTAAAAAAACCCAACAATTATTATTTCTTTTATTGCCATTACATTATAACTTACATTATCATACTCTTGCGAAACACATTATTGTAACTTTGGTAGTCCCTGTGGAGACGATAACACCACACTTATAAAATTATTACACACTAGGGGATCACAGCAGGTCCACCACTTTAGATAGGAATTGGTGAGAATGTTACGGGTATGCTCAACGATAGGATCCTCAAAGTTTCTTAGGATTTTGGGTCTAGCTGATGAGACCCAATTATGGTAAAGACTTATATTTTTTGATGATTTGGAACATAATGAAGAGCGAAATGAAGTTCAGTAATGAGAATGTGGCATTGGATCGTGAGGACGCGATTCGGCTACCAATAGTGGGATGACAAATCTTTTCGGCAACGAGTGGAGTATCTGGACAACAAATATTACAAAATTGTCAAGGAACTTCATATACCCTCGATCAGAATGACGCTAAGTTCCGGAATACGCAGATTATTATCATGTGTGACACATCTTTTATTTCGGTGGCTGAACCACCTGGAATTGGAATCGTGAGATTGGACAAGAGAAGCTAGGGCAGCACTGGATGCTTCCATCAAAGATGGGGATTCTCTGAGAGTTAGTAGTAACATCTGTTCAGACAACGTTGAAATTATTCAAGGTATATGGTCACTGTCAGCACACCGTGATCAGACTTGGCTTATTGTGCTAAGATCGGTACGATTGTGGGCGCACACGGCAACATGTCCTTCCGTCATCTGTCAAGACGTCACAATGAGCTGGCTGATAGAACTACGTGTTCCGCTAGGCAAGGGCCAAGGGTCCTAGTTCTCTAAACTAGGTATCGGTTGACTTCAGTAAAATTTGTTTTGTTTCTCTGTGCTACTCCAAAAAGATATCATCGTCGATTACTTCAACTGATACCGACTTGCAAATCGTTCAATTTTAACTTATTAAAAAACATTTATTTAATTAAGATTAAATTTCATGTAAATTGACTTGTGTTTATTTTAGGTGGCTTCGTACTCTTACGTATTACACAAAATTCATGTTAATTTAACTAGATGCTAGTTCAATTGGTTGGAGTTTTAATATTTCTTTTGTACTTTTAAATATATCAATGAATGGTACGTGGTTCGAATATCTCCCTTAACATATGTAATTTAGTTCTGATTAATATTTTGGTTATACATGAAAAGACATGTATATCCTGCATAGAACTAGTCGAGTATGCGCAAACTATCTGAATTACCTACGTTATAAAAAAATCGTGTTAATTTAATTATTCGAACAAAAGAAAAACAAAATTTACTTTACATTAGTGACCCGAGATTGATCATAGGATCAATCAAAGTAGAAGAAGCCGCTGGACCAGTGTCTATCATAGCTGGTTGTTGATATCGAGGATTAAATTTTTCAACACTGCCTCAAGTGAACACAGTCGGAGAGGTTGACTTCTATTGGCCACACTAGTATAAGTCAATACCATCATTTTCCAATATCCACCCCACATTTATCATTCGTTAACAATGGGCTCCAGAAGGGATACTACGTGGAAATTATCCACATGACTAGAGGCGTGGGCATACTGTATGTGGGCTTTTTGGAATATGTAGCTCAACAATAAAAGATTTACATTTGATTTTTTTTTATTTTTGGACTATTAGAAAAGTGAGAACATGTAGCCCTTTCATCCAATCACTACGCCGCGTCAAGCGTCTAGCGACTACAAGTAGTCGCGAGAAATAGATTCAATGATCTAACGACTACAAGTAGTCGTTACAAATTAGTCGCGAGAAACTAGTCGTTAGAAGGTAACCCTTACGACTACACGCGAAGAAGTAGTCGTTAGAGACTGTGGTATTACTAACGACTACTTTGTAGTCGTTAGATAGCGCTTATTCTAGCGACTACTACGTAGTCGTTAGTATGGTAGTTATCAACGACTACAATGTAGTCGAGAAATGTAAGTTTATTAACGACTACTATGTAGTCGTTATTATACCAATATATTGCCACTACTTAATGTAGTCAATAACGACTACTCGTAGTCGCTGTTAATAAATTTTTTTTAAAAAAATAAATAAAAAAATACAATTTTCGAATTATTTTTAATTACAATACTGTAATTAAAAATAATTCGAAAATCATATTTTTTTTATTTTTTTAAAATACAATTAATAAATAAAAATACAATTAATAATTCAAAATAATTAATTAAAATATATAATTAAACAAATGTCAAACCCAGTCAAAGTCAAACCAAACCAAACCAAAATAAAATAAAAGTCTTAATACATAACCAATAAAATAGATAAAATAAACACACCAACAACCACGATATCTAGAATTCAAGCCGGGTATAAACACCTTCTTCACTCTCGGACTCGTCACCATCTTCACCATCATCACTACTACTACTATTATCATCTTCTTCATCTTCATCACCGCTAGGAGGAGTGGGGTCCGCATTCATAGGCTGGAGGGGGGTCTCACCTTTCTCTGCCCTCAACTGGTTAATATACGCGATGACATCACTCACAACAGCCATCGAATAAACTGGAGGCTCGTTGCTAGTGCTAGTAGAGCCTTCAGGGCGGGGGAACGGAGGAAGACTGCTGGATACTCGGAGCTCGTTAATCGCCGCCATCATCTCCTCGTGCTGCTCGTTTTGGGCTGGAGTAGTCTTAGCCTTCTTCTTCGATTTTCTCGGACGGCCAATGCCCGGTATAAAGCTCCTCTTAGGTGACCCGATCGCCTTCGCGGTGCTCCTCACATAATCGTATTGCTCCTTTTGACTCAAGCCTTGACCATCGGTTGACTCAGATTGACTCTGAGTCACCTTTTCCTTCATCGCGTCCTTGAGCAATTTCTGTTACATAATAAACAAAAAATTTATTAAATTTCACTTAAGATGAAAAAAATAATTAATAATTGACTTATAAAAAAAACTTACATCGGCATTTTCGTAGCCCTCCGACCTCCACTGTTTCGTCTTCTTGCTTTTACCCACCACCTCGTAAAAACCACCCATACGCAGAATTGGAATGTCTTGTTGGGTAGCCTCATCCCTGATCACCAGATTCCCTTCCGGGATTAATTCTTCACCCTGTTTCATAAAAATAAAAAATATTCAAAACAAATAATAACTTAATAATTAAAAAATCTACTTAAATAAAAAAACCACCTCGTATAGCATATCCCGAGTTCGGGAATACCTCCTCGCCTCGCTCCACTCTTGTTTTTTTGCTTTTCTCGATTCTTTTTATTTTCTTCTGCTTGATGCTGAAAAAAATTTAAAATTCAATTATTAATACAAACTATTATAATTTAAAATATATACTTAAATTAAAAAAAAATCAAAAGTTCACCTTCGCTTTTCTCGAGCCCCAATACTCACAACACTTAGCCCAACCCTCATCGGATAACCAATACGGCTTCAAACCTTTTCTCCAAAACTTCTTCTTCACTTTATGTTTGTAGTCCTTAAATCTAATCCTCATCGTATCGTCTAAGTTTCCGTAAATCGAATTCCAGTCTTTCCTCTTTCTCCAAGTCTTTATGTCAAAATACATCTATAAAAAAATATATTATTTAAATTTAAATTAGAATATAAAATTAATTTTTAAAAATATTAACAATTTTATTTGTACCGATAATCTCTTAATCATGGCGTTTTTGTCCGCGTCCGGTACTTTATCCCAAGCCGGGTGATAGGGCGGAATCCTCTCTCGAACTGTAATCCAGATCACTTGCGCAACGTGGTGCCCGTACTTGCCTGATAGACTCCACGTGTCGTCTAGTATACAGAAATCTACCGGCAAAGGCCACCCTACAGCTTTTAGTGCCCTCATCGCAGTTTTGAGGGCAGCGCTACCCCTTTTTTTCCGTATAGGGGGATCTGTTTTAACATTGAATTAATTAGTGTTGACTTTATTCTTTAAGCAATTATTGATTTGAATTTGTTTATTTACCGGGTTGGTTTGCACAGTCGGCAAGATTTCTGTTTGGATTCTGATTTGGTTCTCTACCCCCACCGTCCCCTCCGTGCTGGCTAGTCATCACATCGGCCATCTAGCATTTTGTAGGGAAATTAAAATATAGAATAAAAAATAACATAAAAAATACTAAATTATTACATCACCAAAAATAAAAACATGAAAATAAAATTAAATAAATTATTACTATCATAAATTAAATAAATCAAATAAATTAAAAAACGTAAATAAATCATCGCGAATCTTTAACATCCAATATATAGCACAGGTTCAATCTGTATTATACAAAAATAATTATATTAGTCGTATAATAAAATAATTTATAATTTTTTTTAATATTTAAAAATCTATTATTATATAGTAAAATAAATATATGTTTCTTAAATTGCATAAAAGTCCCTATATATTTTTTTAAATTGCATAAAAATCCCAATATTTTTTTTAAATTGCATGAAAGGACTTATATTTTATTTTTCTTAAATTGCATAAAAGTCCCTATATTTTTTTAAAATTGCATAAAGGTCCCTATTTATTTTTATAAAATTTCATGAAAGTCCCTATATTATTTTTTAACTTGCATAAATGTCCCTATTTATTTTTATAAAATCTCATGAAAGTCCTTATATTATTTTTTAAATTGCATAAAGGTCCCTATTTATTTTTATATAATTTCATGAAAGTCCCTATATTATTTTTTAACTTGCATAAAGGTACCTATTTATTTTTTAATACAATTTTACCAAAAAACATAACAAAAATCAAAAAATTACCAATAAATCATCCAAATTAATTTTCCAAAAAAACCATGAATTACATGTTTAAATTAACAAAAACTAAACCCTAATAACACTACTTAAATTCGGAATTAAGAATTAAGCACCAAAAAATGGAAAAAAATTTAATTAGATTTCACAAATTAAATTTTTCATCAATTTGACATCAATTTTTGGTTTAAAATACTTCATACAACACTCTAATAACACCCTAATATTCTCGGAAATTAAAAAAACATGTAATCATCAATGGAAAAAAAATTAAAAGACATGAAAATTAAAAGACAAAAAATTGGTTGGAAAACTTTCCTTATAGGATGAAATTGGAGCTGATTTGGTGTTGAATCCATGCCATATTGTTCGGATTGAAAGACAAATTAAAAAAAATGATTAGAAATATTAAAATGGAGAAAAAAAGCTTAAGAAATGATATAAAATTGAATGGAATAGGTTTATGGTTTGGATTTGTTTACCTTTGACGAAGATTTTATGACGATTTGGTGCTTGAATCGGCCTCTTGAAATGGCTGAAATTTCCTCTCTTGTTTTTTTGGTTTGGTGTATAAGGAATGAGAGTGAAGAATGAGCTCTCGGTGTAATATAGGGCATTCTTTCTAGCGACTACTTCATGTAGTCGCTAGAGGTAAGGAAAATAGTCGCTAGATGATTGGTTACTTACACGTGTCTGTATTTTGACCACGTCAACTGGTCTTTGGCGACTACTAAGTAGTCGCAAGACCTCAGACTAAAACACGTGTCCTTTCGTGGGCGGGAAAATGGACCGCCATTGAGTTATGGGAAATTAATTCGATATTTTGCGACTACTTAGTAGTCGCTAGTGGTATAGAGTCATTAGCGACTAGTTCATGAATATGAACTAGTCACTAGAAGTAATATGTAGTCGCTATAATTTTTTTTTTTAAAATTTAAACGATAATCTTAAATCCATTTACAATAATCCAATATTTCAATTCACTTCCAAATAAACATTTAAATTAAATTCAATTCCAAACTTGAGTGTTTGGGTTATCTAGTCAACTATTTGGGTCAAACTTTAGTGTTTGGTGTATCTAGTCAACGTTTAGGGTCAAACTTGAGTGTTTGGGTTATCTAGTCAACGTTTAGAGTCAAACTTGAGTGTTTGGGTTATCTAGTCAACGTTTAGGGTCAAACTTAAGTGTTTGGGTTATCTAGTCAACGTTTGGGGTCAAACTTGAGTGTTTGGGTTATCTAGTCAACGTTTGGGGTCAAACTTGAGTGTTTGGGTTATCTAGTCAACGTTTAGGGTCAAACTTAAGTGTTTGGGTTATCTAGTCAACGTTTGGGGTCAAACTTGAGTGTTTGGGTTATCTAGTCAACGTTTGGGGTCAAACTTGAGTGTTTGGGTTATCTAGTCAACGTTTAGAGTCAAACTTGAGTGTTTGGGTTATCTAGTCAACGTTTGGGGTCAAACTTGAGTGTTTGGGTTATCTAGTCAACGTTTAGGGTCAAACTTGAGTGTTTGGGTTATCTAGTCAACATTTGGGGTCAAACTTGAGTGTTTGGAGTATCTAGTCAACGTTTGGGGTCACACTTGAGTGTTTGGAGTATCTAGTCAGTGTTTGGGGTCAAACTTGAGTGTTTGGAGTATCTAGTCAACGTTTAGGGTCAAACTTGAGTGTTTGGAGTATCTAGTCAACGTTTAGGGTCAAACTTGAGTGTTTGGGTTATCTAGTCAACGTTTAGGGTCAAACTTGGGTGTTTGGAGTATCTAGTCAACGTTTGGGGTCAAACTTGAGTGTTTGGAGTATCTATTCAACGTTTAGGTTCAAACTTGAGTGTTTGGGTTATCTAGTAAACGTTTAGGGTCAAACTTGAGTGTTTGGAGTATCTAGTCAACGTTTAGGGTCAAACTTGAGTGTTTGGAGTATCTAGTCAACGTTTAGGGTCAAACTCGAGTGTTTGGAGTATCTAGTCAACGTTTAGGGTCAAACTTGAGTGTTTGGGTTATCTAGTTAACGTTTAGGGTTAAACTTGAGTGTTTGGAGTATCTAGTCAACGTTTGGGGTCAAACTTGAGTGTTTGGAGTATCTAGTCAACGTTTAGGGTCAAACTTGAGTGTTTGGGTTATCTAGTCAACGTTTAGGGTCAAACTTGAGTGTTTGGAGTATCTAGTCAACGTTTAGGGTCAAACTTGAGTGTTTGGGTTATCTAGTCAACGTTTTGGGTCAAACTTGAATGTTTGGAGTATCTAGTCAACGTTTGGGGTCAAACTTGAGTGTTTGGGTTATCTAGTCAACGTTTGGGGTCAAACTTGAGTGTTTGGGTTATCTAGTCAACGTTTGGGGTCAAACTTAAGTGTTTGGGTTATCTAGTCAACGTTTAAGATCAAACTTGAGTGTTTGGAGTATCTAGTCAAGTTTGGGGTCAAACTTGAGTGTTTGGAGTATCTAGTCAACGTTTAGGGTCAAACTTGAGTGTTTGGGTTATCTAGTCAACGTTTGGGGTCAAACTTGAGTGTTTGGGTTATCTAGTCAACATTTGGGGTCAAACTTGAGTGTTTGGAGTATCTAGTCAGTGTTTGGGGTCAAACTTGAGTGTTTGGAGTATCTAGTCAACGTTTAGGGTCAAACTTGAGTGTTTGGAGTATCTAGTCAACGTTTAGGGTCAAACTTGAGTGTTTGGGTTATCTAGTCAACGTTTAGGGTCAAACTTGAGTGTTTGGGTTATCTAGTCAACGTTTGGGGTCAAACTTGAGTGTTTGGAGTATCTAGTCAGTGTTTGGGGTCAAACTTGAGTGTTTGGAGTATCTATACAATGTTTAGGGTCAAACTTGAGTGTTTGGAGTATCTAGTCAACGTTTAGGGTTAAACTTGAGTGTTTGGGTTATCTAGTCAACGTTTAGGGTCAAACTTGAGTGTTTGGAGTATCTAGTCAACGTTTGGGGTCACACTTGAGTGTTTGGAGTATCTAGTCAGTGTTTGGGGTCAAACTTGAGTGTTTGGAGTATCTAGTCAACGTTTAGGGTCAAACTTGAGTGTTTGGAGTATCTAGTCAACGTTTAGGGTCAAACTTGAGTGTTTGGGTTATCTAGTCAACGTTTAGGGTCAAACTTAAGTGTTTGGAGTATCTAGTCAACGTTTGGGGTCAAACTTGAGTGTTTGGAGTATCTATTCAACGTTTAGGGTCAAACTTGAGTGTTTGGGTTATGTAGTCAACGTTTAGGGTCAAACTTGAGTGTTTGGAGTATCTAGTCAACGTTTAGGGTCAAACTTGAGTGTTTGGGTTATCTAGTCAACGTTTGGGGTCAAACTTGAGTCTTTGGAGTATCTAGTCATTGTTTGGGGTCAAACTTGAGTGTTTGGGTTATCTAGTCAACGTTGGGGTCAAACTTGAGTTTTTGGGTTATCTAGTCAACGTTTAGGGTCAAACTTGAGTGTTTGGACTATCTAGTCAACTTTTAGTGCCAAACTTGAGTGTTTGGGTTATCTAGTCAAAGTTTGGGGTCAAACTTGAGTGTTTGGAGTATCTAGTCAACGTTTGGGGTCAAACTTGAGTGTTGGGGTTATGTAGTCAACGTTTGGGGTCAAACTTGAGTGTTTGAGTTATCTAGTCAACGTTTGGGGTCAAACTTGAGTGTTTGGGTTATCTAGTCAACGTTTAGGGTCAAACTTGAGTGTTTGGAGTATCTAGTCAACATTTATGGTCAAACTTGAGTGTTTGGAGTATCTAGTCAACGTTTAGGGTCAAACTTGAGTGTTTAGGTTATCTAGTCAATGTTTAGGGTCAAACTTGAGTGTTTGGGTTATCTAGTCAACTATATAAAAAGTATAAAAATACAAATTCACCTCAAATATAAAAAGTTTAAGCCAATAAAAGGTTTTAATACAAATAAACCCAAAAAAATCTCCTAATCAGTATCATATCCACTAACAACTATAGGTTCATCATCGCTATCAACCTCAATAGGTTCTTCCTCATCACCGTATTCATCCAAGGTGTCATCATCAATTTCCTTGTTTTCATCAACAAATGTATCAAAAGCCAATTCAACAAAAAAATGAGTAGGTCAATCTCGATCTCCTCGGTGGATGCCAAGTTCACCGGATTGGAAATCGTCTCGGTGTTCACTAAAGGGATAGTGACACTTGAGACTCCAGTAGGCATTTATTCTGCACCCCATAACTCGGGACTCCATCCATGTCTATCGTTGAGTTCCCATACTACTTTCCATCCTTTTTGTGATTTCCTTGGGTTAATCTCATCGATGTAAAATACTTTTTTTGCTTGAGTAGCTAAGATGTACGGCTCTGTTTCCCAAAAAAATTTAGACGTGTTAATAAGAGTTACCCCATTCTCTTCCCTCGGTTTACTCGTGTTATACCATTAACACTCGAACAGCACAACAGAACAGTCATCGTCAAATGTGACCTCTATAACCTTGACTAATTCACCGTAATAAGGTTTTCCATCGTAGATGGTGGATACCCCGTAATCTTGTGTCACCCTTGTTTCACCCTTTTCACGAGTGACCCATTTAACACCATTCACAACACATGAATCGTACTTATAAGCTACACCATGAGACTTACTAGCCAATGAAATCATCTCACTTGTAGCGAATGCATCACCTTCTTTTTCCATTTCATAAACCTACAAGCATAAACAATTATAAAAATGTTGTCTAAAATGGAATATTAATTTTGTATTTGAATGGATCTATACCTTATGCAGAAACCAGTCTCGGAAATTTTGCCGGTGTTTCCTATCTTTATCGGCTACAGTACCCGATAGCGTGGCTTTTTGTTCTCTGCACATTTGACGATCAAACTGAATACATTTTTCATAATGAATAAAAATTTAATAAATAAATTGAAAACTTACGTCATCAAATGTTGGATTTCATCGCAATTAAGTAGGATATACCAGTCGATTTTCTCCTTCTCGTTGTATTGCAAATTACCATACTCTTTTTTACCTATAGGAATACATTGGCTCTTAAATACGGACAAATCTTTAGGTTGAGCTTCGATCTCGGTATATGTACCCGGATCATTAAACTTTGTTTTTTCTTCTTTAAGGTAACGCGATATGAATGTCAAAGTCTCCTCTACAACGTATCCCTCGGCGATTGAACCCTCCGACCTAGCCGGGTTTCGTATGTACTCCTTTAATTTCTTCATATACCGCTCAAACGGGTACATCCAACGCATCTGAACCGTTCCCCCTAACAAAGCTTTGTCGTATAAATGTATGACCAGGTGGATCATTATATCGAAAAACGCGGGAGGTAAAATCATCTCCAATCTACACATAACTTCAACCACTTTCACCTTCCCCTTTTCTAACTCTTTCCTACTCAGATTTTTATTACACACAGCTCTAAACACGTTGGCTAGCCCGATAATCGCGTCACTAATCACTTTGTCTTCGAAAAGCCCTTGTATACTAGCCACAAATAGGTACTGCATCATCACGTGACAGTCGTGAGATTTCATTCCTATAATCTTGCCCAAGTCACTTTGAACGTTATTTCTCAAACTCGATGCGAATCCATCGGGAAACTTCTGTGCCTTCAGCCAGTCAAGAAATACTTTCCGTTTTTCCGTTGATAACGTATAACTAGCTCGAGTCATTATTTGTTTACCATTTCTCTCTCTCAACCACAAATCTGGCCTGATGTTCATTTCCTTAAGATCAATTATCGCTTTCATGTTGTCTTTGTTAAGTTTCCCATCAAGACCTATAACTGTGCCGAGAAGAGCATCACACACGTTTTTCTCTCAATGCATGACATCAATGTTATGTTCCAACAAATTTTCGGACCAATAAGGTAAACGATAAAAGATACTCTTTTTCTTCCAATTGAATACACGAGGACCAGTCTGTCTCACGATATTTCCCCCAAAATCCTTGTGTTTACCTGGAAGCACAATGGGAAGCCCATCTAACTGTGTCTGAATATCGGCAGGTTTATATTTCTTCGGTGGGCCCCTACAATCGGATTTCTTGTACAAAACCTTTTCGTTTCTAAAACGATGGCCGATAGGTAACCAACGGCTATGGTCGAAGTAAGCAACCCCTTTCTTCACACTCAATGACGGAGTAGAATCCATGCATTCTGGACAAGCTTTGTAACCTTGACCCGACCATCCCGAGGTGTATGACCTAGCGGGAAAATCGTTAGTCGTAGACAACAAACAAACCTTCATCGTAAACTCTTCCTTCTTGTGAGCATCATAAGTAAGAATCCCTTTATCCCACAACTCTTCCAACTCATCTATAACAGGTCGAAGAAAGATGTCCATGTCCTTGCTGGGTGAACGGGGTCCCGGAATCAACAAACAAAGCTGGAATGTCGTCTCCTTAATACACTCCCACGGTGGTAAGTTGTAGACGGTCAATATAACCGGCCACATGTTGTACGAGTTGTTCTGCATAGAGAAAGGGCAAAAGCCATCGATACCCAAACCCAAGAATACGTTCCGAGGTTCACTAGCAAACTCAGGATGTAACAGAACAAATCTCTTCCAACTATCACTGTCAACCGGATGACGCAACAAATCTGGATCTGTATTCTTCCCTGTTTGGTGCCAGATCATATTTTCGGCAGTGTGTCTCGAAGCATAAAGTCGCTGCAGCCTAGGGGCAATCGGGAAATATCTGAGTTTCTTATGCGCTACTTTCAGACCCTTCTTCGGGTCCCATCTGGATTCACTACATACTGGACAATTTTCGAGGGAGGCATTCTCCTTGTAAAACAAAGCACAATCGTTCACGCAAACATCGATGGTATTGTAATCCATACCTAAACTTTTTAACTTTTTGTTGCATGCCTCGTATGAATCGGGCAAGGTATGATGTTTGGGCAACACACGGCATAAAAGATCAAGCATCTCGGTGAAAGACGTGTTAGTCCACTTGTTCCTCACATTCACGTGCATTAGCTTCGCAATGAAATTTAATGAACTCATAACATCACAACCAGGGTATAACTCGGTCTCTAAATCGGAAAACATCGTTTCGAATTTGCCACGAGCTGAACTGTTCGAGTCTGTCATCTCGGTGTCACCGGAATGACCACCAACCTCGTAATTAGGTCTCAAATCCTCGTATACATCCAACATTTCATTTTCTTCATATCGAGTCTCGGGAATATCCCCGTTCTCACCATACTTTGTCCAAATATCATACGACTCCAAAAACCCAAACTGTAAAAGATGTGAACTAACTTTGACCACCGTATACCGACGATAATTCGAACACTCATTACACGGACAAAAAATTGTTTCTTCACTAGGAGGTTTATTTTTTTGAGCAAAAGCGAGGAATGCTTCTATCCCCTTAAAAAATTGAAGCGAAACTTTATGAGCGGTAACAATCCAACTTTTATCAATACCCGAAGCCATAGTCAACTATTACAATATGAAAGAATACAACATAAATATCTCATAAATAAAATGAAAAAAAAATATTACATCACCAAATAAATACATAAAAATAAAATGAAAAAAATTATTACATCACCGATTACATAAATGAATAAAAAATGAAAAAAATTATTACATCCCTAATTAAATAAATAAATATAAAATGAAAAAAATTATTACATCACCGATTAAATAAATAAATATAAAATTAAAAGCACACAAAATATTACATCACCAAATGAATGCATAAATATAAAATTAAAAGCATACAAAATATAACATCACAAAATAAATACATAAATAAAAAATTAAAAGCATACAAAATATAACATCACTAAATAAATACATAAATATAAAATTAAAAGCATATAAAATATAACATCACTAAATAAATATATATCCTATTTATGCATTTATGTCTCATACAATAATATATATATATATATATGTCATATAAAATTATAAGATGATTAGAGATATATACATAGTGATACTATATATTTAGCATTAACTATACAATTGTATACAATTAAAAAAAAGAGGAAAAAGATACATACCTTTGGACAAATTTAGAAGGAAAAATTGAAAATTGAGGAGGTCCCATGTTGTTGGTTGACCCGGGAAAGCTTTTCCACGTGTTGAAATACCTAATAAGTGATACTATTTACCATTAACTACACAATTGCTTGCAAATAAAAGAAATTTGAAAGAGTTTTATGGAACAAAAAATACCTACTTTTGGGCAAATTTGGAAGGAAAAATTGATAATTGAGGCAGTCCCACGTGATGATTGACCCGGGCAAGCTTTTCCAAGTCTTGAAATAATTTTTGATGATGAATTGTGGAAAAATTTTGGGAGAGTTTTGAGAAAAAGAAAGAGAAATTATATAATTAATGGTGTCTTGAGTAAAGCAATTCGCAAGTTGTTGTTAAAAACACGCTACCACTACTCGCGGCTACACGTGTAGTCGCCAAAGCCTCACACGTAGTCGTTATAAATGACTACTAACGACTACTTTATGTAGTCGTTAAATAATACAACATCTAGCGACTACAAGTTGGCGGTGGGATATTAATTAAAAAAAAAAACCCCACTAGCGACTACGTCATAAGTATTAACGACTACTTCTTGTAGTCGTTAAAAGAAAAAATTACTAACGACTACGCTGTAGTCGAGAAACATACCATGTAGTCGTTAAACACATGTAGTCGCTAGAGGCGCTGGTCTTTAGCGACTACATCGCGTAGTCGCGAGAAGTTTAGTCGCTAGAGAGCCGCGATGTAGTAGTGAATACCTAGTCTACCAAAACGAAGAGTAATTTGTAGGTGTTAGTTCCTCCAAGTTGTTTTCTGCCTAACGTTCCGCGGCGCTCTGTCAGCCCATCTGTTAAGCTGTCTCGGGATATGCATAGACATTAAGCCCATCCATTAAGCCGCTGGACCGTTGCCATGTTCTTCCGCATATTTTTTGATCCGTTTGATGAATGATTTGACTTTCCACCACGCCGTTGGTAGCGAATTGATACCTTGAATCAAATCAAGGTTGTTCTAGCAAATAACTATATTCAGCCCCTGTCCCGTCTGGCCAAGTTTGTAGCTTCAAGGACCGCAATTGCCTCTCCTTTAGGCGCAGAGTCTGCCCCAAAAGTCTTGGAGTACACTTGACGGGTATGGGCTAAATCCCTCCTGAACAGACCAATGTCACTCTGGCTTGATCTCGTAATAAAAGAGGCGTCACATGTGAAAATGATATGAGTGTCTGGGGGATATTCAGGCTCCTGAGTAAGATTCCTTGTCTGATCTTGTCCCTGTTCAAATGTGTGTGATTTACATTTGATTAATCTTATATATAATATATAATTAAATTAAAAAAATTTATAATTAATATACTTGGTTTAGAGAAGTCATGAATCTTAAAAAATAATATTTACGCACTGAATGAACTCAAATAATCCTCTTACCGATCTACCTATCTGATAGACCGGTCTGAGACTAAAACGAAATTGGTAGAATAGAAAAAGTATTTGAACTAATGATTAATACGGTGATTCCTGAGGATAATAGTGTACCTTGTTATCGGCGACTGTTGTGAAACTCTCTCTTAGCGTTGACAAGGCTTCCACTATATAGCCGAGACAACCTAAAACCAAACAAGATGTCAGGGCCAAATGGAGGTGTGCTCCCTATGGCACTCCGACAATCAATATTAGTATAATGATAGCGGATATTTTTATAACACAAAGAGCTATAAAAGTTTTTAAAATGAATATTGACCATAATGATTTTTAAGAGAGGTAAAGTGTACCCCTCGGCGTACACAAATTACCCACGGTCCGACGACCATATCTTTGGCTACTTCCATTTAGGTATTCTCGTTGTCTATCTAGTAATGACGCTTTATTTTTTACTTATCAATACGCCTTTGAATTTTTACGATCGATATATTTTACTAAAATATGATCAAAAGTATTTCATTTCCCTTTTCTACTGTTTTTTTAATACGCGGTCTGATCTTGCTTTGGTGTTAAAGTGCTTTCCTTCTTATGCGAATGCTAGTAATGGTCTCAAATGCTAAGAGTATATAAATTTTGTAGGATGGTGCTTGTGGTGTCTTGCAATGTACACATATAAAAGTAATGTGATGACAGTTGAAGTTAGTCTTTTTCTTTGTGGAAATAGTGCAACTGATCTTTTCAACAGTTTCCTTCTTATGTGAATGTTTTTATGTCAAAACTTGAGGTTGGTCTTTGATTTCTTTTGTCTCAATAGATTAATCGGTTTTGTGAGCAGACTCTTTTATATGAAAATGCTGGCATAGTCTTTATAAACACCTCTAGGAGTATGTCAAAGTCAGAGACTGGTCCCTTAAATATTTTTTTATTAAGTATGTCATTGCAAGGACTAAACATAGAAGTGAGCTAATACATTAAGTTGGACTTGTTATTTTCAGCATAATGATGATCTTTTTATTGATTTAGGTATGTGTCATACTATGAGTCTGTCTTCACATCAGGTGATTCAACTGTGTCGATGGATCATCGGTTATGTTAGAGCTACATTATAATTCGTTGGTAATACTAAGATGAATGCTTGGTTTTCTAGCTTAGAAGATGAATTGAATCGACTTACTAAGCTTATTAAAGAGAAATTCCAACGTAGAAACTCTAAGGTGAAGGTCGTAAATGAACCATATGGTTATTCTGTAAGAAAATCAATAAAATCTCCAAACTTATCACCAAAATATCCAGTTCCACCAACCAATTCTAAGTGGGTTCTCTTATTAAGGAATTCATATCATCCTAGACCCTAAGCGAATGTTTATCAAAAGATACTCGAAATCTATATTTAGGTGGACAAGCTAATTGGAGTCAACCCTTTCAACCTGCAAATTATGATGTTTATAAAAGGAGTCAAGCTCCAATCGAATCACCATCACATCCACAAGAAGGTGCAATCACCATGTTGCAGCAAACAATTAAAACTTTCATGGAAGTGACACAAGAAACGATGAAATATTTTATGGTGATGACACAAGAAAACATACGAGCCACTAATGAAAAATTCAACATGCAATCTGCTGCGTTGCAGATGTTAAGTAATCAAGTCACTCAATTGGCCTCCCATCATGAGAAAAATCACCAAGCTCCTCCTCTCAAATTAGGCCAAGAAAAATTCAATGAAGTGAAGGTCATCGTTAATAGTGAGGGCAGTATTGGGTTCAAAGAATGTAAGGCTATAAGCCTTCAAGTTGAAGAGAAAGTAGTTGAATAAACACCTGCTGTAGAGAGACGTGTAAATTCCAAAGATAGATGAACCAACCAAGCAAAGCTTAGAGGAGTGAAATTTTTATATTTTGGTTGAAGAGGTTGAGAAACCAAGGAAGATAGTTGATGCACTGAGGGTGAAATAAAAATGTAGAGTTTGAACCCGTTGAGGATCAATGAGTTGGACCCATTATATGCAAAAGATATATATATATTTATGTTTTTTAATTTACAACTTCAGATTTTCTTTTTGTCGGGGATTGCTCTAGTTAAAAATATAATCTTTTGGGCAAGGATCCTCAACTAGCCCATTCTTCTACTAGTCTCTACAAGTAAATGATGTTGCATGTTTATTTACCTTAGATTATAAATAAAGTATATCTCAACCATTTAATTTATTTTTTAATTTTTTAATATAATACATATTGTCCACCTTTTTGTTTCAGTATTATCTCCTAACTTTTATTTTTTAAGACACGCGATATTTATACCTTTTATAATTTTTTACATTTTGTTTTTTTTTTTCTTAAAAAACTACTTTACAACTTTTTTTTCTTTTTCTTTTTTTTTCTAAAATCTTGCAACTCTTTTTTTAATATAAAAGACTATGGAAATGTAAATAAATTTCATAATAGTCATATACTTAGTTAGGCGGGAATATAATATCATTTGAAATTGAAATGATATTACCGTTATAGGATTTCTATATATTGTAATTGTAATTGGAATAACGACATGAAAAAAAGATTAATAAACTTCCTTCTGATCTCTTGGGTTTTCTCCTTCTTCTTCTTCTATTCTGTAACTCTCTACTTTCATCCAGGAATGTAGATATACAATTATTAGATTACAGTATAATCTATTTAAATACCGTAATTAATAATTATTATTAATATAAATATAATTATAATTCACCAAGTCAATTTTATATAATAAAAAAATTCAAATTTCGTTTAGAATCCTCCTTGCTTTATAAATATTCAAAATTTTAATAAGAAAAATTGCTTGAAAATAACTAAATTGGAGAAATTAAAAATATCACTCTATTAACAAAAAAATATGCATAAAAAATTGTGTGAAATAAATTAAAATCAATAAAAACATATCATTATAACATGAAAGTTTATCATTCAATTATGATCGGTTTCGTAAATTTCTCCATTCGTATCGCACAAAATGACATGAATATATAAGGCTCATATTATAAAAAAAATTAGTAGCAAGATTATATCCTCATATTAGTCATAATTAGTGTTATTTGTACTAAAAAAATTACAATTATGCACAAATATCCCCTCTTAAATAGAATTCAACTCCGTACAATAATCCCACCAACCTTTTGCCGCATATATAAATAAAAGAGTGAAAGTTAAAAAAATACATAAATATACAAATTAATATGTCCAATAGCAAAGCTCCGGGACCAGATGGAAGAAGTTGAACAGCTTTGTCTAATAGCAAAGCTGCGGGACCGGATGGTTTTCCTGGTAAGTTTTATCATGAATTCTGGGATGTTATTAAACTTGATATTTTTAAAATTGTGGAGGATTTCTTTGAGCATAACATGAATTTGGGGATGATTAAGATTCCATTATCACACTTATTCTGAAAGATTTAAATGAAGAATCCATTAAGGATTTTCAGTCAATTTCATGCGCTAATTTTTGTTATAAAATTATTGCAAAAATCTTGGCATCTAGATTACATCCTTTTATGGATGAAATTATTTCTCCAACGCAATCCGTATTTATTAAAGGAAGAAGTATTCAGGATAATATTCTTATTGCCCAAGAGGTGTCATTTTTTATCAATACTAAAAGGAAGTCAATGAAGAATTATGTTGCTGTTAAGATTGATATGGAGAAGGCATTTGATAAAGTTAACTGGAACTTTTTGGTTAATACTCTTCGAGCTCTGGGTTTCTGTGATAAATGGCTCGACTGGATTTATAACTGTATTTCGTCTATTTCATTCCAAATTAAAGTGAATGGTCAAAGGCTTCGGAATTTTAAACCCTCACAGGGTCTCAAACAAGGGGAACCGCTGTCTCCGCTTTTATTTTCTCTCCTCACTGAAGCCTTAATTGGTCTTATTAATTACCATTGCAGAGAAGGTTCTATCAAGGGTATCACTATTACAAGGCACTGTCTTAAACTTATGCATTTATTGTTTGTTGATGATGCCCTCTTTTTCATCAATATCAATGACGAAGAGATTAATGCATTCAGAAATTTATTTTCTGATTATTATAACACATCAGGGAAAAGAGTTAATCTTCACAGATCTTCTATTTTATTCAGCAAGGATACGCCTGAAAATGTCTGTAATGAGGTATCTCGCAAGCTTAATATTGGTATTACTAAGTCGTTGGGTAAATACCTCGAGATACCTCTTACACTTAAAAGGGCCAAAACGGAGAATTTGGATTATGTTAAAGATAAACTTTTTTCCTTTTATCTGAAGTTGGGAAAGAGGTTCTTATTAAAGCCGTGTTACAGTCGATTTCTAATTAAGATATGTCTATCTTTAAGTTCCCTAAAACGCTGTTTAAAAAGCTTTCTAGAATCGTTCAAATTTTTGGTGGAATTCGGTTAATAAGAAGAAAATTCATTGGGTTCTTTGGAAGAAAAGTTCTAGATCAAAAAGGATCGGTGGTTTGGGTTGTAGAGATTTTCAAAATTTAAGATGAAGGTGAAGGTTATAGTTATTGTTTAAGGTTAAGGTTAAGGTTAAGGTTTAAGATTTAAGGCTAAGGTTTAAGTTTTAAGATTTAAGGTTTAAGGTTTAGGGTTTAACGTTAAATATTAAGGTTAAGTTTATGGTTAAAGTTAAGATAAGGTTTAAGGTTTAAGTTTTAAGATCTAAGGTTCATGGTTCAATTTAAGATTAATTTTATAATTAAGGTCAAAGTTAAGTTTTAACTTTAAGGTTAAGATAAGGGTTAAAAAAGTAAAGATGAAGGTGAAGGTGAAAGTTAAATTTAAATTTAAGGTTTAAGGTTAAGGTAAAGGTTTGAGGTTCAAGGTTTAAGGTTTAAGATTAAGGTTAATTTTAAGGTAAAATTTTAAGCTTTAAGTTTAAAGTTAAGGTTGAGGTTAAGGTGAAGATTAAGGTTTATGGTATAAAGTTTAAGGTTTAAGGTGTAATATCTAAGGTTATGGTTAAGTTTAAGGTTAAAGTTGAGGCTAATATTATTGTTAAGGTTAAGGGTAAGGGTGGGGGTAAGGGTGAGGGTAAGGTTAACGTTAATAATAAGGTTAAGTTTAAGTTTATGTTTAAGTTTAAGTTTAAGTGTAAGTTGAAGTTTATGTTTAAGTTTAAGTTTGAGTTTAAGTTTAAGTTTAAGGTTAAGCTTAAGGTTAATGTTAGGTTAGGGTTAAGGATATGGTTAAGGTTTTTAGTTAAAAAGTTGAGGTTGAGTTTGAGTTTGAGGTTAAGGTTAAGGTTAAGGGGTTAAGGTTTAAGTTTATGGTTATGGTTAAGGCTAAGGCTAAGACTAAGGCTACGACTAAGGCTAGGGATAAGTTTAATGCTAAGGATAAGGCTAAGGCTAAGGCTAAGGTTAAGGCTAAGGCTAAGGCTAAGGCTAAGTATAAGGCTAAGGCTACGGCTAAGACTAAGGCTAATGCTAAGGATAAGGGTAAGGCCAAGGCTAAGTCTAAGACTAAGGCTAACGCTAAGGCTAAGGCTAGGTTGAGGGCTAGGGCCAGGGCTAGGGTTAAGGAGAAGGTTAAGGTCAAGTTTAAGGTTAATGTTAAAGTTAAATTTAAGTTAGAGGTTGATGTTAAGTTTGATTCAGAGGTTGAAGTTGAGGTTGAGTTTGAGGTTAAGGTTAAAGTTAAGGTTAAATTTAAGTTAGAGGTTGATGTTAAGTTTAATTCAAAGGTTGAGGTTAAGGTTGAGTTTGAGGTTAAGGTTAAAGTTAAGGTTTAGGTTACGGTTAAGAATATGGGTTAAGGTTAGAGGTTTGCGATCAGCGTGGATAAAATACGGAACTTTTAAATGTCTAATGGAGTGGCATAAGGGACAATTAAGTTTTAATGCAATTAATGTGAAGAAATTAATTAAGGGACCAAATACAATCATGCTCGTCTTTTTTGTAGAGGGTCCAACCCGTTTAAAAAAGTATTTTATTATATAGATATAGTGATATAATGAATAATGAATGTTAATGGTCAATTATCAGATTATTTTAATTATTAATTATCTTTTAAGTGTTTATTAATTTTAAATTTTTATATGATAGACATATATATATATATATATATAATCCTATGAATTCCATCTTGATTTTCTAATATTCTATAATTTTTATTGGATGAATCGATGTATTTCTTGTCTTGAGAAGTTTATTTTTATAAAGTTGAAATGATTTCTTTCAAAATTATACATGTTTTGACAAAGAAAGTTTAAATATTGTAATGTAAAGTGATTTTTTATTTAATATTATATTATATCTAGTTGAACTTTTATTATAATAAATTTTGAAAAAATTCTTAAATTTTTAAGTACTTTGTACATTTTAATATAAAGGAATACATTTTATTTATATATTAATTTGAATTCTTATAATTTTATTTATATGAAGGTTAAATGGATTTTATATTATTTAATATTTCATGCGTATGTGTATATAATAAATGAGAGAATGAGAAGAATGGGGGAATTATGATACGAATGGGAGAATTATGTGACAAATAGGGGAAATTTGAGTGTTAATAGGGAGAGTTAGGTGTATCCTGCTTTATTATATAGATATGTTATTTGGCAAATTGGTAATTGAGCGTCGATGAATATTTGGGATCATAATTGGTGGGTAATGGGATCATTAGTAACAAGCCAGATAATTGCAATTTGAATTGGGTATGTCAGTTGTTTAAACCTTATCTTATGGGATGAAATTTACAGGTGATTATGAAATTGGAGGAGAATTATAAGATCATATGGATGTTTTGCAAAGATCGGATTTACACAACCTAATCGGGGTATCATGCACAAGTGGACAAAAAAAATCTGGAATGAAGCTCAATACTCTGGAATGTAAGATTTAGATAATAATTCTATTTGGGATATTATATGGAAGTCGAACATTCCTTCTAATATTAAAAAATTTTGCTGGAGAATCTGTAATGATGCAATACCTACAAAAGTGAATCTGAAGAAAAGAAAATGCGTTGAGCTAGATCCATGTGAATGGTGTGATCTTGACGCGAAAAATGTTGAGCATTTACTTCTCAAATGTCCGTTTAGTATGGAAGTTTGGGTTGCGACTCAAATGCAAATCAGATAACAAAAATGATGTGAAATTGATTGATTTTATTAAAGATATTATTAGTAATTCTATGCGCAACAGATGGGATCGTACGCTTATCACGGCGTTTGTTGCTATTACTTTGTTGTTTATCTGGAAAGAAAGAATGAAATTATTTCGCGAAAGTAAAAAATAGTCTACGCATACGGTGATTAGTAATAAAAAAGAGCTCATTCAAGGCTTTTTGGGCCTATCACTCAAGTCGGGAGAGATGACAATCTTAATAAAGTTAAGGGAAGAATAAACTCGAACAATCCATTACTTAACGATGATTCTGATTATATATGGATGTGTGATGCATCTTTCATGAATGCTCAGGATCTGGATGCGATTGCTTCTATTGGCATAAATAAATACAGTAGTATCACAAGGAAAGCAAATAGGGGATGCTTTATTAGGAATAATTTAGTAGGAGAAGCGTGGGCCGTTATTTTGGCCATGAGATCTGCTGAAGATCTCTCCCATCAGAATTGTTTTTTTACTCTGATAATCTTGAACGTGTTCAAGTCGTTACGAGGAAGACGAGTCTCTATTGGAGTCTCAAACCATTACAGCGGGAACTAGAAAAATGTCTTAGCAGTTGCCCGAGGTGGGAATTCAAACATATCCCGAGAAGGTATAACACCATTGCGGATGCACTAATAAAATACACAAGGGTTAATGCAGACCTTTCCAGCTGGAGGGACTAGTCTGTTATTAATGCTTCAGTTTTCCTTAATCATATTTGTACTAATGTTTTAATTTAATATTTATGTTTCTTTCGAAAAAAATCGAATTGATGAAAAAAAATTCTATTAGAAACAATTGCGAACTTTATTTAAAAAAAATGTAAAGTTGTTGTTCTTGAAAAAAGTTACAAAATATAAAAAATTATAAGAGTATAAATATAGTGTATCTTAAAAATATAAAGTTGGCAAAAAAAAAAAATATACTGAAAGAAAACAAAACGAATCAAATATATAAGGTATGATTTTCATCTAATATTTGATATTTATATAATAACCATCGATTATTATAACAAAACACATGTCATTAAGTTAATAAGTTTTTTTTTTGTTTACATGGGTGATCCGGCTGGCTTTCGTGCACCCGTATAATCCGAAGGAGATATACATGTCTTCCCATATATATTCTTATGGTAAATCAGAACTAGGTAAATCATGTTCAGGGAGGGGTTCGAGCCTTGTACCTCTCACTTTACACTCGTTAGGGAGGTGATTCGAACTATGGACCTTTCCCATTAAGTGATGAAAATACCAAGGCTCTAGTCAGTTGAGCTAACCCAACTAGTTATTAAATTAATAAGTTAGTTAATTTTTCTAAGTTTAAAATATGTGGTATGTATTTTAATATAATTGGTAGAGAATCATTCTATATTTGATGGAAGAATTTTCGTAATATATATTACCAAGAATTTAATAGTTGAGATTTACTTTATTTATTATTTAAGATATTTAAATATTCTATATTACTTATTCTACTAGAAATTAGTAGAAGAGTTAGTTGGTTAAGGATCCTTAACCATAATCTTATGCATTGTCACGTTGTATTTTTAATTTTTTTAGAGTAATGTTGGGTATCATCTAAAAAGTGATTATCCAAATATCACCTTCCTAGGTGGTCCAATTAAACTGCTTTATATAGGATAGAGAAAAAAAGTAATCAGAAAAGAGAAACAGTTTAATTGGACCACCTAAGAAGGTGATATTTGGATGATCACTTTTTGGGTGATATTCAGTATTACTCTTTTTTTTTTAAATATATGACGTGGACAGGTGTCCTCTAATGTGTAGTGCACAATATTAACAAGCTCGCTTTAAATTCTTTTTGCGTCACAAAGTTGACAATAGAGGGCTTGGTGGACCAGGCCCATAAGAAACAAATAAAAAATAACTTTTTAATGTGGGCTCCAATTTGAACTAACGAACTCGCAATCATGTTAGCTGCTAGGGATGATGTCTCCATGCCGATACGTGCTTCCTTTGTTGCCGCACATGTGTAGATCTAATTATCTAGCGGTGCCGCGCTGACAATGGGACCCACTTTTTTCTTTAATAACGTTGGTTTATTAACTAATTTGTGCACATTCGATCGATGCAATGGAAAATATAACGTTTTCCATATATAATTTAATAAATTAAAATTAAATTATCTATATTTAAAAAAAAAAGGTCAATACCTAAAAAAATCAAGGGAAAATGACCCAAAAAATCAAAATAATATTATTTTCAGCCCAATAACATCAATGACAAAATTTCTTCCCAATAACATCATTAACTAAATTTTGTCCTTGATGGGAATCGTTCTTGACGGGAATCGTCCTTGATGGGAATCGTCCTTGACGGGAATCGTCCTTGACGGGAATCGTCCTTGATGGGAATCGTCCTTGATGGGAATCGTCCTTGACGGGTAAACATGTAATCTTATAATAGTAAGTTAATTGATGATTCTTTGGGGCAAGTATAATATTATTTTGATTTTTTGGGTCATTGACCCAAAAATCAAACTAATATTATTTTTGTCTAAAGAGTATCATTTAATTAATTAGAAGTAGATTACCTATTTACCTTTAAAGTACAATTAACAAAAGAAAAACAAAAAACAAAAAATAAAACATAACGTTTCAATTAGACTCCTCATTTTTCACACACCACACACTTTCCACACAATACTCTCTCTCTCTCTCTCTCTCTCTCTCTCTCTCTCTCTCTCTCTCTCTCTCTTTTCTCTCTCTCTCTCTCTCTCTCTCTCTCTCTCTCTCTCTCTCTCTCTCTCTCTCTCTCTCTCTTCTCTCTCTTCTCTCTCTATATCGTGCTGATACTCACGATTCATCACAGCGAAACATAAAAATGTTAGCTAAATCTGTTACATTTTCACAAGAAAGTCATCTCAATCAACTAGTAAATGAAGAATCACAAGAAATTCACACAAAGATGACCAATTATAAACACAAGAGGATTGGAAACCATGAAGTATAGATCGCGATTTGAAGCTTCGTCCATGGCATCCCATCAAACAAAATCGGAAATCTTAAAAGGTAAGAAATCTGATTCTTGGATATATTTCGTTATTTTTTTACAATTTAACAGTATCGATGAAGTTGATTTCTTCTATTTTTTCAGATTCTTATTTATAGAGTTTTAATGGTACTCATCGCAGTGATAAGACTCATTCAAAGTTATGGGAGTCATTGTTGTGATTGTATTCAAATGGGCTGTATGAAATTAATCTTTTTAAACTTGACTTTTTCAATTTTTCTTAACATTAACTTTTTTAAGGTTTATGTTTACTGCATAATTCCATCGATCTTCTAACAGCTAACGTATTATGTTTACTGCATAATCCCATCGGTTTTTATCATATTTTTTGTTAAATTATGCGATTAATAACATTAATATGTATATTGATGGGATTTTAATGATTACATGTTTGTTAACTGCTAATTAGTCTAAACGTAGAGGATAGGATTACTTCATTGATATTAGTGTTTCTTCCATGATGAGATTAACAAATTTTTGATGGGATTAAACATTGTTGATGGGATAAAGTATGATGATGGGATTTTTAGTCTGTCAATGGGTTTTTTAGTAGTTATAAATTTTAGTAATAATGGGATTTAGTATATTTATGATTATTTCAATTGTTGTGACAAATTGTAGGTATGGAAATAGAAGCATACATTGTTGTGATAGAGAATGATACCACGTAAGAATTGTTTTCGCATACAATAGCTTGATGGGATTAATTCCTTTATAGTGTAACACATTTTTTCTTTCGCATTTATAGCAGAATTGAATACACAAATTATGTGTTGAAGGAGATGAAAAATGAAATGAAATTGTTGACTGATGAACTAGTTTCAAAAGATGAGAAGATTTGTGACTTACAAGATAAAATGAAAGAATTAAGAGCTGTACATGCGTTGACAAAAAACGAATTAAGGATATGAAAAGGAAAATGAAGGAAGATGAAAAGGAAAAAAACGAATTTTAAATTCATACACAAAAGAACATGATGAAAACGTAATATATGAACGTTACACAGCAATGCTAGAAAACAAAATTCGGATACTAATGAATAAGGTGAACAAAGAAGAAAAAATCTTGGTCGAAGATGTACAATCATGCAACTGATGAACGAAAATTATGAAGATGAAGAAAATTGTAATATTTTTAGACTATTTCATATTTCTTTTCTTATTGTACCCTTGATAATTATGATTAATATACTTTTGTTTTAAAAAATTGGATTCATATTAGAAACAGTAAGTATCACATTTATTTTGTTTTTTAAATTGAAACAAATATAGTTATAGATAGTGGAAAATTTGCTAAACCCTAAAAGCAGTTAAATTAGCATTATATTTCATAACCCATTGTGGTGATGGGACTGAATTTGGGTTTTGGGAACCAACAAGGTGATGTGAATCACTAGGTGATGGGACTAGAGCGGGTGTGATGGGACTCAATTGCGTTGATATGACTCAATTTAAATGATGGAATCAACGGGGGTGATGGGATCCAATGAAAGTGAAGGTGTTTAAATCCCATTGATATAATAAAAGTCCCATTAAACATTGGATGATGAATACAACTCATTACGGTGATAGGACTCAATTGCGGTCGTGGGACTAGAGGAAGTGTTGTGGGATTTAATTGGGGTGATGGGACTCATTGCAGGGATGAGACTAGATTAGGGTGATGGGAATTATCAGGGGGGTGATGGGAACCAAACAATGGGACTCAATTGCGGTGATGGGACACAATTGCGGTGATGGGACTCGATTGTAGGGATGGGACTCGATAGGGGTGATGGGAATCATCGGGGGGGGGGGGGGGGGGGGGGATGGGAACAAACAATGGGACTCAATTGAGGTCATGGGACTCAATTTGCGGTGATGGAACTCAATTGAAATGATGGAATTAGGAGGGGTAATGGGATCCGATAAGAGTGAAGGTGTTTAAATCCCATTGATGTACTAAAAGTCCCATCAAACATTGGATGGGACTTCATTTGGGGGATGGGACTGGTACGACCTAGGGTGTGATAAAATATGATATAAATAAAGTGCAAATAAACACCCTAAGCTGGCACGGTTCTGCAAGTATACATATCGTATGCAAGTTTTAATGATTAAGTAAGATTCGTTCCGCGGAGACTACGAAGGTTAGGGGAATCTTATGCAATAATCAAGTGCAAATAATTAAAGCTAGAACAAATAAAACACAGTAAAATTAAATACAAATAGATATTTATTTGGTTTTCAATTAAACTAAATTAAACTAAGAAAGTAAAGACAGAAAATAAATGCGAAAGAAGAAGTAGTATGAGAATATAGCTTGAGTCTATAGCATGTAATCCCCACTAGTTTTGCCGTTCTAAACATGTAAGGGTGAATTATGTATTATTTCAATAATCGGTTCCAATTGCGCTAGGTAGTTTTAAATAGGATTTACCCGTGTCAATAAGGAGTCCTAAGCAAACTGTTCCTGCAATTGGTAAATAGCAATATATACTAAACCATAGTGATTATTTAGTTAGGTTGATTTGTCAGATCTAAACCGAATACTAGACGTTATGTGCTAAACATGTAATTAAACACCGTTGTCAATGGTGACCTAACTACTAGATGGTAATTCTATATGGCCGCGGTTGCACAAGAACACATAATATAAATCCAAACACATAAACAGAGAATAAAAACAATAATTCAATTTAAAACATAGAATTCCCAAATTAGATAGATGTCAACCAAAACTAGGGTTCATACATATATGCTAAAAACTCAAGCTAAAAGAAATTTAGTTCATACTAATGCAAGAAAAGAAAGAAATTATAAATTCAGAGGTTGAAGAAGACATTGTTGATGAACAGCTCCTTCCAGACTTCTTTTCTTGTGTTTTAAGCTTCCTCTTGGTTTAAGGTTTCACCAAGGTTGATTTTATAATGTCAAGAGGCTGTATTTATAATGTATAGGTTGACCTAATTCGTTTTCTTGAAGGAAAAGGTAAATATGGGCTCCAAGCCCAACTCAAATTCGTAGCCCAAAAACATGCAATCAGCCCCGTTTTTCTTTTGGTCCTAACAGCTTCAATATTTCTTCGATTGATGCGTATGAGTATACCAAATTCATCGTCTCGAAAAGATATTCAACTTCGCTCTTGACCGTTTCTCCAAATTCCTCACCATTTTTAAGATATAAGCTGATTTGTGGTCGTAGGTGCATAAATTCAGAATTAAGACAATTTTTCCTTTTCCATGTTTTTAGCTTTTCTTTCCTTTATCTTCAATTTCCATGTTTATCTTCTTTCCTTTAGCTCTCTTTACCAACTTGGACTCTAATTAATTACCATATATCTCTAAAGCGTCACACTAAATAAATAATTAAACCCAATATGCTCTAAAAATAATAATTAATTAATTCAAGACCCAAAATAGGAAAGTGTACTAAATCAAGCTAAAATCGACCTATAAACTAATAAATATCTAAAATGATGTATCGGAGATAGATTTTACTATCACAAATGAGGAGACATTAAGACCCCCAACTCAAAGTTGTATCGTCCCGATACAATAAAAGTAAAGAACAATAGGGTAGTCATATAAACAAGAAGAAGAAGTCGGAGGAAAATAAGAACAGAACATAACGAATGATCCTAGAGCAAAATATCTAAAAAGTCTTATGTAGTAATTCTCAAGATATAATGCACAAATATGCTTAATATACACATAATCAACAATCCATGAATTCAAGTCCAGATTAATTTCGCAATGCCAGAAGGAGAGGTTGATAACTTAGTTCATGCTAATGGCTATAGGTTGTTCATAGGTCCTAATATAGCATTCAATGGTCCACTTACATACTACCTAATAGCTCAATTGTTTCTCCACCAAGTAGTTAGAAATCCTAAGGTCTTTGGTTATAACTTGGCTTAGGGACGGTGTGGTATATTTGGATAATGAAAAGTGAGTTTTTGGCTCTCTCCTCACTAGCCATCAACGAATCGCCCTAGAGATTGAGTTTTCACTCGAAGATGTTCTCACTCAACCCAATTTTTGATGCTTTGGATGTGCATCCCCAATAATCCCAAATAAAACCTTTTATGATGATATACAAATTCCACTTTGCTAGTCCGAATATATATTCTTTTCATATCAATTTCTCTTTTATATAGCTATGATTCTCTTTTTTTGATGTTCGAGATATCACGCTATTTTTTTCATATATATATATATATATATATATATATATATATATATATATATATATATATATTTCTTTTTATGCCCTTGTTGGCAATTTTAGCTCGTGGCTTCTTTTTCATTCAATATTACCCCGGCAAAGGGTTACAATAATAGCTCTTTCATCATCAATAAATTCACAAATATAATTCCCAAAACCCAATGTTCCCTAATGATGAACCCACCACCCCAAACTCAAGCTCTAAAAACGACTTGTTTCAGGTTTTGCGATTCGAGTGCGGGTCATATAGATAAGTTCTACAAACTAAGGGTGAGGATTATAATGTGGTGTAATAAAAGGCTTTAGAAAGGCTCAGAGGGGCTAAGACGGATAAATAATAACAATATCAAACCAAAAGGGTGAGAAGGTATGAAAAGGCTTCAAGTGTTTTTAACATGAAAGAACTGCCTTATTCATTTTTCTAACTACCGGATTTTGTTACTTTTTCATTATTAGTTCATAGACAAGTGGGTTTTCAACTAATTTCAAACCTCACGTTCTAAACACCAAAAAACTCTCCCTAAGTTTTTACGTGACTTCATAGCATTACTCATTAACTTTTCTATCCTTTATTTCATGTTTTCACACATGCATGCTAAACAAATTTATGACATCTTTCAAAAACATGCTTCTTACTATCATTGACCTAATAAAATCATGCTCAAATAGGTACATTCAAAATATTCTATGCCTTAATTCAACCTAAAATTTTTAAATTTTATGCAAAAACGAAAAGAAGACGAGGACAACGAATCCCCACCCCCAACTCAAAAGTGAGTCGTGTCCCCACGACTCGAAAAAGACTCAAGAAGGAAATAAAATTAAAAATTAAAAACTAACTAAACTACCTAATGCATACAAGCTATTAAGAAAGAGAATTAGAATGGCTTACCTGGCTGGCCATAGAGATCCATTATGTCCTCCTCCTCCGAAGAAGAGGGATCAGAATAATTATCAATATCCCTTTCCAAGGTTATATCTTCCAGCTGTGATTGCATCTGTATAACTTATACCCAAAGTTCTTTGTTTTCCTCTTGTAATCTTTCAACTTCATGTTGTAATTTAAGAGTCCATGGGGGAAGATCATGATCAATTTTAGAGGAAGAAGTAGAAGAACCTTGGTCATGAATTTTTATCTTTTTCAAAGGCCTAGCTGATATAGACATTCTAGCAGTTAACTTCTTTGGTAGTGGTTGTGCGGGTGCATTTTCTTTTGATTCTTCAGTATCCTCATCAAGGTTAATAGGCTTTTCAATGGTGGCTCCAGGCAATTTCTTATTCTTCCCAAGGATGGTGCACTTTCTCTTATATTCCATAGCTTCAGGTCTATTAGGTGGCTAGAAAGAGACTGTGAGAGTATACTCCCGATACTCAAACACTTGTGCTATCTCAACACAAGGACACCGAGTATACTACCGATACTCAAATTCTCTCTTAATCTATCTATTACAAGAACTAGACTTAAGAGGATAAATACAAAGTGTTTAAAGGGTGAAACAACTTTGCAAATGAACTCCTAAAGAGATGATATAACTCTAAGCTTAAAACTTCTCTTTGAGTTGATTGAACTTTGAAGCTTCTTGGATTAACTCCTTAATTGAGTAGATATGACAATGTATAGCTCTTGACACCATCTTGGATGATAACAATTAAGCCCCTTAGTGTATATGGGTTGAAGGTGTAGTTGTAGCCTTGAAAGACCTTCAATATATAGCTGCAAAATGCTCCCAACGGTCATAAGACTTGTCTCCAACGGATATATTAATATCCCCAACGGTTATATTCATTTTGTCTTCATTTTGCTGCAGAAAACCCTAACTTGCGGTGCACCGCGGGTCTGGTGCGGTGTACCGCATGAACTTTCGTTTTCTTGTGCTTCACCAAACCGGGTGTCCGGTTTCACCAAATGCGGGTACCCGGTTCTTACTGACATAGGAACTTTTGACATTTTGATTCGTTGCTTGGATGGAAAAGTTTTCTTAACGATATTTGTAGGAAACATCATTTTAAGAAACTTTGTAGTTGATCACTTTAGCTAATTCTCAATGTACACAAGGATATAAATAAAAGTATTTGCATGAGAATTAGTTTCTTAAGATATAACAATAAAGCTTTGATCTAAATGATAAAGATGTGATTTTTGATGAATTAGAGTGCAAGATAGAATATGTATAACAAGAGTAATTAGCACACTAAACACAAGAGGATTTGTCACATTAAAACAACCTATTAAGGGAGGCTATATGCCAATAATCTCCCCCTTTTTGATGATGACAAATCCTTCACTAAAACACCTTAGGAATGATATGAAAGTTTAAGCTCTTATGAAATTTAGCTCCCCCTCACAATAAGCATTTAAGTAAAATTGAATATAAGATATGAAATGCATTTGTGAGTATTAAAAAGTGCAATTTTGAAAGTTTTAGTGCACATATTTCTCCCCCTTTGTCTTCATCAAAAAGACGGGATAATAAAAATAATATCAAGCAACTAAACATAGAAGAGCAAGAACTCAAGTGAATAGATTTTAAACAATGATAAAAAGAGTCCAAGAGTTTAAAGCAATTAAAACATTTTAACAAAATGAAATGCACAAGGATTAGTAAAGCATGAATCAATATAAAATAATGAGATAAGGGATAAAGACATTTTACCAACTTCTTGATTGATAGGTTTTCATCTTTATAAGCTTTCTAACAACACAAACGATTAGTACAATTATAAGATAAACGAGTAGTACAAACGATTAACCAAGCATTTGAGTTTTTAAAGATAATTTAAGAAAAACTCCCCCTCACAAAATGCATAGAGTGTTTGTTTCAATTTTGAAAAAGTTTGACCAATAATTTCTCCCCTTTTTACCAATAAGAATATTTGAACCGATTTTAAGAAATCAAGAGGTAAAATTTATCTTTGAAAAGTATAGGGGTCAATATGCATTTTTCAAAAGATTAGGGACTAAAAAGCAATTTGAAAAACTTTTAGAGACCTAAGTGCAATTTTCAAACATTTGAAAAACTAAGAGTAATTAGATCAAACTATAGGGACCATAAAGCAATATAGGATAAGATCAAGGATTAATAATGCAATAGTACCTATATCATCAAGAAAAATGTTAGCAACATCAACACAACAATATAAAATAAAAACCGAAACATATAAGCAATCATAATGCAAATGCAAATTTGTGTTCAAAGATAAATTAAGATTTGAAAGTGTAAATTAATATCTTTGACCTTTTGATGAAAGTGCTAAAGGTAAGAAAATAACGAAATTGCATTGTGTAGAAAGTGATTAAGGCGGTTCTTTCATATTGAAGCCACTTGAAGCCTTTTTATACCTTCTCGCCATGTTATTTTTGAATTTATGCTATATCCTTCTCAGCCCCTTCTAGCCTTTCTAAAGCCTTTTATTTAGCCACATTATAAGCCATATCCCTTTAGATTATAGGACTTTTCCATATGACCCGCACTCGAATCGCGATGCATAGACAATTGTTTTAGAGCTTGAGTTTGGGGTGGTGGGTCCACCATTATGGGAAATTTTATTGGGATGGGATTTTTAGCTTATTAATTGTGCTCTGTTCTTTAGATTGATGATGATTCACAGATTTTTATATTGTAACCCTTTGCCGGGGTAATAGTGAATGAAAAAAAAAAGCTACGAGCTAATTTTGCCAACAAGGGCATAAAAAGAAAAGAAAAAAATATATATATATGAGGAAAATAGCGTGATATCTCAACATTAAAAGAGAGTCATGGCTATACAAAAAAAATTGATTTGAAAAGAAAATATATATATTCGGACCGGCAAAGTGGAATTTTTATGTGAACATCTTATGATTTAATTGGTTATTGGGGATGCTAAATTGTGCATCAAGGAATTCATTGGGTTGAGTGAGAAACGTTTCATGAGAGTAACTCAAGCTCTAGGGCGATTTGTTGATGGCTAGTGAGGAGAGAGCCAAAAGCTCACTCTAAATTATCCAAATATACTTATCATACCGTCCCTAAGCCTACATTACAACCTTAAAGACCTTTTGATTCTTTGCTATGTAATTGAGAAGTGATTGAGCCAATAGAGAGTAGTTAAGTGGAGCTTTGGATACTAGTAAGGTTCGATGAACAATCTATAGCTTCCTTGATGAACTGAGTAAAGTCCAAATCCTTCTTACATTGCGAAACTAATCTGATCTTGAATTCAAGCCGTGTTGACTGTGGATATGAGAAGTGTACAGGTATGTAGTCTATGAATATTATTACATGAGATTTTCTGAGTAGTTGCTTTAAGTTTATTCTCCATATTCTTCGATCTTCTGTCTTCTGTGCTTAATTGACCTAGGTGTGTATTTAGAGACTTGCCTTTGTTTTTATCTTTATTGTATCGGGACGATACAACTTTGAGTTGGGGGTCTTGATGTCTCCTCATTTGTGATAGATTTATATTAGGATGAGACATCATTTTTAGTGATTTAGGAAGTCTTTGAGTCGATTTTCTTGAGAAATAGTGCACTTTCCTATTTTGAGTCTTGATTTAGTAAAATAATATTTTTAGAGCATATTGGGTTTAATTATTTATTTAGTGTGAAGCTTTAAAGATAATTATGGAGCTTAATTAGAGTCCAAGTCAAAGAAAACAACTTATGGAAAGAGATTAGCATGGTAATTGGAGATAAGGAAACAAAAGCTAAAAAGATGGAAAAGGAAAAACTGCCTTCATCTGGGATTCTGCAGCACACTCCTAAAGAAGTGGCGATTTACCTAAGAAATTGGCCGATTTTGGTAATTTCCTTCTTTAGGGGCAAGATAATTCTGTTGCGATTCTTTTGGTATCTTATGGAGCTCAAACCGACCAATAACGAAGAAGATATGCTCAAAACGGTCCAACAGTGTTTATCTTTATTTCCATACGAATTAGAGCTGGGCTTGGAGTCCACTACTTACTTCTCCTTCAAGAAAACGAATTAGGGCTTCCAAGACACCTATAAATACACCCTCATACCATTGTAAACATGTCCTTGCTCAGTTCTAAACATTAGCTTAAATTATAAACAATAGCTTAGTCCTTTACATTAATATTCATCCTTAGAATCAAGCTATTCATCCAAGAAGCAAGTTGACCTGTAGAGGAAGACAAGAAGAAGAAGATTGGAGAGTGACAAACTCCTCTTCTACATCTCACCTTATCTATATTTAGAGTAATTAGCTATAGATCTATTCTCAACCATATTTCTAAGCTTTTATTCTGTAAGTTTTACTTTTAATTGTTGGGTTATTATTTTGTCTACATTCATAAATACTATTTGTTGTTTTAAGTGATTGAGCTTGGCGTATATTGTTATTATGTGTTTTGACTTATTGTTGCATCCCTAGATTTGGTCAATCGTAGGATTATTTTTAGTTATTGACAACACCACATAATCGTCTAGTTTTGATCCTTTGCCTAACTAGATAGCCATAAAGGTTTGATTTAATCACCAATCATTACCCAAGACCTTGGTAGTGGAGAGGTTGCTCCTAAGCCTACAAAAGGCTAGGTAGAATTTAGAATCCTGGTTAATATATAATGCTTAATCTGTGACAAGTTAGAATAATAACTTAGTAAAATAGACTCATAATATTAATCCTAATTTATTTAACTTACATTCATATTTATTTATCTGCATTCATATTTGTTTATTTCATATAAGATATTTATTCATCTTTTTATATTTTTATCTAAAACATCTAAATTCATCTACGCTTGTTAAATATAAATAGATCTAACGGATTAAATCCCTGCGAACGAACTTAACTTATCATTAAAACTTGCAAACGATCTGTGATACTTGCAGTGAGTTTCGTGGTTCTCAAGGGTGTGTGCTCTTTATTATTATCTTTATTTATCTATTTATTTATCACATCTTTGCCCCCACCAGTGATGTTTGTGTCCAATAGAGGAAATTTAATTCGAATGGTAATGGATATCAGCCTAACAGAAACCATCCTGGGTTTCAATATTCACATCCTAATGGGGCAGCTAATCCGACATACGCATATCAGCCGCGTCCCCAAGGTAACAACTATAATCCAAGACCTCAGAATAATTATCAAGGAGGACAGAATCAAGGAAACTATGTTCAGAGACAACCTCCTCAAGAAAATTAAAACGAAACCATGAACCAAAAAGCCTTACCTGCTCAACCACAAGAAGGTGCGAATAACCTTCAGAAAACCGTAGAAAGTTTGATTGCACTTCACGCACAATCAACTCAAAGACAACAAGCTTCTAAAGCACACATCAAGATGTTAGATGATCAAATTGCACAAATGACAAAACGCATGATTCAGCGTCCACTAGGGCAACTCCCTAGTGACACAGAAAATCCTATACATACAGAAGATTGCAATGCTGTGATTCTCAGAAGTGGTAAGAATCTTCCTCCACCGCCTTTTCCTGTTAAGAAAGAGAAAGAAGTTATCAGAAAAGAAAAGGATATGGTGGAAAAGAATAAAGATGATGAAGTTGAGGAAGTGGAGAGGCCTGTTGAAATTCCGAAAAAGAAAGATGATGTTGAAAGTCGTCCTCCTCCACCATTTCCTTCTAGAGTTCAAAAGAAAGGTGATTTAGCCGAGTATCAAAAGTTCTTTAATAGAGTGAGAGGCTTGAGTATTAACATTCCGCTGTTAGAAGCTATCCGAGATATACCCAAGTATACGAAGTTTTTGAAAAGAGCTCTCACCAATAAAAGGTCGTACGGTGACAATGAGATGATTGGTTTACCAGAAGAATGTAGTGCTATTTGTCAGAGTAAGATACCTCCGAAGCTACTTGATCCTGGGAGTTTCACAATTCCTATTTCAATTGGAGAAGAATGGAAAGGTAAGCACTATGTGATTTGGGTGCAAGCATTAATCTTATGCCCATGTCAATCTTTGATAAATTGAAAATTGGAGTAGCAAGACCCACCTCTATGGTCTTGCAAATGGCAGATCGATCCCTTGCACATCCAGAAGGTCGAATCGAAGATGTCCTCATCAAGGCAGGTACTTTAATATTTCCCGTTGATTTTGTTATTCTTGAATACGACACGGATAGGAATGTCCCCATTATTTTGGGAAGACCATTCCTAGCCACGGGGCGCACTTTGATTGATGTAGAGAACGGTGAATTAACAATGCGAATCCAAGATGAGGTAGTGAAGTTCAATGTATTCCGCGCTATGAAGTTTCCAGATTCTCAAGAGGATTGTTTCTGAATGGATGTAATTGAGCATGCCACGCAAGAGGTATATAATGAATTCACTTATGATGATATTTTAAAGGCAGCCTTGACATTAGATCTACCTGAATTGATGGAAGAGCTTGTCGAATCAGTGGCAGCTCTTAACTCTAAGAATCCAAAGTATAGGCGTCTAGCCTATGAACTTGTGAGAGAACCAGGGGAGATTGTAACTAAAAAGAAACCTTTAATCGAATCTCCTCCGCAATTGGAAGAAAAGCCTTTTCCATCACACTTGAGGTATGCATATTTAGGTACTAATGAAACTCTACCTGTTATTGTTTCAGCAAATTTAACAGGTCCTCAAGAAGATAAACTGTTGTGTGAGTTGAGAGCTAACAAAGAGACGATAGGATGGACTATTGCCGATATCAAAGGCATTAGCCCCTCCTATTGTCAACACAAAATCATTCTTGAAGATGACAATGCACGCTCAGTTGAAGGTCAAAGGAGATTAATGCCAGCCATGAAGGAAGTTGTAAAGAAAGAGGTGATTAAGCTGTTAGACGCAGGGATTATCTATCCCATTTTGAGTAGTGAATAGGTGAGTCGGGTTAAGTGTGTACCGGAGAAAGGAGGAATTACAACAGTTCTCAACAAATGAAGCTATTCCTTCAACAACTGTAGTTGGTTGGAGAGTTTGTATGGATTACCGTAAGCTGAACAAGGCCACCAGAAAAGATCATTTCCCGCTCCCCTTCATCGATCAAATGTTAGACAAATTAGCTGGTAGAGAATATTACTGCTTTTTAGATGGATATTCCGGGTATAATCAAATTTACGTGGCACCTGAAGATCAACACAAAACAACCTGTATGTGTCCCTTTGGTACTTTTGCATATCGCAGAATACCATTTGGGTTATGTAACGCACCTGCTACGTTTCAAAGATGTATGATGGAAATCTTCTGGGATATGATCGATAACTTCCTTGAGGTGTTTATGGACGATTTCTCTGTATTCGGTGATGACTTTGATAAATGTTTAGAGAATTTGGAGTAAGTTTTGATTGGATGCAAGGAAAGTAATTTGGTTTTAAATTGGGAGAAGAGTCATTTTATGGTTCAAGAAGGTATCATATTGGGTCACAAGGTTTCGAGTGTTGGTTTAGAGGTTGATCGCGCAAAGATAGAGGTAATCAAAACTCTTCCACCTCCTATTTCTGTTAAAGGGGTGTGAAGTTTTCTTGGCCATGCTGGCCTTTATAGGAGGTTCATTAAATATTTTTCTAAGATTGCTAAACCACTATGTAATTTGCTTGAGAAGGACACCAAATTCCTTTTCAATGAAGATTGCATGGTGGCCTTTAAGGCAATTAAGGAAAAACTCATTACCACTCCTATTGTTTTACCACCGGATTGGATTTTACCGTTTGAGGTTATGTGTGACGCTAGTTATTTAGCTATGGGTTCCGTTTTAGGCCAAAGAAAAGATAAGATATTCCATTCGATATATTATGCAAGAAAGACTTTCAATGGTGCTCAAATTAATTATACTGTTACAGAGAAAGAATTGCTAGCTGTTGTTTATTCATTCGATAAGTTTCGTTCCTACCTTCTTGGAGCGAAAGTTGTTGTTTATACAGATCATTCTGCTATTCGATATCTTATGGAAAAGAAATATGCTAAACCACGGTTGATAAGATGGGTTTTATTGCCTCAAGAATTCGATTTAGAGATTAAAGATAGAAAAGGGTGTGAGAATCAGGTTGCAGATCATCTCTCTCGTCTTGAAGGATCAGAATCAAATGGTGGACCTGAAGTAGTTAGAGAAGAATTTCCTGATGAGAGCTTATTCGCAATTCACCTAGAAAATACTCCTTGGTATGCCGATATTGCAAATTTAATTGTAAGTGGTTCTTTCCTGAAGGTTCAACTTATCAAGAACGTAAAAGATTAGCTCACCGTGCTAGACAATTCTTTTGGGAGGACCCTTTCCTCTACAAAGTATGTGCCGATCAAATGGTGAGAAGATGTATACCAAAGGAAGAAACTGAAGCGATTGTAGCTGGGTGTCATGATTCACCTTATGGTGGACATTTTAAAGGAGATCGAATTGCTGCTAAGGTATTACAATCAGGTTTTTACTGGCCTTCTATTATAAAAGATTGTCATGAATATGTTAAGAGATGTGAAAGATGTCAATTTACTGGAAATATATCCAAGAGTGATGAGATGCCGCATAATAATGTCCTTGAAGTAGAGATATTCGATGTATGTGGTATAGATTTTATGGGTCTGTTTGTTCCTTCTAATGATAACCTCTACATCTTATTAGTTGTTGATTACGTGTCTAAGTGGGTAGAGTCTGTTTCTCTACCAACAATTGATTCACGAGTAGTAATCAAGTTTCTGAAATCACACATCTTCACTAGACATGGTACTCCGAGAGTAATTATTAGCGATGGAGGTTCTCATTTCGTGAATAAGTACTTGAAGACAGTTCTAGAGAAATATGGGGTGAGACATCGTGTATCTACCGCTTATCATCCACAAGCCAATGGTCAAGCTGAAGTCTCAAATCGTGAGGTAAATTATATTTTAGAGAAGACTGTTGGTCCTACAAGAAAAGATTGGTTAATGAAGTTAGATGATGCATTATGGGCTTATCGTACTGCGTTCAAAACTCTAGTTGGTGCATCCCCGTATCGAATGGTTTATGGTAATGCTTGTCACTTACCTCTTGAGCTTGAAATGGGTGCATACTGGGCCATTGTACAGTTAAACTTAGATCCTAATTTAGCTGGTCAGAATCGAATGATGAAACTCATTGAGCTTGATGAATTTCGATTACATGCTTATGAAAACGCTAAAGTTTACAAAGAAAATACTAAGAGGTGGCATGGTAATCGGATTCGTGAGAAGAACTTTGTGCTGGGACAAAAAGTGTTGAAGTATAACTCAAAGTTCAGCAATTATCCGTGTAAATTAAGATCGAAGTGGTCGGGCCCGTATGTTGTGACCAAAGTTACACCTCATGGGGCGATAGAAATAGAACATCCACTCGAAAACCGTACATTCATGGTGAACGGTCATCGATTAAAGATATACCATGGAGGTGAAGACACCAATCGCTCAGAAGATCCACATCCATGAGAGATCATGTATCTCATCGAGGCCCCTTAGAAGTGTGAGTCGAGCTTAACAACGTTAAACAAAAGCCAATTTCTTGTATATTAGTTTAAGTATTTTGATTTTCGTAGTGTATATTGGATAAATTTCGTTAATTTAGTGTGTATTATTAAGAAATGAGGAAGGGTAGTTGTTTTTTATGATTTCAGGGGTAATAGAGTCGTGAGTTTGGGGTCAAAATGACGAGAAAACGAAAACAAATTGGAAATCACAGCAGGGCGGACCGGCATGCCGGTCAGATGACCGGCTAGCCGACCAAACGAGCTGAAGACCCCCAAACTCTCTAACCATTGCGTCAGCTTTGACGCAAGACGTTGCGTCTACAGTCGCGCCAGCGAGGATCCGCCGGCATGCCGATCAGATGACCGGCTAGCCGGCCAGCGAGAGGAAAGTCTCTGACCATTGCGTCAGCTTTGACGCAAGATGCTGCGTCTCACATTGCGCCAGCGACATGCGACCGGCTAGCCAGACAAGGAAGTTGGAACTCTCTGACTACTGCGTCAGCATTGATGCAAGGTGGCTTGCGTCTAAGGTAAAAAAAATCAAATTTGGAAATTATTTTTCGCCGCCATCGCGACCGGCATGCCGGTCAGCCGTCGGCTAGCCGGCGCGCTGTTGCGAGAGGCGGTTTTTAGCCTATTAAACCTAATTTTTTACCTTCTTTTCCAAGACAACCTCATAGTACGAATCCTAGCCTCCACCTACTCTGAAAATCATCAAATATCAGCTATAAAATCATCAAATCAAGTCCTCTTTCATCACAAAAACACACAATCAACTCATAGCCTCTCCAAAACATCATCAAATTCCCAATTTTCTCCTAAAATTTCCCCTTCCTAGCCTTCAAATTAAACCCAATTCCTCCACAGTTCTTCTCAATTAACCTCTACACATCTCATATTCCACCATATTCTTCAAGTTTTAAGCCTCAAAACATCAAAGTTCTAAGCTTTTCTCTAGCTTTATCACTATTTGAAGTTTTGAGTTTGGGGTGAAAAGAGATGACTAACATAACTGATTCCAAACTTACCAAGAAACAGGAACAATGTTGGTGCTAGCCCAGAACAAGAAATTGAGATTCTGGATTTGCGTTCCAAAAAGACTGAACAAATCCCAATTGCTCCGAAAAGGAAAGAAATTCCAAGCAAGTCTAACCCGAAAAAGAGTAGATTAATTGATGAAAGTGAGGAAGAAAGTGAAGAAAAGATTGAGGAAGAAACATAACAAGAAATTCCTGAAGAACCCGTTCAACAACAGAAACCTCCGCGTAGAAAGGTATGGGCTCAAAAGCCAAAGAGAGTTTTTGTTCCTTGGGATGATCAGGTTAGTGATAGAATTAATTATTTGAAGTTTGGTGAGGAGATGGATCTTCCTAAGGGTATTATGAATAGTGGTTTTAAAGATTATGGTATTACTTGTGACAAGTTGGGTTGGAAAGAATTGAGAGAAAGGAAGCTTGAGTATATTCCTACCTTGGTGCGAGATTTTTATGAAGGTATAGCCTTTTCAAAAGAAGCAGTCGTGGTTCGCAAAAAGGTAGTTCCTTTCTCCGTTGAACTTATTCGAAAATCATTGAAATTACCCAACTTCATTGGACTATGCCCTTTCCAAGAATCCCTTAATGGTCCTTCTTTCGATTATGAATCCCTTTGGGGGGAAAGTACTTGTTAATGGGGCTCGCCGAATTCCCGAAGGAGAGAGGTTTTCTGGACAAATGTATAGCAGTAACTTATTACCATGTGCTAAGGTGTGGTCACGTTTCATAATTCCAACATTCTTCGGAATCAAGCACATCTCAGAAGTAAAAAAGGAGCATCTCATATTTATCAAGTGTATTATTGAGGAGAAACCAATGGATGTTGCTCGTGTGATTTATGACACCATCATGGAGTTTGCAAGAATTCCGACTTCGCAACAAAATTTCAAGTTCCCTTGTACCATCACTACTTTGTGTCTAGACGCAAAAGTCCCGCGTAAGAACGCAGAGATTGACTGTGTGGCAGTTGGAGAGAACATGTGATGTCTCCTCATTTGTGATAGATTTATATTAGGATGAGACATTATTTTTAGTGATTTAGAAGTCTTTCTAATCGTTTTTCTTGAGAAATAGTGCACTTTCCTATTTTGAGTCTTGATTTAGTAAAATAATATTTTTAGAGCATATTGGGTTTAATTATTTATTTAGTGTGAAGCTTTAAAGATAATTATGGAGATTAATTAGACTCCAAGTCAAAGACTACAAGATATGGAAAGAGATAAGCATGGAAATTGGAGATAAGGAAAGAAAAGCTAAAAACATGGAAAAGGAAAAGCTGCCTTAATCCTGAATTTTTGCACCTACGATAAAAAATCAGTTAATATCTTAAGATCAGTGTGGAATTTGGAGAAACGGTCAAAAGCAAAGTTGAAGATCTTTCCGAGACGGTGAATTTCGACTACTCATACGCATCAAACGGATGAGTATTGAAGGTGCTGGGAGTAAAACAAAAAAGGGTCTGATTTCATGTTTTAGGGTTACGAATTTGAGTTGGGCTTGGAGTCCATTACTTACCTTCTCCTTCAAGAAAACGAATTAGGTCTTCTAAACACCTATAAATACACCCTTCTATCACTTTTAAATCATCTTTGCCTCATAGTAATTAGTTCTTAAGGTTTTATTCTTCCAAGTTATTGTAGAGAGCAAGATGATGTCTTTTATTATTTCATTTACTTTATTTCCTTCAGGTATGAACTAAACTTCCCATAACTTGGGTTTTGCATAATGTATAATCTATGAATTCTATTTTCTTTCTATCTAAGTTTCTTTGGGAATTACATGTTTTAATCTTATATTAGCTTCTTACCTATATATTTGTTTATGTGTTTTTGATTTATTGCCTGTCCTAGAACAGATCACTTTAGGCTTTGTTAATAGTAATTAGATGATAACCTTAGCTGGGTGTCTAATTATTGAAACACCACATAATGTCTGGTGTCGATATTGGTCCTGACAACACTAATTCTAACTATATAGTTATTAGGGTATAATTTAATCACTATCACCATGTATGGAAATTGATTGCTTAGGGCCCTAGTGGCGTAGGATAACCTTATTTGAACCAGCCTCGTGGTGTGTCCGTAGCCCCCTTAGTCTCTCTCAAGGTCTAAGGTATGGGAATTTAGAATCCTGACTAAATATCTAAAAGCTAATTATCTCCCTAATTAACTAGATTTAATAGAAAGAATTAGAAAGATTAGTGCATACTAGCAAAACCTGAGCTATACATCTCATCTCATATTTCTTCATATTTAATTTATTGTCTTTAATTTCTTAGTTTAATTTAGATATTTCGAACTTATTCTCTATTTATTTTATCTCTTTTAATGAATTACTTCTTACTTGTTATTTCTACCCATCCGTATAACACAGTAAGTCCCTGAGAACGAACTTTCTTATCATTAAAACTTGCATACGTCCTGTAATACTTGCAGTACTGTGCCTGTCTAGGGTGAGAGTGCGTTGTTTTCTGACTTATTATTTATCTATTTTTATCACACCCTAGGCGACACAAAGTTTTTGGCGCCGCTGCCGGGGACTTGTGTCTCGTTAGTGTGTGGGTTATCTATTTCGAGTAGTAGTTTTTAATTAATTTTTTTCAGTATTTAGTTTTTGTTTTTCCAGATTTACGCTTGTGGTTTGCTTTAGTCTTTTTCAGGTTTCACAGTGTTTAATTCTTGGCCTCCGTTACCGGAGCCTGAGAGGAGCTTCATATCCTATAATAAACGTGTTCGTGAGGAAAGAGCCTTAAGAAGAGCTATGGCAGGCGTACAAGATCAGTTAGATCCACCACTTGTAATCCCACCTGAAGGATTACAATACTATGCACCAGGAGGACCACCATCATTCATTCCACCTGGTGTACAACATCCACTAGGAAGAGGTAAAGGGCATAACAATGTTGATCATAACCGAGTTGAACAAGACCTACTTGGCCTCCGAGTGTCGTTTCATGTTCAACCAATAGTTTACCGTCCTCTGGAGATCCAAAATATTAAATTTCGACCCGATCCGGGTATGCTTAGTCAGTTTCAAAGTTTTGGACTCTACAGTTGTACAGCAATTCAAGATCCGGTAAGATCGATTCAGAAGTTTATGCAGATGTGTGATTCTTATGTTACTCCAGGCATTACACACGAGCAACTGTAATGTCATATGTTTTCGTTCTTTCTGACCGGTAGAGCTGGTGAGTGGCTAGATAGGAAACCACCAGGGACAATCAATTCATGGACAGAACTTCAAGCCGCGTTCTTTAACCGTTTTTATCCGAAGAGTATGAGACTCAAAGACCAAAGTGGGCTTGCAAGATTTTGTCAAGAAGATGGAGAAACAGTAGGAGAATCATGGACAAGGTTCCAACATAAGTTAGCTAGATGTCCGCTCCATGGTTATACCCCCTCTTTACAGTTAGATATATTCTATGAAGGTCTCAACAGTCAAGGTAGAGAGAAGGTGGATAACATAAGAAAGGGAAATTTCGTGTCCATGAACCATAATGAAGCTGCCGAGGTTTTGAAAAATATTATTGAACAAGAAAGGAGTTGGCCTTCTACGCGAGAACCTGTTGCAAAGACCCGAGGTACGCTTCGTTTAGATGCAGAAACTGCGAACTCAGCTCAAATATCCGCATTAGAAAATCAAATCAAAGAACTTAAGCTAGAGATGCAGAAAAATTTAGCCACAGCAAACGTAGTACAAGAAGTACACGGTTGTCAAAAATGTGGGGTTAATAATCATACTTGGGAAGAGTGCGAAGGAAATCCACAATCAGTTTATTTCATATCCAACCGAGGAGGTTATCAATTTGGTAAGCGAAACCATCCGGGTATGCAGTATTCAAATCCTCAGGGGGCCGCTAATCTTGGTCATTATCAACCGCGCCCCCAGAACAACTTTTTCCAACATCAGTATCAAAATCAATGTCAGAATAGACCTGCTCCCCCACAACAACCTGTTCAAGATGCCTATACCAATTCACTAGAACAGAAAGCTTTACCACAATTTCCTCAAGAGGGAACTCAACAATTAGTAAAAGTATTGGACCGTTTGACCACGAATATGAACGCTCAGGATGAAAAGTTACGAGGACAAGATGCCACAATTCAGATTTTAGGTACTCAAGTAGAATAATTGAACAAAGTTCTAACGAATTTAATGGAACAAAAAGAATTGAAGGCTATCAAAGGAGGTGATGACAATGCTTGGTTCGAAGCTTGTAAGGCTATTTGCCTTGAAATTGAAGAAGAGAAGGAAGTACCACATGCTACCGTTAGTGCCTCGGAGGTTCCAAGTACCAAAGAAGAACCAACTAAGTCTAGCCCCGTGGAATCTGACTGTCCTGAGGTTGATGTGGAGGACGATTCAGATAAATCCGAGTTTATACAGCTTCTGAAGGATATGAAAGAGGAGATTAGATCGGTTATGGATTAGCAAGCTGAGCTGGCTAAAGAGAAAGAAGAAGAAGCCTCAAAGGAGGAACCAAGAGCTGAAGTTGAAGTTGCACCTGCTGTGCAAGAAGAGAAAGAGGAAGAGAAGGTGGAACCGCCACCTGTTGTTCAAACAGTGTCATCAACTATTCCTGATACAAATCCTAAGGATGACACTGAACTCAAGACATTTGTAGAGGCGTGTACACTTGAAAAGATCAATGCCCAAATGCTTGAGATCACGAAGAAAGGGCTTACACCGCAACAAGTTTTCATGCAAGTTATTCCTGAGAAAGAAGCGAGTGTAGAGATCCCAAGAGAGAACCTGAGAGTCTCAAGAAGAAGTGAAAGAGATTTACCAATGAAGCTCAAAGATCCGGGAAGTTTAACCTTCCTATTCAAATAAATGGTATGCTCAAGGTGAAAGCTATGTACGATGTGGGTTCTGGTGTGAATCTTATGCCTAAGTCCGTGTTCGAGAGACTTGGACTTCAAAAATCAGAGAAAGCTCCAGTGAAGTTGCACTTCGCTGACAACTCAGTGACCAAGACATGGGGAAAAGTGGAGGACGTCTTAGTCCGTGCAGGTAGTATCGCCATCCCTACTGACTTTGTTATACTTGAGTTTGATGCAGATAAGCAGGTTCCAATTTTACTTGGACGGCCTTTTATGGCCACAAGTCAAAGTGTCATCAACTTCCAAGAAGGGACCATTACCCTTCATGCAAAGAATGTATCCGAGACCTTCTATGTCTTGGGCAAGAAACCAAGGAAGTTAGATCCCACCGTACCTATCATCCACAGCCTTTCACATCACAAAGTCCCTCCTGAGAAGATCCACTTAAAACCTGTGGATACAGAGCCAAACATTGAGTTTGAGGTTGGCCATGAAGTACTATGGAAAGCTCACAAACGTGAAAATAGGCCACGTAGTTTCAAAGACTCGTGGATGGGACCATTCATTGTCACTAAGGTTGTTTCAGCTAAGGTGATAGAAATCCGACCCAAGAAGGGGATCAAGCGCAGATTAGTTGACGTTCATAGCCTAACTCGTTGTTGGGGAGGCTATATTCGCAAATCTTGATTGAGGTAACGCGTCTAACTTTAAAAGACGTTAAATAAAAGTGTTGTACGGGAGACAACCCGCAATTTTTTAAGTTTTTATGTCTTTTATGTTATTAGTTTATGTTTAGTTTAGTTGTTTTTAGTTGATATTGCATATTTGAGAAAGGTATTAGTGTTTTTGATGCTTAGGTATTGGAGAAATCGAGTCGGGAGGAGAAAACGAAATTTTTCGGAAAAATCTGACCATCAGCCCGATATACCGCGCCTTGGCCCCGGTATACCGCAGAGGAAAAAACCCATGACACGGGTATTGACTCGGGTTTTTGGCCGAGAAGAAAAAAATCAGGACTTCACGTCCGGTATACCGGACCACAGCCCCGGTATACCGCGGGGCCAAAAACCCGTGACACGGATAGGAGATTCGGGGTTTTTGCCGAGGATTAAAAATTTCGAAGAGCAGAAGGTCCGGTATACCAGACCATAGTCCCGGTATACCGCAGGTCGCCGCTGGAGAGAGAAAAAAGCTGCGTTTTAAGGTTTTAAAAGAAGGAGGTTGGTATAATTCCGAATTTATTAATCCTTAAGCCTCTCTTTCTTCTCCAAACCTCTCCCAACTCCAAAGGTCTCAATATTACGCAAAACCTACACTATAGTCCCTAAAGTAAGAAAAAACAGCAAAAATTCACTACAGTTCCCATATAAAGCAAAAAAAAATGCATTAAAAGGTTCCTATATTCTGCAAAATGTTATTATCGAGCAATCAAAAACAACAAAAGTGATAATTGGAGAAGTCAATATGCAATTTAAGCCGCAAAAAGATAAAAAAATTAAGAATCGGAGAACGAAAATTGGAAAACAATTCGCAATAGTGAAAGAAATTATACTAAAAAATCACAAAAACAATGAAAAATCAACAAAAACACTGTAAAACAAACTAAAAAAATACCGTAATCGTAGTTAAACAAGAAGAATAACAATATTTTGGTGAAGAGAACTCTAACACTTGAGGAGAACGAAGAAGTCAAGCTGCACTTTAATCGGAAAATGGACAGAGGAATCGTGGGGGGAGGGGGGAGAGAGAGAGAACAAATCGGCCATGAATATGAAGTAATCGCAATTCTCTATCTTCGTTCGTGATCGATAGAGAGAGAAAACAGTCTTTGTTCGTTTGTGATCGATAGAGAGAGAGAGAGACAGAGGAAGAGAGAGAAAGCTTCGTTCGTTCGTGATCTAGAGAGAGAGAGAGAGAGAGAGGGGAAGAGAGAGAAAGAAAAAATAAAATGAAATAAGATTTTATAATAATTAGGGTATATATATTAAGTAATTTGTAGTATAAAAAGTAAGTAAGGGTAGTTTAGTCAAATAGACTATTAAATAATTAAGTTAATGATTTTATTGGGCAGATTTTTTTTCTTGATTTAATTGCGCATAAAAAATTATTACTTTAGTTTTTTGGGTCATTTTCCAAAAAAAAAATTAGACACATATTTTTTTTTTTTTTATTAAGAATCCACTTGTAATTACCTCAAACCGAGTTATTACAACCACTATCTACATTACTAAAATTTACATAAAAGAAATAAACCAGACTACCGATTGAACACCTATAATCCAACTATCCCTTTGTATCCATCAAAAATTGCAGGATGTGCTATTCGTCGAGACATAATGCCAATGCGTTTGAAAAACACATGTCTTATAGTCCTCCAAAGTGGACCCTTATCAATCAGCAAACCACAGTGAAAGGAACAACAACACCAACACCACACACACAAAATCCAATAACCAAAGGGAGGTACTTAAACACAGTAGCTGAGCTAACTGTGACTTGTCGTAGTGTAAAACATCACAAGTCCTCCCAAATCATAACCCAATATGGGTTTGAACCACAGAGGATAAGGCAGGCCGAGGTTGGTACTTGTACTTAACTGAATCGTATCATCTTTAACGAATATCCCTATCACACAACATCTCCCAAGTTGAAACCATTCCCAATTCACATGTCTCTTCATTTCAAAATTAGTTTTTAGAAAAATGTTATCAACAGTGTAGAAGTCACTTCTGCAAATAACTGAAGTTTGTCACTGTGAGACCTTTTAGAACCATGTATCATAGAATCGAGAACAACATAAGCATAATTGGTCTCCAATCGACCCATCACTTTAATCCCAAAGTTTTCAAAAGCCTTTGTTACAAGTAATCCTAACAGTAGTAATAGCAGTTTAACATAAATAATCAGATGCCTAATTTTAATAAAGTGTACCTCTGTATCCATGGTAGAAAGCAAACATATACCTCGATCCCAACCCTGCAAATCCACTAGACCCAGCCCATCAGTCATTGCGGTCAGCCCGTTAAATTCTATCTGTATGTGGTGGTCCTTTGTGTGTTCTAAAATAAATGCAAAAGTAATTGAACCACAACCGCAAGTGTACGGTTGTCCCAAGTAGTAATAAGTGATTCTAGGATCGTTCGTAGGGACGGTTTGGTTAACTACAATGCTTATCAAATAATGAATGATTGCACTTAGGAAAGCAAATAAAGATATAATGATTGATTGTTTGTTTTTATTATTTCTAAGTAATGAAAGACTAAATGGAAAATGCAATTAACTACTAAAACGCAAGTAAATAAGTGTGAAACGCAAATATGAGAAAGTAGCACTTGAGAACGCAAGGGATCTTCCTAATCATATTTATAACCTATGCTGTTTAAGGGTTAAATTGGTCAATTACAATGGTCGGGATTCTAAATTCCTTATACCCCGTCAGGGTGGACTATAAGGCTATCCTAGAATGTCACTAATCCCGTCAGGGTAAATACGATCTACTTTTAGATGATTAAGTTAATTACCACATTGGCCCTAAAATTAGCTAAGTTCGTCAGAATCAATAGCTTCTATTTTAGATTGAATAAATATTTCTATACCTAAACCCTCCCTCAGGATGATCCACACGCCACATATGTGGAATAGCCTAGATACTAATGCCTGTTCTTAGTTCATGACTGCAAAAACAGTAAATAATCTCAATTTAACGAAAAGAGTAAAAGACCCAATATAATTTAATTTAACAGAAACCCAAATTCAGACATAGAAATTCAATAGAATTGGGATTCACCCATAAAGCATTCTCAAGTACTATAATGGAATTAGCTCATACTAATTAAAAAGAAAACTAACTTAAAAGAAATAGAATTCATAATGTATTACAAAATTAAAAATAAAGAAAACCTAATTTCCGTAATTGGATTTGGCTGAGAATGGAGATATAGACTCTCTCCAGCTCTACAACTTCTTCTTTCTTCCATCTGCTTCTGCTCTCTGATGTTTTTAATTGTAAAAAGTGAATTGTGTGAAAAATAGAAGTCCAAAGCTCCTTTTATAAGAGGAAAAACGGATTAGGGCTTGGACCTAAGATTAAATCACTAATTAAAAGTCCAAGCCCATTTTGTAAGCCCAAAATCCCGTAACTGCTGCACTACCTCCACTAAAACAGCTCTAGCAGATTCGTTATAACTCCGATTGACCTGAAATCACTTGCTAAATTTCCGTAACTCGATAAGGAACGTTTTCTCTTCAAAGGTCAGCGGCTAAATCAACTCGTAAGTGCCTCGAAATCAGCAATCTTTGGCCTGTTTCCCAGATTTGCAGCTCCAAAATATAATACTTTCGGGATTTATCTTCAAACTTTGACTCCATATCACGATCTTTGACTCTTTTCTCGGATTCCTTTCCTAGCTAATATTCAAAACTTACAAACTTTTCACTAAAATACACAAGATTACGCGCAAAAGTTTAATAAATCAAAAATACTAGAAATAAAATAGGAATTCCGGATTATTGCATTTTTAAGTCAAAAGTCTATCAAAATATTCGATTAAACATAAAAAATGATGTCTCCCAAGGGTCGAAAATAAGAACAATTAGGGAGACATCAAGACCCCCAACTCAAGCCTTTGTCGTCCCGACAAAGTAAAACTAAACAAAACAAAGGGGTAGAAGTAAACGTAAGAACAAGTAGAAGCTAGCAAATACACCTAAAGCAAGTCTTAAGATAAATCTCATATAGCAAACTCTAGAAACTAATATACACATACATCTATAATGCAAAATCAAACACAAATAATCTCAATCATAAAATTAAAGTCGCAATGCTTGAAGATTACACTTGTACTCATATCTGTATGATGGCTATAGGGTGTTCCTCAATCCTAACTCGCTTTGAACGCTCCACCTAGTATATTCCCTATCAACAGAATCATAAATTCACTATGTACTTAAGAATCACGAGGTCTTTATGGTTTTAATAATGGCTTAAGGATGGTGTGGATGTATATTTGGTAAATTTGAAGTGAGCTTTTGGCTCTCTCCTCACTTACCATCAACAATGTCATCGAGCTTGAGTTTACGCACAAAATTGTTCTCACTCACCCATTTACGCAACAATTTAGCGTCCCATGTCTACCCACTACAAATAAGATGATTTTCAGAAAAATTCCACTTTGTCGGATGTTTTATTCTTTCATATATTTCTTTTTCTTTTCTTTTCTCTTTTTTTTGTACAGATTGGAAACCGGGTTCCCGGTTCCTACTGTATGGATTTTTGAATTTTTTGAATTTCTTCTTTCTTTTTCACTTTTTTCTCATTCCCGGCAAAGGGTTACAATTATAAATCATCTGCAATTGTGCTACAATATAAAGCACATTAATCCCTACACAATAAATTCCCCATAAGTGGACCCACCACCCCAAACTCAAGCTCGAGACATGTCTCAGGATTTTGATTCAAGTGCGGGTCATATGGTCATGCCTAATAATCTAAGGGATAATGACTTATATCGTGGCTACAAAGAAAAGGCTAAAGGCTCAAAGTGGGCTAAGACGGATAATAATTAATACAAGGGATAGAAGGCTAAAAAGGTCACAAATGGCTAACAAAGAACTGCCCTATCATTTTCCTAGGTACATACCTTGTCTTTAGTTCATATCTAGGTGGGTTGTCTACTAATTAGGATTTCACGTTCTACACACCAAACATATTCCTTAAGTACAAGCTTACTTCATTTGCATTGTTAATTAATTTTTCCTATCAATTACCTATGTTTGCATGCAATTCTAAATGCGTTTTATATCAATCCCTAAAGTCCACTATTTACTATCATAGATTTACCAAAAGTATGCTTAAAGGAACATTTAAAATCTTCTACAGTCAAACGCAATTCCGAAAATTATTTTATTGAAAGCAAATAAAACACATAACACATAAAACTGGGATGAGGCAACGAACCCCACCCCAAACTGAAAAATGAGTCGTGTAATTTCTTTTGTAATTACAGTTTATTGTAGAGAGCAAGATGATGTCTTTTGTAATTTCTTTTAGTTTATTTCCATCAGGTATGAACTAAACTCCCCATAGCTTGGGTTTTGCATATGTATAATCTATGAATTCTAATTCTTCTATCTAAGTTTCTTTTGGAATTATATGTTTTAATCTGATATTAGCTTCTTACTTAATATTTGTTTATGTGTTTTGATTTAATGTCTTTCCTAGAACTGATCACTTTAGGATTGTTTTAAGAGTAGTTAGATGGTCTCCTTGACAGGGTGTTTAACTATTGAACCACCACATAATGTCTAGTGTCGATAGCAGTTCTGACAAAACATACTTCTAACTAGATAGTCATTAGGGTTTGTTTTAATCACCATATCACCAATTGATTGTAGTGTGCTGGATAGGGCCTTAGTGGCGTTTGATAACCCTATTTGAGTCCTCGTCTTGGTTGTGCCGTAGCCCCCTTAGTCGCTCTCATGGTCTAAGATTGGGGAATTTAGAATCCTGACTAAGTATACCAAGAGCTAATATTCTCCCTTATTAACTAGATTTATAGATAGAATTAGAAGGATTAGTGCATACTAGCAAAACCTAAGCTATATTTCTCATCTCATATTCTTATCTTTTATTTTATTGTCTTTAGTTTCTTAGTTTTAATTCATAATCTCGAAATTACTTGCTTTACTTTTCTGTTCTCTAGTTATTTACTTTTACTCGATGTTCCTACTCACGCGATTAACACACTTAAGTCCCTGAGAACGAACTCTATTTATCATTATAACTTGCATACGTCCTGTAATACTTGCAGTACTGTGCCTGTCTAGGGTGAGAGTGCGTAGTTTCTTGGTCTTATTGTTATCTTATTTTTATCACACCCTAGGCGACACCAAGTTTTTGGCGCCGCTGCCGGGGACTTGTGTCTCGTTAGCGTGTGGGTTATCTATTTCGAGTTTTAGTTTTTAATTAGTTTTTAGTTTTTAGTTTTAGTTTAGTTTTTATTTGTCCAGATTTACGCTTGTGGTTTGCTTTAGTCTTTTTCAGGTTTCACAGTGTTTAATTCTTGGCCTCCTTTATCGGAGCCTGAGAGGAGCTTCAGACCTTACAACAAACGAGTTCGTGAGGAAAGAGCCTTGAGAAGAGTTATGGCAGCCCAACTAACCCCACCAGTAGGAGGACAACAATTACCAGGAGGAGGATTGCAACAAGATCCACCACTTGGACCACCTCTCGGTCAACAAGATCCACCACTCGGTGGACAAGAAGGACAACAACTACCAGCAGGAGGAGGTAATGGGAACAATCTTAATAATCAACAAAACCGAGTTGAACAAGACCTTCCTGGCCTTAATGTACCATTCCATGTTCAACCAATTGGTTACTGATGTCTCCCTATTTGTTCTAATTCTTAGCCCTTTGGAGACATCCTTTTAGGTGAATAAATGACTTGTTTGTTAGACTTTTAGGCCTATTTGATCATATTGGACTTTCTCCCCTTGGAAATTAACTATTTGCAGAATCTGAGCTTTTGTGCATAAATTTGACTGTTTTTAATGCAAAGTTAATTGGTTCTTGAATTTCATGAAAGACCAATCCAAGGAGAAAAAGTGAGAATAAAGTCTTAGTGTCTTTTAGAGTGTTAGGAAATGATTTCTAGTCGAGTTTCTATTTTTAGAGTACACTTTCCTATTTTGATTTCTTGATTTATTGATTTATTCTTTTTAAGCATATGCGGTTTAATTATTTATTTAATGTGAAGCTTTAAAGAGATAAATGGTAATTACTTAGAGGCCAAGTCAAGATAAAGATGAAAGGAAAGAAGATTTATATGGAAATAAGAAGATTTGGTAAAGATTTATTCAAAGGAGGAAAAGATAAAGCTGCCTTTTGAAATCTGAAAATCCAGCCACGTTTTAGGAATTAAATCATAATTAAAGATTGGCATGGATTCTGGACGAATGGTCTGCACCAATAGAAAGAGCTTTCCAAGACAAGCAGTTTCATATATTGGAACTTCTCAAACGGATAAGTATTGAAAAAGATATGACCAAATCAAATCAGCAGAATCTTATCTTTTAGAGCTACGAATTTAAGAGTCTTTGCCTTGTCTTCCACTCCAAGTAATTCGACCTAGGGCTTGCTAACACCTATAAATACACCCCTTAGACCTCATAATTCAGTACCTCTCATTAATCTTTCAATTCTTAACATCCTTAGCGAGAGAGTCACAATAACCTCTCATAATTCATTCAATATATACATCCTTAGAGAGAGCGTCAAGAGGCGGAAGCAAGAGCAGAAGCTAGAGACTGTCTATATCTCCAACAACAGTTCAAGCCAATTCCTCTATCTAGGTTCTTAATTTATTTCTGTTATTAGGAACATGTATATTATTAATTTCTTTATTGTTTTTACTTTTAATATGAGCTAAACCTTAATTACTTGAGAATCGTAATGGGATGAACCCTAATTTGTTTAATTCATGTATTTCAATTTGGGATTAGTTTCTAGTTTAATTTGAATTAGGTATTTCATATTGTTTCTTATTTTATATTAATTTCACTATCAATGAATTAGCTAATCGGAGATAGGTCATAGTAATTAAGCTATTCACTTTGGTGGGGAAGTGATCGCCTTGACGGGGGGTTTAATTACTGAACTAGATAATAAACGTAAGGTAGAAATTATTGATCCTGACGGACTTAGTTAACCTTATAGCCAATTGGGTAAAATAGTATTCATTCGAAGGTGGATTATGATCGCCCTGACGGGGTTTGTAACATCTGAGAATAGCTCCTAGGTCCACCCTGACGGGGGCTAGGAGATTATAGAGTCCCGACTAATATAGAAATATCAGTTCTGCCCTTAAAGAAAGCATTAATTAGGTAAGTTTAGGTGATTCCCTAGCGAGACTCAAGTATAGTTCATATCTGTGTCTTAGTCCTTTAGTATTTATTTTCAGTTATTCATTTTCTTGCATTCTTAGGATTAATATAAAAACCAATTAAATATTTCTCATCTTTTATTTTCTGTATTTGCAATTACTACTACTTGGTTATTGAACACTTGGGTTATACCAGTCCAATCCCTGAGAACGAATCCGACTTGTCGGAGTATTACTTGGACAACCGTACACTTGCGGTATTGTGGTTCCTTTTATTTCAGTACTTAATTTTATAACACACAAGGACCCACCAAGTTTTTGGCGCCGCTGCCGGGGATTGCAGCGTGTGACCCCGGTGTTTAATCTTTAGTAGTTTTAATTGTTTATTTATTTTTCCAGATTTACGCTTGGTTTTTGTTTTTGTTGTACATATTTTTATTCAGGTAATGCTCAAGAGTTTTATTGAAGATGTATAGAGGACATTACCCGGATCCCGATCCATATGACTATTGGTAAGACTCTTCGGGACAACAACAATGGGGTAGTAACTTCTACCAACAATCTTATCAACACCCGCAAGAGCAGAATTGGAACAACCGATGGGTCGGGAATAATCAGCAACAATCATCATATCACTATCCCCAGGAGCAAGGATGGAGAAACCAATGGGTTGGAAACATTCAACAACCTCCGCCTCATCACCATCAGCAAGAAATTGACAATGAGATACGTTCTAAACTCCAGCGCTTAGTAGAAGAAACAAACGCCATCCAAGCACGCATGCAACAGATGGCAGAAGAATGGGGTAGTATGTCTTGTGAAGATTCCACTCCCCCGAGGGATGGAAGAGTAGTTGAGGAGGAGGTGTTGAAGGAAGATACTATTGATAGTGATATGACCATCATACCGGTTATAAATGAAGACCACCATGTGGTTAACAATCCTATTAGCATGGTGGAAGAAGGAGTAGCAACAAAAATCCTAGAAATTGAAGCTGAGATTGCTATTCCTATGGTGCGTGCACATGATCCAGATACTGAACGCGAACAAGAAGAAGAGGTGATCCAGATTCAGATTCCACATCGAGAATATGATGAAGTAATAGTGGAAGATTGGGTTGAAAGCGAAGACGAATGTGAAGTGGTTGAGAAATCAATTGAAGAGTTAAAGCTTCATAATAAAAAAGAAATCGAATTTCCACCACAAAAAGTTCACCAATCACTATCTCCACCACAAATCATCATTAGAGATAAAAAATCGGAATCACCTCTATTACTAAAAATGATCAATAGGTGCTACGCAAGAAAGGTGCTACACCGCGAGAGTAAAGCGGCAAGGAGGAGCACCTACCCACCACACTTTAAAGAGGAACGCGAGACTGAAGAGATTAAAAATGAGCTTATACCGTTGAGGACGGTCATCTACTATCGTGTGGTGAAGAATACGTTTCGTCATGAAAGTAAGAAGGCGAAACGGAGATACTACCCTCCCCCTTTCAGAGATCGATTGAATAAAATTTTAAGGGGGAAGGTGCTAAAACTTACATGCCAAGGACGAGGCAAATTCAAGCGGAGGAGAACCGCAAGGGCCTCAATACCATCTTCAAGGAAGGTAACGCGTCGAACTTAAAGACGTAATAAACAAAAGTGCTTCTTGGGAGACAACCCATGTTTTAATTGCTTTATGTTTTTGTCAAGTTTTAGTGTCTACTTTTAAAAGAAATGAGAAAGGTAGTGTGTTATTGGTGCAGGAATTGAAGAAAGGAATCACTTGGAAAAATTCGCAGGTCGGTCCGGTGCACCGCACCAGACTCCCGGTATACCGCGCCTGAAAAACCCGTACCACGGGGTGGCCCCCACGGGTTTTATACAGAAAGGAGAATTTTTGATGCGCGGTCCGGTATACCGCGAGATGTCCGGTATACCGCAGGAGGGAAAAACCCGTACCACGGGTTAGGTACCGCGGGTTTTTTGACGGAGTTGGTGCGGACTACCCCATGCACCGCACCCCTGCACCGCAGGGCAAAAACCCATACCACGGGGTGCTAGCACGGGGTCAAGACAGGAGCGAGAAAAAACGAAACAACAGAAGCTGCGGTACACCGCGGCTTAGGTCCGGTGCACCGCGCCATGGCGGTTTGTGAGGAGTTTGAGGCCCATTCAACTTCTTACCTTGTCAAGATAAAACCCTAGCCTCCCCCAAATACGAATTTTCCAGATCCTAACCCTTATATACCTGCACAAAGACCACTACAACACCAAAGAACATTAAATCCCTCCTCCTAATCCATTCCAAACACACATCTAACACCACAATCCTTCAAGAACATCAAGAAATCTTCTACTTCAAGCTTAAGCCTCTTCATCAAAGCTTCAATCCTATTCATTAAACCTTCCCCAAGCCATTACATATCCATTACCCATCTCATATGACTCCATAATACTTCATTACAAATCCTCAAAACATCAAATTTCAAAACTCTTCTCTAGCTTTTGATTATTTGAAGTTTTGAGTTTGGGGTTCATTGAGATGTCAAAGATTGGGAGGTCAAAGAATACCATGAAGAGAAAAGAGAAGTTGGGGAAGCTTGTATTACTTTTGGGTGTTGAAAGATGTAGTTGAAAGAATTTTGGGAGGATAATCATGAAGAGGTGATTGAAACCCATAGGAAAATCACAAAAGAGTTGAAGCTTATGCAAATCATATTACGTGGAGTGAGCAATGTTCAACATGCCACCTACGCAACACAAGGAGCTCAACCTACACGCAACCATGGAAACCAGCTTCGTGCTGGTTCAGATACGTTTTCCTATCCCTTTCTTATTTGTTTTATTTGTTTATTTGCTTTCTTGAGTCTTTTTCGAGTCGTGGGGACACGACTCATTTTTGAGTTTGGGGTGGGGTTCGTTGCCTCATCCCAATTTTATGTGTTTTACAGTTTTTTTTTTTAAATTCTAGTTTGAGGAATGTTTTGACTGTAGAGATGTAGAGTGTTTTAAATGCCCCCATCAAGCATGCTTTTTATAAATTTATGATAGAAAATAGTTGACTTTAGGAGTTAGTGTAAAACGCACTTTGATTGCATGCAAGTATGAGATGATTGATATGAAAAATTAATGAACAATGCAAAAGAAGTAAACTTGTGCTTAAGGATAATCGGTGGTTTGTAGAACGTGAGATCTAAATGAGTAGAGAACCCACTTAGGTATGAACTAGAGACAAGTTGTGTAAATAGGAAGATGATAGAGGCAGTTCTTCGTTAGCCCTTTGAACCCTTTTTGGCCTTCTATCCCTGAATTAATTTTATCCTTCTTAGACAAATTTTTAGCCTTTAAGCCTTTCTTTTGTCGCCACATTATAAGCCAATTTCCCTTTAGATTTTTAGGCATGACCATATGACCCGCACTTGAATCACGATCCTGAGACTTCCTGTCTTGAGCTTGAGTTTGGGGTGGTGGGTCCACTATATGGGAATTTACATTGGGATTGGGAGTTTTGAGCTTATCAATGATGCTTTGTGCTATATATGATGATGATTCACAAGTTTATCATATTGTAACCCTTTGCTGGGGTAATAGTGAATGGAAAAGAAGCTATAAAGCTAAAATCATGAATAGGCATGAAGAAAAATAGCATGATATCTCAACATTAAAGAGAGAGTCATAGCTATACAAAAGAAAATATATATATATAAACGAAAAGTTATATGAAAAGAATATATATTTGGACTGGCAAAGTGGAAAATTTTAGGTGAATCATCCTTAGTGCTTATTGGGTTAATTTGGGGACGCTAATTAAGCGCGTCAATTGGGTTGAGTGAGAACGTAATTCGAGTGTAAACTCAAGCTCTTGGACAGTTGTTGATGGTAAGTGAGGAGAGAGCCACAAGCTCACTTCAAATTTACCAAATATACATACCATACCGTCCTTCAGCCTATGCTAAAACCGTAAAGTCCTCGTGATTCCTAGATGCACGGTGAGTTAATAGGGATTATTCTAAGTGGAACATTCAACACAAGTAAAGATCAAGGAACACCCTATAGCCACCATCTTGAGATAAGTAATAAGCGTAACCTTCTAGCATTGTGAAATTAATTTTGGATTGATATTGTTTTGTATTTGATTTTGCATGATAAGTGTAGGTGTATATTAATTCCTAGGTTAGACTATATGAGATGTGTTTTAAGTTGTGCTTTGGGATTATTTTCTAGATTCTACCTTCTGCATTCACCTAAAAGAACCTCTGTTTTTATTTTACTTTGTCGGGACGACAAAGGTTTGAGTTTGGGGTCTTGATGTCTCCCTATTTGTTCTAATTCTTAGCCCTTTGGAGACATCCTTTTAGGTGAATAAATGACTTGTTTGTTAGACTTTTAGGCCTATTTGATCATATTGGACTTTCTCCCCTTGGAAATTAACTATTTGCAGAATCTGAGCTTTTGTGCATAAATTTGACTGTTTTTAATGCAAAGTTAATTGGTTCTTGAATTTCATGAAAGACCAATCCAAGGAGAAAAAGTGAGAATAAAGTCTTAGTGTCTTTTAGAGTGTTAGGAAATGATTTCTAGTCGAGTTTCTATTTTTAGAGTACACTTTCCTATTTTGATTTCTTGATTTATTGATTTATTCTTTTTAAGCATATGCGGTTTAATTATTTATTTAATGTGAAGCTTTAAAGAGATAAATGGTAATTACTTAGAGGCCAAGTCAAGATAAAGATGAAAGGAAAGAAGATTTATATGGAAATAAGAAGATTTGGTAAAGATTTATTCAAAGGAGGAAAAGATAAAGCTGCCTTTTGAAATCTGAAAATCCAGCCACGTTTTAGGAATTAAATCATAATTAAAGATTGGCATGGATTCTGGACGAATGGTCTGCACCAATAGAAAGAGCTTTCCAAGACAAGCAGTTTCATATATTGGAACTTCTCAAACGGATAAGTATTGAAAAAGATATGACCAAATCAAATCAGCAGAATCTTATCTTTTAGAGCTACGAATTTAAGAGTCTTTGCCTTGTCTTCCACTCCAAGTAATTCGACCTAGGGCTTGCTAACACCTATAAATACACCCCTTAGACCTCATAATTCAGTACCTCTCATTAATCTTTCAATTCTTAACATCCTTAGCGAGAGAGTCACAATAACCTCTCATAATTCATTCAATATATACATCCTTAGAGAGAGCGTCAAGAGGCGGAAGCAAGAGCAGAAGCTAGAGACTGTCTATATCTCCAACAACAGTTCAAGCCAATTCCTCTATCTAGGTTCTTAATTTATTTCTGTTATTAGGAACATGTATATTATTAATTTCTTTATTGTTTTTACTTTTAATATGAGCTAAACCTTAATTACTTGAGAATCGTAATGGGATGAACCCTAATTTGTTTAATTCATGTATTTCAATTTGGGATTAGTTTCTAGTTTAATTTGAATTAGGTATTTCATATTGTTTCTTATTTTATATTAATTTCACTATCAATGAATTAGCTAATCGGAGATAGGTCATAGTAATTAAGCTATTCACTTTGGTGGGGAAGTGATCGCCTTGACGGGGGGTTTAATTACTGAACTAGATAATAAACGTAAGGTAGAAATTATTGATCCTGACGGACTTAGTTAACCTTATAGCCAATTGGGTAAAATAGTATTCATTCGAAGGTGGATTATGATCGCCCTGACGGGGTTTGTAACATCTGAGAATAGCTCCTAGGTCCACCCTGACGGGGGCTAGGAGATTATAGAGTCCCAACTAATATAGAAATATCAGTTCTGCCCTTAAAGAAAGCATTAATTAGGTAAGTTTAGGTGATTCCCTAGCGAGACTCAAGTATAGTTCATATCTGTGTCTTAGTCCTTTAGTATTTATTTTCAGTTATTCATTTTCTTGCATTCTTAGGATTAATATAAAAACCAATTAAATATTTCTCATCTTTTATTTTTTGTATTTGCAATTACTACTACTTGGTTATTGAACACTTGGGTTATACCAGTCCAATCCCTGAGAACGAATCCGACTTGTCGGAGTATTACTTGGACAACCGTACACTTGCGGTATTGTGGTTCCTTTTATTTCAGTACTTAATTTTATAACACACAAGGACCCACCAGTTACCGCCCTCCTGAGATTCCGAATATCAAATTTAGACCCGATCCGGGCATGCTCAGTCAATTTCAAAGTTTCGGACTCTATACTGGTACAGCTATTCAAGATCCGGTAAAAGCGATTCAGAAGTTCATGTAGATTTGTGATGCCTACATTACTCCTGGCATTACACGCGAGCAACTGTATTGTCATATGTTTTTGTTTTTCTTGACCGGAAGAGCTAGCGATTGGCTAGAAAGACAACCACATGGAACCATTCACTCTTGGAGAGAACTTCAAGTCGCATTCTTTAACCGATTTTATCCGAAGAGCATGAGACTCAAAGATCAAACCGAGCTTGCAAGATTTTCTCAAGAAGATGGAGAAACAGTGGGAGAAGCATGGACAAGGTTTCAACAAAAACTAACTAGATGTCCGCTCCATGGTTATACACCTGCTCTACAACTCGCTATGTTCTATGAAGGTCTTAATGATAAAGGTAGAGAAAAGGTGGATAACATTGGAAAGGGTAATTTTGTGTCCATGAATCACAATGAAGCTTCCGAGGTGTTAGAAAATATTATGGAACAAGAAAGAAGTTGGCCTTCAACGCGAGCTTCTGTAGCAAAGACCCGAGGAACGCTTCGTTTAGATGCAGAAACTGCGAACTCATCTCAAATATCCTCGTTAGAAAATCAAATCAAGGAGTTGAGAATCGCAATGGAGAAGAATTTAGCTGCTACAAAGGTAGTACAAGAAGCACAAGGTTGTCAACAATGTGGAGTTAACGATCATGTATGGGAAGAGTGCGAATCAAATCCGCAATCTGTTTACTTTATATCCAACCGATGGGGCAATCGCAACCATCCGGGTATGCAGTATTCAAATCCACAAGGGGCCGCTAATCCTGGTCAATATCAACCACGACCCCAGAACAACTCTTACCAACAGAGAGGTCAGTACCAAAACCAATATCAGAATAGACCTGCTCCTCCACAACAACCTGCTCAAGACGCCTATACCGATTCATTAGTTCAGAAAGCTTTACCTCAATATCCACAAGAAGGATCTATGGACAATACACAGATAGTACAAGCTCTAGACCGTTTGAACACAACTATAAACGCTCAAGAAGAGAAGGTTAGAGGACACGATGCCATACTTCAAATTCTAACTACTCAAGTGACACAGTTAAACAAAGTGTTAACAAGTGTTGTAGAACAAAAAGAAGTAAAGGCAATCGAAGGAGGTGAAGACAATGATGGGTTTGAAGCTTGAAAGGCTATATGCCTTGAGATTAAAGAAGCAAAAGAGGAAGCACCACATGCTGCCATTAGTGCCGTGGAGGTTCCCAATACTGAAGAAAAACCAACCAAGTCTAGCCCCGAGGAATCCGACTGTTCTGAAGTTTATGTGGAGGACGATCAAGAGAAAGACGAGTTCATAGAGTTACTGAGGAAGGTGCAAGAGGAGATTCGATCGGTAGTGGAATATGCAGCTGAGTTGGCTAAAGAGAAAATCGAAAGATGAAGTGGCACCTGCTGTGCTAGAAGAGAAAGAAGAAGAGAAGGTGGAATCACCACCTGTTGTTCAACCAGTGTCATCAACTATTCCTGATACAAATCCTAAAGATGACACTGTTCTCAAGACATTTGTAGAGGCGTACCAACCTGAAAATATCAACGCCCAAATGCTTGAGATTGCGAAGAGAGGACTTACACCGCAGCAAGTTTATACGCAAGTTATTCCTGAGAAAGAAGTGAGTGTAGAGATCCCGAGAGAAAACCTGAGGGTTTAAAGAAGAAGTGAGAAAGAGCTTCCTACCAAGCTTAAAGATCCGGGAAGTTTCAACCTTCCTATTCAATTACATGGTAGGCTCAAAGTGAAAGCGATGTACGATTTGGGTTCTGGTGTAAATATTATGCCTAAGTCCGTGTTCGAGAGACTTGGACTTCAAAACTCAGAGAAGACTCCAGTGAAGTTGCAGTTTGCTGACAACTCAGTGAAGAGGACATGGGGAACAGTGGAGGACGTCTTAGTCCGTGCAGGCAATATCGCCATCCCTACTGACTTTGTTATTCTTGAGTTTGATGCTGATAAGTAAGTTCCAATCATACTTGGACGGCCTTTCATGGCCACAAGTCAAAGTGTGATCAACTTCCAAGAAGGGACCATCACCCTTCATGCAAAGAATGTATCCGAGACCTTCTATGTCTTGGGTAAGAAACCGAGGAAGTTAGATCCCACCGTGCCTATCATCCACACCCTTTCACATCACAAAGTCCCTCCTGAGAAGATCCACTTAAAGCCTGTGGATACTGAGCCAAACATTGAGTTTGGGGTTGTCCATGAAGTCCTATGGAAAGCCCACAAACGCGAGAATAGGCCACGAAGTTTCAAAGACTCGTGGATGGGACCATTCATTGTCACTAAGGTTGTTTCAGCCAAGGTGATAGAAATTCGCCCCAAAACTGGGGTCAAGCGCAGATTAGTTGACGTTCATAGCCTTACTCGTTGTTGGGGAGGGTATATTCGCAAATCTTGACAGAGGTAACACGTCGAACTTTGAAAGACGTAAAACAAAAGTGTTGTACGGGAGACAACCCGTAGTTTTTTTTTTATGTTTTCATGTCTTTTACGTTTTTAGTTTAAGTTTATTTTAGTTGTTTTTAGTTGATAATGCATATTTGAGAAAGGTATTAGTGTTTTTGGTGTTTAGGAATTGGAGAAATCGAGTTAGGAAACGCGAGGAAAATTTTTGGAGCACAAGAATGACCTGCGCGGACTACCCCACGGTGTACCCCCTATACCGCAGGGATGGTCCGCGTGGTCAAAACACGTGCCACGGGTGGAGCCACGGGTTTGATCCAGAAACCGAGAAAAATCAACCGCGGACTACCCCCTATACCGCACCATGGTCCGCGCCTCAAAAACACGTGCCACGGGGTGAGGTCCACGGGTATTTTGACGGAGAAAGCTACAGAAGGCGCGGGGTACCCTCCGGTGTACCGCGCCCTGGTCCGCAGCTCAGAAACACGTGCCACGGGGTCCTCCTACGGGTGTTAACCAGTGAGCAAACATTTTCGAGCATCAGATATCGCGGACTACCCTGCGGTACACCCCATGGTCCGCAGGGGTAGTCCGCAGCGCCGCCAGAGAGAGAGAAACCTACGGGATTAATGTATAAAGGAGGTATTAAGCTCATTATTCCGAATTTATTAAACCTTAACCCTCTTTATTCTCTCCAAAACTCTCCTAACTCCATTGAAGCTCATCAAAACCTTCACCAATCACCAAAACACTACCTAATCATCAAGGAAAACACATCAAAACTTCTCTCCACCTTATTACAAGAGAGAATCAAACACCCAATCTTCACCAAATCCATTCAAATCAAAGAATCAAAGAGCCAAATTTTTAAAATTCACCCTACAATTTCATAAATCCACGCCAACCCATTACAAATCCACCTCACCCACATAGAGATTCATCACCAATTCACCTATCCTAGGCCAAATCAAGCTTGTTCAATCATTAATTCACAAGAGTTTAAATTTCAAGGGTTGCTAAAGCTTTGAGTTGGGGGTTAATTGAAGATGACTAATAGAACAACAATCTTAGCTAACAAGAGGGAGGTGAAGAGTAACAAGGGATTGGATTTAAACAAGAAGAAATCAATTGACAAAGCTGCTAGTTCTAAATCAAAGGGTAAAGATAAAGTTGAGAAGAGTGGGATACCTTTGTTTGATCGTAATGGTAAAAAGCTTTACTTTTATGCAAAGGAGACAAAACAACCTCAACAAGATCCTGCACCCAAAGAGAAAGTGGATACTTCAAGGGCCCTGAAGACTTCTGCAGAGAAACAGTTAAAAGAACTACCTTTTGCTTATGAGAAAGTATTCAAGGAAGAAGTTGGAGATGGAGAATACAAGAGATTCTTAGAGCTTGGTGAGAAATTGGGTTGGTCTACGTTCATGGTAAGACGTTCTGAATTATGTCATGAATTAGTTTTGGAGTTCTATTTAGGCCTCTTTAGCCGAGATAGTAATGGTGTTCCGATTAGAGGAAAGCTAGTTCCTTTCACAGTTGAGGAGATTAGAAACCACTTCAAGTTTAAGAAATTGAAAGGTTTTTGCAAATTTGAAGAAGCAGTTGCTAAGCGAAAAATCTTTGATGAGGAATTACTTTTTGAGCATGTATTAGACAAAGAGAAAGTGCAATCACATAAGGGAGAATTGAAGGCACCTTGGCCTTACAAATATCTTCAAGCAGATGCGAGAATTTGGCACAATTTCCTTGTCCCTAATATTTTCGGAAACACACGAACTTTGGATGTGACTATGAAGTATGCTCTACTTTTGGACTGTATTTTGAGAGGAGAAGAAGTGGATGTGGCACAGTTGATCTATGAGGAGGTGATACGATTTTCGGTCTCTCCTAAATCAGTTTATAATGTTAAATTCCCAACTATGATCACGTGTCTTGTGCGAAAAGCGAATGTAGTATTGGGTGAAGAAGAGAAGCTCGAGTTTAAAATGATGTGGCACAAATCAATGCTAATCAAGTGCACATCATGAAACTCCTTGAGAAATTAACGAAAGGTCCAGCAATTCCAACCTTGGATATCAATGATGCGAGGCAATAGCCTCGAGAGTATGTTCTCTTTCTTCCTTACCATTTCTGTAAATATGTCTATCTGCTAATTTTAATTTCTGTTTTTCGAGTCTTTTTCGAGTCGTGGGGACACGGCTCATTTTTTAGTTGGGGGTGTGGGGATTCGTTGTCTCTCATCTCCATTTTTCTGTTTTTGGGTGAAATTAAAATTTTTGATACATGGGAATTAGATGTAGAGTGTGTTTAATAGATTGAAAGCATAAGCTCAGTAGATTAATGATAGTAAGTAATATGTTTATGAGCTATGTATTTGTATACTTTGAGTAATTGCAGGAAAACACACGTTGATGGTAAAGAAAAGATTAGTGAGCAATGCGATAGAAAGTATGTTCGATCTCAGGGAACCTTGAGAAGTGTGTAGGCCGTGAGATCCAAGCTAGTTGAAAAACCATTTGATGAAAGTGCTAAAGGTAAGAAATTTTCGAAATTACATAGTGTAGAAAGTGATTAAGGCAGTTCTTTCATATTTTGAAGCCCTTGAAGCCTTTTTATACCTTCTCACCTTGTGATTTTTGATTTTATATGCTATATCCTTCTCAGCCCCTTCTAGCCTTTCTAAATCTTTTTATTGAAACACGTTATAAGCCATACCCTTTAGATTTTAGGACTTTTCCATATGACCCACACTCGAATCGCGATGCATAGACAGTTGTTTTAGAGCTTGAGTTTGGGGTGGTGGGTCCACCATTATGGGAATTGTTATTGGGTTGGGATTTTTGAGCTTATTAATTGTGCTTTGTGCTTTACATTGATGATGATTCACATGTTTTTATTGTAACCCTTTGCCGGGGTAATAGTGAATGAAAAAGAAGCTACGAGCTAATTTTGCCAACAAGGGCATTAAAAGAAAAAAATATATATATGAGAAAATAGCGTGATATCTCAACATTAAAAGAGAATCATAGCTATAGAAATTGATTTGAAAAGAAAAGAAATTATATATATTCGGACCGGCAAAGTGGATTTTTATGTGAACATCTAAAGATTTAATTGGGTTATTGGGGATGCTAAATTATGCATCAAGGAATTCATTGGGTTGAGTGAGAAACGTTTTATGAGAGTAACTCAAGCTCTAGGGCGATTCGTTGATGGCTAGTGAGGAGGGAGCCAAAAACCCACTCCAAATTATCCAAATATATGATCATACCCGTCCCTAAGCCTAAATTACAACCTTAAAGACCTTTTGATTCTTTGCTATGTAACTGAAAAGTGATTGAGCCATTAGAGATTAGTTAAGTGGATCCTTGGATACTAGTGAGGTTTGATGAACACTCTATAGCTCTCTTGGGGAACTGAGTAAAGTCCCAATCCTTCTTACATTGCGAAACTAATCTGATCTTGAATTCAAGCCGTGTTAACTGTGGATATGAGAAGTGTACATGCATGTAGTTTATGAATATGATTGCATGAAATTTTCTGAGTTATGTGCTTTAGGTTTATTCTATATATTCTGCTAGGCTTTTTTCCTTGTGTTGAAAATTTTATAAATGTGTATTTCTAGACTTCCCTATGTTTTTATTTTATTGTATCGGGACGATATAACTTTGAGTTGGGGGTCTTGATGTCTCCTCATTTGTGATAGATTAATGTTAGGATGAGACATCATTTTAAGTGATTTAGAAGTCAATAATGTCGATTTTCTTGAGTTTTAGTGCACTTTCCTGTTTTGTGTCTTGATTTGTAGAATTATTGTTTTTAGAGCATATTGGGTTTAATTGTTTATTTAGTGTGTAGCTTTAAAGATAATTATGGAGCTTAATTAGAGTCCAAGTCAAAGACAACAACTTATGGAAAGAGATTTGCATGGTAATTGGAGATAAGGAAACAATTGCTAAAAAGATGGAAAAGGAAAAGCTGCCTAAATCTGGGATTCTGCGTACACGTCCAAAGATAAGCGTTTTTACCTAAGAAATAGGCCGAATCTGATGATTTCCTTCTCTAGGGTCTAGATAATTCTGTTGCGATTCTTTTGGTATCTTATGGAGCAAAATCCGACCAATAACGAAGAAGATATGCTCAAAACGGTGAAGCAGTGTTTATCTTTATTTCCGTACGAATTTGAGTTGGGCTAGAAGTCCATTACCTTAACTCTTCCTCAAGAAAACGAATTAGGTCTTCTAAACACCTATAAATACACCCTTATATCACTTGTAAATCATCCTTGCCTCATAGTAGTTCTTAAGGTTTTATTCTTCCAGTTTATTGTAGAGAGCAAGATGATGTCTTTTGTAATTTCTTTTAGTTTATTTCCATCAGGTATGAACTAAACTCCCCATAGCTTGGGTTTTGCATATGTATAATCTATGAATTCTAATTCTTCTATCTAAGTTTCTTTGGGAATTATATGTTTTAATCTGATATTAGCTTCTTACTTAATATTTGTTTATGTGTTTTGATTTAATGTCTTTCCTAGAACTGATCACTTTAGGATTTTTTTTAGAGTAGTTAGATGGTCTCCTTGACAGGGTGTTTAACTATTGAACCACCACATAATGTCTAGTGTCGATAGCAGTTCTGACAAAACATACTTCTAACTAGATAGTCATTAGGGTTTGTTTTAATCACCATATCACCAATTGATTGTAGTGTGCTGGATAGGGCCTTAGTGGCGTTTGATAACCCTATTTGAGTCCTCGTCTTGGTTGTGCCGTAGCCCCCTTAGTCGCTCTCAAGGTCTAAGATTATGGAATTTAGAATCCTGACTAAGTATACCAAGAGCTAATATTCTCCCTTATTAACTAGATTTATAGATAGAATTAGAAGGATTAGTGCATACTAGCAAAACCTAAGCTATATTTCTCATCTCATATTCTTATCTTTTATTTTATTGTCTTTAGTTTCTTAGTTTTAATTCATAATTTCGAAATTACTTGCTTTACTTTTCTGTTCTCTAGTTATTTACTTTTACTCGATATTCCTACTCACGCGATTAACACACTTAAGTCCCTGAGAACGAACTCTATTTATCATTAAAACTTGCATACGTCCTGTAATACTTGCAGTACTGTGCCTGTCTAGGGTGAGAGTGCGTAGTTTCTTGGTCTTATTGTTATCTTATTTTTATCACACCCTAGGCGAAACCAGATGCATCCCACCAAATTTGTCTAACTATGCAGTAAAGATAGAAGTTATGTATGTGACTTGAATAATGAAATGCATCGTGCCACACAGACCATCTCTGTCGCCATTAATACCATCATTGGATAATTTTGTTACTAGATTTGGGTTTTTTACTTTACAAGGACTTTGCAACATGTAATAGTCGGAAAATATTTACATTATGATTTTTGAAAAAAGTTTCATTGAACAAGTAAGTATAGAAAGATTGTTGATGATGCAAGTAGATAAATATATAACATACTTTTTTGTACATTTAACTTCTTTTGAATTAATAGTGTGTATTTGAAGTATATTTACCTTTCTAAATTAGTTGGTACTCTATCATTTGAACATATATATCGATAACTAAATATCTTGAGACGTTTTGGTATCCTTTGTTGTAGTTTTATTATTCTTGTATGAGGTTTTTTTTAAGGTTAGATCTGAGAATGATTTCTTGTTAATAAGAGAATATAAAGTGGTATTTTTCATGGGTTTTATGAGATTCATTTTGTTCTCGATTAATTCAGTAATAGTGTCAAGTTTAATGAGCTTATTTTGATTCATTTGTGGTTGATGTATATGAGTTTTGAGGTATTATATTTTATAATTTTTTTAAAATTTTTCTGAGGTTCAATTAAGCTCATCCATGGTCTATTGTTATTGATGGAATAGAATTTGTGGAGTCCATGATTTTACTGGATCGAATTAGACAGTAATAGATGCGTTTTGAGATATTATCTTTTGCAATTTTTTTAGGAAATTCCATATGAAGAAGATGAGTTTATGAATAGTGGAGATGAGTTTATGAATAGTGGATGAATGGTTAATGGTGGGTTTCATTTGAAAAATATGAGTTTATGAATAATGGATTAATTTTAATAGTGAATTTCATTTAAGATGATTTATGAATGGTAGATGAAATACTAATGGTGGATTTAATATGATGAAGATGAATTTTTGCATATGCAAATTAAAGAATTATAAGAGGTATTTTAGACATTTTAGTATTTTTTGTTAAATAAGTAATACAAATAAGAGTAACTGGCAGAAGTAAGGAGAGGGGGTGATTAAGCCTTTGGGGTTTAGTTTAGGGGTAAAGTGGTATTTTTTTAGAGGCGCTTAAAGAAATTTCAACCAGGTTTAGGAAAGGTTTCATCTAATATCCCAATTTATAAGTTTTTGGCTTTCGGTGCTTTTAAATTAAAGAGAGATGCAAAACATGTTGAATTCCGACCCTTCGGAAGAGAGGACGTTATGTTATGTCGTATCAATGTACTTATTACAATTTATACATATATTTTTGGATGAAATCCTTCTGATATTTTTATTATTAGTTGTAGGTAGTATATTATTTATTTTTATCTAGACGAAATTTTTAAATATTGGTGGGAGTTTTAAATTCCATATCCGGTCCTAGACTTTTGGCCAAAAAATATTAGAGGACACCTTTGTGTTGGAACAAAATAAGAACAGTGATCGAAAACAATGGTAATAATAATGTATTTCAAGATCTAAAGAGTAATTCTTACAAAAACTTACATGAAAATGAAGTATAAAACTAGAAAGATTACCAGAATTCCGAGTGATAACTACAATGATTGTGTTAAAAAGATTTTCCATGTACAACTGATATCTTCAAACTAATTCTATCACTACTCTACACTCATAAATGATTCCGCTGGTGTTTCGGAAAATAAATCAAGATATTCTTATATAGAGGTAGAGCTCTTCCGAAAATGTTCACATTCAATAACCTTCCATAATAATATTCTCAGTAATGATAGACGTTTTATTGTTTTGAAAATCTGGAATGAACAAGGATTCCCTTCTTATATTAGGATAAAGAACGAAATTTGATGGACATTGTAACATTTTTAAAACCCGAGTATTAGTTTCTGACGGTTGGGAATAAGAGCTTTCAAGGCTAGACATTTCAGCACGTTGTGGATGGGAGCATTCAAGAAGACGTTTTCTAGTTCTTATAGCATTTCCTAGCGTGGCTAACAAAGTATATAAGTACAAGATCTAAAATAAGACTTTAATTTTATTTTTTAATTCCCAAATACTACCTAACTTCCCAATACCACAACCTAGCCGCTGCCATTGTCGGTGCAGGTGCCCAGCCGTGTAGGATGGTGGTTGTTGTGGTGGTGCACGTGTGTGGGGGTATTCCCATTACTCTTCATTTCTAATGTCTTTTTTGGGTTATGGCTTGAAGTCCAAGTTCAATAATTCAAGAAAACTTAGCGAAAAATATTACTTGACTTGAGGTTCAAGTTACAATATATTAGGAAATTATTAGAGTTATTCCCTAAGTAGTATTTCCTATATATATGGGGCTCCATATTTTATAGTTCTTTGTATCATATTCCATCCCGATAAGGGGTTGGGGTTGGATATGTACCGGGGTTGTGTAATCATCATCCAAGAGACGTGTGAGACCAAGAAAGTGAGTGTGAGTGAGCCACTTGTAAGAAAACATAAGAGTGGTTCTTGTAGAACATTGAAGAGGGTTGTTATTCTTGTTTAAGGTTTTATATATTATAGTGAAACGGTGTGAACCATCGTGGATGTAGGCAATTTGATGAACCATGTAAATCTTGTGTCTCTTTTATAATTTTGTCCTTACTTTTTTTATAATTCTTCTACCTCCTTTTTTTCTTCCCAACAACTTGTATCTGAGGTAAGGTTCGGGGGGTAATGTAAGAAGAAAAATATTCCAATTGAGGAAGGATTCATATGAAAAAAATTCATGAAAGATGAAGATCAAAGTTTCTAAGTGCAATCGACGTAGAAGATGAAGATTTCTTTCAAGGGAGGTTCTATCATTTTGCAAATCGAAAAGAGGGTTCATATATGTTGCTAAGATGATTGATATGGAGTAATGGGTTTCGCATGAGTAAACTTGGAAGAGGTTCAATTTGATATGAAGATGCTTGGCACTTCTCGCCAAGGGAGAAATTGTTGGGTTATGGCTTGAAGTCCAAGCTCAATAATTCAAGAAAACTTGGAGACCAAGAAAGATATTACTTGACTTGAGGTTCAAGTAATAATATATTAGGAAATTATTAGAATTTTTTCTTAAGTAATATTTCCTATATATATGGGGCTATATAGGTTATAGTTCTTGTATCATATTCTACCCCCACAAGGGGTTGGGATTGGATATGTACCGGGGTTGTGTGATCGTCAACCAAGAGATATGTGGGACCAACAAAGTGAGTGTGAGTGATACACTTGTAAGAAAACATAAGAGTTATTCTTGTAGAACATCGAATAGGGTTGTTCTTCTTGTTCAAGGATTTCTATATTATAGTAAAATATTGTGAACCTTCGTGGATGTAGGCAATTTTCCGAACCACGTAAATCTTGTGTCTCTTTTAAAATTCTGTCATTGCTTTCTTTATTAGTCTTCTATCTCTGTATTTCTCCTTCCCAACAACTGGTATCAGAGCTTTGGTTCAAGGGGGAGTAATGACATAAGAAGAAAATATGTGAACTGAGTGAGGAGCCTTATGACAAGAGTTCACGATAGTTATAGATCGAGTTCCTAATCGTATACGATATAGGAGATGAAGATTACTTTAGAGGGAGGTCTCTAGCATTCCGAAGGTCAAGAAGAGGTACACATGTGTTGTTGTGAAGATTTCTTTAGAGCAATGAGTTTCGCATGAGTAAACTTGGAAGAGCTTTATGTTGCTATGAAAATTTTTGGAACTTTTCGCCAAGGGAGAAATTGTTGGGTTATGGCTTGAAGTCCAAGTCCAATATTTCAATTAAACTTGGAGGCCAAGAAAGATACTATTTGACTTGAGGTTCAAGATATAATATATTAAGAATATATTAGACTTATTTCCCCAGTAATATTTCATATATATATATATATATATATATATATATATATATATATATATATATATATATATATATATATATATGGCTCCATAATTTGTAGTTTTGTGTATCATATTTTATCTCCATAGGGGGTCGGGGGTGGATATGTACCGGGTTTATATGATTATCAACCAATAGAGGTGTGAGACCAACAAACTGAGTGTGAGTGATACATTTGTGAGATAACATAAGAGTGATCCTTGTAGAACATAGAAGAGGATTGTTCTTCTTGTTCAAGGTATTCTATATTATAATGAAACGGTATGAACCTCCGTGGATGTAGGCAATTTGCTGAACCAAGTATATCTTGTCTCTTTTATTATTATGTCATTAATTTCTTTGTTATTCTTCTATCTCAGTAATTTTCCTTCCCAACAGTCTTGAGCATTTTGAAAAATATAGAAGGAGAAAGTAATATAAACTATTATAATTTTTCCTCCATTTTCTATGTGGGACAAAGTAAGGTCTCCTTCTCCAAGAGCATGATCCATTGAATTTATTTATTAATTTTCACCCCCCCCCCCCACTCAGGTTCTGGGAGAAAATGTGTGCATACCAGTGTTTGGGTGAATTGTACTTAAGTGACAATACCTTACGATTTGAATTGATAAATAATGAAGTGAGTTAACAACCAAATATCTCCAAGTAAGTGTACTCTTAAACTTGATGTTCTTTCCTACAGGTCCTCACATCACATACTCTACTTGATAGTATTTACTAATTCCTCAATCATCATCTTTCTTACACATATGTAATCTTCAAGAACGTCTTCTCAAAGTATACTACCCTTGTACTTCTTGTTATCATTGAAAGAAGTAGAGCTCAACCTCATCATGTGTTTAGTAAATTCATCAAATCATTTTCAATAGTACCACTATCGTTGTGCTTTAGTCCCATCCCCTATCAATGGGATTTAGTACCGTCTCCCTCGATGTTTCTAGGTTTAATCAAAGGTTAAGCCTCTAGTGAATGGATCATCTAAATTTTTCTATGATCGTATATAATCCAAGGCTATCACACTATTTTTCACTAATTATTTTACTCATCCATATCTTATGCGCATGTGCCTCATCTTTTCATTGTATACGCTATTATAAGAAACACCTATTACTACTTGCAAATCACAATGGATACACTGGTGTGTCACTTTCTTCCCATAATGGCACATCGGCTAGGAGATTTCTCAACCACTGAGCTTCCCTCTCTTCCAGTGATATGGACTCAAACTCTATGGTAGAGCGTGATGTACAAATCTGTTTATAGGATTTCCACAATATAGAACCTCTTCCTAGGGAGAACACATATCCACTGGTTGAACTTAGTTCATCATTGTCCGAGATCTAGTTTGTATCCCAAAATCCTTCAAGAACTGTAGGAAATTTTTATAGTGCAAACCTAGACCAATAGTATCTCTCAAATACCTTATGATTCGGTCACCTTTGATGAATCCTCCTTTGACTTGGGCGATACAAGCAGCATTATCTTCGTATAATATTGTAGGATTTTGTTTGTTTATAGAAAGATTGCATTCCCCTTGAATATGTTGAGTCAGTGATCTTAACCAAACACATTCTCGGCTTGCCTCAAGAAGTGCAAGTATCTCAGCATGATTAGAAGATGTAACGGCAATTGTTTGTTTTGTAGAGCGCCATGAGATAGCAGTGCCCCCCAATAGTGAATACATATCCGGTTTGTGATCTTCCTTTATCCGGGTTAGATAAATATTCAGCATCTGCATAACCAATCAATTCGGATTTATGATGTTTTGAATATAGCAATCCCATATCGCGAGTTCCATTAATATTACGAAGTATATGTTTAATGCCATTCCAGTGACTTATTGTTGGTGCTGAACTGTATCTTGATAACAAATTTACACTAAAGGAAATGTCTGGGCAAGTGTTATTAGAAAGGTACATTAATGCACCAATTGCACTAAGATAGGGTACTTATGGGCCAAGAATTTCTTTGTTATCTTCACGTGGAAGAAAAATGTCCTTTTGTGGATCGAGTGAACATACAACCATTTGTGAACTCAATGGATGAGATTTATCCAAATTGAATCGCTTAAGGAATTTTTCGACATAAGCTGATTGGTGGACGAAAATTCCATCTGTCAAATGTTCAACTTGTAAGCCAAGGTAAAATTTTGTTTTGCCAAGATCTTCCATCTCAGATTCCTTGCATAAATAAGTTGCTGCTATTGTGAGCTCTTTAAGAGTCCCTATTATATTTAGATCATCAACGTAGATCGCAATAACAACAAATCCAGAATCAGACTTTTTAATAAAAACACATGGACTAATGGGATTGTTAATATAACCTTCTTTGACAAGGTATGTACTAAGACGATTATACCATATTCGTACAGATTGTTTCAATCCATACAAGGATCTTTGTAATTTGATCGAGTAATTTTCCCGTGGGTATGCGCTATATGCTTCAGGCATTTTTAATCCTTGTGGGATTTTTATGAAAATGTCACTATCGAGTGATCCACAGAGGTAAGCAGTTACCACATCCATCAAATGCATATGAAGTCCTTCAGCAACTGCCAAACTAAGAAAAAATCTAAGTGTAATTGCCTCCAACATAGGAGAATATGTTTCTTCATAATCAATACCATGTCTTTGTGAGAAACCTTGTGCTACAATTCGTGCCTTGCATCTTACAATCTCATTGTTTTCATTACGCTTTCATATGAATACCCATTTGTAGCCTATAGGGCGTACATTTTTAGGGGTTTGGACTATAGGTCCAAAAACTTTACGTTTTGCAAGTGAATCTAATTCAGCATGAATTGCTTGTTCTCATTCTTTCCAATCATTTCTACGTTGACATTCTTGAACTGATTTTGGTTCAAGGTCCTCGCTTTCATTGATTAAATCGATAGCAACTTTATATGAGAAAATTTGATCAATATGGATTTTGTTTCGGTTCCATTTTGTTCTTGTAGCGACATAGTTCATCGAGATATCCTCATTATCAATATTTAAATTTTCAAGTGTTTGAGTCTCGGCTGAAGTTTCCATTTCAGGTATTTCACAAGTCGCGTTATTTGCAGGATTTTTAACAATCTCAGAGTTGCCATCTCTCTGATTTTGTTCTTTTTTATTTCGCGGATTTTTATCTTTGGAACCGATAGGTCTTCCACGCTTTAAGCGTGCATTCGACTCATTTGCTAATCCGCTAGTAACTTGCTCTTTCGGAATATCAATTCGAGTAGGAGCATTTCCAGCTGGTATATGTGACTTAGTCACTCTCCTTGTATATTGAATACATCTGGAAGTTGACTACAAATGTATAATTTTATTGAACTTCCTTTTCAGATTGCTTTGTGCGATGATCAAAATGATATAAAGATGATACATTCCATGAAATTTGAGATGTTTCCAACTTTCTCCCCCTGAGTTTCATCAAATTGGCAATCAGCAAAACATGCTATAATAGGTCTCTAGTTAATGGTTCAACATATTTTATAATTGATGCAGATTCAAAGCCAATATAAATTCCTAATCTTCTTTGTGGTCCTATTTTTGTTCGTTGTGGTGGAGCGATAGGTACATATATACCGCGCAACCAAAGATTTTTAAATGGGACAAACTTGGTTCATACCCAAGTTGGAATGGGGAGTATTTATGACGAGATGTTGGTTTAACTCGAACCAGAGCTGCAACATGTAATATGGCACGTCCCCAAGCAGAACTAGGCAACTTAGTTCTCATAAGTAATGGTCTAGCAATTAACTGCAGTCTTTTTATAAAAGATTCCGCTAAACCATTTTGTGTATGTACATGTGCCACAGGATATGGTGTCGCCTAGGGTGTTAGAAAAATAAGATAAATATAAGCCAAAAAACAATACACTTTCACCCTAGACAAGCACGGTATTGCAAGTATTACAGGACGTATGCAAGTTTTAATGATAAGTTAGATTCGTTCTCAGGGACTTAGTGTGTTATACGAATGGGTAAATAATAACTAGTAAGAAGCAATTAATTAAAGACAGAAACTAAAGATGAATAATTTGAGATAATTACTTAAACTAAGGAAAAATAAAAGACAATAAAATAAAAGATAAGAATATGAGATGAGAAGTATAGCTTAGGTTTTGCTAGTATGCACTAATCCTTCTAATTCTTTCTATCAAATTTAGTTAATAAGGGAGATAATTAGCTCTTAGATACTTAGTCAGGATTCTAAATTCCCATACCTTAGATCTTGCGAGCGACTAAGGGGGCTACATACACATCATGAGGCAGCCTAAACTTAGGGTTATCCTACGCCACTAGTTTCTAAGCAATTCAATTCCAAACATGATGATAGTGATTAAATTATACCCTGATGACTATCTAGCTAGAATTAGTGTTGTCAAGACCAATATCGACACTAGACGTTATGTGGTGTTTCAATAATTAGACCCCCAGTTAAGGTGATCATCTAACTACTATTAAGAAAGCCTAAAGTGACCAGTTCTAGGACAGGCAATAATTCAAAACACATAAACAAATATATAGGTAAGAAGCTAATATCAGATTAAAACATATAATTTTTAAAGAAACTTAGATAGAAAGAAAATAGAATTCATAGATTATACATGATACAAAACCCAAGCTATGGGAAAATTAGTTCATACCTGAAGGAAATAAACTAAAAGAAATAATGAAAGACTTCATCTTGCTCTCTACAGTAATTCTGATGATAATAAACCTAAGGACTAATTACTATGAGGCAAGGATGATTTAAAAGTGATATAAGGGTGTATTTATTGTTGTATCAAAGCCCTAATTCGTTTTCTTGAAGGAGAAGGTAAGTAGTGGAATCCTAGCCCAACTCAAATTCGTAACCCTAAAACATGAAACCAGACCCGTTTTTGTTTTGGTCCTAAGAGCTTCAATTCTTATTCGTTTGACTCTTATGAGTAGTCTAAATTCATCGTCTCGGAAAGATCTTCAACTTTTCTCTTGACCGTTTCTCCAAATACCCCACAGATTTTGAGATATAAGCTGATTTGTGGTCGTGGGTGGTGAAATTCAGATTTATGGCAGCTTTTCCTTTTTTATATTTTTAGCTTTTCTTTCCTTATCTCCAATTTCCATATCTTGTAGTCTTTGACTTGGACTCTAATTAATCTCCATAATTATCTTTAAAGCTTCACACTAAATAAATAATTAAACCCAATATGCTCTAGAAATAATAATTTACTAAATCAAGACTAGAAATAGGAAAGTGTAGTATTTCTTAAGAAAATCGATTAGAAAGACGTCTAAATCACTAAAAATGATGTCTCCGACTACTATTAATTCATAACAAATGAGGAGACATCAAGACCCCCAACTCAAAGTTGTATCGTCCCGATACAATAAAGATAAAAACAAAGGGAAGTCTTTAAATACATACCTAGGTAATTTTATCACAATGGGAAGAACATAGCATAATATATAGAATAGACATAAATCAATTACTCTGAAAATTTCATGCAATAATATTCATAAACTACAAACCTGTATACTTCTCATATCCACAGTTAACACGGTTTGAATTCAAGATTAGATTAGCTTCGCAATGTAAGAAGGATTGGGACTTTACTCAGTTCACCAAGGAAGCTATAGATTGTTCATCGAACTTTACTAGTATTTAAAGATCCATTTAACTACTCTCTATTGGCTCAATCACTTCTCGATTACATAGCAAAGAATCAAAAGGCCTTTAAGGTTGTAATTTAGGCTTAGGGACGGTATGGTAGTATATTTGGATAATTTAGAGTGAGCTTTTGGCTCTCTCCTCACTAGCCATCAACGAATCGCCCTAGAGCTTGAGTTACTCTCATAAAACGTTTCTCACTCAACCCAATGATTTCTTTGATGCATAAATTAGCATCCCCAATAACCCACTTAAAACATAAGATGTTCACATAAAAATTCCTATTTGTCGGTTCGAATATAAATATTCTTTTCAAATCATTTTTTTTCATTTGTATAGCTATGACTCTCTTTTTAATGTTGAGATATCACGCTATTTTTTCATAAATTATGCCTTTTCATAACTTTAGCTCGTAGCTTATTTTTCATTCACTATTACCCCGGCAAAGGGTTACAATATAAATTTGTGAATCATCAGCAATATAATAACAGAGCACAACTAATAAGCTCCAAAAATCCAAACCCAATAATATTTCCCATAATGGTGGACCCACCACCCCAAACTCAAGCTCTAAAACAATTGTCTATGCATCGCGATTCGAGTGTGGGTCATATGGAAAAGTCCTATAATATAAAGGGATATGGCTTATAATGTGTTAAACAAAAAGGCTTTAGAAAGGCTAGAAGGGGCTGAGAAGGATATACAATATAAAATCAAATAACAAGGTGAGAAGGTATAAAAAGGCTTCAAGTGACTTCAATATGAAAGAACTGGCTTAATCATTTTCTACACCATGCAATTTTGTTATTTTCTTACCTTTAGCACTTTCATCAAATGGGTTTGTCAACTAGCTTGGATCTCACGGCCTACACACTACTCAAGGTTCCCTGAGATCGAACATACTTTCTATCGCATTGCTTACTAATCTTTTCTTTACAATCAATGTGTGTTTTCCTGCAAATACTCAAAGCATACAAAATAAAATAGCTCATAAACATACTACTTACTATCATCAATTCACTGAGCTTATGCTTTCAAGCTATTAAACACACTCTACATCTAATTCCCATGTATCAAAAATTTTAATTTCTACCTAAAAACAGAAAAATGAAGATGAGAGACAACGAATCCCCACACCCCCAACTCAAAAATGAGCCGTGCCCCCACGACTCAAAAAAGACTCGAAACAGAAATTAAAATTAGCAGATAAAGCATTTATAGAAATGGTAAGGAAGAAAGAGAACATACTCTCGAGGCTATTGTCTCGCATTATCGATATCCAAGATAGGATTTTCTTGATCTTTCGTTAATTTCTCAAGGAGTGTCATGATGTACACTTGATTGGATTTGATTTGTGCCTCATCATTGGCTAAGGAAGTTTGAGCTTCTTCGAAATTATTTAAACGCCCTTCCATCTTCTCTTGCCAACTTTGCTCCTTTTCTTATTTTGAGACTTGCGTAGAACCCGCTCCTCTCAAGACTTTCATGATCTAAGCATAATCAATATAACTTTTCTTAAATTCGAATTTATCTTCTTCACCCAATATTATATTCGCTTTTTGCACAAGACACGTGATCATAGTAGGATATTTAACATTATAAACTGATTTAGGAGAGACCGGAAACCGCATCACCTCCTCAAAGATCAACTGTGCCACATCCACTTCTTCTCCTCTCAAAATACAATCCAAAAGTAGAGCGTTCTTTTTAGTCACATCCAAAGTTCTTGTGTTTACAAAGACATTAGGGATAAGGAAATTGTGCCAAACTCTAGCATCCGGTTGAAGATATTTGTAAGGCCAAGGTGCCTTCAATTCTCCCTTATGTGGTTGCACTTTCTCTTATTCTAAAACATGCTCGAAAAGTAAATCCCAATCACAGATTATTTGTTTAGCCACCGCTTCACTATACTTGCATGGTCCAATTCATTTCTTAAACTGGAAGTGGTTTCTAATCTCTTTAACTGTGAAAGGAACTAACTTTCCTCTAATCGGAACACAACCTTCACTATCTCGGCTATAGAGGCCTAAATAGAAATCTAAAACTAACTCATGACATAAATCGGAACGTCTTACCATGAATGTAGACCAACCCAATCTTTCACTAAGCTCCAGGAATCTCTTGTACTCTCCTGTACCAACTTCTTCATCGAATACTTTCTCATAAGCAAAAGGTAGTTCCTTTAATTATTTTTCTGCAGAAGCTATCAAGGCCTTTGAAGCTTTCTCTTTATCTTCGGGTGTAGTACCTTTGAATGGAAGAGGTTGTGTTTTCTTCTTGGAATAGAGTGGAACCCTTTTTCCCATAGAATTGAACATAGCCGGCTTACCTCCCATTTCATTATCGATTTTACCCTTGGCTTTGGAACTAGAACCTTTGTTACTTGATTACTTCTCAATTGAACCCAATACCTTGCTTTTCTTCACCTCCCTTTTGTTAGACAATGTTTCTGTTCTTTGAGTCATCTCAATTAACCCCCAACTCAAAGCTTTAACAACTCTTGAAATTTAAAACTCTTGATTATAGGTTGAACAAGCTTGATTTGGTTTAGGAAAGGTGTTTTGATGATGAATCTCAATGTGGGTAAGATGAATTCTTGATGAATTGGTATGGATTTAAGAAACTGTATGATGAATTTTGAAAATTTAAGCTTTTGATTCTTCAATCTAATGTGTTTGGTGAGATTTGGGTGATTGAATCTCCTTTGTAATGATGTGGAGAGAAGATTTGATGTGTTTTTATGATGAGTGGGTAGTGTTTTGGTGTTTGGGGAAGGTTTGAATGAGCTTCAATGGAGTTGGGAGAGGTTTGGAGAAGAAAGATATGCTTTAAGGACTAATAATTTCGGAATATACAACCCTCTTTCTCTTTTATAACCTAAAACCGAAGCTTTCTTCTCTCTCCAGCGGCGCTGGGCGGCATACCGGACGTAGGGCCCGGCATGCCAATTCTGGAGCTGCTGAGTTCTGAGTTACGTCAAAATACCCGAGTCCTAGACACGTGGGCACGGGTTTTTCCTCTGGCCGGCATACCGAAGATATCTCCCAGCATGCTGGTGCTGCCGATGCTCGAAATTCCACCTTTCTGTATTGTACACGTGACGACACCCGTGGGCACGGGTTTTCTTCTCGCTAGCATACCGGAAATGTAGCCCGACATACCGGTGCTGGCATCTCTCGAAAGCTAACCTTCTGTCTTGAACACGTGGCCTTACCCGTGGGCTCGGGTTTTCTGCCCGCCGGCTTACCGGTGTTAATGGCCGGCATGCCGGTGAGGCAGTCTGAATATTCCGTAAAATTTTGTTTTTCCTCCCAAACTTGATTTTTTTAACACCTAAACATCAAAAACACTAATACCTTTCTCAAATATGCAACATCAACTAAAAACAACTAAACTAAACACAAACTAAAAACATAAAAATCATAAAAACATTAAAAACTGCGGGTTGTCTCCCGTACAACACTTTTATTTAACGTCTTTTTAAGTTAGACGCGTTACCTCTATCAAGATTTGCGAATTTAGCCTCCTCAATAACGAGTTAGGCTATGAACGTCATCTAATCTACGCTTGATCCCCTTCTTGGGTCGGATTTCTATCACCTTGGCTGAAACAACCTTAGTGACAATGAATGGTCCCATCCACGAGTCTTTGAAACTTCGTGGCCTATTTTCACGTTTGTGAGCTTTCCATAAAACTTCATGGACAACCCCAAACTCAATGTTTGGATCAGTATCCACAGGTTTTACATGGATCTTTCCTGTAGGGAATTTGTGATGTGAAAGGCTGTGGATGACAGGAACGGTGGGATCTAACTTCCTCGGTTTCTTACCCAAGACATAGAAGGTCTCAGATACATTCTTAGCATGAAGGGTAATGGTCCCTTCTTGGAAGTTGATGGCACTTTGACTTGTGGCCATGAAAGGTCGTCCAAGTATGATTGGAACCTGCTAATCTGCATCAAACTCAAGTATAACAAAGTCAGTAGGGATGGGGATACTACCTGCTCGGACAAGGACGTCCTACACTGTTCCCCATGTCTTGGTAACTGAGTTGTCAGCTGATGTCTCCCTATTTGTTCTAATTATTATCCCTCTGGAGACATCATTTTAGGTGAATTATTGACTTATTAGCTAGACTTTTATGCATAATTTTTCATATTACACTTTTCCCCCTTGGAATTTAACTATTTGCATTTTTTGAGCTTTTGTGCGTAAATTTGACTGTTTTTGATGCAAAGTTAAATAGGTTCTTGAATTTCATGAAAGACCAATCCAAGGTGGAGAAGTGAGAATAAAGTCTTAGTGTATTTTAGAGTGGTAGGAAATGTTTTTACTAGAGTTTCTATTTTTAGAGTGCACTTTCCTATTTCTATTTCTTGAATTATTGATTTATTCTTTTTAAGCATATGCGGTTTAATTATTTATTTAATGTGAAGCTTTAAAAGATAAATGGTAATTTCTTAGAGACCAAGTCAAGTTAGAAAAGGAAAAGAAAAGGATTTACATGGAAATAAGAAGATTTAGGACGGATATATACAAAGAAGGAAAAGATAAAGCTGCCTTATGAATCTGAAATTCTAGCCACGTTTTAAAGATAATTCCATAACTAAAGATTTGCTAGGATTCTGGACGAATGGTCTGCACCAATAGAAAGCTCTTTCCAAGACAAGCAGTTTCATATATTGTAACTCCTCAAACGGATAAGTATTGAAAAAGATATGACCAAATCAAATCAGCAGCAAAATCTTACCTTTCCTAGAATTTAGGGTGGCGAATTTAAGAGTCCTTGACTTATCTTCCACTCCAAGTAAATTCGACCTAGGGGTTTCTAACACCTATAAATACACCCCTTAGCCTCCTCTTTTACACACACTTCATATAATTATCAAAGAGGCTTAAGGATTCAAGTCAAAGCAAGCCGGAAGGAAGAAAGATGAGAGTTGGAGACTGTCTATATCTCCATTCAAAGCCAACCCCAACCTCTTAATTAGGTTTATTTATTTTCTTTCTGTAAAACATTATGTCTTTTAATTTATTTGTTTTAGTTTTATTTTCCATTATGAGCTAAACTTCTTAAGTGCTTGAGAATCGCTATAAGGGTTGAACCTTAATTTATTTAGTTAATTCTTTCTGATTTGGGATTTTTATAATTTAATTCGAATTGAGTAATTTAGTATTGTTTGTTATCGTAATTTAATTTCACTATATTTAATTTGGCCAATTAGACATAGGTTTGAGTAATTAGGCTATTCACTTTGGTGGGGAAGTGATCATCTTGACGGGGGGTTTAATTACTGACATAGATAATAAACGTAAGATAGAAATTATTGATCCTGACGGACTTAGTTAATCTTATAGCCAATTGGGTAGAGAACCTGATGTCTCCTCATTTGTGATAGATTAATGTTAAGATGAGACATCATTTTAAGTGATTTAGAAGTCAATAATGTCGATTTTCTTGAGTTTTAGTGCGCTTTCCTATTTTGAGTCTTGATTTGTATAATTATTGTTTTTAGAGCATATTGGGTTTAATTATTTATTTAGTGTGTAGCTTTAAAGATAATTATGGAGCTTAATTAAATTACAAGTCAAAGACAACAACTTATGGAAAGAGATGTGCATGGTAATTGGAGATAAGGAAACAAAAGCTAAAAAGATGGAAAAGGAAAAGCTGCCTAAATCTGGGATTCTGCATACACGTCCAAAGATATGCGTTTTTACCTAAGAAATAGGCCGATTTTGGTAATTTCCTTCTAAAGGGTCAAGATAATTCTGTTGCGATTCTTTTGGTATTTTATGGAGCAAAATCCGACCAATAACGAAGAAGATATGCTCAAAATGGTGCAGCAGTGTTTATCTTTATTTCCATACGAATTTGAGTTGGGCTAGAAGTCCATTACCTTAACTCTTCCTCAAGAAAACGAATTAGGTCTTCTAAACACCTATAAATACACCCTTATATCACTTGTAAATCATCCTTGCCTCATAGTAATTAGTTCTTAAGGTTTTATTCTTCCAGTTTATTGTAGAGAGCAAGATGATGTCTTTTGTAATTTCTTTTAGTTTATTTCCATCAGGTATGAACTAAACTCCCCATAGCTTGGGTTTCGCATAATGTATAATCTATGGATTCTAATTCTTCTATCTAAGTTTCTTTGGGAATTATATGTTTTAATCTGATATTAGCTTCTTACTTTATATTTGTTTATGTGTTTTGATTTAATGTCTTTCCTAGAACTGATCACTTTAGGATTGTTTTAAGAGTACTTAGATGGTCTCCTTGACAGGGTGTTTAACTATTCAACCACCACATAATGTCTAGTGTCGATAGCAGTTCTGACAAAACATACTTCTAACTAGATAGTCATTAGGGTTTGTTTTAACCACCATGTCACCAATTGATTGTAGTGTGCTGGATAGGGCCTTAGTGGCGTTTGATAACCCTATTTGAGTCCTCGTCTTGGTTGTGCCGTAGCCCCCTTAGTCGCTCTCAAGGTCTAAGATTGGGGAATTTAGAATCCTGACTAAGTATACCAAGAGCTAATATTCTCCCTTGTTGACTAGATTTATAGATAGAATTAGAAGGATTAGTGCATACTAGCAAAACCTAAGCTATACTTCTCATCTCATATTTATTATCTTTTATTTTAGTGTCTTTATTTTCTTAGTTTTAATTGATAATTTCGAATTCTGCTCCTTTTACTTTTCTGTTCCCTAATTATTTACTTTTACTCGTAATTTCTACTCTCGCGATTAACACATTTAAGTCCCTAAGAACGAACTCTATTTATCATTAAAACTTGCATATGTCCTGTAATACTTGCAGTACTGTGCCTGTCTAGGGTGAGAGTGCATAGTTTCTTGGCTTAATTTTATCTTATTTTTATCACACCCTAGGCGACACCAAGTTTTTGGCGCCGCTGCCGGGGACTTGAGTCTCGTTAGCGTGTGGGTTATCTATTTCGAGTTTTGGTTTTTAATTAGTTTTTACTTTTCAGTTTCTAGTTTAGCTTTTATTTTTCCAGATTTACGCTTGTGGTTTGCTTTTTAGTCTATTTTCAGGTTTCACGGTGTTTAATTCTTGGCCTCCTTTATCGGAGCCTGAGAGGAGCTTCAGACCTTACAACAAACGAGTTCGTGAGGAAAGAGCCTTGAGAAGAGTTATGGAAGCCCGACTAACCCCACCAGTAGGAGGACAACAATTACCAGGAGGAGGATTGCAACAAGATCCACCACTTGGACCACCTCTCGGTCAACAAGATCCACCACTCGGTGGACAAGAAGGACAACAACTACCAGCAGGAGGAGGTAATGGGAATAATATTAATAATCAACAAAACCGAGTTGAACAAGACCTACCTGGCCTTAATGTACCATTCCATGTTCAACCCATCGGTTACCGCCCTCCTGAGATTCCGAATATCAAATTTAGACCCGATCCCGGTATGCTCAGTCAATTTCAAAGTTTCGGACTCTATACTGGTACAGCTATTCAAGATCCAGTAAAAGCGATTCAGAAGTTCATGCAGATTTGTGATGCCTACATTACTCCTGGTATTACACGCGAGCAACTGTATTGTCATATGTTTTCGTTTTTTTTTTACCGGGAGAGCTAGCGATTGGCTAGAAAGAGAACTACATGGAACCATTCACTCTTGGAGAGAACTTCAAGCCGCATTCTTTAACCGATTTTATCCGAAGAGCATGAGACTCAAGGATCAAACCGAGCTTGCAAGATTTTCTCAAGAATGGAGAAACAGTGGGAGAAGCATGGACAAGGTTTCAACAAAAATTAATTAGATGTCCGCTCCATGGTTATACATCTGCTTTACAACTGGCTATGTTTTATGAAGGTCTTAATGACAAAGGTAGAGAAAAGGTGGATAACATTGGAAAGGGTAATTTTGTGTCCATGAATCACAATGAAGCTTCCGAGGTGTTAGAAAATATTATGGAACAAGAAAGAAGTTGGCCCTCAACGCGAGCTTCTGTTGCAAAAACCCGAGGAACGCTTCGTTTAGATGCAGAAACTGCGAACTCAGCTCAAATATCCTCGTTAGAAAATCAAATCAAGGAGCTGAGAATCGCAATGGAGAAGAATTTAGCCGCTACAAAGGTAGTACAAGAAGCACAAGGTTGTCAACAATGTGGAGTTAAGATCATATATGGGAAGAGTGCGAATTAAATCCGCAATCTGTTTACTTTATATCCAACCGATGGGGCAATCGCAACCATCCGGGTATGCAGTATTAAAATCCACAAGGGGCCGCTAATCCTAGTCATTATCAACCGCGATCCCAGAACAACTCTTACCAACAGAGAGGTCAGTACCAAAACCAATATCAGAATAGACCTGCTCCTCCACAACAACCTGCTCAAGACGCCTATACCGATTCACTAGATCAGAAAGCTTTACCTCAGTATCCGCAAGAAGGATCTATGGATAATACACAGATAGTACAAGCTCTGGACCGTTTGAACACGACTATAAACGCTCAAGAAGAAAAGGTCCGAGGACACGATGCCATACTTCAGATGCTAAGTACTCAAGTAACACAGTTAAAAAAAGTGTTAACAAGTGTAGTAGAACAGAAAGAAGTAAAGAAAATCGAAGGAGGTGAAGACAATGATGGGTTCGAAGCTTGCATGGCTATATGCCTTGAAATTGAAAAAGCGAAAGAGGAAGCACCACATGCGGCCATTAGTGCCGTGGAAGTTCCCAGTGTTGAAGAAGAACCAACCAAGTCCAGCCCCGAGGAATCTGTTTATGTGGAGGACGATCAAGAGAAAGACGAATTCATAGAGTTACTGAGGAAGGTGCAAGAGGAGATTAGATCGGTAATGGATTATGCAGCTGAGTTGGCTAAAGAGAAAGAGGAAGAGGCCTCAAAAGAGAAAGAAGATGAAGTTGCACCTGCTGTGCTAGAAGAGAAAGAAGAAGAAAAGGTGGAATCACCACCTGTTGTTCAACCAGTATCATCAACAATTCCTGATACAAATCCTAAAGATGACACTGTTCTCAAGACATTTGTAGAGGCATACCAACCTGAAAATATCAACGCCCAAATGCTTGAGATTACGAAGAGAGGACTTACACCGCAACAAGTTTATACGCAAGTTATTCCTGAGAAGGAGGCGAGTGTAGAGATCCCGAGAGAGAACCTGAGCGTTTCGAGAAGAAGTGAAAGAGAGCTACCTACAAAGCTTAAAGATCCGGGAAGTTTCAACCTTCCTATTCAATTACATGGTATGCTCAAAGTGAAAGCAATGTACGATGTGGGTTCTGGTGTGAATCTTATGCCTAAGTCCGTGTTCGAGAGACTTGGACTATAGAAATCAGAGAAGACTCCAGTGAAGTTGTAGTTTGCTGACAACTCAGTGAAAAGGACATGGGGAACAGTGGAGGACGTTTTAGTCCGTGCAGGTAATATCGCCATCCCTGCTGACTTTGTTATTCTTGAGTTTGATGCAGATAAGCAGGTTCCAATCATACTTGGACGGCCTTTCATGGCCACAAGTCAAAGTGTGATCAACTTCCAAGAAGGGACCATCACCCTTCATGCAAAGAATGTATCCGAGACCTTCTATGTCTTGGGTAAGAAACCAAGGAAGTTAGATCCCACCATTCCTATCATCCACAACCTTTCACATCACAAAGTCCCTCCTGAGAAGATCCACTTAAAACCTGTGGATACTGAGCCAAACATTGAGTTTGGGGTTGGCCATGAAGTCCTATGGAAAGCTCACAAACGCGAGAATAGGCCACGAACTTTCAAAGACTCGTGGATGGGACCATTCATTGTCACTAAGGTTGTTTCAGCCAAGGTGATAGAATTCGCCCCAAAACTGGGGTCAAGCGCAGATTAGTTGACGTTCATAGCCTTACTCGTTGTTGGGGAGGCTATATTCGCAAATCTTGACAGAGGTAACACGTCTAACTTTGAAAGACGTAAAACAAAAGTGCTGTACGGGAGACACCCCATAGTTTTTTTATGTTTTCATGTCTTTTACGTTTTTAGTTTAAGTTTATTTTAGTTGTTTTTAGTTGATAATGCATATTTGAGAAAGGTATTAGTGTTTTTGGTGTGTAGGAATTGGAGAAATCAAGTTAGGGAACGCGAGGAAAATTTTTGGAGCGCAAGAATGACCTGCGCGGACTACCCCACGGTGTACCCCCTATACCGCAGGGATGGTCCGCGTGGTCAAAACACGTGCCACGGTTGGAGCCACGGGTTTGATCCGGAAACCGAGAAAAATTAACCCGCGGACTACCCCCCTATACCGCACCATGGTCCGCGCCTCAGAAACGCGTGCCACGGGGTGAGGTCCACGGGTATTTTGACGGAGATAGCTACAGATGGCGCGGGGTACCCTCCGGTGTACCGCGCCCTGGTCCGCAGCTCAGAAACACGTGCCACGGGGTCCTACCACGGGTGTTAACCAGTGAGAAATTTTTTTCGAGCATCAGATGTCACGGTATACCCCATGGTCCGCAGGGGTAGTCCGCGCGAGCCGCCAGAGAGAGAAAATAAAGGGTTTCAAGGCTATATGAAGATCTAAAGCTCATTATTCCGAATTTATTAAACCTTAAACCTCTTTCTTCTCTCCAAAACTCTCCTAACTCCATTAAAGCTCATCAAAACCTTCACCAATCACAAAAACACTACCCAATCATCAAGAGAAACACATCAAACCTTCTCTCCACATCATTACAAGAGAGAATAAAATACCCAATCTTCACCAAATCCATTCAAATTGAAAAATCAAAGATCCACAATTTCAAAATTCATCCTACAATTTCTTAAATCCAAGCCAACCCATTACAAATCCACCTCACCCACATAGTGATTCATCATCAATTCACCTATCCTAGGCCAAATCAAGCTTGTTCAACCACTAATTCACAAGTTTAATTTCAAGGGTTGCTAAAGCTTTGAGTTGGGGGTTAATTGAGGATGACTAATAGAACAACAATCTTAGCTAACAAGAGGGAGGTGAAGAGCAACAAGGGATTGGATTTAAACAAGAAGAAATCAATTGACAAAGGTGCTAGTTCTAAATCAAAGGGTAAAGATAAAGTTGAAAAGAGTGGGATACCTTTGTTTGATCGTAATGGTAAAAAGCTTTACTTTTATGCAAAGGAGAGAACACAACCTCAACAAGATCTTATACCTATAGAGAAAGTAGATACTTCAAGGGCCCTGAAGACTTCTGCAGAGAGACAATTAAAAGAACTACCTTTTGCTTATGAGAAAGTATTCAAGGAAGAAGTTGGAGATGGAGAATATGCAAGATTCTTAGAGCTTGGTGAGAAATTGGGTTGGTCTACGTTCATGGTAAGACGTTCTGAATTATGTCATGAATTAGTTTTGGATTTCTATTTAGGCCTCTTTAGCCGAGATAGTAATGGTGTTCCGATTAGAGGAAAGATAGTTCCTTTCACAGTTGAGGAGATTAGAAACCACTTCAAGTTTAAGAAATTGAAAGGTTTTTGCAAATTTGAAGAAGCAGTTGCTAAGCGAAAAATCTTTGATGAGGAATTACTTTTTGAGCATGTATTAGACAAAGAGAAAGTGCAATTACATAAGGGCGATTGAAGGCACCTTGGTCTTACAAATATCTTCAAGCAGATGCGCGAATTTGGCACAATTTCCTTGTCCCTAATATCTTTGGGAACACACAAACTTTGGATGTGACTATGAAGTACGCTCTACTGTTGGACTGTATTTTGAGAGGAGAAGAAGTTGATGTGGCACAGTTGATCTATGAGGAGGTGATGCGATTTTCGGTCTCTCCTAAATCAGTTTATAATGTTAAATTTCCAACTATGATCACGTGTCTTGTGCGAAAAGCGAATGTAGTATTGGGTGAAGAAGAGAAACTCGAATTTAAAGCGAGTTATATTGATAATGCTTGGATCAAGGATATCTTTTGAAGAGCGGGTTCTACGCAAGTCTCGAAAGAAGAAAAGGAGCAAAGTTGGCAAGAGAAAATGGAGGAGCGTTTAACGAAATTTGAAGCAGCTCAAACTTCCTTAGTCAAAGATGTGGCACAAATCAATGCTAATCAAGTGCACATCATGAAACTCCTTGAGCAATTAACGAAAGGTCCAGCAAATCCTACCTTGGATATCAATGATGCGAGGCAATAGCCTCGAGAGTATGTTCTCTTTCTTCCTTACCATTTCTGTGAATATGTCTATCTGCTAATTTTAATTTCTGTTTTTCGAGTCTTTTTCGAGTCGTGGGGACACGGCTCATTTTTGAGTTGGGGTGTGGGGATTCGTTGTCTCTCATCTCAATTTTTCTGTTTTTTGGGTGAAATTAAAATATTTGATACATGGGAATTAGATGTAGAGTGTGTTTAATAGCCTGAAAGCATAAGCTCAGTAGATTGATGATAGTAAGTAATATGTTTATGAGCTATGTATTTGTATGCTTTGAGTATTTGCAGGAAAACACACGTTGATAGTAAAGAAAAGATTAGTGAGCAATGCGATAGAAAGTATGTTCGATCTCAGGGAACCTTAAAAGTGTGTAGGCCGTGAGATCCAAGCTAGTTGAAAAACCATTTGATGAAAGTGCTAAAGGTAAGAAAATAGTTAATGACATAGTGTAGAAAGTGATTAAGGCGGTTCTTTCATATTTTGAAGCCCTTGAAGCCTTTTTGTACCTTCTCACCTTGTGATTTTTGAATTTATATGCTATATCCTTCTCAGCCCCTTCTAGCCTTTCTAAAGCTTTTTATTGAAACACGTTATAAGCCATATCCTTTAGATTATAGGACTTTTCCATATGACCCGCACTCGAATCGCGATGCATATACAGTTGTTTTAGAGCTTGAGTTTGGGGTGGTGGGTCCACCATTATGGGAATTATTATTTTGTTGGGATTTTTGAGCTTATTAATTGTGCTTTGTGCTTTACATTGATGATGATTCACATGTTTTTATTGTAACCCTTTGCCGGGGTAATAGTGAATGAAAAAGAAGTTTCGAGCTAATATTGCCAACAAGGGCATTAAAAGAAAAAATATATATATGAGAATTTAGCATGATATCTCAACATTAAAGAGAGTCATAGCTAGAGAAATTGATTTGAAAGGAAAAGAATATATATATTCGGACCGGCAAAGTGTATTTTTATGTGAACATCTTAAGCTTTAATTGGGTTATTGGGGATGCTAAATTATGCATCAAGGAATTCATTGGGTTGAGTGAGAAACGTTTTATGAGAGTAACTCAAGCTCTAGGGCGATTCGTTGATGGCTAGTGAGGAGAGAGCCAAAAGCTCACTCCAAATTATCCAAATATATGATCATACCCGTCCCTGAGCCTACATTACAACCTTAAAGACCTTTTGATTCTTTCCTATGTGATTGAGAAGTGATTGAGCCATTAGAGATTAGTTGAGTGGACCTTTGAAACTAGTGAAAATCGATGAACAATCTATAGCTCTCTTGGGGAACTGAGTAAAGTCCCAATCCTTCTTACATTGCGAAACTAATCTGATCTTGAATTCAAGCCGTGTTGACTGTGGATATGAGAAGTGTACAGGTATGTAGTTTATCAATATTATCGCATGAAATTTTCTGAGTTCTTTGCTTTAAAATTATTCTATATATTCTGCTATGCTTTTTCCCTTGTGTTGAGAATTTTATAAGTGTGTATTTCTAGACTTCCCTTTGTTTTTATCTTTATTGTATCGGGACGATACAACTTTGAGTTGGGGGTCTTGATGTCTCCTCATTTGTGATAGATTAATGTTAAGATGAGACATCATTTTAAGTGATTTAGAAGTCAATAATGTCGATTTTCTTGAGTTTTAGTGCACTTTCCTATTTTGAGTCTTGATTTGTAGAATTATTGTTTTTAGAGCATATTGGGTTTAATTGTTTATTTAGTGTGTAGTTTTAAAGATAATTATGGAGCTTAATTAGAGTCCAAGTCAAAGACAACAACTTATGGAAAGAGATGTGCATGGTAATTGGAGATAAGGAAACAAAAGCTAAAAAGATGGAAAAGGAAAAGCTGCCTAAATCTGGGATTCTGCATACACGTCCAAAGATATGCGTTTTTACCAAAGAAATAGGCCAATTTTGGTAATTTCCTTCTACAGGGTCAAGATAATTCTGTTGCGATTCTTTTGGTATCTTATGGAGCAAAATTCGACCAATAACGAAGAAGATATGCTCAAAACGGTGCAGCAGTGTTTATCTTTATTTCCATACGAATTTGAGTTGGGCTAGAAGTCCATTACCTTAACTCTTCCTCAAGAAAACAAATTAGGTCTTCTAAACACCTATAAATACACCCTTATATCACTTGTAAATCATCCTTGCCTCATAGTAATTAGTTCTTAAGGTTTTATTCTTCCAGTTTATTGTAGAGAGCAAGATGATGTCTTTTGTAATTTCTTTTAGTTTATTTCCATCAGGTATGAACTAAACTCCCCATAGCTTGGGTTTTGCATAATGTATAATCTATGAATTCTAATTCTTCTATCTAAGTTTCTTTGGGAATTATATGTTTTAATCTGATATTAGCTTCTTACTTTATATTTGTTTATGTGTTTTGATTTAATGTCTTTCCTAGAACTGATCACTTTAGGATTGTTTTAAGAGTAGTTAGATGGTCTCCTTGATAGGGTGTTTAACTATTGAACCACCACATAATGTCTAGTGTCGATAGCATTTCTGACAAAACATACTTCTAACTAGATAGTCATTAGGGTTTGATTTAACAACCATATCACCAATTGATTGTAGTGTGCTGGATAGGGCCTTAGTGGCGTTTGATAACCCTATTTGAGTCCTCGTCTTGGTTGTGCCGTAGCCCCCTCAGTCGCTCTCAAGGTCTAAGATTGGGGAATTTAGAATCCTGACTAAGTATACCAAGAGCTAATATTCTCCCTTGTTGACTAGATTTATAGATAGAATTAGAAGGATTAGTGCATACTAGCAAAACCTAAGCTATACTTCTCATCTCATATTTCTTATCTTTTATTTTAATGTCTTTATTTTCTTAGTTTTAATTGATAATTTCGAATTCTGCTCCTTTTACTTTTCTGTTCCCTAATTATTTACTTTTACTCGTAATTTCTACTCACGCGATTAACACATTTAAGTCCCTGAGAACGAACTCTATTTATCATTAAAACTTGCATACGTCCTGTAATACTTGCAGTACTGTGCCTGTCTAGGGTGAGAGTGCGTAGTTTCTTGGCTTAATTTTATCTTATTTTTATCACACCCTAGGCGACACCAGAACCTGACATTCGAAGGTGGATTATGATCGCCCTGACGGGGTTTGTAACACCTGAGAATAGCTCCTAAGTCCACCCTGACGGGGTTAGGAGAATCTAGAATCCCGACTATTACTAGTTACTAATTTGTCCCTTAGTAGAAGCATCAATTTTGTTTATTTTGGTGAAACCTAGCGTGACTCAAGTACTACTCTCTCATCTTTTAGTCTCTTCATATTTAATTTCTTGCATTAGTTTTAACTTAGTTTAAGATTTACTTTAATTGCACTTTAGTCCTTTAATCAAAAACAAAATAAAAATCTATTTCTTTACTTTTAATTTTCATTCAAGCAACTAGTTCCATTTATTGCATAACACTTTGAATCATACCTAATCCGTCCCTGAGATCGAAATCCCGTTTACCGGATATTACTTGGACGACCCGTACACTTGCGGTACGTGTCTTGCCTTTTTAGGTGTGTTTATTTAGAACACACTAGGAGACACCAAGTTTTTGGCGCCGCTGCCGGGGACGGTAGCGTGTGACCACGGTGTTAGCCGTAAGTGTTTTAGTTGCTATTTTTTAGTTTAGTTTTAATTTTTATTTTTCAGTTTTACGCTTTGGGTTGTTCTTGCTTTCTCAGATTTACAGGTTTTGGTATATGCTTGGAAATATCGTGATCCTTGATAATCCCGAAAGCCTAGTTCGAGAGAAAAACTAAAGAGATAAAGAAGCAAGAAAACAAGCAAGGTTAGAAAAAGCAATGGCAGAAGATAATGCTCAAGATCCTGTCCTTCAAGATCCCGTGATTCAGTTGGATGAAAACGGTCTCCCAATAGCTCCACCGGTAGGAGTTCAATTACCAACTCCACCGGTAGGAGTCCAATTACCAGCTCCTCCCGGAAATCGACAACAAGTCAACAATAATGGTGGAGTACCTCATGATTATGGACCGCAGATCTTCCAACCGAAAAACCATGGACCTTTTCATATACCACCACTAGGACTCCGTCCTCCTGCAATTCAAGGAGTTTGATTCAGACCAGACGCTGGAATGATTAACCAGTTTACAATCGTGGGACAGTATAGTGGTGCAGCTCGTGAAGATCCTATATGTGCTATGTACAAGTTTATGCAAATCTGTGATGCATATGTCACCCCTGGAGTAACCCAAGAACAAATGTACTTTCATATGTTTCCAATCTTCCTCATTGGAGGAGCAAGTGAGTGGTATGATCAACAACCACACAACGTGATTGTGACTTGGGATCAACTTCAGACAGCCTTTTTCGACAGGTACTATCCTCAAAGTGTCCGACTTAGCGGGCAATTAGATATTGTTTATTTTCGCCAAGAGCCAGGAGAAACTGTAGGTGCTGCATGGACTCGTTTTCAAACATTATTACGCAAGTGCCCATTACATGGGTACTCTCTTGGAATATTTTATCGAAGTTTAGGTGATGCTGTGAAAGACAAAATCGATAGTATGTGCCAAGGTGGTCTCATGATGGTCACAACTGATCAAGCTCTGATTATCATGGACCGAATTGTGAAGAATGAAAAAAGTTGGCAATCCTCAAAATCATCGGTTAGAGCTTCGGAATGAGGTACTTTGAATTTGGATACAGAAACTGCATTAAACGCTAAGATTGATGCACTTGAGAACAAGCTGAAACAATTATCTATGTCGAATAAGGTTGTGGTAAACGTTGTTAATGAACCAGAATTATGTTCTAGTTGTGGAGGAGATGATCATGGCTGGGAAGAATGTGCCAACAACCCAGAATCCGTATACTTCGTTAATCAGCGAGGTAACTATTCAGGTGGTCAAGGGTATGGAAATCAAAACAGAAATCATCCAGGCTTTCAGTATTCAAATCCACAAGGGGCAACCAATCCTGGAACTTATCAACAAAGGCCTCAAGGGAACAATTATCAGTTTCGAACGCAAAACCAATACCAAGGAAATCAACCTAGAACCGATCAAGACGCGTATGCCGACACATTAGCTCAAAAAGCGCTTCCTTCTCGACCGCAAGAAGGTGCAATTACCGCAAGTGAGTTAGCACTTACTGTAACAAAATACATGACAGATGCAGAGAAGAGGTCAGAGAAAATCGAAAACCAGCTATCTCGATTTATGGACGATACCCACACAAGAGAGAATAAGATAAATGAAACATTGAACTCACATTACGCTTCGCTAAAAGTCTTGGAGACTCAAATATCAAAGATCGCCAACTATTTGAATGTTCGAGGTCAAGGCCAACTCCCGAGTGACACAAAAATTTCTAAACAAAGAGAGGATTGTAACGCAATCACTACCAGAAGCGGTAAAACTGTGCAACCACCACCCTTCCCGGTTATGAAAGAAAAAGAAGTTACTAGAAAAGAAAAACCGTTAGAAGAGGTGGAAGAGAAAGATGAAGAACCTGAAGTGACAGAAGTGGAGAAGATTCCGGAAGTTCCGAAAAAGAAAGATGTTACAGAAACCCGTCCTCCTCCACCTTTCCCTTCAAGAGTTCAGAAGAAAGGAGATATGGTCGAATATTAAAGATACTTGAATAGAGTGAGAGGTATCAATATTAACATTCTGTTGTTAGAAGCCATCAAAGACATACCAAAGTACGTGAAGTTTTTAAAGAGAGCCCTCACCAACAAAAGACCATACTGTGATAATGAAATGGTGGGATTACCTGAAGAGTGTAGTGCCATCTGTCAAAGCAAACTGCCACCAAAGCTACTTGATCCTGGAAGTTTTACGCTTCCCATCTCGATTGGTACTGAGTGGAAAGGGAAAGCTTTATGAGATTTAGGCGCGAGTATTAATCTCATGCCCAAATCAATTTTTGATATGCTGAAAATTGGAGATATGCGACCTACCTCTATGGTCCTACAAATGGCAGATAGATCCCTCGTGCACCCGGAAGGACGAATCGAAGATGTCCTCGTCAAGGCAGGTACGTTAGTCTTTCCCGTTGATTTTGTTATTCTTGAATACGACGCAGATAGGAATGTCCCCATCATCTTGGGAAGACCATTCCTAGCCACGGGGCGTACCTTGATTTATGTAGAAAACGGCGAATTAACCATGAGAATCCAAGACGAGGAAGTCAAATTCAATGTATTTCGAGCCATGAAATTCCCAGATATTCCCGGAGATTGTTTCCGAATGGATATAGCAGAACACGCCGCACAAGAGGTATTTGATTGTTTTAATTATGATGACATCTTGCAGGCTGCGTTACCGGAGATGATGGAAGAGCTAGCCGAAACAGTGGCAGCTCTTAACTCTGAGAATCCAAAGTATAGGCGTCTAGCCTACGAACCATTACGTGATGCAGGGGAGATTGAGCCTCCAAAGAAACCATCCATTGAGTCTCCCCCGAAGCTAGAAGAGAAACCACTTCCATCCACTTGAGGTATGCATATTTAGGTACTAACAACACTCTACCTGTTATTGTTTCAGCTACTTTAACAGGCCCTCAAGAAGACAAACTATTGCGTGTACTAAGAGCGAATAAAGAGGCGATAGGTTGGACTATTGCTGACATCAAAGGCATTAGCCCTTCCTATTGCCAACATAAGATCATTCTGGAAGACAACAGTACACGTTCATTTGAAGGACAGAGAAGATTGATGCCTGCGATGAAAGAAGTGGTAAAGAAAGAAGTGATCAAGCTGCTAGATGCGGGGTCTATCTACCCCATAGCTAGTAGCGATTGGGTGAGTCCAGTTCAATGTGTACCAAAGAAGGGTGGTATCACTACCATCATGAATGACAAGAACGAAGCCATACCCTCGAGGACCGTAGTTGGTTGGAGAGTTTGTATGGATTATCGAAAGTTGAACAAGGCTACTAGAAAAGACCATTTTCCACTCCCTTTCATTGATCAGATGTTGGACAAGCTAGCCGGTAGAGAGTATTATTGTTTCTTAGATGGGTATTCCGGCTACAATCAAATTTGCGTAGATCCTGATGACCAGCATAAGACCACATTCACGTGTCCTTTTGGTACTTTCGCATACCGAAGGATGCCTTTTGGACTATGTAATGCACCTGATACTTTCCAACGTTGCATGATGGCAATCTTTGGTGATATGATTGATCGATTTCTTGAGGTATTCATGGATGACTTTTCTGTTTTTGGAGATAACTTTGATGATTGTTTGCAGAATCTAGAAAAAGTATTGATTAGATGTAAGGAAACCGATTTGGTCTTGAATTGGGAAAAGTGTCACTTTATGGTTCGTGAAGGCATAGTGTTGGGACACAAGGTATCGAGTGCTGGGTTAGAAGTTGATCGTGCGAAGATTGAAGTTATCAAAACTCTACCCCCTCCTGTTCTTGTAAAAGGGGTAAGGAGTTTTCTAGGCCATGCTGGGTTTTATCGTCGTTTTATCAAGGACTTCTCAAAAATTTCAAAACCTTTGTGCAACTTACTCGAGAAGGACACCAAATTCCTTTTTGATGAAGCTTGCATGAAGGCATTACAAGAGCTTAAAGAGAAACTTGTTACTGCGCCAATTGTGCTACCACCTGATTGGAAACTTCCCTTTGAGGTTATGTGTGATGCTAGTAAATCTGCTATGGGTGCGGCGTTGGGTCAAAGAAAAGATGAAGTGTTCTATTCGATTTACTATGCAAGCAAGACCTTCACCAGTGCTCAGATTAATTACACGGTAACTGAAAATGAGCTTTTAGCGGTTGTTTATGCCTTGACAAATTTCGTTCCTATCTCCTTGGGGCGAAAATTGTTGTATTCACCGACCATTCCGCTATTAAGTACTTGATGGAGAAGAAAGATGCGAAGCCGCGATTGATCAGATGGGTTCTATTGCTACAAGAGTTTGATTTGGAGATTCGAGATAGAAAGGGGTGTGAAAATCAAGTTGCTGATCATTTGTCACGTCTTGAAGGTTCAGAGTCGAATAGTAGTCCTGACCTAGTTAATGAAACATTCCCCGATGAAGGCCTATTTGCGATTTATGATGCTACCCCGTGGTACGCTGATATTGCAAATCTTATTGTAATTGGTAACTTTCCCAAAGGAGCCACTTCACAAGACAATAAGAGATTGATGAGCCGTGCGAAACAGTTCTTTTGGGAGGATCCTTTCCTCTACAAAGTATGTGTTGATCAGATGGTGAGAAGATGTATACCTGAGAAGGAAGTTTTAGGAGTAGTTGCGGGTTGTCATGATTCACCTTATGGAGGACACTTCAAGGGCGACCGCACAGCTGCTAAGGTACTACAATCCGGTTTTTATTGGCCTACATTACATAAGGATTGTCATGAGTATGTTAAGAAGTATCATAGATGCCAGTTTACTGGTAATATATCCAAGAGGGATGAGATGCCACGTAACAACGTTCTTGACGTTGAAATATTTGATGTTTGGGGTATTGATTTCATGGGTCCCTTTGTACCATCCAACGGAAACCAATACATCCCATTAGCTGTTGATTACGTAGTCCAAATGGGTAGAGGCTAAAGCTTTACCAACAAATGATTCGCGAGTGGTGATTAAATTCTTGAAATCTCATATTTTCACTAGACATGGTACACCCAAAGTTATTATCAGTGATGGAGGTTCACACTTTGTGAACAAATATCTGAAGACAGTGCTAGAGAAGAATGGGATAAGACATCGTGTTTCTACAGCGTATCATCCACAAGCCAACGGTCAAGCTGAGGTTTCGAATCGAGAGGTAAAATCTATCCTAGAAAAGACTGTTGGTCCTACAAGAAAAGATTGGTCAGCGAAGTTAGAGGATGCTTTATGGGCTGCATTCAAAACTCCTTTTGGTGCATCTCCGTATCGTATGATTTATGGTAAAGCTTGTCACTTACCTCTGGAACTTGAATTGGGTGCATATTGGGCAATAGCGCAGTTGAACTTAGATCCTACTTTGGCTGGTGAGAATCGTATGATGAAATTGAATGAAACTTGATGAGTTTCGGTTACATGCCTATGAAAATGCTAAACTCTATAAGGAGAACACTAAGAGATGGCATGATAACCGTATTCGCGTGAAAAAGATTGAAGTTGGACAGAAGGTTCTGAAATACAACTCCAAGTTCAGTAACTATCCGGGAAAGTTTAGATCGAAGTGGTCTGGTCCTTACGTTGTGACCAAAGTTACGCCTCATGGAGCTATAGAGATTGAACATCCAATCGAGCACCGCACCTTCATGGTGAATGGCCATCGATTGAAAGTCTATCATGGGGCGAGGATACTAATCGCATGGTGGATCCACATCCTGGGGAGGTCATGTACCTCCTTGAAGCCGAATAAATGCGAGAGGTAACCCGTCGAGCTTAACGACGTTAAACAAAAGCCATTTCATTGTATATTAGTTTATTTCTTTAAGTTTTTTTATTCCTAGTGTATTATTCTAAGTTAGTGTCGAGTTTTAGTGTCTACTTTTAAAAGAAATGAGAAAGGTAGTGTGTTAATGGTGCAGGAATTGAGTTTGGGGTGCTTGGAAACGCAAAAGAAAATTCTTGGAAAAATTAAAAAGCTGGTGCGGACTACCCCCACGGTGTACCCCTATACCGCAGGGATGTACCGCGCCTGAAAAACCCGTACCACGGGTCGAGCACCGCGGGTTTTCTACAGAGGCGAGAAAAAAAGAAAGCTGATAGGCGCGGTGCACCATACCCCTACACCGCACGCCCAAAACGCGCGCCACAGGGTATGCACCGCGGGTTTTTTCATGGAGCAGGCGCGGAGTACCCATGCACCGCACCCCTGCACCGCACGCCCAAAACGCGTGCCACGGGGTGCTAGCACGGGTATAATGCAGAGACGAAAAATTCATACCACCCGCGCTGCGGTGTACCCTCGCGGTACACCCATGCACCGCAGGCATGCACCGCGCCAGGCGGTTTGTGAAGAAATCAAGGCCCAGCCAACTTCTAACCTTAAAGAGATAAACCCTAGCCTCTTCCATACGAGTTTTCCAGCTCCCAACCTTATAAAAACACCTTGAAGCTTGATTAAACCTCCACAACAAACACAATAACATCAATAACTCTCTCCTCCATCCTCCATAAACACAACCAAGATCATCAAGCTTTCAAGAGTTCTTCCAAGATTTGTCAAGAAACCAACTTCCTTCATCTAATCCAAGCAAGAAACTCAAGCTATACCAAGTTTTCGTAGCTTTATTCTACCCTTGGTATAACTTGAGTTTGGGGTCAATTCAACCATGACAAACAGAACAGATGCTATGGATTATAAGAAGACGTGTTATACCCTAGGGAAGAACAAGAATTTGCCAGGTTCTACAATTTAAAAGGCCATCAATCTTGATGAGCCTATTGAAGAGAAACAACAAGAAGAGGCACCTGCACAACCACTACACAAGAAATTCACAGCTAGGATAAAGGTACCATCAAAGCCTAAAGAAAAGAAACTAATCCAAGATCAAGGTTCTTCTTCCTCTGCTCTGAATGATTCTTACACACCCCCATGGGCTATCAAATATCAACAACAAATCGATCACCTAAGAAAACAAGTCTTAGCACTTTGGGAGGAAATTGCCAAGATAAATTCACCAAGGAGTAAGGTAACTTTGAACATGGATATTGATAATAATTCTTCTTCTTCAGAGGAGGATATGATGGATCTTTACGGCCAGGTACCTCGTTCTAATTCTTCTTCTTAATTAATGGTAGGCACTAGGTAGTTTAGTTTTTATTTTAATTGCTTTATTGAGTCTTTTTCGAGTCGTGGGGACACAACTCACTTTTGAGTTTGGGGTGGGGTTCGTTGCCTCATCCCAATTTTTTGTGTTTTACATGCTTTTCAGGAAGAAATTTTTTTAGGGTTGCGTTTGTAGAGTGTTTTAAATGCCCCCATCAAGCATGCTTTTTCTGAATTTATGATAGAAAATAGTTGACTTTAGGAGTTAGTATAAAACACACTTTTATTGCATGCAAACATGAGATAATTGATAGGAAAAATTAATGAACAATGCAAAAGAAGTAAACTTGTGCTTAAGGATAATGAGTGGTTTGTAGAATGTGAGATCTAAATGAGTAGAGAACCCACTTAGGTATGAACTAGAAGCAAGTTGTGTAGATAGGAAAAAGATAGATGCATTTCTTTGTTAGCCCTTTGAATCCTTTTTGGCCGTCTATCCCTGAATTAATTGTATCCTTCATAGCCAAATTTTTAGCCTTTAAGCCTTTCTTTTGTCGCCACATTATAAGCCAATATCCCTTTAGACTGTTAGACATGACCATATGACCCGCACTTGAATCACGATCCTGAGACTTCCTGTCTTGAGTTTGAGTTTGGGGTGGTGGGTCCACTATTATGGGAATTTATTGGGTTGGGATTTTTTTTGAGCTTATCAATTGTGCTCGGTTATATATTTTGATGATTCACATGTTTATTATATTGTAACCCTTTGCCGGGGTAATAGTGAATGGAAAAGAAGCTTCGAGCTCATGTTATGAATAGGCATAACTATGAAAAATAGCATGATATCTCAACATCAAAAAGGGAGTCATGGCTATACAAAAAGAAAAGAATTGAATAAATAATTTGAAAAGAATATATATTCGGACCGGCAAGGTGGAAATTTTTAAGTGAATCATCCTTAGTGCTTATTGGGTTAATTTGGGGACGCTAATTAAGCGCGTCAATTGGGTTGAGTGAGAACGTTATTCGAGTATAAACTCAAGCTCTTGGACAGTTTGTTGATGGTAAGTGAGGAGAGAGCCAAAAGCTCACTTCAAATTTACCAAATATACATACCATATCGTCCTTCAGCCTATGCTAAAACCGCAAAGACCTCGTGATCCTAGATGCACAGTGAGTTAATAGGGAGTATGTTAAGTGGAGCGTTCAAAGCAAGTAAAGATCGAGGAACACCCTATAGCCACCATCTTGAGATAAGTATTAAGCGTAACCTTCTAGCATTGTGAAATTAATTTTGGATTGATATTGTTTTGTATTTGATTTTGCATGATAAGTGTAGGTATATATTAATTCCTAGATAGACTATATGAAATTTATTTTAAGTTGTGCTTTGGGAATATTTTCTAGATTCTACCTTCTGCATTCACCTAAAAGGGGTCTTGTGTTAATTTTACTTTGTCGGGACGACAAAGGTTTGAGTTGGGGGTCTTGATGTCTCCCTATTTGTTCTAATTATTAGCCCTCTGGAGACATCATTTTAGGTGAATTATTGACTTATTAGCTAGAATTTTATGCATAATTTGTTATATTACACTTTTCCCCCTTGGAATTTAACTATTTGCATTTTCTGAGCTTTTGTGCGTAAATTAGACTGTTTTTGATGCAAAGTTATATAGGATCTTGAATTTCATGAAAGACCAATCCAAGGTGGAGAAGTGAGAATAAAGTCTTAGTGTATTTTAGAGTGGTAGGAAATGTTTTTACTAGAGTTTCTATTTTTAGAGTGCACTTTCCTATTTCTATTTCTTGAATTATTGATTTATTCTTTTTAAGCATATGCGGTTTAATTTATTTAATGTGAAGCTTTAAAAGATAAATGGTAATTTCTTAGAGACCAAGTCGAGTTAGAAAAGGAAAAGAAAAGGATTTACATGGAAATAAGAAGATTTAGGAAGGATATATACAAAGAAGGAAAAGATAAAGCTGCCTTATGAATCTGAAATTCTAGCCACGTTTTAAAGATAATTCCATAACTAAAGATTGGCTAGGATTTTGGACGAATTCTCTGCACCAATAGAAAGCTCTTTCCAAGACAAGCAGTTTCATATATTGGAACTCCTCAAACGGATAAGTATTGAAAAATATATGACCAAATCAAATCAGCAGCAAAATCTTACCTTTCCTAGAATTTAGGGTGACGAATTTAAGAATCCTTGACTTGTCTTCCACTCCAAGTAAATTCGACCTAGGGGTTTCTAACACCTATAAATACACCCCTTAGCCTCCTCTTTTACACACACTTCATATAATTATCAAAGAGGCTTAAGGATTCAAGTCAGAGCAAGCAGGAAGGAAGAAAGCTGAGAGCTGGAGACTGTCTATATCTCCATTCAAAGCCAACCCCAACCTCTTAATTAGGTTTATTTATTGAGTAATGATGGATATCACCCCAAATTCCATCGCCTTTATATCGCCCCTTATGTGGACCAATCATGAAAGAGAGAGAAAATGATAAATCAGGAAAGAGAAATCACATGATTGGTCCATTTAAAATCCACCTAGGAGGCGATATAAAGGCGATGCAATTTGGGGTGATATCCAGCACTACTCTTATTTATTTTCTTTCTATAAAACATTATGTCTTTTTTAATTTATTTGTTTTAGTTTTATTTTCCATTATGAGCTAAACTTCTTAAGTGCTTGAGAATCGCTATAAGGGTTGAACCTTAATTTATTTAGTTAATGCTTTCTGATTTGGGATTTTTATAATTTAATTCGAATTGAGTAATTTAGTATTGTTTGTTATCGTAAGTTAATTTCACTATATTTAATTTGGCCAATTAGACATAGGTTTGAGTAATTAGGCTATTCACTTTGGTGGGGAAGTGATCATCTTGACGGGGGGTTTAATTACTGACATAGATAATAAACGTAAAATAGAAATTATTGATCCTGACGGACTTAGTTAATCTTATAGCCAATTGGGTAGAGAACCTGACATTCGAAGGTGGATTATGATCGCCCTGACGGGGTTTGTAACACCTGAGAATAGCTCCTAAGTCCACACTGACGGGGGTTAGGAGAATCTAGAATCCCGACTATTACTAGTTACTAATTTGTCCCTTGAAAGAAGCATCAATTAAGTTTATTTTGGTGAAACCTAGCGTGACTCAAGTATTACTCTCTCATCTTTTAGTCTCTTCATATTTAATTTCTTGTATTAGTTTTAACTTAGTTTAATATTTACTTTAATTGCACTTTAGTCCTTTAATCAAAAACAAAATAAAAATCTATTTCTTTACTTTTAATTTTCATTCAAGCAACTAGTTCCATTTATTGCATAACACTTTGAATCATACCTAATCCGTCCCTGAGATCGAAATCCCGTTTACCGGATATTACTTGGACGACCCGTACACTTGCGGTACGTGTCTTGCCTTTTTAGGTGTGTTTATTTAGAACACACTAGGAGACACCATCAGCAAACTGCAACTTCACTGGAGCTTTCTCTGATTTCTGAAGTCCAAGTCTCTCAAACACGGACTTAGGCATAAGATTCACACCTGAACCCACATCGTACATAGTTTTCACCTTGAGCATACCATTTATTTGAATAGGAAGATTGAATCTTCCCGGATCTTTGAGCTTCAATGGTAACTCTTTCTCACTTCTTCTTAAGACTCTCAAGTTCTCTCTCTTGGCTTCTACACTCGCTTCTTTCTCAGGAATAACTTGCGTAAAAACTTGTTGCGGTGTAAGCCCTTTCTTCGCAATCTCAAGCATTTGGGTGTTGATATTCTCAGGAGTGTACGCCTCTACAAATGTCTTGAGTTCAGTGTCATCCTTCGAATTTGAATCAGGAATAGTTGATGACACTGTTTGAACAACAGGTGGCGAATCCACCTTCTCTTCTTCTTTCTCTTCTTGCACAGCAGGTGCAACTTCAACTTCAACTCTTGGTTCCTCCTTTGAGGCTTCTTCCTCTTTGTCTTTAGCCAGCTCAGCTTGGTATTCCATAACCGATCTAATCTCTTCTTTCATATCTTTCAGGAGCTGTATAAATTCGGATTTTTCTGAATCTTCCTCCACATCACTCTCAAAACAGTTAGAGTCCACGGGGCTAGACTTGGTTGGTTCTTCTTCGGTACTCGGAACTTCCACGACACTAACGGCAGCATGTGGTACTTCCTTTGAGGCTTCTTCCTCTTTATTTTCTTCAATATCAAGGCAAATAGCCCTGCAAGCTTCGAACCTAACATTGTCATCACTTCCTTCGATAGCCTTCAATTCTTTTTGTTCCATAATGCTTGTCAGAATTTTGTTCATTTGTTCTACTTGAGTACCTAAAATCTGAATTGAAGCTTCTTGTTCTTGTAACTTCTCGCTCTGGGAATGCATATTAGTGGTCATAAGATCCATGAACTTTGTCAATTTTTGATTATCCACATCTCCCTCTTAAGGATACTGTGGTAAAGCTTTCTGAGCTAATGAATCGGTATAGGCATCTTGAACAGGTTGTTGTGGGGGAGCAGGTCTATTCTGACATTGCTTTTGATACTGACCTCTTGGTTGGAAAGAGTTATTCTTGGGACGTGGTTGATAATGACCAGGATTAGCGGCCCCATGTGGATTTGAATACTGCATACCCGGATGATTCCTATTACCAAATTGATAACCGCCTCGGCTGGATATGAAGTAAACAGATTGTGGATTTCCTTTGCACTCTTCCCAAGTATGATTCATTGCCCCACAATGTAGACAACCTTGTGCTTCTTACACTACATTCGCTGCGGCTAAATTTTTCTGCATCTCAAGCTTAAGTTCTTTGATTTAATTCTCTAATGCGGATAATTGAGCTGAGTTTGAAGTTTCTGCGTCTAATCTAAGCGTACCTCGGGTTTTTGTAACAAGAGCTCGCAAATATGGCCAACTCCTTTCTTGTTCAATGCAATTTTCTAAAATCTCGGTAGCTTCAGCAGGGTCCATGGACACAAAATTTCCTTTCCCAAGGTTATCCACCTTCAATCTACTTTCTTTGTTGATACCTTCATAGAATATAGCTAACTGTAGAGAGGGGGTATAACCATGGAGCGGACATCTAGCTAACTTCTGTTGAAACCTTGTCCATGCTTCTCCTACTTCTTCTCCATCTTCTTGACAAAACTTTGCAAGCTCGCTTTGGTCTTTGAGTCTCATACTCTTCGGATAAAAACGGTTAAAGAAAGCGGCTTGAAGTTTTGTCCATGAATTAATTGTCCCTGGTGGTTGCCTATCTAGCCACTCACCAGCTTTACCGGTCAGAAAGAACGAAAACATATGACAATACAGTTGCTCGCGTGTAATGCCTAGAGTAACATAAGCATCACAAATCTGCACAATCTTCTGAATCGCTCTTACCGGATCTTGAACTGATGTACCACTGTAGAGTCCAAACCTTTGAAACTGACTGAGCATACCCGGACCGGGTCGAAATTTGATATTTTGGATCTCCGGAGGATGCAAACCTATTGGTTGAACATGGAGTGGCACTCTCAAGCCTGGAAGGTCTTGTTCAACTCGGTTTTGATTAACATTGTTGTTCCCGTTACCTCTTCCTGCTGGTGGTTGTAATGGTTGTTGTCCTCCTGGTGGGACAAGTGGTGGATCTAACGGACCTCGTATTTCTGCCATATCTCTTCTTAAGGCTCTTTCCTCTCGAAGACGTCTGTTATAAGATCTAAAGCTTCTCTCAGGCTCCGGTAACGGAGGCCAAGAATTAAACACGGTGAAACCTGTAAAAGACTAAAGCAAACCACAAGCGTAAATCCGGAAAAAATAAAAAATAAATACTGAAAAATAAAAATTAATTAAAAACTACTACTCGAAATAGATAGCCCACACGCTAACGAGACACAAGTCCCTGGCAGCGAAGCCAAAAACTTGGTGTCGCCTAGGGTGTTAGAAAAATAAGATAAATATAAGCCAGAAAACAATGCACTTTCACCCTAGACAAGTACAATACTGCAAGTATTACAGGACGTATGCAAGTTTTAATGATAAGTTAGATTCGTTCTCAAGGACTTAGTGTGTTATACGAATGGGTAAATAATAACGAGTAAGAAGCAATTAATTAAAGACAGAAACTAAAGATGAATAATTTGAGATAATTAATTAATATAAGGAAAAATAAAAGACAATAAAATAAAAGATAAGAATATGAGATGAGAAGTATAGCTTAGGTTTTGCTAGTACGCACTAATCCTTCTAATTCTTTCTATCAAATCTAGTTAATAAGGGAGATAATTAGCTCTTAGATACTTAGTCAGGATTCTAAATTCCCATACCTTAGACCTTGCGAGCGACTAAGGGGGCTACAGACACATCATGAGGCAGCCTAAACTTAGGGTTATCCTACGCCACTAGGTTCCTAAGTAATTTAATTCCAAACATGATGATAGTGATTAAATTATACCCTAATGACTATCTAGCTAGAATTAGTGTTGTCAAGACCAATATCGACACTAGACGTTATGTGGTGTTTCAATAATTAGACACCTGATGTCTCCCTATTTTTTCTAATTATTAGCCCTTTGGAGACATCCATTTAGGTGAATAAATGACTTATTTGATAGACTTTTAGGCTTATTTGATCATATTGCACTTTCTCCACTTGGAAATTAACTATTTGCAGAATCTGAGCTTTTGTGCGTAAATTTGACTATTTTTAATGCAAAGTTAATCGGTTCTTGAATTTCATAAAAGACCAATCCAAGGAGAAGAAGTGAGAATAAAGTCTTAGTGTATTTTAGAGTGTTAGGAAATGTTTTTACTCGAGTTTCTATTTTTAGAGTGCACTTTCCTATTTCTATTTCTTGATTTCTTGATTTATTCTTTTTAAGCATATACGGTTTAATTATTTATTTAATGTGAAACTTTAAAATATATATGGTAAAAACTTAGAGACCAAGTCAAGATAAAGAAGTAAAGGAAAGATATTTACATGGAAATAAGAAGATTTAGGAAAGATATATGCAAAGAAGGAAAAGATAAAGCTGCCTTATGAATCTGAAATTCCAGCCACGTTTCAAAGATAAGTCCATAACTAAAGATTGGCTAGGAATCTGGACGAGTGGTCTGTACCAATAGAAATATCTTTCCAAGACAACAGTTTCATATATTGGAACTCCTCAAACGGATAAGTATTGAATGAGATATGACCAAATCAAATCAGCATCAGAATCTTACCTTTCCTAGAATTTAGGGCTACGAATTTAAGAGTTCTTAACTTGTCTTCTACTCCAAGAATATTCGACCTAGGGTTCCCTAACACCTATAAATACACCCCTTAGACCTCATAATTCAGTACCTCTCATATTTTACTCAATTCATAACATCCTTAGAGAGAGAGAGAGAGAGAGAGAGAGAGAGAGTCAACCACTTCAGAGCAAGAAGACAAAGGAGAAGCTAGTGCTGGAGGAATCCTGTTCTTCCATCAACAGTCATCTAATCCTTAGGTTATATATTTCTTTTCAGTAATTGAATATGACGTCTTTCTATTTAATTTCAGTCTTTAAATTTACCATGAGCTAAACTTTTATATACTTGCGAATCGCAATAAAGGGATGAACCCTAGTTATTTTAATCTTTGTTTTGAATTTGGGATTGTATGATTTAAATTGAATTGAGTCTTTGATATTTGATATTACTTTGTTCTTAATCACTATTTCTTTTCGGTACAACTAGAAATAACTTTTAGTATTTGGGCTATTCACTTTAGTGGCGAAGTGATCATCCGACAGGGGGGGTTTGAATACAGATCTAGGTAACACCCGTGTAATGTCTGTTATTGACCGACAGGCTTAATTAGTTACATAGCCAATGAGGTAAAATCATATCATCCGAAGAGACATATTCGACCATACAGGTGTCTATAGTACTTTAGGATAGCTCCTAGGTCCACCCGACAGGGGGCTAGGAGATATTAGAGTCCCGACTAGTATACTAATACCAATACTAGCATAGATTATATTAGTTAGGAGGATTCTTTGCGAGACTCAAGTATATCTCATCTCTGAAGTTAGTCCTTTTACTTTATTATTTATTTTCTGTTAATTTATTTTACTGCATATTTAGTTTTAAGAAAACCAAACAAAAATCATCTTATTTTACTTTTCTGTAAACAATTATTCTTACTATCTGATTAAAATTGGAGTTGAACCTAATCCGTCCCTGAGAACGAAACTCGATTTATCGAATATTACTTGGACAACCGTACACTTGCGGTAATTGTGGTTCCTTTATCTTCGTACTTAATTTAATAACACACCAGGACCCACCAACACACAGTTAAGGTGATCATCTAAATACAATTAAGAAAGCCTAAAGTGATTGGTTCTAGGACATGCAATAATTCAAAACACATAAACAAATATATAGGTAAGAAGCTAATATCAGATTAAAACATATAATTCCCAAAGAGACTTAGATAGAAAGAAAATAGAATTCATAGATTATACATGATACAAAACCCAAGCTATGGGGAAATTAGTTCATACCTGAAGGAAATAAACTAAAAGAAATAATGAAAGACTTCATCTTGCTCTTTACAATAATTCTGATGATAATAAACCTAAGGACTAATTACTATGAGGCAAGGATGATTTACAAGTGATATAAGGGTGTATTTATAGGTGTATCGAACCCCTAATTCGTTTTCTTGAAGGAGAAGGTGAGTAGTGGACTCCTAGCCCAACTCATATTTGTAACGCTAAAACATGAAATCAGACCCGTTTTTGTTTTGGTCCTAACAGCTTCAATTCTTATCTGTTTGACGCATATGAGCAGTCGAAATTCATCGTCTCGGAAAGATCTTCAACTTTGCTCTTGACTAGGGATGGCAATGGTTATGGTTTAAAACCAAAACCGATGATAATCCAAACCGATTATGCAACTATGGATAAAACCGTTAGGTTATGGTTTTAGATAAAAATAAAACCGAATAACCAAAAATCTGTTTATTATCATCTATTTTTGTATATTTTATAATAATAGATAAAAAAATTATTTTCATATCTCAAAACTAAAATCTAAATATTAAATTTAACAAAAAAAGTAACAAATATGTTATTTAGTTTAGAATCAACATAATATTTTATATATTTCGAAGATTTTTATTATATTTGTGATTTTATTTTAAGAATTTTCCATATATTTATAGAGTTATAGTTTTGTTATGGTTAAAATCCGAAAACCGTTTAGAAAACCGAATCCGAATTATTCGGTTACGGTTTTAAAAAGTAAATCTGATGGTTAAATCCGCTAGGATTTGGTTTTTGATAAATTAAATAGATATGGACATGGTTTTGGTTTTTTTTGCAATAATCCGATCCGTTGCCATCCTTACTCTTGATCGTTTCTCCAAATTCCCCACCGATTTTGAGATATAAGCTGATTTGTGGTCGTGGGTGGTGAAATTCAGATTTAAGGAAGCTTTTCCTTTTCCATATTTTTAGCTTTTCTTTCCTTATCTCTAATTTCCATGCTTATCTTCTTTACTTATCTCTTAGTCTTTGACTTGGACTCTAATTAATCTCCATAATTATCTTTAAAGCTTCACACTAAATAAATAATTAAACCCAATATGCTCTAAAAATAATAATTTACTAAATCAAGACTAGAACTAGGAAAGTGTAGTATTTCTCAAGAAAATCGATTAGAAAGACGTCTAAATCACAAAAAATGATGTCTCCGACTACTATTAATTCATAACAAATGAGGAGACATCAGGATACTCAACTGTTATCCCAATAGATATACAATAGTCATTAAAAGTTTGGGATGTAAATTCACCTGCATTATCAAGACGGATTTTCTTCATTGTATTAATCCGGAAATTGTGCACGTAATTGAATTATCTGTGCAAGAAGTTTTGAAAATGCAGTATTACGAGTTGATAACAAACTAACATGTGACCAATGTGTTGAAGCATCAATTAAAACCACGAAATATCTAAATGGTCCACATGATGGAAAAATAGGCCCATAAATATCCCTTTGAATTCTCTCCAAGAAAGAGGGAGTTTCATTTATGACTTTAGTAGGGGATGGCCTAATAATCAGTTTTCCCTGGGCACAAGCAGCACATGATAATTCGCTTGGTAGGATAATTTTCTGGTTCTTTAAAGAGTGCCCATGAGAATTTCAATAATTTTTTCATCATTGTGGCGCACGGATGACCTAGACGATCATGCCACAAAATAAAAATTCTTGGGTCAGATAATTTATGGGTGACCACATTATTGGATTCAATTGGATTTATATATATGTAATATAATCCTGAAAATAATACTGGTGACCTTTCCAATATTTTCTTTTTGCCAGAAATAAGCGATGTAATATAGAGGTAATCTCGACTATCTTCATTCATGGTTTTAATGTGATAACCATTTTCCGAATATTCTTAAAACATAGTAGATCTCTATTTGGTCTTCTAGAATATAAGGTATCAATTATTAAAATATTTGTGCCACCAGAGAGCACAATACAAGCCTTTTCAAACCCTTGTATTTGGTTGGATGTACCAAATATGGTATTGACATTTGTTTTATAAGCTTGAATATTAGAGAAATATATTTTATTTCTTAGAATTATGTGCATTGTTACATTGTCCGCTAGACATATATCTCTATTATTTTTATCAAGTAAATTTATATATCTAATGATTAGAAGGTAGACTTTTAAAAAAAATCATATTAACAATCATACACTGCAGTGAAGGATTGATATATCACTTTTAGTGGTCTTTTTCTTTTCTTATTTTTCGAAATACTTTTAGTGCTTGGCCATAAACAATACCAATAAGAGTAGTCAAACATGAAATACCATATGATGATATCGAATATACTGAACAATTTATTAAATGAAATTGTTTTCCTTAAATCACTTGGGTGATCTATGACAGGTTTTATGAATCAAAAAAAATAATTCGTCGAACAAATAAAATAGAGTAATGATATTACTGAAGAGGTTAGTGTTTGGAGGGTATAATTTATCGTGCTGATAACATGTTGTGGACAGTAGAAAAAGAAAGAGGAGCGTTATGTTTATTATCAGAGAGTGTGTAAAAATTACATAGTGGAAATTTCTATTTATAGGTAATAGATATCTCTAAACCGTAGTGTTCATAGACTTGACTAGTAATAGTTTATGAGGTGGAATGAATATCCACTAAATAGGTTTATAACTAAGTAGAATTTTTTGAAGTGTATTTAAGAAATTACTACAAGTAAAAATTTTATCAGGAAAGTTTGAGCAGCTTGTGTCCGATATTTACGTGGATCGCGGGTTATTGACGCAAGTGTCTACGTATGTCATAATTCTGCAAATCCACATCAAACTCCCGTCCAATTAATGGTCGAAAGGAATTTAACATATAGTCCAAACTAAGCATTCACATTCGTATCTTTTCACTCGATGAGATCAGACCAAGTGTTATATTGTTGATACATAGACGTCAAACATATTAAATTTTTTGTACACTCACATCGTAAGTACCATGGCAATAAAAACTGAAGTTCCTCATACTTGTTTTCTAGAAGACTAATCTTTAGAAAAAGAAAAATATATATTCTAGAAGACAAATCCCATCATATTCTTACCCATCCCACCAAAATAAAAAACTTATTATTCCCTAATGTTCAAAGATATATATCAAACATTTTTTAGAATATTAAATATAATTTATTTGTCAATATATACCAATTTTTTTAATTTTAATAATAATAAATATATTATAATAAATGACATTATAAGTATTAATTAAGTATAATTATATAAAAAGAAAGAGTATTAAATATATTTATTTATGATTTGTTTACCAAAAAGATGCAAAAATTAAATCAGCTAGAAAGCGTACATATTTGAACTATATAAATGCATGACCTAGGAATGACAGTGGTTACAGATAAAATTCAAAACCAATGAAAATCGAATCGATTAAAAATTGATTATATGGCTATGGTTAAAATCTTTAGGCTATGCTTTTGAAAAATGTATGTGATAGTTAAAACTTAAAACCATAAGGTTATGGTTTTAGATTAAAATAAAATCGAATAACCAAAACTCGTTTATTGTCTATCATATATATATCTATATAATATTGGAGAAGGGCCAACGGCCCGAAATGTCTCCTGTTTTTCACCACATTTTCTAGCCGTCAGATTATTTTTCTATCATTTTCGACCTTTAAATCAATTCTAATTAATGGTCCAGATTATTTGAATTCGATCGATGGTTTAAAATGTCTTGATATCTTCTCTATATTTTTCAACCCTTAAATTATATGTGGGACCCATTCTATTATATTCTCACGTGTAAATCCTTACATCTCCCATATTTTATATGAATTACAACTAATTCTATCTCATTCTTACTTTATAAATATTTAAAAATTTTATAATCTTATTAAATTAAATCTCATCTTTTCACACTCGCATTTGAACAAAAAACAAAACAAAAACCCACCAACTAGGGCCATCATCAACCGGACCTTCCCACCAAGCGGCGCAACTCCAGAAGACATAATTGATTTTAAACTTTTCTTTGATATATTACGAATCGCTGCACAAGAAAACCGCATCCACTGGGGGGCCATTTTCCATCGTCATCAACTGCTTGGCGAAGAACCCAAATTAAGCTAAAAATTGAAATTATTTTCAACCTAATCTCATCACTTTTACAATTTTTCAGAATTATAAGATGGCTATTAATATGTAAGCCCTTTGCCATATAAGAAGTGATGCGCTGAAAACAAAAAAGAAATCTCTTCAAACTCACCTTTCCACACCAAGCCGCTCTCCAGCACAAGAAATTGCCGCCACTTAAGGACTATTCTCCACCATCACCAACGGCTTGGGAAGAACCCAAATTAAGGTAAAAAATTGAAATTATTTTTAATCAATTTCATCACTTTTACAATTTTTCAGAATTATCTGATTTAAGTATATATATTATATTTTTATAAAAATCCTACAATGGTCATTAATATGACCATTTGAAAGTGAGAATAGCCTTTTTATAGGAGTGAGCAATTTGGTCTTATACTTCATTTTGAATTGTTTTGCAGTAAATATCTATTTGGCTACATTAACCACTAGATTTTGGGGGCAAGGAGCGGGAATACCTTCTTCAAAAACACCTCGGATAAACCTGGTGGGGTGGACCAAACCCACTAGCGGATTCAAACTTAACACCGACGGAAGTTATGATAGTTGGAGAAGGGCAGGAGGAGGAGGCGGGCTTGTGAGAGATGGAAATGGGGAGTGGATAAGTGGTTTTAGCATATGCATTGACCATGATTCACCGGTTATGGTAGAGCTAATAGCACTATATGAGGGGTTGAGGATGATTGAGTGGTTGGGTCTTCAAGAGGTTACCGTGGAAGTTGATTCTAGAGAGGTACTTGTGCTAGTTCAAAGGGCGACGGATGGTAGAGGATATGAGCGCCGTGGATTAGACAGATTCGCTTGATATTAGGGAGGAATAGAGGCTTCAGTTTGAGAGAAATCTTTAGGGAGGCGAATATTTACGCAGATTGGTTGGCTAAGCGAGGCTGGAGAAATGGCAATGAGTTTGTGCATCTTGAGGACCCACCGGATGGTATTTGGAGCCTTATCACCAAAGATCGAATGGGGGTTACAAAACCTAGAGTTATTTATGATTCCGATTTATTGAATAATGTCTTAGAGTAGCGTTAGTTTGTGTTTGTAACACGACCCTTGAGGTCTCCTCTGTAATAAAAAATAATATCTATTTGGCTCAACTGCTGGAGATGGTCTTATGTAATTATGTAAGTATGATTACAAATCCTACACTGGCCATTAATATGACCTTCTTAAAGGTATATGAAGTTTCATGATTTTCTTTAATTTCTATTATAGCTATTAAGATAGAATGTTTAACAATGTTATTAGGATGATGGAGATTTATTGTTGTAGAAAAAAGCTTGATTTTGTATTTTTTTCAGGTATGACATGGGAAAGGTGTTTTGCTGGAGAAAAGTGCTAACTTGGGTATTGGAATATGGCAAAGTAAGCCCATGGAATTTGACATATCAGTTGGAGCGAGTTAAGAGAAGGTTTGGTGTGTATTTTAATCTAATCATTGATAAAGATACATAGGTAAGTTTTATGACTGTTGGAAGCCCTTTTTTTGATCGAGGGATTTGGAACCATCAAGTAAGTTTTGTATATTAAAGATTCAATTTTTACTTAGCCATATTTTTTTATTCAACTATTAATTTTTCCAGAGGTGTAGACTTACATTTTCTTTTTTTTTTCTGTGATTTACGTAAAGATTCATTTTTTTAATACAGCCATCCGATTCTTACATTTTCTTTTTCTTATTCATGAAAAAACTGATAAAGGTAAATGAATTATTTAAAGGTTTTTTTTAGATACATTTGGTGGAGATGAATTCGGAAAGACATGAAGTAATTTATTCACGTTGATAATTTTTTTAAATCAAGCCATCAAATCCTTACATTCCTTTTTTTCATTCAAGAAGGAACCGGTATAAATGAATCAATTAAAGATTCATTTCAATAGATCTTTGCAATGGAGATGAATTAGGAATGACATGAAGTAATATACTCAGTCAAGGAAGTAATTTACTTAGCCCGTCAAGTAAATATTTGAATGTTAAATTTTCCCTTCCTTTTCTTATTTCCGTTGTTTTTATTTTATGTATAAATGAAATTGTATAGTCGTTTCATTTTTTTATATTTGGTTGATTCATATTGTTTTCCTGTACAAATATAGAAACTGCAAAAATTAGTAACACTATTGAAATCAAAACTATTTTACCACCAAGTGTAATTTTTTTTATACACCATCATTTTTTTTTACAAGACAAGGACGAATGATGAATGATTCCAGGGCCTATGATCCTTAAATGAAATTGAATATGTAAAATACATCCTTTTAGGATTTTGCTAAATAGAGAGTATTCTGCTACATGAATAAATTGATAGCCTTTAGATCGATGGCGTAGAAATTTAATATGTTAATTACATCCTGTTATGATTTTACTTTAATATCTGATAGTTTTTTGTTAGATGCAGTCCTTTCAAAAGAGAGATAAATGTTGCAGGGAGATAAATGTTGCAGGAGAAATCAGCAGTTGCATGATTGAATGAATAGATAAAATTCATCTTCTTAAAGACACTGAACTGCAAAGATGAGTTGCAAATGAAATGAAAGAACTAGAGTCTCAAATACATACTTATCCAGATGAGGATTTGAAAGATTATCACTAGAAAGGAATTAAACTAAGATTAAAAATATATTAGAAAAATATTTGTTGTTGTTAGTCCTAGGATTCATCTTCTTACATTAGAAAGTAATTTTTGTAAAATAATTCGTTATTTGAGAATTTGCTATGTAAATGGTGTAATTTCAGAATTTCAATATATAAAACACACGTAGTGACATGCAATGATAATGAAAACCGATAATTCTTTTTACAAATTAGTAGAAAATAGATGATGGAAATGGTGATGAAAGGAAATTAACTAATTAATATTTTGATGGTGGAAATGGTACAAGTACTTTAGTAACCAAATAATTTGTTAGTAATAATCTATTTATCTCCACAAATAATTTTGCAAGACTTGAGAAATAATATTTATAATTTGTTCTTATGCAGTAAAATCTAATTTTGTTCAAATATTTCAATTAGAGTTCTTTTGCAGTAAAGTTAGGCTAATATTTTGATTTGATCAACCATGATTTTTTTTTATATTTAAAGATAACTTTACAGAATAATATTTTATGTTTTCACATAATATTTATTTTCTAATGGTTCTTTTATTTTCAAATACACTATATAAATATTTTGATACAATACATCAATTTGATCATATCTAATTATTTATTTGATTTAATTGAACGTGAAAAAATAAAGAAAAATTATCTTTAATTTAAATTTAACTCAATAAAATTAGATCTTTATCTTATCCTATCAAACTATATTTCCTTTTTCATGGTTTTATTATTTTAAAATATTATAAATATTTTGTCAAAAACAATCTATCAATTAGATTATATCTTAGTTAAAATAAAAATATTAATCATTATCTTAATTTCAATATTAAAATATTTATCTTTTTCTATAGCTATATCTTTTTTACTTATAACTGTTAAACTAGGTGTGTTTTTATTTTTGAAATGTTAAATCTTTACTTATGTATTAATATACCTATAATTAAATATGTATTATTATACTATGACGAAAATGCTAATTTTAACAAAATAGATAGCTAAAAGAATAAATAACTAGGAAAGATTTTTTTTAAATACATCGGAGAGCCACTTTGGACTCGGTCTATTCGGAGTATTCTCACCACTAAACCAATTATCGATTTCGAAAGAAATATATTCTTAATAAGTAGATAATTCTAAAAAAAAAAATCATTGATTAGTCATGAATTATGTTATCTCAATTCTATAAGATTTTTATTTTATTTTAAATGTATTTTGAATGATTAATTTATAATTTATATAAATGTATATACAAGAATGCACTATATTTTTTGTAAATGGTTAAATATTTTTCATTTTATTTTTATCTTAAGAATGGTTTGTTTATTTTTTATTTAATTTTTTTAAATTATATTTGTCAGAGTGCCTTCAGGCACGGGTTTATACCTTGTATATATATATAAATTTATATTTATAATAATTTGAGTAAAATATATATTCAAATTCTAAAACTAAAATATAAATAATAAATTTAACAACTAATGACGAATATCCAATTTTATAAAAAAACTAATACAATGTTGTATATATTTTGCAGATTTTTCTTATATGTGTTGACTTATTTTAGAAAGTTTTAATATATTTATAGATTTACTTTTTTTTTATGGTTAAAAATCAAAAAACCATTTAAAAAAAATCTAAAATTGAATTTTTAAACCGTTAGATTATAAATTTTTATAAAATAAATGATTATGGTTATAATTTTTGATAGTTTTGGAAAAACCAAAACTGCTGTCATCCCTAACATAACCAATAGAGTTTTTAAAAAAAAAATTTAAATCCAAAATATAAATAAAGGAAAAATAAAAGGGTCAATGACCCAAAAAATCAAAATAATATTATACTTGCCCCAAAGAATCATCCATTAACTTACTATTATAAGATTACATGTTTACCCGTCAAGGACGATTCCCGTCAAGGACGATTCCCATCAAGGACGATTCCCGTCAAGGACGATTCCCATCAAGGACGATTCCCGTCAAGGACGATTCCCGTCAAGGACGATTCCCATCAAGGACAAAATTTAGTTAATGATGTTATTGGGAAGAAATTTTGTCATTGATGTTATTGGGCTGAAAATAATATTATTTTGATTTTTTGGGTCATTTTCCCAAAATAAAATAAAAATCAACATCATTAATAATTTAAAAACTTGACAAATTTAAATATAGAAACTCTTTTTTTTATAATTTTATCAAATCTAAATAACTAACTAACTAACCAACTAACTAACTAACTAACTAACTCTCTCTCTATATATATATATATTTAAAATTTATGAAAACATTATTCAATATGTAATTGTAAATTATTAATGTTAAATTAATTTAATTACATAAATAATTAATGTAATGTATACAATTATTAATTAATTTAATATAAAAATTTAAGTTAAAATTGAGATGTTGATAATATTTCAAAAATCTTACAATTATAACTTGTTTCTAAATTAAATCTTTAGATATAATTTTAAAAATCTAAAATTATGACTCTATTATTATTCTTTAAACTTGCAACTTTAGAAAAAATAATCTATTATTCAATAAATTATAAGTATTTTGGGAAGGTAATGTATGTGCTGATTGGTTAGTTTGTCGTGGTTTATATCAGAGGCATCTTTATAAAGACCACCAGATGGGATTTGAAGTTTACTCGTTAAGGACATCTATAATTGGAAGACGTCTTGACTTATTTATAGTCCACGATTGGCTGTATTGAGCCGTTTTAGTAGTTTTTTCTAATTGTCCTAGTGACCTCCATGAGAAAAAAGAAAATTATGAATATATTTCTTTTTGTACTAAATACTCTTAAGCAAGAATAAATTAAGCATGTTATATAACAAAGATTGATTGTAGAAAGAGTGAAACCCCAAAATAATCTCTCGATTGATGTTTTAAACTGTAAAGTGATATGTTGTATCATTCTTTTTAGAATAATTTGTTAAAATTGACATTGAATAAATAAATAGATGAAAATTTAAGGAGAATATCACTTTACACAATAAGTAATATCCATCAACATGCCTAGCCAAAAAAAAATATCCATCAACATGACTGATAAGAAAAGCAATTGATCAGTCAAAATGAGTACACAAACATCATTTATAAACACAAACTTGCAACAAAAAATAAAACACACACACAAACTTGTATATGCCAGCTACACCCTCGACGCGAACAAACTCAAATTCAACCACGTCAAACAAGTGGAAACCAACACTACTATTATGAGTTGAACAAGATAAAAAGGGATGCACTAAATGTCATCGCGATGTTACCTATTTGACTGTGAATAATGTAGCAAAAAGGGGAAAAACTTGGGTAGTCTCACCCTATATGTAGGGACATAGTTTTGATATTAAAGAAATAATTTTTTTGTTAACAAACGTAAGAGTAAAGTTTTTTTTTTTTGTTCAAAGGTAAGAGTAAAGTTACTGTATGCATAAAGTAGCAATCTTTTGGTTTTTTTCCTTTAACCTTTTAACAATTATCAAACCAAATTATTTTATTATAATCTTAAAACTTTATTTATTAATCAATTTTAGCATCTTCATATATATTGTGAACTTTTTTTTATTGTTTATCATGTTAATTGTTACAATTAATAATAAAATACAATAAGAAAATTATTAAAATAAAAATTAAATATCATAAATTATTTATTTAGTCTGTTTAAATAAAGGGACAACGCCCAGTTAATTACGCGGAGAGCGTAAGTATTCCCAATTAATTACAAGTTGGACTTAATTCCCAACTAAGCACAAATTTTAAGTCGATTACTATATTACCCTTTTAGCTTAATAATACTAAAATAAACAAAAAAATAACAACACATGAAAATAAAAATTAATAGAATAATATAAATACAAAACTTCTCATAACTGCACATACTAATACACCTACAAATCACACGCACCAGTATTTCACTCTCTCTCTCTGCTCTCACGTTCTTTCTCTCCCATTCCGGCGATAAACTAATTCAAAAACAATCTCATATTCACCATTAAACATTATTCAAGCGACTATAAACTGTTAAATCATCAACATCACTTCAACATAAAGTAAGATGCACTAAACGCAGTAGAAGAATCGAAGAAGAGAAAGATTTGTTCGACAGCCAGTGAAACCCTAGGTATGAACGAACACTTATAACTTCAAATTGCAGTTATTTCAGCAATTTTTGCTTCGATTATGATTCTATTGTGTTTCGTACTTGAATTTACAACACTTTTTGATGTTAAATGAGTATTTTAATAGAATATTTATAAAAGTACATGTTTAATGTGAATAGTTGCTGGTAGATTAGTGTGTAAAAGTGTTAATAGATGATAATAGTGTAATATTATAGTAATTTGTTTGTTGTTATGTTGTATATAGAACCGCAGATGATAATTAAGTGTATAAATGGTTAATTTGTGTGGAATTGAATAATATAGAGTAAAAACTCAGGCGTATGTGTAAATTGAGAATGCTTTTATGAGTGTGTTCGTAGATTGATATAATTTATGCAGGTTTGTGTGTTACAGCTAAACACAATGAGACAGTGTGTCTGTTGCAGTAACACATATTTTGTGTTGCAGTAAGTCACAACGAGTAGGTGTTAGTCAATTTTTATGATCAGAGTGGTTTAAACATATTTGATAAAGTGTATAGACGGTTAATTTGTGTGGAACTGAGTATTATAGAGTAAAAACTCAGGCGTATGTGTAAATTGAGCATGTGTTTATGAGTGCTTGCGTAGATTGATATGGTAAATGAAGAATTGTGTGTTACAGCTACACACAAACACAATATGTGTGTGTAACAGTAACACAAAAATTACTGGATAGATCAATTCATGACACACAAGTACTTATGACATATATATGGACATTTGTGATAAGATGAAACACATATTTTGTGTTGCAGGTAGTCAAAATGAGTAGGTGTTAGTCAATATTGTATGATTAGAGTGGTTTGAACATATTGCATAATCTGGATGTGATAAATGGAATGTTGTGTGTTACATAAACATAAAAAAAACAAAATTGTGTGTATGTGAAACAACTATTGTGTGTTGCAGTAAGTCAAAACGAGTAGGTGTTAGTTAATAATGTGTGATTACAGTAATTTGAACATATTTGATAATCTGGATGTGATTCATGAAATGTTGTGTGTTACATAAACACACAATCAAACAAAATGTGTGTATGTGTAACACATATTTTGTGTTGCAGCAAGTCACAACTCATGAATCTGACGCGTTCATCAGTTTTTATCATTCAATGTGATTTTGGTTTTTTAGTAATAATCTTATCTTTATACATATACAGTTATGGAAAAGACAAAAGCCGGAGAGACAAAGGATGAACGTGTTAGGCTGCCCCGACTTCCAAAGAGTCTGAAGGTTGAGAACAAAAAATTAGGAGCAAAGCGTAAGAGGAGCACAACTGAAAGACTGTGACAAATTTGGTTGAATGATATTATGTTTATGTTTTTGAATTGTTTTGTGACAAATTTGGTTAAATGATATTATGTGTATCTTTTTTACTTATTTTGCGTTCCAGCATATCAAAAGTTGTATGTGTTAAGTGTTTCAGCAACCTGTGTATGTGTTGCATCAACCCACAATGCACGAGTTATGTGTTCCAAGAACACAAAAAAAAATCAAAAAAACAACTAATCATAAAAAAATATCTAAGATGTGTATTACAAAAAATCACACTAAATCAAGATTAAACCATTATAATAAACATCAAATCACAACAATAAATAAGCATCATATACAACAATAAAGAAGTATTAAATAATAACGGAATATGCATGATAGATTGTGTGTTTATGCAAGTCATAATCGATATGAATGTGTGTTTATGTAACACACAATCAATAAATAAGAAAAAAAATAAGTAAATACGTACAAAATAAAAAATAAAAAAAAGAAGTCAGAACAGGTAGCTTGATAAGCAATTCTAACTCAATAGAATTGTGTGTTCTATCAACAAAAAAACAAACAATATTGTGTAAATATGCAACACAAAAACATTACCAAAAAAAAATAACAAAATGTTAATGTTTGTGCATGTAAGATTGTGTGTTATTACAAGTCATAATCATATGTATTCTGACAATAGGTATAAGATTAGTAGAATTGTGTGTTACAGCAACACACAAGAACACAAACTGTGTAAAGCTGCAACACAAAAGAACACATATTGTGGAAAAATGCAACACACAAAACAATACATATTTAGGACACAATAGGTAATTTGACAATAAGTATACGATTAGTAGAATTGTGTGTTATAGCAACACACAAGAACACAAATTGTGTAAAGCTGCAACACAAGAGAACACATATTGTGAAAAGCTGCAACACACAAAACAGTACATAACATAACATAATGTTTGATTCAGAAAGTTAAGGATCCATTACATAAAAAAATCAAAATCACAAACAGTCAAGTGGTATTAAACGATTCATAATAAAAAGTTATGATACAAACTTCTTAATATAAAAGTATCCAGATGACTTTTGGACAGCTGCATATACTCTCCATAAACATCAAGAAGATTCAGAATAGACACAGTGCGCGCCTATTCGGTCAACACAATTACATTCGAGTGTAAACTCGAATCCAAGCTCGCTAGCGTATTTCCACAGGGTGTAACGGAAATCCTTGGCTCCACCGTAAAAACGTTGGCCAATACTGTGCAAGGAAGTGTCCCATCCGTTGCTTTTGAGAACCGTCGCAGTGGCAAGAGCAGTTGGGTCCTCTTCGGGGTGAACAACTGCGGAACTAGTCGAAGAAGATGAACTGGCAGAAGGTTGATGACAAGCAGATTCGGAAAGAGCAACGGAAAATGAAGAATCAGGACGAACATATCTACAATCCGTGACAGCAATTTCGAAAACCAAGACTGGATTGATGGTCAACATAGTGAGCATGTTGCAATAAGCATCGTCGTCGTCTAACAACAAGCGTCCCAACTCTCCGATTGAGTAATGAAGTGAGATGTAGTCGGAATCGAGACATGGCCATTTCGAAGCGACAAAGCTAACCAAGGAACCTAGACAATTGAAAAGCTCGAATCGTTAGACGGACTGAATCTGCCCAAACTGGAAGATAACCATGAGCGGAGAAGACATCTACAACGAACAAAACAAAAAACACAGAAGTAAAGGTAAGAAGGCAGTAGGACAGAAAAAGTCTTATAACACACATAGCAAATGTGTGTTGCAGCAAGACAAAAACCATCCAATATTGTGTTCATGCAACACATAAAGAAAAGCAGTATGCAACTAACATAGCGTGAAAAAATTAAAAAATAAACAAATAAAAAAAATATACACAACATAAGAGAGTTATGTATTGCAGCAAGACACAATCTCCAAAATATTGTGTTCATGCAACATAAAATGTTGCACCCTGCAACTAACAAACACACAGAAAAAATCGATATGAAGCATACAAACACTTTTATAATTGCATCATAGGTCCCTGTGTTAAATCAGGAGAGATCGATACATAAAGATTCCAATAAATTGCATCTATTGTACAAAAAATCGTAAACAATATAATATATTCATGTAGATAATAAAGCATATACAATAACATGTGGAGAATTTGTAGAATCTAATTGCACTATAGGTCCATAAAGTGTCCATACTCAATCAAAACATGAAATTAGCAGAAAGTCTTATGAAGTTTCATGACAAAGACATATAGGTAGAAATGGAGTTATAAACATCAAGGCAATCCAAGTAAGTAAATAGAAAATGATCAATTGTGATTACAACACCTCATATAAACACAATTCATATAGTGAATCAAAACACATATAATGAATCAAAACACATATAATGAATCAAAGCAACTAAAAATACATGATGAATGAACTACCTGCAAAAAACTAAAAATAAAGACAGCAAAAAATCAAAAAATTATACAATAATAAATGTGAAGTAACACTTGAACCAGCAAAAGGTAGTGTATAACATCTATACGAAATTGAAACACGAAAATTCAAAACCAAAAGTATAAGCAAAACATCAAATTATAACTGTGAAATACAATAAAGATAGGAAAATTTAATATATGTAACAATCAGAATGAACAAATGAATTATACAGAAAAATATAGACGAGATAAAACATGATAAAAATGAAAAAAACACGAACAACGAATCATCATCAGCAACTGATATTATCAAAAAAGCAAGCATTAAACGAAAAAAAATTAAGAAAAAAATAAGGTGAGTTAACAAAAATCATACCGTGCGAAGTAGTAATACAATATGTATGAATGATTAGAGCAAAAATCAAGAGAAATCGAGAATTAATTTGAAGCAGAAATTGATGATGCCGCGAGAGAGATGAAGGTGTGAGAGAAGATAGTGACGTTGACTTTAGTTTAGCGTTGAATTGTAGAGTAATAAAGAGAAGGTAATGAAATATAGGGGATTATTAAATGTTAGGGTTTCAGCATTAATGAATTAATTAAGATATAATGTAGGTATTTATAAGGGGTAAAAATGGAAGCTAAAAATGCCAAAAGTAATTAATTGAGAATTAAGTTGATTTTTTGTGAGTAAGTAGGAACTAATTTCTTCCTTCCTTTTTTTTGGGAATGAAAAGTGAGCAATTGTAATTAATTGGGAATTATCTCTTAAATAAATCTAAGAATTATATCGACTTAAATAAAACTTGATCACATGACTATCTAATCACTGTATAAGTATTCTAACCATTAAATTAACTATCAATCTTATTTATATCCGACGTTCGACTAAACAAATTATAATAATCTAACCGCAAAAGTTTAAAAATTTCAGTAAAAATATCATAATAAAAAATGAAAGTTTAAAGAAAAATATAACTTAAGATCTCTAATTTAAACTAAAATAAATTTCTTTTTTATAAAATATAACCTAGGATATTAAAAAAAGTAAAGTTAATTTAAAAAAATTGAGATAATGTCATAATGGAATACAAAGTTAGATTTATTAGATGGAATATTATTGAAATTTTGGAAAAATTTAAAAGAAAAGGAAGAAATAATAAGCATATAATCTATATTGTAAAACTCGGTTCTGCGACTTAACCGGTCGACCGGGGCCTAGCGCCTAGGTGGGATTATGCGGAGTCTAGGCGGAATTAGGCGGTTTTGAATCTTGTTATTTAATTCTATATATTTAGTAATATATATGTAGTAATTATAATATTTTTAACTATTTAATTTATAAAATCAATTTAACAACACTATAATAATTATTAAAATACTAAAATTAGCATTACGATATCAATTAAAGAATTCACGAGAGTAAGAAAAATAAAAGGAGGGCCTAGGCGGCCATTTTTTTCATTAATCGGCTCTAGACGAGTTAGACACCTTTTCCACAGCGACTAAGGCGTTAGGTAAAAACATCTAACATTTATACTAGGCGTAGTTGCCTGAGGGGGAAGTTGATGACTAGGCCAGCCTGGATAACAGTCCCACCGGTACGATTTGGACCGGTTCTTATTGGTTTTTTATCTTATTAGACCGGTCCTGTCCACCGAATGTAATAACAATCTATCTAGTTTTAGGTTAGTTTTTGCGGTATTAAACAATATTATATATCTTTAAAAAAGACTAATATAAATAATTTATGATATTCAACTTTTATTTTTAACATTATTTTTTTATTATTGATAATAACAAATAAAGTGAATTTTAAAATATATTAGATTAAGATGATAAAAATAAAAATAGGTAAAATTGGTTAATAAGTAAAGTTCTTAAATTATGATATTCATTAAATAATCGTTAAATTGTTGAAAGAAAAACAAAAACATTGTTACTTTGAAGAGAAAAACAAAAAGATTATTATTGTATGCAGACAAAAACTCCACTCTACATTTGTTAACAAAATATTATTTGTTTAATATTAAAAGCATGTCCCCACATATAGGGTAAGACTACCCAAGTTTTTCCCAGCAAAAAGTAGTCGATAAGCCTATTATCACCCCCACCTAATTCTATCTTGCGTTTATCTCACAATGATAATAATTAAGAACATGATATTTAAATTTCTTATTTTTTTAAATACATGAGAGAGCTACTTTGAACTCGGAGTAAATATCTTATTATTCATTCTTATTTGATAATAAAAAATATTTTTTTTTAAAATCCAATGCACTTAAATATTTAAGCAACCGTTTGTGCTCTCTAGAAGTATAATTGTCAGGTAAGCCTTTTTTTTATTGGGTCTCCTTTTTTTTTTAGATTACTTCTTTTCTTTTTGGGTGACTAATAGTCACTAGAATGGAGAAGCAGGGGCGACTGCCGCTGCTGCACCCACCGAATTGACAATGGAAAAATTTGGCACGCTACAACAATGATTCCAAAGACTTCATCGTCTCTTCCTTCAACCCCTGATGCAAAAATCAATCCTCCCAAGAACAAGTCTCGTAGTGTAAAACACTTGTCCACTCCACGTCTCCGAGTCTTCTCTCAGTTTTCTAATAATCTAAAGGAGACGAGCCCAAACGGCGGTATGACGAGGGGTGATACAGGAGCCGAGGTACATAGGACGTCCAAGAAGCCGTTGAGCTATGTGAATAGGGATGATCTTTTAACAGTTATGTATGGGGGAGAAGTTGGTGCGGCGAAGGGTGACGATGGTAGTAAAGTATGCGCAGGGAAAATGGAGATCACTGGAGCTTCAGTGGAAGGCTTGTCTCATCCAACGACAAGGATTAATATGTTTAAAATTCCAACTTTTGAACTTGAGCCTAAAAGAATAGAATGAAATGGTATTAGGCAACACGACGCCAACAACAGTGGATGCACAACAGGTGGCCGATCAGTCTTCTAATCAGGAAATTGCCATTACATGTCATTCTGTGATCCATTAACTAACTGTATATGTATAGAAATTCCTACTATAGGTAGAGATAGTGAGAAACAGACATCTGTTTCTCTTCCACCAGTCACGATCCCAATGGATTCGGATGAGTGGCAGGAGACCTAGATTCTACAAGGAGGCCATTCAGGATACGCCACTTAGGATATCTCAGCAGGCAGACCAATTGATCAACAAATGGGGGGGGGGCACAACAGGCAGGGGTGTTACAAGTCATGCAGCGCCAATAAAGACGGGTGGTGTTGCCTAAGGTGTGATAAAATAATATAATAAAAGATAGCTAAACGATGCACAAATCACCCTAGACTAGCACAGTACTGCAAGTATTACAAGACGTATGCAAGTTTTAATAATAAGAAGAATTCATTCTCAGGGACTTAGTGTGTTATACGAATGAGCAAATAATTAAGAGTAGCAATAATTAATTAAAAGATAAAAACTAAAGATGAATAATTGAGAGATAATTAATTAAACTAAATAAAAGTAAAGACAATAAAGTAAATATGAGTATATGAGATGAGAGATATAGCTTAGGTATTTGCTAGTATGCATCAATCCTTCTAATTCTTTCTATCAATTTCAGTTAATAAGGGAGATAATAGCCCTTAGATACTTAGTCAGGATTCTAAATTCCCATTCCTTATACCTTGAGAGAGACTAAGGAGGCTACGGCACAACCACGAGGCAGACTAAAATAGGGTTATCAAGCGCTACCAAGGCCCTAAGCAGATAATTACTTCAATTGGTGATATGGTGATTAAAACATACCCTAATGACTATAGTTAGGCTGGTGTTGTCAGGACCAACTCCTAATTCTAGACGTTTATGTGGTGTTTCAATAATTAGACACCTCTTCCGGGCGACCATCTAACCAATATTAGCACAACCCTAAATTGATCAGGTTTAAGACAGACAATAATTATAAACACATAAATCAAGTATATGGTTAAGCAGCTAATATCAGACTAAAACATGTAATTCCCAAAGAAACTTAGATAGAAAGAAAATAGAATTCATAGATTATACATAATGCAAAACCCAAGCTATGGGAAAATTAATTCATACCGGAAAGAAATAAACTAAAAGAATGATACATAGATTTCATCTTGCTCTCTTCAATAACTCTAATAATATAAACTTAAGGACTAACTTATGGGAGGCAAGGATGAATTTACAGAGGTTAAAAGGTGTATTTATATGTGTTTAGAAGACCTAATTTTTTTTTATTGGAGTGGAAGACAAGTAACTTGGACTCCAAGCCCAACTCAAATTCGTAACCCTAAAATATAGAAAAGGTAATAATCTGCCGCTGTTTTGTTTTGGCCGTAACGTCTTCGTTTCAACTCCATTTGACGCGTTCCAGTAGTAGAAACTTATCGTCTCAGAAAGCTCTATAACTTTGATTCAGACCATTCTTCCAAATTTCTATCCAATCTTTAGTTATGATCACTTCTATGGTCGTAGGTGCTGGAATTCAGATTTACTTGGCAGCTTTTTCTTTCCATATCTTATCTTTTCCTTCCTTAATCTCCACTTTCCATGCATATCTTCTTTCCTTAATATCTTTAGACTTGATTTGGCATCTTTATCTCTAATTAATTTGTATATATCTTTAAAGGTTCACACTAAATAAATAAATTAAACCCAATATGCTCTAAAAATAATAATTCATTAAATCAAGACAAGAAATAAGAAAGTGCACTATATCATGGGAAAATCGAGTATTTAGACTTCTACAACACTAAAAATGATGTCTCCAACTAATATTAAATCATCACAAATGGGGAGACATCAAGACCCCGAACTCAAAGTTGTATCGTCCCGATACAGTAAAGATAAAAATAAAGGAAAGTCTCTAACTACACACCTAGATCAATTAAGCACAGTGCGAAAGAAAGATAGCAGAATATATAGAATAGACATAAAGCAACTACTCAGAAAATTTCATGTAATAATATTTACAAACCAAATACTTGTACACTTTTCATATCTACCATCAACACGGGTTGAATTCAAGATTAGATTAGCTTCGCAATGTAAGAAGGAGAGGATCTTTACTCAGTTCACCAAGTAGGCTATAGATTGTTCATCGAACTTTACTAGTATCCAAAGATCCATTTAACTACTCTCTATTGGCTTAATCACTTCTAGATTACATAGTGATATTCTATATGCGTCCTAGAAGGGGGGTTGAATAGGACAATTGAAATTAATCGGCTAATTTTATTTCAAGTAAATAAAATTAAAGGCTAATTTGAATCCTATTGTTATAGTAAACTAAATAGTAAACAACTAGATAATCCTATAAGACAATATTATCAAACTATTCATGTAAGCATTTTATCAAGCATATAGAGTGCGGAAAAGTAAAGAGTGTAGGGATAGAAAGATACACAACGATGTATAGTGGTTCGGTTTCCCTACATCCACTACCTAAGGAAGCCTCCTTAGGATTTCAAGCTTTTCACTAAGCTCCGTAACTCTTTAACCCGGGTGAGATTACAAACCCATTACAACCAATTCAAAAACCTTGAAGGAAATACACTTGTGTTACCACCAACACAAGGAACCAAGTATAGAACCTATACTCACACTACTCTCTTAATCTATTACAAGAACTTAAGAGGAAAGGAAAAGTGTTTAGGGGTGCTATAAAAGCTTTGTAATTAAACTCCTAAATGAGTGGATATAAACTATGTAGCTTGAGAATGAATATGACTTGAATGCTCCTTTGAAACCTTCTTGAATGATAATATTAATTGCTCTTAAGATTGGTAGATGGAAGGGATGAGTTGTGTCTTGAATGAGCTTCAATATATAGCTGAAAATATCTTCCAACGGTCAAAATGCTTTTATCTAACGGATCTATTTTTACTCCAACGGATATAAGCTTTGTCCTCTTCTAATAGTGTAGAAACCCTTTCTTGCGGTGTACCGCGGGTATGGTCCGGTGCACCGCGAAATCCCTCGTCTTGATTTCAAGCTTACTGGTCGGACTATCCTATGCACCGTGTTCCTGGTCCGTGCCTCAGTCCGGTGTATGATACCAAATGAATTTTAGTTTAAATGATGATTTGTCGAATATTAAAACGGGAATAAAAACAAGGTGAGGCTAACACATAGCAAAGAATCAAAAGGTCTTCAATGTTGTAATGTTGGCTTAGGGACGGTATGATAAGTATATTTGGATAAATCAGAGTGAGCTTTTGGCTCTCTCCTCAATAGCCATGAACGAATCGCTCTAGAGCTTGAGTTACTCTCATAAAAACGTTTCTCACTCAACCCAATAATTTGATGCACAAAGTAGTATCCCCAATAACCCAATTAAAGCATAAGATGTTGATGTATCCTCATTTGTGATAGATTAATGTTAGGATGAGACATCATTTTTAGTGATTTAGAAGTCATTAATGTCGATTTTCTTGAGTTTTAGTGCACTTTCCTATTTTGAGTCTTGATAATATTTTTAGAGCATATTGGGTTTAATTGTTTATTTAGTGTGTAGCTTTAAAGATAATTATGGAGATTAATTAGAGTCCAAGTTAAAGACAACAACTTATGGAAAGATATTTGCATGGTAATTGGAGATAAGGAAACAAAAGCTAAAAAGATGGAAAAGGAAAAGCTGCCTAAATCTGGAATTCTGCATACACGTCTAAAGATATGCGTTTTTACCTAAGAAATAGGCCGATTTTGGTAATTTCCTTCGTTATGGTCAAGATAATTCTGTTGCGATTCTTTTGGTATCTTATGGAGCTCAAACTGACCAATAACGAAGAAGATATGCTCAAATTGGTCCAGCAGTGTTTATCTTTATTTCCATACGAATTTGAGTTGGGCTAGAAGTCCAATACCTTAACTCTTCCTCAAGAAAACGAATTAGGTCTTCTAAACACCTATAAATACACCCTTATATCACTTGTAAATCATCCTTGCCTCATAGTAATTAGTTCTTAAGGTTTTATTCTTCCAGTTTACTGTAGAGAGCAAGATGATGTCTTTTGTAATTTCTTTTAGTTTATTTCCTTCAGGTATGAACTAAACTCCCCATAGCTTGGGTTTTGCATAATGTATAATCTATGAATTCTAATTCTTCTATCTAAGTTTCTTTGGGAAATATATGTTTTAATCTGATATTAGCTACTTACTTAATATTTCTTTATGTGTTTTGATTTATTGTCTTTCCTAGAACTGATCACTTTAGGATTGTTTTAATAGTAGTTAGATGGTCTCCTTGACAGGGTGCTTAACTATTGAACCACCACATAATGTCTAGTGTCGATATTAGTTCTGACAAAACGTGATTCTAACTAGATAGTCATTACGGTTTGTTTTAACCACCATATCACCAGGATTGCAGTATTTGCTTAGGGCCTTAGTGGCGTTTGATAACCCTAAGATAAAACACTTCTTGGTTGTGTCGTAGCCCCCTTAGTCGCTCTCAAGGTCTAAGGTATGGGAATTTAGAATCCTGACTAAGTATACCAAGAGCTAATATTCTTCCTTATTAACTAGATCTATACATAGAATTAGAAGGATTAGTGCATACTAGCAAAACCTGAGCTATACTTCTCATCTCATATTTCTTATCTTTTATTTTATTGTCTTTATTTTCCTAGTTTTAATTAATTAATTTCGAAATATGTTCCCTTTAATTTACTGTTTTCTAATTATTTACTTTTACTCGTTATTTCTACCTACGCGATTAACACACTTAAGTCCCTGAGAACGAACTCAACTTACTAACTAAAACTTGCATACGTCCTGTAATACTTGCAGTACTGTGCCTGTCTAGGGTGAGAGTGCGTAGTTTCTTGACTTATTTAAATCTTATTTTTATCACACCCTAGGCAGCACCAAGTTTTTGGCGCCGCTGCCGGGGACTTGTGTCTCGTTAGCGTGTGGGTTATCTATTTCGAGTAGTAGTTTTTAATTAGTTTTTATTTTTCAGTTTTAGTTTTTATTTTTCCAGATTTACGCTTGTGGTTTGCTTTAGTCTTTTTCAGGTTTCACAGTGTTTAACTCCTGGCCTCCCTTATTGGAGCATGAGAGGAGCTTCAGACCTTACAACAAACGAGTTCGTGAGGAAAGAGCCTTGAGAAGAGTAATGGCAGCCCAAGATCCACCACTCGGTGTACCCCTTGGTGGAATGCAGAATAACCATCCAGGGATCCAACAACAAGATCCACCACCTGGTGTGCAATTACCAGCAGGAGGAGGTAATGGGCAGAATAATCTTAATAATCAACAGAACCGAGTTGAACAAGACCTTCCTAGCCTTAATGTACCATTCCATGTTCAACCAATCGGTTACCGCCCTCCTGAGATTCCGAATATCAAATTTAGACCCGATCCAGGTATGCTCAGTCAATTTCAAAGTTTCGGACTCTACACTGGTACAGCAATTCATGATCCGGTAAAAGCGATTCAGAAGTTCATGCAGATTTGTGATGCCTACATTACTCCTGGCATTACACGCGAGCAACTGTATTGTCATATGTTTTCGTTTTTCTTGACCGGAAGAGCTAGCAATTGGCTAGAAAGACAACCACATGGAACTATTCATTCTTGGAGAGAACTTCAAGCCGCGTTCTTTAACCGATTTTATCCAAAGAGCATGAGACTGAAAGATCAGACCGAGCTTGCAAGATTTTGCCAAGAAGATGGAGAAACAGTGGGAGAAGCATGGACAAGGTTTCAACAAAAATTAACTAGATGTCCGCTCCATGGTTATACACCTGCTCTACAACTTGCTATGTTCTATGAAGGTCTTAATGATAAAGGTAGAGAAAAGGTAGATAACATTGGAAAGGGTAATTTTGTGTCCATGAATCACAATGAAGCTTCCGAGGTTTTGGAGAATATTATGGAACAAGAAAGAAGTTGGCCTTCAACGCGAGCTTCTGTAGCAAAAACCAGAGGAACGCTTCGTTTAGATGCAGAAACTGCGAACTCAGCTCAAATATCCTCGTTAGAAAATCAAATCAAGGAGCTGAAAATAGCGATGGAGAAGAATTTAGCCGCTACAAAGGTAGTACAAGAAGCGCAAGGTTGTCAACAATGTGGAGTTAACGATCATACATGGGAAGAGTGCGAATCAAATCCACAATCTGTTTACTTTATATCCAACCGATGGGGTAACCGAAACCATCCGGGTATGCAGTATTCAAATCCACAAGGGGCCGCCAATCCTGGTCATTATCAACCGCGCCCCCAGAACAACTCTTTCCAACAGAGAGGTCATTATTTTAGTTGTTTTTAGTTGATAATGCATATTTGAGAAAGGTATTAGTGTTTTTGGTGTGTAGGAATTGGAGAAATCGAGTTAGGGAACGCGAGGAAAATTTTTCGGAGCGAAGATTGACTCCCGCGGACTACCCCCACGGACTACCCCCTAGTCCGTGCCCTGGTCCGCAGGGTCAAAACCCGTACCACAGGTGGAGCCACGGGTTTGATCCAGAAACCGAGAAAAAGTTGACCGCGGACTACCCCATGGTCCGTGCCATGGTCCGCGAGTCAAAAACGCGTGCCACGGGGTAGGTCCACGGGTATTTTGACGTGGAAAGCTACAGAAGGTGCGGGGTACCCTCCGGTGTACCGCACCCTGGTCCGCAGCTCAAAAACACGTGCCACGGGGTTGTACCACGGGTATTATCCAGTGGGTAAAAAATTTCGAGCATCAGATGTCGCGGTGTACCCCGCGGTACACCCCATGGTCCGCACGAGCCACCAGAGAGAGAAAAGAAAGGGTTTCAAGCTTATAAGAAGATCTAATGCTCATTATTCCGAATTTATTAAACCTTAAACCTCTTTCTCTTCTCCAAAACTCTCCTAACTCCATTGAAGCTCATCAAAACCTTCAACAATCACCAAAAAACTACCCAATCATCAAGAAAAACACATCAAACCTTCTCTCCACATCATTACAAGAGAGAATCAAACACCCAATCTTCACCAAATCCATTCAAATTGAAGAATCAAAGAGCCAAATTTTCAAAATTCATCCTACAATTTCTTAAATCCAAGCCAACCCATTACAAATCCACCCCACCCACATAGAGATTCATCATCAATTCACCTATCCTAGGCCAAATCAAGTTTGTTCGACCATTAATTCACAAGTTCAAATTTCAAGGGTTGCTAAAGCTTTGAGTTGGGGGTTAATTGAAGATGACTAATAGAACAACAATTTTAACTAACAAGAGGGAGGTGAAGAGTAACAAGGGATTGGATTTAAACAAGAAGAAATCAATTGACAAAGGTGCTAGTTCTAAATCAAAGGGTAAAGACAAAGTTGAGAAGAGTGGGATACCTTTGTTTGATCGTAATGGTAAAAAGCTTTACTTTTATGCAAAGGAGAAAACACAACCTCAACAAGATCCTGCACCCAAAGAAAAAGAGGATACTTCAAGGGCCCTGAAGATGTCTGCAGAGAAACAATTGAAAGAACTACCCTTTGCTTATGAGAAAGTATTCAAGGAAGATGTTGGTACAGGAGAATACGCGAGATTCTTAGAGCTTGGTGAGAAATTGGGTTGGTCTACGTTCATGGTAAGACAATCTGAACTATGTCATGAATTAGTTTTGGAATTCTATTTAGGCCTCTTTAGCCGAGATAGTAATGGTGTTCCGATTAGAGGAAAGCTAGTTCCTTTCACAGTTGAGGAGATTAGGAACCACTTCAAGTTTAAGAAATTGAAAGGTTTTTGCAAATTTGAAGAAGCAGTTGCTAAACGAAAAATCTTTGATGAGGAATTACTTTTTGAGCATGTATTAGACAAAGAGAAAGTGCAATCACATAAGGAAGAATTGAAGGCACTTGGCCTTACAAATATCTTCAAGAAGATGCGCGAATTTGGCACAATTTCCTTGTCCCTAATATCTTTGGAAACACACGAACTTTGGATGTGACTATGAAGTACGCTCTACTTTTGGACTGAATTTTGAGAGGAGAAGAAGTTGATCTGGCACAGTTGATCTATGAGGAGGTGATACGATTTTCGGTCACTCCTAAATCAGTTTATAATGTTAAATTTCCAACTATGATCACGTGTCTTGTGCGAAAAGCGAATGTAGCATTGGGTGAAGAAGAGAAACTCGAATTTAAAGGAAGGTATATTGATAATGCTTGGATCAAGGATATCTTTCGGAGAGCGGGATCTACGCAAGTATCGAAAGAAGAAAAGGAGCAAAGTTGGCAAGAGAAGATGGAGGAGCGTTTAACGAAATTTGAAGCAGCTCAAATTTCCTTAGTCAATGATGTGGCACAAATCAACGCTAATCAAGTGCACATCATGAAACTCCTAGAGCAATTAACGAAAGGTCCAGCAAATCCTACCTTGGATGTCAATGATGCGAGGCAATAGCCTCGAGAGTATGTTCTCTTTCTTCCTTACCATTTCTGTAAATATGTCTATCTGCTAATTTTAATTTCTGTTTTTCGAGTCTTTTTCGAGTATTTTTCGAGTCGTGGGGACACGGCTAATTTTTGAGTTGGGGGTGTGGGGATTCGTTGTCTCTCATCTCCATTTTTCTGTTTTTAGGTAGAAATTAAAATTTTTGATACATGGGAATTAGATGTAGAGTGTGTTTAATAGCTTGAAAGCATAAGCTCAGTAGATTAATGATAGTAAGCAATATGTTTATGAGCTATGTATTTGTATGCTTTGAGTATTTGCAGGAAAACACACGTTGATAGTAAAGAAAAGATTAGTGAGCAATGCGATAGAAAGTATGTTCGATCACAGGGAACCTTGGGAAGTGTGTAGGCCGTGAGATCCAAGCTAGTTGAAAAACCATTTGATGAAAGTGCTAAAGGTAAGAAAATAACTAAATTACATAGTGTAGAAAGTGATTAAGGCGGTTCTTTCATGATTGAAGCCCTTGAAGCCTTTTTATACCTTCTCACCTTGATTTTTTATTTGATATGCTATATCCTTCTCAGCCCCTTCTATCCTTTCTAAAGCCTTTTATTGAAACACATTATAAGCCATACCCTTTAGATTATAGGACTTGTTCCATATGACCCGCACTCGAATCGCGATGCATAGACAGTTGTTTTAGAGATTGAGTTCGGAGTGGTGGGTCCACCATTATGGGAATTGTTATTGGGTTGGGATTTTTGAGCTTATTAATTGTGCTTTGTGCTCTATATTAATGATGATTCACAGATTCTTATTGTAACCCTTTGCCGGGGTAATAGTGAATGGAAAAGAATCTATGAGCTAAATTTGCCAACAAGGGCATTAAAAGAAAAAATATAAATATATGAGAAATTAGCGTGATATCTCAACATTAAAAGAGAGTCATAGCTAGAGAAATTGAATTGAAAAGAAAGAAAATATATATATATTCGGACCGGCAAAGTGGATTTTTATGTGAACATCCTAAGCTTTAATTGGGTTATTTGGGGATGCTAAATTGTGCATCAAGGAATTCATTGGGTTGAGTGAGAAACATTTTATGAGAGTAACTCAAGCTCTAGGGCGATTCGTTGATGGCTAGTGAGGAGAGAGCCAAAAGCTCACTCCAAATTATCCAAATATACTATCATACCGTCCCTAAGCCTACATTACAACCTTAAAGACCTTTTGATTCTTTGCTATGTAATTGAGAAGTGATTGAGCCATTAGAGAGTAGTTAAGTGGATCTTTGAATACTAGTGAAGTTCGATGAACAATCTATAGCTCTCTTGGGGAACTGAGTAAAGTCCCAATCCTTCTTACATTGCGAAACTAATCTGATCTTGAATTCAAGCCGTGTTGACTGTGGATATGAGAAGTTTACAGGTATGTAGTTTATGAATATTATTGCATGGAATTTTCTGAGTTATGTACTTTAGGTTTATTCTATATATTCTGCTATGTTTTTTACCATTGTGTTGAGAATTTTATTAGTGTGGATTTATAGACTTCCCTTTGTTTTTATCTTTATTGTATCGGGACGATACAACTTTGAGTTGGGGGTCTTGATGTCTCCTCATTTGTGATAGATTAATGTTAGGATGAGACATCATTTTTAGTGATTTAGAAGTCATTAATGTCGATTTTCTTGAGTTTTAGTGCACTTTCCTATTTTGAGTCTTGATTTGTAGAAATAATATTTTTAGAGCATATTGGGTTTAATTGTTTATTTAGTGTGTAGCTTTAAAGATAATTATGGAGCTTAATTAGAGTCCAAGTCAAAGACAACAACTTATGGAAAGAGATTTGCATGGTAATTGGAGATAAGGAAACAAAAGCTAAAAAGATGGAAAAGGAAAACCTGCCTAAATCTGGGATTCTGCATACACGTCTAAAGATATGCGTTTTTACCTAAGAAATAGGCCGATTTTGGTAATTTCCTTTGCTAGGGTCAAGATAATTCTGTTGCGATTCTTTTGGTATCTTATGGAGCTCAAACCGACCAATAACGAAGAAGATATGCTCAAAACGGTCCAGCAGTGTTTATCTTTATTTCCATACGAATTTGAGTTGGGCTAGAAGTCCAATACCTTAACTCTTCCTCAAGAAAACGAATTAGGTCTTCTAAACACCTATAAATACACCCTTATATCACTTGTAAATCATCCTTGCCTCATAGTAATTAGTTCTTAAGGTTTTATTCTTCCAGTTTATTGTAGAGAGCAAGATGATGTCTTTTGTAATTTCTTTTAGTTAATTTCCTTCAGGTATGAACTAAACTCCCCATAGCTTAGTTTTTGCATAATGTATAATCTATGAATTCTAATTCTTCTATCTAAGTTTCTTTGGGAATTATATGTTTTAATTTGATATTAGCTACTTACTTAATATTTGTTTATGTGTTTTGATTTATTGTCTTTCCTAGAACTGATCACTTTAGGATTGTTTTAATAGTAGTTAGATGGTCTCCTTGACAGGGTGTTTAACTATTGAACCACCACACAATGTCTAGTGTCGATATTAGTTCTGACAAAACATGATTCTAACTAGATAGTCATTAGGGTTTGTTTTAACCACCATATCACCAGGATTGCAGTATTTGCTTAGGGCCTTAGTGGCGTTTGATAACCCTAAGATAAAACACTTCTTGGTTGTGCCGTAGCCCCCTTAGTCGCTCTCAAGGTCTAAGGTATGGGAATTTAGAATCCTGACTAAGTATACCAAGAGCTAATATTCTTCCTTATTAACTAGATCTATAGATAGAATTAGAAGGATTAGTGCATACTAGCAAAACCTGAGCTATACTTCTCATCTCATATTTCTTATCTTTTATTTTATTGTCTTTATTTTCCTAGTTTTAATTAATTAATTTCGAAATCTGTTCCCTTTAATTTACTGTCTTCTAATTATTTACTTTTACTCGTTATTTCTACCTACGCGATTAACACACTTAAGTCCCTGAGAACGAACTCAACTTACTAACTAAAACTTGCATACGTCCTGTAATACTTGCAGTACTGTGCCTGTCTAGGGTGAGAGTGTGTAGTTTCTTGACTTATTTCAATCTTATTTTTATCACACCCTAGGCAGCACCAGATGTTCACATAAAAATTCCTCTTTGCCGGTCCAATTATATCTATTCTTTTCAAATCAATTTTTTTCTCTTTTGTATAGTTATGACTCTCTTTTTTATGTTGAGATATCACACTATTTTTCTCATAGATTTTTTCTTTTCATGCTTTTCATCTTTTTTCATTTACTATTACCCCGGCAAAGGGTTACAATATAAACCTGAGAATCAGCATAAATATAATACCAGAGCACAATTAATAAGCTCCAAAAATCCCAACCCAATAACAGTTACCATAATGGTGGACCCACCACCCCAAATTCAAGCTCTAAAACAATTGTCTATGCGTCGCGATTCGAGTGCGGGTCATATGGAAAAATCCTATAATCTAAAGGATATGGCTTATAATGTGGCTAAATAAAAAGGCTTTAGAAACACTAGAAGGGGCTGAGAAGGATATACAATATTAAATGGACAGCAAGCTAAAAGGAAACAAGGGGCTTATGAAAGAATCATCTTAATCACTTTCTTAAACTATGCAATTTAGTCATTCTCTTACCTTTAGCACGTTCATCAAATGGGTTTATCAACTAGCTTGGATCTCACGGCCTACACACCACTCATGGCTCCCTAATATCGAACATACTTTCTATCGCATTGCTTACTAATCTTTTCTTTACTATCAAAGTGTGATTTCCTGCAAATACTCAAAGCATACAAAATAAAATAGCTCATATACTAATTTTTATCATTAACTTACTAAGCTTATGCTTTCAAGCTATTAAACACGCTCTACATCTAATTCCCCTGTATCAAAATTTTTAATTTCTACCTAAAAACAGAAAAATGGAGATGAGAGACATCAAAACCCCATACCCCCAACTCAAAAATGAGTTGTGTCCCCACGACTCAAAAAAGACTCGAAAAAGAAATTAAAATTAGAAGATAAAGCATTTACAGAAATGGTAAGGAAGAAAGAGAACATACTCTCAAGGCTATTACCTCGCATTATCGACATCCAAGATAGGATTTGTTGGATCTTTCTTTAGTTGCTCAAGGAGTGTCATGATGTGCACTTGATTAGTTTTATTTTGTGCCACATCTTTGGCTAAGGAAGTATGAGTTGCTTCGATGTTATTTTATCGCTCTTCCATCTTCTCTTGCCAACTATGCTCCTTTTCTTCCTTTGAGACTTGCGTAATTCCCACTCCTCTCAAGACTTTCATGATCCAAGCATTGTAAATAGTACTACTCGACTTTAAATCTAGTTTCTCTCCTTCACCCAAAATCACATTTTCTTTTCGCACAAGACACGTGATCATAGTAGGATATTTCACATTAAATAACGAGATAGGAGAGACCAAAAATCGCATCACCTCCTCAAAGATCAACTGTGCCACATCTACTTCTTCTCCTCTCAAAATACAATTCAACAAGAAAGCGTTCTTTTTTACTTACGTCCAAAACTCTTGTGTTTCCAAAGACATTAGGGATAAGGAAATTGTGCCAAATTCTAGCATCCGGTTGAAGATATTTGTAGGGCCAAGGTGCCTTTGATTCTCCCTTATGTGATTGCAGTTTCTCCTTTTCTAAGACATGCTAAAAAAGTAAATTCCAATTGAAGATTCTCTTTCTATCCACCGCTTCTCTATACTTGCATGGCCCAATAAATTTCTTAAACTAGAAGTAGTTTCGAATCTCTTCAACTGTAAAAGGAACTAACTTTCCTCTAACCGGAACACAACCTTTACTATCTCGGCTAAAGAGGCCTAAATAGAATTCTGAAACTAACTCGTGACATAAGTCAGAACGCCTTACCATGAACGTAGACTAACCCAATCTTTCATCAAACTCCAAGAATCTCTTGTACTCTCTCTTGACAACTTCTTCATCAAATACTCTCTCATAAGCAAAACGTAGTTCCTTTAATTGTTTCTCCGCAGAAGCTATCAAGGCCTTTGAAGCTTTCTCTTTGTCTTCGGGTGTAGGACCTTTGAATTGGAGAGGTTGTGCTGTCTTCTTTACGAAAAGTGGAACCTTTTTGCCTATTGAATTAAACACAGCTAGCTCACCTCTCTTAACATGATCTATTTTACCCTTTGTGTTGGAACTAGAACTTTTCTCACTTGATTTTTTTTATCAATAGAACCCAATACCTTGCTTTTCTTCATCTCCCTTGCAGTAGACAATGTCTCTGTTCTCTTAGTCATCTCAATTAGCCTCCAACTCAAAGCTTTAACCACTCTTGAAATTTGAAACTCTTGATTATTGGTTGAACAAGATTTATTTGGGTTAGGAAAGGTGTTTTGATGATGAATCTCTATATAGGTAAGATGGATTCTTGATGGATTGGTATGGATTTGAGAAATTGTAGGATGAATTTATGAAATTTAGGCTTTTGATTCTTGGATTCAATGTGTTTTGGTAAGATATGGATGGTTGAATATTCTCTATAATGATGTGGAGAAAAATATTTGATGTGTTTTTATGGTTATTGGGTAGTGTTTTGATGTTTAGGGAAGGTTTGATGAAGCTTTAAGGGAGCTGGGAGAATTTTGGGGAAGAAAGAGAGGCTTAAGGATTAAAAAATTCGTAATATAACTCACCTCCTCTTCTTTATAAACTAAAAATAGCAAAAATTGTTCTCTCTCCAGCGGCGCGGAGCGGTATACCGCCGGTATGGCCGGCATACCGGTGAGCTGCTCCTCGAAAAGTCTCGCTTCGACAATAAACCTGATTCGCGAACCCGTAGGTACGTGTTTTTGCCTGGCCGGTATACTGCTGGTATGGCCGGCATACCGGTGCGGTAATTCTAGAAAATATACCTCTCGGCAAAGAACCCGTTGCATGAACACGTGGGCACCCCTTTTGGACCCGCCGGCTTACTGGTCATATGGCTGGCATACCAGTGGGCAGGTTAGAATATGCCTAAAAATTTCGCTTTCCTCCCTAACTTGAATTATTTAATACCTAAACATCAAAAACACTAATACCTTTCTCAAATATGCAATATCAACTAAAAACAACTAAACATGAATTAAAAACATAACAACATAAAAAAATTGAACACTTTATTTAACGTCTTTCAAAGTTAGACGTGTTACCTGTATCAAGATTTGTGAATATAGCCTCCCCAAAAACGAGCAAGACTATGAACGTCTACTAATCTCCGCTTAATTCCCTTCTTAGGCCTGATCTCTATCACCTTAGCTGAAAAGACTTTAGTGACAACAAATGGTCCCATCCACAAGTCTTGATAACCTCGTGGCCTATTCTCTGGTTTGTGGGCTTTCCATAGAACTTCATGGCCGACCCCAAACTCAATGTTTGGCTCAGTATCTACAGGTTTTGCATGGATCTTCTCTTTAGGGACTTTGTGATATGAAAGGCTATGGATGATAGCAACGGCGGGATCTGGCTTCCTTGGTTTCTTTCCCCAGACACCGAATGTCTCAAATATATTCTTAGCATGAAGGGTAATGGTCCCGTCCTCGAAGCTGATTATACTCTGACTTGTGGCCAAGAAAGGCCTTCCAAGTATGATTGGAACATGCTTATCTGCATCGAAATCAAGTATAACAAAGTCAGTAGGGATGGTGATATTACCTGATCGGACACGAACGTCCTCCACTGTTCCCCATGTCTTGGTAACTGAGTTGTCAGCAAACTACAACTTCACTAGAGCTTTCTCTGATTTCTGAAGTCCAAGTCTATCGAACACAGACTTTGGCATAATATTCACACCCGAAGCCACATCACACATAGCTTTTACCTTGAGCATACCATTTATTTGAATTGGAAAATTAAAGCTCCCTGGATCTTTGAGCTTCAACGGTAACTCTTTCTCTACTTTTCTTGAGACTCTCACAGTCTCTTTCTTGGCTTCTACACTCGCTTCTTTCTCAAGAACGACTTGCGTATAAACTTGTTGCGGTGTAAGCCCTTATTTACAATCTAAAGCATTTGGGCATTGATATTATCAGGAGTGTACGCCTCTACGAATGTCTTGAGTACAGTGTCAACCTTCAGATTTGTATCAGGAATTGTTGGTGACACTGTTTGAACAACTGGTGGCGATTCCACCTTCCCTTCTTCTAGCCTTTCTTGCACATCAGGTGCAACTTCTACTCTATCTTTTGAGGCTTCTTCCTCTTTCTCTTTAGCTCTCTCAGCTTGTAACTTCATAACCGATCTAATCTCTTCTTGCATATCTCTCAGAATCTGTATAAACTAGGATTTTTCTGAATCTTCTTCAGCATCTTCAGAACTGTTGAAGTCCACGGGTGTAGACTTGGTTGGTTCTTCTTAGGTACTAGGAACTTCCACGACAATTTCTGCAGCATGCGGTACTTCCTTATTTTCTTCAATATCAAGGCAAATAGCCTTACAAGCTTCTAACCCAACATTGGCATCACCTCCTTCGATAGCCGTCAATTCTTTTGCTTCCATAATATTGGTAAGAACTTTATTCATTTGTTCTACTTGTGTGCCTAAAATCTAAATTGAAGCTTCTTGTTCTCTTAACTTCTCATTCGGTGAATGCATATTAGTTGTCATAAGATCCATAAAATTCTTCAATTGTTGACCACCCACACCACAACTCCTTCTTGAGTATACTATGGTAGAGCTTTCTTAGCTAAAGTATCGGAATATGTGTCATTAATAGGTTGTTGTGGAGGAGCAGGTCGATTATAATTCTGATTTCCTTGATATGGGACTTGAACTCTTGGTTGGAAAGAGTTATTCTGGGGACGAGGTTGATAATGGCCTTGATTAGCGGCCCTTTGTGGATTTGAATATTGCATACCAGGATGATTCATATTACCAAATTGATAATATCCTCGGTTGGATATGAAATAAACAGATACTGGATTTCCTTCGCACTCTTCCCATGTATGATTTGTGACCCACACTGTCGATGACCTTGTGCTTCTTGCACTACATTTGTTGCGGCTAAATTTTTCTGCATCTCAAGCTTAATTTCTTTGATTTGATTTTCTAATGTGGACAATTAAGCTGAGGCTGCAGTATCTGCGTCTAATCGAAGTGTACCTCTAGAATTTGTAATAGGAGCTCGCGAAAGTGGTCAACTCCTTTCTGTTTCAATAATGTTTTCCAAACCTTTGGCAGCTTCTGCAAGATCCATGGACACGAAATTTTCCTTTCCAAGATTATCTACCCTCAGTCTACTCTCTCTATTGATTCCGTGATAAAATATAGCTAACTGTAAAGACAGGGTGTAACCATGGAGTGGACATCTAGCTAAATTTTGTTGAAATCTTATCCATGCGTCTCCTACTTCTTCTCCACTTTCTTGACAAAACTTTTCAAGCTCGCTCTAATCTTTGAGTCTCATACTCTTCAAATAAAAATGGTTAAACAATGCGGCTTGAAGTTCTGCCCATGTATTTATTGTACCTGGTGGTTGCCTATCTAGACACTCACCTGCTTTGCCGGTAAGAAAGAACGAAAACATGTGACAATACAGTTGATCGCGTGTAATGCCTGGAGTAACATAGGCATCACAAATCTGCATGAACTTCTGAATCGCTCTTACCGGATCTTGAACTGCTGCACGACTATAGAGTCTGAAATTCTGAAATTGACTGAGCATGCCTGGATTGGGTCTGAATTTGATATTCTGGATCTCTGGAGGACGATAACCTAATGGTTGAACATGAAAAGGTACTCCCAAGCCTGGGAGGTCTTGTTCAATTCTTTTCTAATTATTGTTATTGTTTTCGTTATCTCCTGGTGGTAGTTATTGTTGGCCCATAGGTACAAGTGGTGAAACTATAGGTATAATTGGTGGATCTGCTAGTGGTGGATCCCCTCCTTGCTGTTGAAGTTCTGCCATAGCTCTTCTTTGGTTTCTTTCTTCTCGGATACGTCTGTTATAAGTTGTGAAGCTCCTTTCGGGCTCCTGGAGAGGAGGCCAAATATGCACTGTTAAAACCTGAAAAAGACTAGAGCAAACCAACAAGCGTAAATCTGTAAAATAAAAATAAAAACTGAAAAATAAAAATTAATTAAAACAACTAATCGAAATAGATAACCCACACGCTAACGAGACACATGTTTCCGGCAGCGGTGCCAAAAACTTGGTGTTGCCTAGGGTGTGATAAAATAATATAATAAAAGATAGCTAAACGATGCACAAATCACCCTAGACTAGCACGGTACTGCAAGTATTACAGGACGTATGCATGTTTTAATGATAGGAAGAATTTGTTCTCAGGGACTTAGTGTGTTATACGAATGAGCAAATAATTAAGAGTAGCAATAATTAATTAAAAGACACAAACTAAAGATGAATAATTGAGAGATAATTAATTAAAATAAATAAAAGTAAAGACAATAAAGTAAATATGAGAATATGAGATGAGAGATATAGCTTAGGTATTTGCTAGTATGCACTAATCCATCTAATTCTTTCTATCAATTTCAGTTAATAAGGAGATAATAGCTCTTGGATACTTAGTCAGGATTCTGAATTCCCATTCCTTAGACCTGAGAGCGACTAAGGGGGCTACGACACAACCACGAGGCAGACTAAAATAGTGTTATCAAGCGCTACCAAGGCCCTAAGCAGAAAATTTCTTCAATTGGTGATATGCTAATTAAAACATAACCTAATGACTATCTAGTTAGGCTGGTGTTTTCGAGACCAATTCCTAATTCTAGACGTCTATGTGGTGTTTCAATAATTAGACACCTCTTACGGGCGACCATCTAACTACTATTAGCACAACCGTAAATTAATCAGGTTTAAGATAGACAATAATTATAAACACATAAATCAAATATATGGTTAAGCAGCTAATATCAAATTAAAACATGTAATTCCCAAAGAAACTTAGATAGAAAGAAAATAGAATTCATAGATTATACGTAATTGGTGTGGCCTAAGGTGTGATAAAAAGATGATATAATTTAGATGCAAATAAACACCCTAAGCTAACACAGTACTGCAAGTATTACAGGACGTATGCAAGTTTTAATGATAAGAAGATTCGTTCCTCAGAGACTGACGAAAGTTAGAGAGAACTTATGAAAATTATCAAGTGCAAATATTAAAGATAGAAAAGATAATACGCAAGTAGAAAGAAGAAATAGATAAATATTTATTTGGTTTTTAAATAATTAAACTAATAAACTAAAGACAGAAAGTAAATAAAAGAAAAGAAGATAGTATGAAAGTTTAGCTTGAGTAAATAGTATGTAATCCCCACTAGTCTTGCCGTTCTAAACATGTAAGGGTAAATTATGTAGTATTTCCCTAATCGGTCCCAATTCGCTATCTGTAGTTTAAAATAGGATTTACCTGTGTCAATAAGGCTTCCTAAGCAAACTTTTCCTGTAATTGGTAAATAGTCACAAGAACTAAACCATAGTGGTTATCTAGCTAGGTTGGGTTGTCAGATCAGACCTTGTACTAGACGTTATGTGCTAAACATGCAATTAAACACCGTTGTCAATGGTGACCTAATTACTAGATGGTAATTCTATATGGCCGCGGTTCCATAAGAACACAGAATATAAATCCAAACACATAAACAGAGAATAAAAACTATAATTCAATTTAAAACATTAAATTCCCAAATTAGATAGATGTCAACTCAGAACTAGGGTTCATACATATATGCTAAAAACTCAAGCTAAAAAGAATTAATTCGTACTAAGAAGAGAAGAGAAAAGAATTACAAAATAAGAGGTTGAAGGAGACATGATTGATGCACAGCTCCTTCCAGACTTCTTCTCTTGTGTTGTAGCTTCTTCTTGGCCTTAGGGTCTGGCCAAGGATGATTTTAGAGTGTTAATAGGCTGTATTTATAGGGTATAGGAAGACCTAATTAGTTTTCTTGAAGGAGAAGTAAGTGGTGGACTCCAAGCCCAACTCAAATTCGTAAGAAAATAAAGATAAACATTGCTGGACCGTTTTGAGCATATCCTCTTCGTTATTGGTCGGTTTTTGATCCATAATATACCAAAAGAATCGTAACAGAATTATCTTTGTCCTTAAAGAAGGAAATTACCAAAATCGGCCTATTTCTTAGGTAAATAACCACTTCTTTAGGCGTGTACTGCAGAAATTCAGATTTAGGCAGCTTTTCCTTTTCCTATTTGAACTCAGTTTCCTTCTATCTCTAATTTCCATGCATATCTCGTTCCATATCTTGTAGTCTTGACTTGGACTCTAATTAATCTCCATAATTATCTTTAAAGCTTCACACTAAATAAACAATTAAACCCAATATGCTCTAAAAATATTATGTTACTAAATCAAGACTCAAAATAGGAAAGTGCACTAAATTAAGCTAAGATCGACCTATAAACTAATAAATAAGCCTAAAATGATGTCTCGGAAGTATATTATATTATCACAAATGAGGAGACATCAAAACCCCCAACTCAAAGTTGTATCGTCCCGATACAATAAAAGTAAAGAACAATAGGGTAGTCAAGAAGAAGAAGTAGGAGGAGAATAAGATAGAATACAATGAATGATCCTAGAGAAAAATATCTAAAAAGTCTCATGTAGTAATGCTTAAGAAATAATGCACAAATATGCTTAATACACATGTACTCAACAATCCATAAATTCAAGTCCAGATTAATTTCGCAATGCCAGAAGGAGAGGATGATAACTTAGTTCAGGTTAATGGCTATAGGTTGTTCATAGGTCCCAAATACAGCATCCAATGGTCCACTTACCTACTACCTAATAACTCAATTGTTTCTCCACCTAGTAGTTAGAAATCCTAAGGTCTTGGTTATAACTTGGCTTAAGGACGGGTGTGGTATATTTGGATAATGAAAAGTGAGCTTTTGGCTCTCTCCTCACTAGCCATCAACGAATCGCCCTAGAGCTTGAGTTTTCACTCGAAGATGTTCTCACTCAACCCAATTTATTGATGCCTTTTTAATGTGCATCCCCAATAATCCCAAAAAACCTTTGATGATATAAAATCCACTTTGCCGGTCCGAATATATATTTTCTTTTCATATCAATTTTTTTTTGTATAGCTATGATTCTCTTTTTGATGTTCGAGATATCATGCAATTTTTCATATATATATTCTTTCTTTTTATGCCCTTGTTGGCAAATTTAGCTCGTAGGTTCTTTTTCATTCACTATTACCCCGGTAAAGGGTTACAATAATAACAATTTCATCATCAATAAAATCACAATTACAATTCCAAATCCCAATGTTCCCAAATGATGAAACCCACCACCCCAAACTCAAGCTCTAAAACGAATTGTTTCAGGTTTTGCGATTCGAGTGCGGGTCATATAGATAAGTCCTACAAACTAAGGGTATGGATTATAATGTGTTTCAATAAAAAGGCTTTAGAAAGGCTCAAAGGGGTTAAGACGGATAAATAACAATAATCAAATAAATGGGTGAGAAAGTATAAGGCTTCAAGTGTTTTAATCATGAAAGAACTACCTTATTCATTTTTCTAACTACCGGATTTTGTTACTTATTTTTACCACTAGTTCATAGATAAGTGGGTTTTCAACTAATTTCAAACCTCACGTTCTACACACCAAATAACTCTCCCTAAGTTTCAACGTGACTTCTTAGCATTGCTTATTAACTTTTCTATCCTTTATTTCCTGTTTTCATGCATGCATCTAAACAAACTTATGACATCTTTCAAAAACATACTACCTACTATCATTAACTTAATAAAATCATGCTAAAATAGTCACATTCAACATATTCTATGCCTATTTCAACCCAAAAAAATTTAAATTTTATGAAAAACACAAAAAGGAAGATGAGGACAACGAATCCCCACCCCCAACTCAAAAATGAGCCGTGTCCCCACGACTCGAAAAAGACTCAAGAAAAATAAAATTTAAAATTAGCATACATATTGCACATAAAGAAATGGTAGGGAAGAAAGAAAACATACTCTTCGAGGCTATTACCTCGCCTTGTCGATACTCGGATTAAATTCTAATGTATCTTCTTCACCCAACTTCTTATTTGCTTTTCGTTCATGACACGTGATCATAATAAGATATTGCATTATATAACGACATGGGAGAGATCAAAAATTCGTATCACCTCCTCATAGATCAACTGTGCCACATCTTCCTCTTCTCCTCACAAAATACAATTCACAAACAACCCAAGCATTCCAAATCTCCACGAATCTTCATGTATTCTCCTTCAACTTCTTCTTCAAATACTTTCTTATAAGAAAAAGGTAGTTCCTTTAATTGTTTCCATGGAGAAGCTATCAGGGCCCTTGAAGCTTTCTCTTTTTCTTCGGGTATAAGGTCTTTGATTTGTAGAGGTTGTGTTGTCTTTTTCACTAAAGTTGGAATCTTTTTGCTCATTGAATCAACACAGCATGCTAACTTCTCTTCTCTTGACTTGTTTTACCCTTTGAATTGGAACTAGGACGTTTCTCACTTGATTTCTTCTCAATTAATCTAATACCTTGCTTTTCTTCATCTCCCTTATAGTAGATAATGTTCATGTTCTCTCAATCATCTCAATTGACCCCCCCCCCCCCAACTCAAAGCTTTAACCACTCTTGAAATTTGAAACTCTTGATTATTGGTTGGACAAGCTTTAATTGGGTTAGGAAAAGTGATTTGATGATGATTCTCTATGTGGGTAAGATGGATTCTTCATGGGTTGGCTTGGATTTAAGAAATTGTAGGATGAATTTCTGAAATTTAAGCTTTGATTCTTGGATTCAAGGTGTTTTGGGATGATATAGGTGGTTGAATCTTCCTTGTAATGATGTGGAGGATGAATTAGATGTGTTTTCATGGTGATTGGGTAGTGTTTTGATGATTGGTGAAGGTTTTTGTGAGCTTTAATGGTGTTGAGAAAGTTTTGGGGAAGAGAAGTAGGCTTAAGGTTTATAAAATTCGGAATTAAAAAACTTCATACCTCTTTTATAACCTTAGACCCGTTTTTCTCTTTCTCTGGCGGCGCGCTGCGGTATACCGCGCATATCGTCCGGTATACCGCACCTATCAGCGTTCAAAATTTTCGCCTCTGCTCAATACACGTGGTACGACCCCGTGGCACGAGTTTTGGGATCGCGGACCATAGCGCGGACTAAGGGGTAGTCCGCAGGGGTACTCCGCACCTTCTGATGCTTCCTTCGTCATAAAACACTTGGTAGCTACCCGTGGCACGTGTTTTCTTCATGCGGTGCATGGCGCGGTATAGGGTCCGGTATACCGGACCCATCAGCTATATTTTTTTTCTTTTCTGCCTAAAACACGTGGCTGCTACCGTGGCACGGGTTTTCACCTGCGGTATACCGCGGCTGAGGTCTGGTATACCGCACCCCTGCTTCAGTTTTTCCGAAAAATTTTGTTCGCCTTCCCTAACTCGATTTCTCCAATACTAACACCAATACCTTCCTCAAATATGCAATATCAACTAAAATTAAATAAACTAAACATAAATTAAAAACTGGAATCGTAAAAACATAAACGAAATTACGGGTTGTCTCCCGTATAGCACTTTTGTTTAACGTCTTTCAAAGTTAGACGTGTTACCTCGATTAAGGATGACGAAATTTCCACCCTTTGCCTTTAATTCCCACGAACTTTTCAGCTCGATTCTTCATAATCATGGATGGTGCCATCCAAGATGTCGTGGGAAGAGGTGTTTCTAGTGGTAACTCGATTTCATTTGTAGCATTACACTCCTCTAGCAATCCATTCATCTCTTTAGTTTCGACTCTTCGTTTGTTAGAGAGAATGTCCTTCATGAATTGACCGTATTTTGACATTCTTATGAGAGCTTCTACAAACGGGATGCTGATCTTTAACTTGTTCACCATGTCAACGAACTTCTTGAATTCCAGGTCATTGTCCTTTCTGACACGTGAAGGGAATGGTGGAGGAGGACATGTGTTGGTTACCACTGGGCTCTCTTTCTTTTCTGGTGTCTTCTCTTGGACACTTTTTTGTTCAACTACCTCTTCGACCTTATCTTCTGTTGTTTCTTTTCCCCCCGTTTCTGGAATAGGGGCTGGTTCTGGTTCTGGTCTTGGTGGAGGTAGTTGTTTTCCACTTCTTAATTCAACTGCTTGGCAAACCTTTTTTTCTGGAGCACTAGTATCACTTCGGAGTTGCTCTTCTGCAAGGATTTGAACTTTATTCACCATTTGTGACACCGACTGCACAAGCTTCTCAAGTGCATTGTCTGAGTTTTGGATTCTTTACTGGATAATCTCCATCTTTTCAATTAGGTTCATTATCTCAGCCATGCTTGAATTCGAACTCGAAGATTATTCTTGTACGGTTTGCTGTATTGAATAAGGAAGTGGTCTTTGATAATCTTCATTATAATTCGGCGCTTCTTGATAGATAGGTTGTGGAGGATAGTAGGATTGTGGTCGTGGCTGATAATAATCATCATAATAATGGTTATTATGATAATAAGTCTGTTGATCTCCGACCCAATTGTAATTCTGTGGGGGCTGATAATCAGCGTAATTTCCTTGGGATTGATAATAACCATCATAATAATGGTCTCTTTGATAAGGCATGAAGGAAATTGAGGCTGGATTATTCATGCAATATTCCCACGAGTGATCTCTTGCTCCACAACTAGGACATGAAGGTAAGGTATGTACTAGATTCTTCTGAGCTAATTTTCGCGATTGTTCTAGTGATTCCTCAAGTTGTTGGTTTAACTCCTTGAGCTTTAGAGATTCCATGTATTAGCTTCTTCAGGATCTAACAACACGAAACCTTTATCTCCTAATAAATCTGCTCTCGCCTAAAAAGAATCTGTAAAGACAAAAACTAAAAAGAAAAGCGTAAAATAGAACTAACTAAAATAAAAGCACAAGATAATTGCACAAGGACTAACGATGTAGTCCCCGGCAGCGGCGCCAAAAACTTGGTGTGGCCTAAGGTGTGATAAAAAGATGATATAATTTAGATGAAAATAAACACCCTAAGCTAACACGGTATTGCAAGTATTACAGGACGTATGCAAGTTTTAATGATAAGAAGATTCGTTCCTCAGAGACTGACGAAAGTTAGAGAGAACTTATGCAAATTATCAAGTGCAAATATTAAAGATAGAAAAGATAATACGCAAGTAGAAAGAAGAGATAGATAAATATTTATTTGGTTTTTAAATAATTAAACTAATAAACTAAAGACAGAAAGTAAATAAAAGAAAAGAAAAGAAGATAGTATGAAAGTTTAGCTTGAGTAAATAGTATGTAATCCCCACTAGTCTTGCCGTTCTAAACATGTAAGGGTAAATTATGTAGTATTTCCCTAATCGGTCCCAATTCGCTATCGGTAGTTTAAAATAGGATTTACCTGTGTCAATAAGGCTTCCTAACCAAACTTTTCCTGTAATTGGTAAATAGTCACAAGAACTAAACCATAGTGATTATCTAGCTAGGTTGGGTTGTCAAATCAGACCTTGTACTAGACGTTATGTGCTAAACATGCAATTAAACACCGTTGTCAATGGTGACCTAATTACTAGATGGTAATTCTATATGGCCGCGGTTCCATAAGAACACAGAATATAAATCCAAACACATAAACAGAGAATAAAAACTATAATTCAATTTAAAACATTAAATTCCCAAATTAGATAGATGTCAACTCAGAACTAGGGTTCATACATATATGCTAAAAACTCAAGCTAAAAAGAATTAATTCATACTAAGAAGAGAAGAGAAAAGAATTACAAAATAAGAGGTTGAAGGAGACATGATTGATGCACAGCTCCTTCCAGACTTCTTCTCTTGTGTTGTAGCTTCCTCTTGGCCTTAGGGTCTGGCCAAGGATGATTTTAGAGTGTTAAGAGGCTGTATTTATAGGGTATAGGAAGACTAATTCGTTTTCTTGAAGGAGAAGTAAGTGGTGGACTCCAAGCCCAACTCAAATTCGTAAGGAAATAAAGATAAACACTGCTGGACCGTTTTTAGCATATCTTCTTCGTTATTGGTCGGTTTTTGCTCCATAATATACCAAAAGAATCGTAACAGAATTATCTTTGGTCTATTTCTTAGGTAAATAACCACTTCTTAAGGCGTGTACTGCAGAAATTCAGATTTAGGCAGCTTTTCCTTTTCCTATTTGAACTCAGTTTCCTTCTATCTCTAATTTCCATGCATATCTCTTTCCATATCTTGTAGTCTTTGACTTGGAATCTAATTAATCTCCATAATTATCTTTAAAACTTCACACCAAATAAATAATTAAACCCAATATGCTCTAAAATTATTATGTTACTAAATCAAGACTCAAAATAGGAAAGTGCACTAAATTAAGCTAAGATCGACCTATAGCCTAATAAATAAGCCTAAAATGATGTCTCGGAAGTATATTATATTATCACAAATGAAGAGACATCAGTAATGCAAAACCCAAGATTTGGGGAAATTAGTTCATACCGGAAAGAAATAAACTAAAAGAATGATACATAGATTTCATCCAGCTCTCTTCAATAACTCTAATGATATAAAACTTAAGGACTAACTTATGGGAGGCAAGGATGTATTTACAGAGGTTAAAGGGTGTATTTATAGGTGTTTAGAAGACCTAATTTTTTTTCTTGGAGTGGAATACAAGTAACTTGGACTCCAAGGCCAACTCAAATTCGTAACCCTAAAATATAGAAAAGGTAATAATCTACAGCTGTTTTGTTTTGGCCGTAACCTCTTCGTTTCAACTCCGTTTGACGCATTCCAATTGTCTAAACTGATCGTCTCGGAAAGCTCTATAACTTTGATTTAGACCAATCTTCCGAATTCCTAGTCCATTTTGAGTTATGATCACTTCTATGGTCGTAGATGTTGGAATTCAGATTTACTTGGCAGCTTTTTCTTTCCATATCTTATCTTTTCCTTCCTTAATCTCTACCTTCCATGCATATCTTATTTCCTTAATATCTTAAGAATTTATTTGGCATCTTTATCTCTAATTAATTTGTACATATCTTTAAAGCTTCACACTAAATAAATAAATTAAATCGAATATGCTCTAAAAATAATAATTCATTAAATCAAGACAAGAAATAGGAAAGTGCACTATATCATGGGAAAATCGAGTATTTAGACTTCTAAAACACTAAAAATGATGTCTCCAACTAATATTGAATCATCACAAATGGGGAGACATTAACAGGGGATGATATATACAGATTTAATATGGAAGTGACATCCCGTTTAGTGACACCACTCATCCGCAACTGGTCTGGACGGCGGAGCAAAAGTGCAACGGATGTAAGGTATGGGAAAATATCTAATTATCCACTTACTTGGTTATATTATTAGTTTTAATTATCTATTCAATATGTTAAGTCAAATATGGGCGTCGAAAACCCATTTGGACCTCATAGAGGTGGGATTCAGGTATTTCATGGCACGATTTATGAATTCAAAAGATTATGACAAAGTTTTTGGTGGGGGTCCGTGGATGATATAAGATATATACTTGATTTCTTGACCTTGGGACCCATATTTCGTGCCTCAAAGATGCACCAATTTTGAAGTCAACAGTCTAGGTTATATTAACATGGTTACCTTTAATGAATTACACGGAGGAAATTCTCACGTCGTTGGGGATTATAATTGGAAATAATCCATGTCGATCAGGTAAACAGGTACCGCACGCGAGGTAATTTTGTGAGAATCGCGGTAGAAAATGTGCTAGACAAGCCGGTCATTTCGATTATCTATATTCAAGATCACCTGTAAAATTTGAGTACGAAGGGTTTCATCTTATTTTTTTAAGTGTTGGTATTTAGGCATGTTAAATGGGATTGTGGTAGATCGAGTGGGAGCATGGGTATTGAGAGTGAGAGCATAAGTTAAGAAAAGCCGGGTGAAGTTACGTTGAATGGGGAACAAGAATATATTCCTCTTTATGGGGAGTAGATGACCGTTGATCGTGCGAGAGGCCGGCCGCACAATAACAAGGGATACCAACAAAATAGGCCGACTCATAAGGGAGGGAACGCAGGGGTAAAAAAAGGGGGGATGACTCTGAGAAAGAAGAAGTTGGCTCCTAATACTGATCGTTCGAATGGGTCAAGATACGAGGTTTTAGCTTCTTTTTATATAGGTGAGAGTAATGTAAGTGGAAATCTGGGAGGGGAAGCAACTGAAACAGTGAGTAATATTACTGAGAGAGTCAAGGTTAATTGACTCCGCAGTATACGGATCATAGATAATCAAGAAATGATAAGTAGGGTCTTCGTTCGCAGGGATGAAGTGAGATTAACGGTGTTCAAGTAAATTCACAAAGTATGTAATTCGAATAGAAAAATGGAAATATAAAATGGAAATGTTTGTTTGGTTATGTAAATATATATAACTAATGACAAGATAGAGGTAAAATCAATTTAACGAAGAAAAAATGATTTTCAACTAGTAAGAATAAAAATAAAAAACTAAGATAAAATAGACTTAATTCGATAGAGATGATGCTTGATGATATTTCTAAGTAATCAATTGTGCCGCTAATTAACTTTGTTATTAATAAGGGTGAGTGGTTTTATTGTTCACGTTAGTCACGACTCTAATTCGATTAAGTTTCCACAAGGGCAAACCTAAATCTATACCTTATTCATCTCTTGTCTTTCAGGTTGATTTGAGTTCCTATTACCTTTAGTGACTACCTATAATGATAATATCATTAGATAAGAGGCAGTAAGCGGTTGTATACTAGGTTTGTAATCCTTTCTCCTACCCGGGTGTTAGGCAAATTACAACAACTTATGCTACTTTGGACAGAGCACGGGAGTAATGAAATCACGATAAAAATCAATGAAATTATATTAAAAGCACATCTCAATTAAACATCTAAATAAGATATCACAAATAAAATTAACATCATCAAATATCAAAACACATGTATTACATAAGCATCCTCAAGCAATTGTAATTTAGTTCATAATCGAATTAAACCTAACAAACTAAAAACTAATTAAAACTAATGACAAATTAATAATTAAAATATAAAATAGAAAATAAATCAATGTTACTGTTAGAGATAAGAGGATATGGTGACGGGTTGAGGCAGAATGACTAGGTTCATGGACAAATCCTTGTTCTTCCTCTTCTTGATGTCTGGCGCTTCTCCTCCTCTTTTTTCCTTTGGATAAAATTGATTTCTAAAATGAAGCATACATGGAATATGGAAAGGGGGATGTAAAATGAGCTTATAAAGCTCCTAAATTCTTTGGGCTCACTTTAGGGTTAAGAAAATGGGGTTAGAATAAGCCCAACATGTTTTTACTTTGACCAGATTTCTTGTTTGAACCACGGAAGGTTGAAATGTCATAACTTATTTTTCTTAACTCCGAATTGAGTGTTGTCACTTTCCACGTGACCTTGACTTCAAGATATTTATTACCAAAAAGGAATGAGTTTCAAAGATCTCACCAAAAAAGTCATATTGTCAGAAACAATCGGGTGCAATAATTCTCTAGAAAAAGCTTTAACTCTCCACAATGGCTCTAAGCTCTATTTTCCCCTTAAATTTGGATTTCTATTCATTTTTTGACTTCTTTCCTTCATGTTGGACCCTTGAATCAAGAATGTACCTAAATGTACACACTAAACACACGATTAAAGCACAAAAATCTATTATAAACAGTGATAAGTCCAAAAATAGGGGTAAAAGTGAAATATAACAAATATAAGGGAAAAATCCCCCACTTAGGCCCAATAAACTCCCAAAATAATGTCTCATGAATGAATTTATTTGTTAAAAATAGAGAGACATCACAAGGCATAAGTTGTTACAACGGTAGTAGATGAAAATCGTCCATTACAAGACAATGTGATTGATGAGACAAATAGTTTGGAGGGAGGGTTTTTTAATTAGGCTAAGTAAATTGTAGTTAATGGAAAGTTGGAGGGTCCGAGGGAAGAGTGGTAACAAGGGGAAGGAAATAAGGACATGAAAAGACTTTGGTTCTATTGGAGGGGTTCCGGGAATATATAATACAATTATGACCAATCGTTTAATAAATGTGAGTTATAAGATATGTATGAAGGTGTTAGTAAATAGGATTAATCCACTGTCGGTCGAGTACATTGGTCCTTTCCAAAGCATTTTTTCCGTATCGTTACACTATTGATAATGTGGTATTAATAAGGGAGGTTGACTATGTGTTGCAACATCATAAGGGGTTGAAGAGTTACATTCAGTTAAAGTGGACCTTTCCAAGGCATATGATAAGATTAGATGGGAGTTTATTAAGGAGTTTATGGAGTCGCTAGGAGTGCCTTTGATGTGGGTGTTAGTGATTATCACTGGGTTAGAGGATAATGAGTTTAGTGTTTTATGGCGTGGTTCACCGTTGACATCGTTTAGGCCGAATAGGAGAATTCGACAAGGCAATCCCTATCTCGCCTTATATGTTCCTCAAATGTATGGAGAGACAGTTGTTTCTCACTCAGATACTCGTTGAGGAGGGGACGTGGCCACCCATCCATCTTGGTTCAGGGGGGACTCTAATCTTTCATATATTTTTTTGCTGATGATCTTATTTTATTTGCTGAAGAATTTATTCATAATTTTGATTTGTTACAGGACACTTTGAATACCTTTTGCCGAGATGCGAGACAAAAAATTAACAAGGAGAAGTTGATAATTTATTTTTTGAAGAACATTGATAAAATGGTGGCTTTGAACATCACAGTGGAAAGTGGTTATCAAGGGAGCGAGGGTCTTGGAAAATATCTTTGGATCCCTATTCTTTTAGGGCGTAGACTGAGTGGCTTCTTCAGTGAGCTCATCAACAGTGTACGAAGGAAGTTGGCCAAATGTAAGACGAATACTTTGTCGTTAGCACGCCATATTACACTTGTACAATCCGTGTTAGGTGCATCACCGATGTATACTGTGCAAGTAGAAATATTTTTGATTTATGTTTATCATGAGATAAATAGAATTTGGAGGGAGTTTATTTGGGGTTCTTCGAAAGATCAGAAACACATAAATTGTATAGCATGGAAGGATTTTTGTAGACCAATATGTGTGGGTGGACTTGTACTTAACCTGGTAGAGGACATGAATAAAGGACTTTCGAGAAAATTGTGTTGGAAGCTTATACACGACGATGCGTCCATTTCTCCTATAGTTATGAAGCATAATTTTTTTACGGTGAATCTTCTTCAATATGTGACTAAGCCGAATGATTTGCAAATTCGTAGGGCTATCATGGAAGGTATTGTTGTTTTGATATGAGGATCCCGATGGCTAGAACATAATGAAAAAAATATATCCTTTTGGTTGGAATTGTGGGTAGGAGAATTCCCTTTGATCAATCATGCTACCAGAGAGATTGAAAAAGTGCTTATGTGAGGTATGATGGGTCGTGGGATTGGGAGCGTTTTTAACACTTACTCCCATCATCCAAACTACTTGAGATAACGAATATTAGAGTGGAGGGAAGGGATGAGGTTAGGGACATACTTTCTTGGTTACATGAGATCCATGGTGAGTATTTAGTGAAATTGGCCGTGTAGGAGTTTAGTACTAGCGAGGTGAACTTGGGAATTAATTGGGATAAAGTATGGAAGGTAAGATTTTCTAAAGAAACAAGAGTGTTAGTGTGAAGGCCGATTTAAGAGAGACTAGCGACAAAGGGAGAATTTATTAAACGGGAAAAAAGCAAAATATTTAGTGAATGCATATAGTAAAGCTTAGGGAAAATTACCTGGAAGTATGCCATCTAGAAAGAATATTGTGAATCTTATATGTACGTTGCCCGTCGCAAGAACTACAAACATTAAATCAAAACACATAAAACAGAGCTATCACAACTAATTTTAGTTAAATGTAAAAGGACATCCCTAATTCAAATAAAAAATAAAACAAGTCTAGGGTTAATACCAATATGCTATTCTCAAGCTAAATAGATTTAGTTCATACTAAATAAAGAAAAATAAACAATTACAAACGGGAAAGGTTGGAATGGCATGAACAACTTCCAAGCTCCTTCTTCTAATCTTCTCTCTTAAACTAGGCTTCCTCTTGGCCTTTTGATGATTAGGGACTTACCAAAGATGATTTTATTATGGTAAAAATGGATATATATATATATATATATATATATATATATATATATATATATATATATATATATATATATATATATATATATATATATATATATATATATATATATATATATATATATATATATATATATGCCTTAGGTCAAAACCTAAAGTGTTTCCCAAGTCAAGGAGTCCAACTCTTACTAAAATCCGTTTTCCTAACTTGTTGGATAGGATAAACCTTGCATGTTGAAAATACCATAACTCCTTTGATACTTATCAGGATTTAATATTTTTGTATATCAGAATGACCGCAAATCAAATATCTATCTGCCTGTCAAAGGGTTCCTCTTAATTCGTAGCCGATTTTCTAGAGCAATAAAATTAGTGGATGTTTTTCCCTGCATGGTAGATTTTTTTACTTTCCAAATATATCCAAACTTTCCTTTTCAATTATGACTAAGGGGTTTTCTTTGATTTTATTTATTTCTTATCATTATCCCAGTGTGCAATAGCTTCCAATACCTAATTGCTACACAAATAACACACAATTACATGCAAAAGCTCACAAAATAGCAAAACACTTAAAACTAAACAAGAAAGTGTATATCATGAATAACTGGGGGAAATTCCAAAACTAAGTACTAAATACCCCAAAAATGATGTCTCGTGACTAGATTATTCTATCACATAAATAGAGACATCAGGTAGTAAGTCAATTAAATATTTATTCGATAAAAACTTAGATGTACAATAACTAATTTCTAAACCTATACTCCCATTTCAACTGACAAATCATATTATATGTGAGTCGATATATTGACTCTTTCAGTTGCTCAAAAGTATTGGACGTATATTTCCTATGTTTGAATACTAGGCTCATATGCCAATAGACCACTTGGATACTACTCAAGCCAGTCATTTGAATCTTTAGTTGAACAAAAAGTTGGACGTAATCCCTAAGTTTGAAGAATATGATCCAATGCTAAATGACCACTTGGCTTTAAAGCTAGTCGGCCAATCAGCTGTTCAGACGATCAAGATACCTACTGCATAATCCTTGAGTTCGAAGACTAGGCTCCTACGCTAAATGACCACTCAGATCCTACGCCATCTCTTCAATCGTCCCTTTATTCAATCCAAAAACTAATATGAATAATCCGAACTTAAATACTAGGCTCCCATGACAAACAATCACTTGACATATATGCTAGTCGCTCAACTAACCCTTTAGTCGATGGAAAAAACTTAGACGCACATTCCTTAAATTCAAATATTAGGCTCCTATGTTAAATGACCACTCGGATTCAATGCTAAGTATGTCGATCGTGTCTTTAGTCGACCAAAAAACATAGAGAAAAATCCCTAAATTTGAAGACTAGGAATTTGTGCCAATGGAATCTCAGATCCTATGTTAGTCAAACAAATACTTAGACGCACAATACCTAAGTTCCAAAATTTTGATTAGAATATGCATCGAAGGAATTTCAAATTATTAACAATATAAGTATGTTTTGTTTATAGACATTTTATTAGATCCCGAGATCTTCAGAAAATTTCAGCCATAAAAGTATGTGAAGAATCCAAAGAAACTTCATCAAGGTTAAGCATCAGTGGCCTCCTTTTGAAGAATCTGAGAAAATAAAAGCCATTTGTTACCTTCCTTTTTAAGGAGAAAAGGATATGTCTTACTCATACATAAGACAAAATTTAGATATCATAGAACCAGACTGGTGGTGAGGCTCTCAACGCCGGTATGCGGAAGGGGCAAGGGTTTTAGATCCTTAGTTGTAAGAATTCCCTCTCTAAACTGCTGGTTGTTAAAGTTCAAGGCCTTCCTATTTTCACCCTTAGATTTGATTTTATTAAGTTTCTTTTTTGGAGTTTGGATTTTTTCACTTTGAATGATGATAGATTTTCCAAAATGATCAGTTTTTTAGTCGATTCATTGTGATACGAATAAGGATTGTTCTTTTTTAATCCAAATTTTTATTTACATTCAATTCATCATTCAAGTGGCTTGCTTGAAAAGAGTAGTTTTTATTGGTTACGAGACTTAGAACTTTGTTTCAATTATCAAGATAGCTTCTCTAAGTTTTTAGCCCTAGTTCCTTACCTTATTGGTCTTCTACTAGGTTTATGGTGGGATTTGGCTTTGTCTCCTATCTTGGAGTTTCTGATTACTTGGTTCAAAGCCTCTACTTTTGAATGAAATTAGTTATTTTTGAGTGGAACTAGATCTCATTTTTCTTCTTTGATCATATTTTTTGGAATTGTAAAAGTAATAGGAAAAAGAAGTCTTATGGAGGAAAATGACTAATATTCAGGGGTGTTTGTATATTTTAATTTTTGGAAGGGGAAAAAAGAAGTCTTGTCAAACATAGCCCTCCGCCTAGCAAATTGCGCAGCGCGATCGACCATCCTGCTATGTCTTCTCAAAATATGTTTGAACTGCATGTTTCCATACTATTTAGAAATTGCCTTGATCCGCTTAACTTACGGTCTGACCTTCTACCATGTCGCTGAATGGACCTAATACCTTGAATTTCATCAAGGTTGTCTAACCAAATAATAGTCTCAATGAGTGGTTCTTCAGTACAGATTCTCACCGCTTTTAACACTGCAGGCGCCTCGCCTTCCAACACTAACTCTTCCCATACTGATTTTATAGTAATTTGACGTCGTCATGTTCTAGTATCCGTCTGAAAGATTCTGATGCCACTAGGTTCTGCCTTACTAATAATATTAACATCACATTTAGTGATATTTTTCGTTCATTTTAGTTCAGCTTCAGTCCAAGGTGATACTTCCCTTTGTGTTGTTTTTGTGGTTTTACTTCTTGGCGGTTCACTCCATTCTGTGCCAAAAAGGTCCTTCATTCCTGCATGAACTGATTTAATGACGTTGTTTGGTTCGAGTTGAGTATTTTCATAAATCGTCTTTGTTTTTTGTTTCCAAATATTTCATAACATTAGTAAAAAGTAAGTTGTCAGATTTTGTTTGTTCCATCTTGCATTATTAGCTCCGCTATAGACTTTACAGATGCATTCCCCCAACCTTTCTTAAATTTGATCTGGAATCTTGATTTGGAGTGCCAATCCTTCCCATATTTGTGTACACACTACACATGCAAGTAATAAGTGATTAATTGTTTCCACTTGTTCATGACACCAGTAACACCAGTTATCCTAGCATATTTCCTGTACTTTAAATTTTTCCTCGTAGTAGCATGATTTGGTACTATATTCTCCGGACCAAGTATGAGGCCATGTAACGTATCTTATTATTGTCTTCTATGGATTGGTAAATGCTCAATTTTGATACGTGCCGATTCTGGTATTATGGTATTAATTTGTTTCATGTTCCATGTGTCAGATATCTGCCTTCATTAACTGGTCAACCGTTTGGTATTCAGTATTTACAGGTTTGTTTTTATACGACCAGGACTGAGACAATTATGATCCCAAAAATTAGTGTTTTACCCGTTTTTTATTTGGATTCATTCCTTGATCAAAAGGTTATTTCCTTCAGTTATACTTTCTCATGAATATGACTGACTTTGTCGCAATTTAACTTCCAAAAAAATGTCTTAGGAAGATAAAATTCTTTGAGTACTCTAGCTACCAGCGAATTTGGATACTTTATAATTCGACATGCTTGAGTTGCATGTAGTGCTGCATTCATTCTTTTTAATGTCACTAAATCCCATCCATCCAATCATTTTAGTTAAAGTCATTTTTTCCCATGCCAGCCAGTGGATTTTTCGTTGTTCCAGAGAATTCCACCAGAATTTCGCAATGATTGACGTGATTTTTTTGCAAAAGGTGATAGGAAAAGAAAATATAGACATCGCATAAGCCGGTATTGCTTGTTACACAAATTTAATAATATCAAGAATTTCTTTTCCTCGTTTTGAGAGAAGTTTAGCCATACATCCTTGTGTTCAGGAAAAGACTTTATCAGCGATCCATGTTAATGTCTCAATTTTAGATCATTATTGGCAAAATGGGATTCCTATATATTTTCCCAGATCCTACGTCTCCTTAATTTTGAGAAAATTAATCGTATTATTTATTATGTTGTTCGGAGTTCTTTTACTAGAATAGATTGATTATTTTGCGAAGTTTACTCTCTACCCCGAGTAATAAGTATCAATACATTCCTAAAAGGGTGAAGCCCCCGTGAAACACTCTAACTTTGGCCAAAGTGCAGTAGACGCCCCTGATCTTCAAAATTGTCACGAAAAGCCCTTTAATAGATTTTTTGTCACCGTTAGCCTTTTTTTCATTTTTCGGTTAGTTGATCGTTTGTCAATGCCATCTGTCGCCACGTTAGTGCCCCCTCACTTCCACGTCTGATTCCATTATCTTTCTTGGTTCATATTCAATACTTGAGACACTAGAAGAGATTAATGGCCTTGATTGTTGAAGCAATAGATTTTCATAGAGAAGTATTTGACATTTATTTTGCGCTTCATCTCTCTGTTTAATAGTTGTGTTGATAAAATTATTAATAACGAAGTGAGGAGGCTCAGGCAAACTGGTGGTGAATGTTGAGGAAGGGCAGCAATGAGGATGATCAGGCAAGTATGAGAGATATGTATAGATGGCTCCGCCGCCGCGAATGACGGAGCTCCAGTCCTCATAACTTATTAGACCTGGAAGGGCAGCAACGTAATTTCTTTAAACCTCTTAGCTTAATATATAGTTATATTTTGTTAATTATTTGCTTAATAAATGGTTAATAGTTGATTTATTTAGTACAGCTTTAATCTTTGTTAATAAGAAGATTCTGTTCCTCTAATAGCTTGATAAAGTTATGAATATTAGATTGATCTGCAACTAACTTGTATTGATTAATTGCACTATAAGTCCCTGAATTAACTTGTTTGTCTTTTCACAGAATTTTTTGCTTCAACGAATGATCATCTTCGAACCTAATAGTAGGTCTAATTTCCTCACCATAATACTCATAGTTGCTCCTGTATCTATCTTCTGTGCATTTGTGTGCATCTGTGAATAAGGGGCTACTTTAGGAGAAGTTTCATCTATGGTTATATCCTCTTAGCCATGAAGTAAAAGTAGCCGTGAAGGAAGAAGAAGAAGAAGAAGAAGAAGAAGAAGAAGAAGAAGAAGAAGAAGAAGAAGAAGAAGAAGAAGAAGAAGAAGAAGAAGAAGAAGAAGAAGAAGAAGAAGAGGGAAGATTAAAATCCACTAAAGGGCTTTGCGTGATAAGTTTTCAAGATCGGGGGCGGCTATTACACTTTGGCCAAAGTTAGAGGGTTTCACGGGGGCTTTACTCTTCCTAAAATTATTTAATTTTCAACTTTTTAAAATGATTATAAAAAAGAATCATCAGAAATAAAAATAACACTACAAGAAAGGTTATCTATAGCGTCAAAAAGTTTCCCATTAAATTTTTTAATTTTGTCGCTATTTGTTCGACGCACTAAGTTCATCTCTATAGACACATTTTGTAGCAAATTATTTGTCTTTTACCCATATTGACTTTATCTTTAGTGGCATATATTGTCGCTAAAAATATAATTAGATGTCATTTTGGTGTTTAAAAATATCATTTGTTAACTTGCCAACTCAACTAAAAGTTCGAATGGTTAGAGTAAGGCGAAGAATAGGTTATAGGAGAACACGCCCCTCACGTGCGGCTTAGAGGAGACGTGCATGTTTAGCAGAGGAGATTGATTGATCTAAGCAGTGCACGTAAAGGAGATGGATTGATCTAATCCGTGCTCGTGGAGATATCGAGGTGGGTGGTGGTAGAGAGACTCGAACCCAGGACCTCAAGTACCTGGAGCTCTGATACTATGTTAACTTTCCAACTCAACTAAAAGTTCGAACTGGTAGAAGAAGGCGGAGAACATGTTATAGGAGATTTATACTACAATATCATTAGAGATCATTTTAGTATTGTTGCAATATATATCGTCTCTAATACTATTTGTTGTAGTGGATGTGTCAAATTCTCACTTACATATTTTGATTACTGGTGGTTAACTTCTACGTTTCTTTGGAGACTTTGGAGTTCATTTTATCGTGTTGTGAAGAATCCTATTATGCCTAGATTTTTGAATGGACATATATCATCATGTGTTGCCGGCATAAGGAGCCTTTTCATTTGGTTCTTTAGCTCAACGTATATTAAAAAATGTTTTTTCAACTCGTATTTCTTTACTTTCATGGTGGGGTCATCTCAACTCATCAAGTTTGAAGTTATGATATTGCTATGTCAGAGACTTGGTTCACAACAAAGCCTCACAGAAGAGGTGTATTTGGGTATTCCGCTATGCCATAAAAGATCTAAAATCGAATCACTTGAGTGGATAGCAAAAAATCTTTTCAAAAACACAGATGGATGGAAAGCTAAACTTTTATCTGAAGGAGGCAAAGAGGTGTTAGTCAAAGCAATATTGCAGGCCATTCCCGAACTTCTATTTGTCTATCTTTTCTTTTCCTATTTCCTTTTGTAATAAAATTATCTCGGCTGTATCTAACTTATGGTGGAATTAAGGTGAGAAAAATAGAAATCACTGGGTAGCATGGGAAAAATAGCAGTTAGCAAACTTTTAGGAGGATTGCGATTCAAGGACTTCAAAAAAATGAATACAGTATTACTGGCACCACAGGTTTGGAGGCTTATGAATAATTCAGGCAATCTGGTAACAAAGCTTCTAAAGGGGATTTATTTTCCTAAGACTAATATTATGAACTGTAAACTTCTCCAAAGCAGGACTTGGAGTTGGGCATGCCTCTTAGAAGGTAGAGATTTCATAAAGAAGCATGAGATACATATCATTGGAAATGGAGAAGATACTAATATTTGGATAGATAAATGGATTGATACGGAATGGAATATTGAAAAACCTAATGGCGTTACTATATCCAAGGTTAGTGAATTATTGATACAAGGTTCTACAGAATGGAATACATAATTATTGGACAACATTTTCCCAGAACCGATCATTCCGTTAATAAAAAGAATTATAGTTATTGATAGAGCATCTATCGATAAATATGTTTGGCCCTTTTCTAAGGATGACTCATATGATACTAAGACAGGTTATAAAGTTACACGGAAGAACAACTTAAAACCAAACCAACAACCACTTCTACATCTTCAAACCATGAGTCTCCAATTTGGAAAAAAATTTGGAAATCAAATATTCCCAAGAAAATCAAGCTCTTTATGTGGAGAATTATAAACAACGCAATTCCTACAAGAAATAATCTCTATAAAAGAAAGTGTGTTGATTCGACAAATTGCATTTGGTGTAACTATCCTTATGAAAATGTGGAACTCTCCTCCTTCAGTGTAGTTCATGTAAATATATATGGGTAGGTTCTCCTCTCCAAATTGAAATTCAATACAACCTCGAAGAAAGTATGGAAGACTGGTTTCTAAAAATCATTAAAAGTTATGTAAAAGGAGGATGGGAAGAGAACACAGTCAGAGATTTTATTATGATTAATTTATAGAACATTTGGAAAGGAAAAAATGAAAGTGATACTTGATAATATTAAAATTTGTGGAGTTAGTATTAATTTAGCTACTAATAAACTTATGCAAGAAATTCATGGGATCTAGTGGGGAAATATTAATACCTATAAAGGTTTTGGGAAAAAATACAATGGCAACGGAGACGATACATCTCCTGGTGAAGACCCATAAATTTCCTTTTTCTATGATACTTTTTTTTCTAACAAATGGGAACAAACGGGGATGGCAGTTATAGAGGTACACAACCGCACCAATACTTCTTTTACGAACACCTATGATTTGGAGCGCAACTCAATTATTTAAGGAGAAGCATATGCAGTACACAAAGCTATTAGAATAAGTACCAAGTTCCCAGGAAAAGGAAAAGTCATTTACTCCGATAATCTTGAGATTATTCAAGGTATTCAGCAGGTGTCAGCAACGCGTTGGAATATCCAACCTATTCTTCGCAAAATTATCCACAAAGCTGGTGAGATTGGGCAAATCTCCTTTCGTCATATTAAAAGGAATCTCAAAAAGTTAAGCAGATAGTGCTACTAAAGAAGTTAGGCACAGAGCAACTGAAAAACGTCGAATGACTTTAAGTCATTTCGATTTTAATGCTAGATTTAATAAAATAGGGATCTGTTGATTTTGTTTTGGTTTTTTCTTAATATTTTTTCTTGGTGCTCTGGCACCTTCCCTTGTCTAAAATAAAAATAAAACAAAACCTCACTAAATGGGGTTTCTCACTAAAACTCTCTCTGCAACCTAAAACTTCTTCAATAGCATAACAGTTTTCTTCCACACCTACTTTTATGGCTTTCTTTTAATTTTAATTGCAGTGCTTTACTACTCATCTAGTTTCTTATCTCATCATTAATAGTGTACATAAATTTTATTTTCTGAACTACGTTCATGGTTACATGTCATCTTAATAATATCAGCTCAACCTTTCAAGACTGTGGCTTCATTTACATGCAATGGATTAAGTATCTGATGTACACAATCTTGATTAACAATTGTGATGTTTTTCTGGTTTGCATGGCTTTATATCATATGATCAAACACATGCAAATGGTTTTTAAGCTCACATGGTATTTAATTGGTCAACCCTTTCAATTAGGAGGAGGTGTCAGTGGCTTGGAGGATTTTTCCCTGGTTAAAGAGCAATTATATCTCAAGCATAAGGATTTATCTCACGCTTTGATCCCAATTGGCTAACTTCATTTGCTTGACGGTGTTTACAATTTCTCAGTTGATATACCCACCTTATCGGGTCTTATTTGTTTATCAAGACTATTCGTTCATCTAAAAGTCAGCTTTTGGGATTTGTATATTATATCTTCTGCATTGAAAGTAACTATGGAGGTTTTTTTTTTATCTCAACTCATGGTATTTATGTCTCTGGCTTTCTCTTTGTTTTATCCAATACTCGTGTAAAGATCAGGAGCGGATCAGGTGGGATCTTCTTTGGTCAGCCACTGCTATTTAGCATGGCTCCGTATTGGTGCATATATGATATATCACATGCAAAAGACTTTTATATACATGCTTGTTGACTCATCTCTCTATGACTATCAGTACTTTGACAGCGATTTTAGCAATGGTTTCATTTCTCTTCTCAATTTGATACTCGATCTTCATTTACACATAAGTTGAAAATAAATTATGTGTTCATTGATCAACTTTTCACAAGAGTTAAAAGTCCTTCCTTCAATGGCGTACAATTCTGTTTTAATTTCACTGGTCTGTTAATTTTCTCTATGAAATATTCTCTTTATAATCTCCAATTGTAGCACACAGTTACCTTTTCAACTATCTGCTTTCATCCTCTGGATTCTATATCAAATATATATTATATATCACATGCATTGGCTAAACAAGAAGTCTCTTTCTTTTCTGTTGACATGGGTTAGCTGTACTGGCGTGGGGATGGCCGAAACATCCAATTGTGGTCGTATGCAATAACATTACAATAAGCCACACAGCTGCAACACAGGAGATAAAAACCTCACAACAACTTTCTACTCAAGAAAATAACCAATAGTTAGTTAAAGTGTGTGTAGAGTGACCGATACAACACACCGATATCATTTGTAATAGGTCTATATAACCAATACACTTGAATGTAATCAAATATAAAAAATAAATACAATCCAAAAATTATTCTTCTCTTCTATTCTTTTCTAATATGATATCAAGAGCCACAAGAGATTTAAACTTTTTTTCGCCATTAATGGCGATTTAAGCTTTCTGTAAATCTTTGCTTCGATCTGTTCTGCGTTTCTCTCATGGCGTCTTCTTCAACCTCAACGCCTCGTATAACTGCAGCTATTCCAGCTGGGTTACTTCTTCTCCGACAAAACTGGGCTTCATTAGTTCAAATAAAACTCGATGCTACTAATTATGTAGTTTGGCGAGCTCAGCTCGAAGCTGTGCTCGAAGCTCATGGGTATCTTCAACATGTCACTGGTGCTGCTTCTACTCCAGCGATTTCTGACTCAACATATTCCAATTGGTTGATTGAAGATCACCAATTAAAGGTATCGCTTCTTTCGTCTATGATTCCTTCTCTTTTCTCTCAAGTAGTGCGAATGACGAGTGCAGCTGAGGTGTAGCACAAACTTGAGGATATATTTGTAAATCAATGTAGAACACATGTTCATCAATTGAAGATGAAACTGTGTAACATACAGAAAGGGGGTCGTACGATGACTGATTATCTAGCTGAGATACAGGAAATTTGTGATAGTCTTGCTACAGCTGATTCATCTCTTAAATTAGAAGATATTATTTTGTGTACATTGAAAGGTATTCCTTCGGAGTTCAATCAATTTAAATCCAACATTTTAATTACAAATGCTCAAACGTCTACTTTATTTTTTCACTCGCTAGGAAGCTTATTAGTTTCAGAGGAGCTCTATATAAAGATGGCTGAAACATCCATTAATTCTTCTACTCATAATATGGCTCTCTTCACACCTTCTTCACCTCAATCTAACTCAAATAGAGGTCGAGGTTCATCAACTCGAGGTCGTGGTTATAATAATAGAGGTCGAGGACGAAATTTCAACAACAACAACTCCATTTTAGGTGCTCATCCATCTCAGATAGGTACTTCGGCTGCTCCTACGTGTCAAATTTGCATTAAGTATGGGCATTCTGCTTTGGACTGTTGGTATAGGTCTGATTTCACCAATTATCCTTCACCTCGAAATCAAAATCGCGTTGCTATGGTTGCTCACATGTCTCAACCAAGTTCTTCATATGATCTTGAGTTATGGTACCTTGATTCTAGTGCTAATAGTCATGTGACTAGTGATGTGTCTATGCTGCAATCTTCTCAACCTTATAATGGTAGTAATGCTGTTTCAGTGGGTATTTGACAGGCACTTGATATAGCTAACATTGGTACTAGTAAGCTCTCTTTATCTACTCATACTTTTCAATTGAATTTTGTACTTCATGTTCCTCAAATTTCATCTAATTTGTTATCCATCTCAAGATTTACCATGGATAATAATTGTGTCGTGTCTTTTAGTTCAAACTCAGTGTCTATCCATGATTCTCACACACATAAACTTCTATTTCAGGGCCCTTGTAAGGATGGGCTATATCCTCTTTCATTTCAGTCACAACTCTCTTCATCCAGTTCTCAAATACCTATTTCTTCTTTGAGGTGTCTATCATCCACTATGAAGTCTTCCTCAGCTTTGCTTTGGCATCTTAGATTAGGTCACCCATCAACGAATGCTTCACTTCCTTTATCTCATATCTTAAACACCAAGTTAGATGTTACAGGCATTTTATGTAATTCATGTGCAATTTCAAAAGCGCATAAACTTCCTTTCCCTTTACCTGTAACTCGAGCTTGTAAACCTTTCGATTTAATACACAGTGATGTTTGGGGGACCTTTCCTATTTCTTCTCTCTCTACTATTGAATATTATGTGATTTTCATTGATGATTACAGTAGGTTTGTTTGGGTATATCCTCTAAAACAAAAGAGTGATGTATTTAATACTTTTCAGAGCTTTTATCAACTTATTCTTAATCAATTCAGTGCTAAAATCAAGTGTCTGAGGTCTGATAATGGGGGTGAATATATCAGTCACAATTTAAAACTATTTCTTCAATTATGTGGCATTTTACATCAAACTTCTTGTCCCCATACACCTGAGCAGAATGGGGTGTCTGAGCGCAAACATAGTGATGTCTCCCTATTTATTCTAAATATTATCCCGTAGGAGACATCATTTTAGGTGAATATTTGACTTATTAGATAGACTTTTATGCTTATTTCGTCATATTGCACTTTCTCCCCTTGGAATTAGACTATTTGCATTTTTAGAGCTTTTGTGCGTTAATTTGTTTGTTTTAGTGCAAAGTTAGTAGGTTTATGAATTCATGAAGAACCACTACAAGGAGGAGAAGTGAGAATTAAAGTCTTAGATCGAGTATTAAAGAAAATAAAAGAATTTCCAAGAACTTAATTAAAGAAGTTGCATATCTGAAAAGCTGTTAAAGATTGCTGTTTTTGGGCTACTTAGGAGCGGAATTAGACTTGGGCCATGAGACATGGTTTGATATCCGATTGAGTTAGGAAGATTCTCCAAGTTGAATGAGCCCATTTGGAGTTGAGATGCAAAAGTTACAGCCGTTTTACTAGAGGCTGAACACCAGTTACGGAAATTAAAAGAGAAGATGGGCTTGGACTTTTTATAATTTGACCTAATCCCCTTAACCTAAGCCCCCAAAACATTTTTACAAGTATAAATAGACCCTTTAGCCTCCTTTTTACACATCTTCATATAATTACATCAGAGCATTCAATTTCCACAAGTCAGAAGCAAGTAAGGAAGAAAGCTAAGAGCTGGAGATAGTCATCTTCTCCAAATCGCAGCCAAACCCAACCTCTTAATTAGGTTTTATTCAATTTTCTTTCTATTAAACATGATGTTCTTTAATTATATTTTCTTAGTTTTAATTTTAATTATGAGCTAAATCTTTTAAGTGCTTGAGAATCGCTACATGGGTTGAACCCTAATTAATTTGATTAATGTTTTCTGATTTGGGATTTTTATAATTTAATTAGAATTGGGCAATTAGTATTAATTATTATCTGGTGGGTCCTGGGGTGTTATAAAATTAAGTGCAAAATAGAGGAACCACTTAACCGCAAGTGTACGGTTGTCCCAAGTAATATATGATAATCAAGTTCGTTCTCAGGGACGGATTAGGTTCAACCCAAATATTAATCAGATAGTAGAGATAATTGCTAAACAGAAAGTAAAAGATAATAATCTTTGTTTGGTTTTTGTAAAATAAAAGATGCAAATAAAGTAAAGACTAAATTAACTAAACAGAAAGGAAATAAAGCAAATAACAACTAACTTCAGATAAGGAAGATACTTGATCCTCGCAAAGGAATCCACTTAATCAATATAATCTATGCTATGTTTAAGGGTAGAATTGGAATTATAATATTAGTCGGGACTCTAATATCTCCTAGCCCCCTGTCGGGTGGACCTAGAAGCTATCCTAAAGTATCATAAACACCTGCATGGTCGAATATGGCTCTTCGGATGGTATGATTTTACCTCTTTGGCTATGTAACTAGTTAAGCCTATCGGTCAATAACGGACATTACACAGGTATTACCTAGATCTGTATTCAAACCCCCCTGTCGGATGATCACTTCGCCACTAAAGTGAATAGCCCAAATACTAACAGCTAATTCTAGTTGTTCCTAAAAGAATTAGTAATGAAAACAAAGTAATATCCAATACCTAAAACTCAATTCAATTTAAATCTAAACAATCCCAAATTCAAAACATAGAAACATTAATTAAGGTTCATCCCTTTTATGCGATTCTCAAGTATAAAGAAATTTAGCTCATAATGGAATTAAAGACTAACATTAAATAAAAGGAATTCATGTTCAAATACAAAAGATAAATGAAAAACCTAAAGGGTAGAATGACTATGGATGGAAGAACAGGATTCCTCCAGCTTCTAGCTTCTTCTCTCCTTCGTGCTCTGACTTGAAAACCTTAAGCCTCTTGTTTAAGTCTCTGAAGTGTGTGAAAGTAGGAGGTTAAGGGGTGTATTTATAGGTGTTGGAAGCCCCTAGGTCGAATTTTGCTTGGAGTGGAAGACAAGTCAAGGACTCTCAAATTCGTAGCTCTAAAAGATAAGATTCTGCTGATTTGATTTGGTCATATCTTTTTCAATACTTATCCGTTTGAGAAGTTCCAATATATGAAACTTCTTGTCTTGGAAAGCTCTTTCTATTGGTGCAGACCATTCGTCCATAATCCATGCCAATCTTTTATTATGATTTAATCTCTAAAACGTGGCTGGATTTTCAGATTTCAAAAGGCAGCTTTATCTTTTCCTCCTTTGAATAAATCTTTCCTAAATCTTCTTATTTCCATGTAAATCTTCTTTCCTTTCATCTTTATCTTGACTTGGCCTCTAAGTAATTACCATTTATCTTTAAAAGCTTCACATTAAATAAATAATTAAACCGCATATGCTTAAAAAGAATAAATCAATAAATCAAGAAATCGAAATAGGAAAGTGTACTCTAAAAATAGAAACTCGACTAGAAATCACTTCCTAACACTCTAAAATACACTAAGACTTTATTCACACTTTTTCTCCTTGGATTGGTCTTTCATGAGATTCAAGAACCAATTAACTTTACATTAAAAATAGTCAAATTTACGCACAAAAGCTCAGATTCTGCAAATAGTTAATTTCCAAGGGGAGAAAGTGCAATATGATCAAATAAGCTTAAAAGTCTGTCAAACAAGTCATTTATTCACCTAAAAGGATGTCTCCAAGGGGCTAATAATTAGAACAAATCAGGAGACATCAAGACCCCAAACTCAAACCTTTGTCGTCCCGACAAAGTAAAATAAAAACAAAGGATCTTTTAGGTGAACGCAGAAGGTAGAATCTAGAAAATAATCCCAAAGCAAAACTTAAAACAAATTTCATATAGTCTAATCTAGGAATTAATATACACCTACACTTATCATGCAAAATCAAATACAAAACAATATCAATCCAAAATTAATTTCACAATGCTATAAGGTTACGCTTATTACTCATCTCAAGATGGTGGCTATAGGGTGTTCCTCGATCTTTACTTGTGTTGAATGTTCCACTTAGAATAATCCCTATTAACTCACCGTGCATCTAGGAATCACGAGGACTTTATGGTTTTAGCATAGGCTGAAGGACGGTATGGTATGTATATTTGGTAAATTTGAAGTGAGCTTTTGGCTCTCTCCTCACTTACCATCAACAAAACTGTCCAAGAGCTTGAGTTTACACTCGAATTACGTTCTCACTCAACCCAATTGACGCGCTTAATTAGAGTCCCCAAATTAACCAATAAGCACTACGGATGATTCACCTAAAATTTTCCACTTTGCCGGTCCGAATATGTATATCCTTTTCAAATCATTTGTTTTTTTTTCTTATAGCTATGACTCTCTTTATGATGTTTGAGATATCATGCTATAGTTATGCCTATTCATAACTTGAGCTCGAAGCTTCTTTTCCATTCACTATTACCCCGGCAAAGGGTTACAATACAATAAACATGTGAATCATCATCATGTATAGCACAAAGCATCATTGATAAGCTCAAAAACTCCCCACCCAATGTAAATTCCCATATAGTGAACCCACCACCCCAAACTCAAGCTCAAGACAGGAAGTCTCAGGATCGTGATTCAAGTGCGGGTCATATGGTCATGCCTAACAATCTAAAGGGAAATTGGCTTATAATGTGGCGACAAAAGAAAGGCTTAAAGGCTAAAAATTTGTCTACGAAGGATAAAATTAATTCAGGGATAGAAAGCCAAAAAGGATTCAAAGGGCTAACAAAGAACTGCCTCTATCATCTTCCTATCTACACAATTTATCTCTAGTTCATACCTAAGTGGGTTCTCTACTCATTTAGATCTCACGTTCTACAAACCACCTATTATCCTTAAGCACAAGTTTACTTCTTTTGCATTGTTCATTAATTTTTCCTATTACTTATCTCATACTTGCATGCAATTAAAGTTCAGCTTCATACTAACTCCTAAAGTCAACTATTTTCTATCATTAATTCATAAAAAACATGTTTGATGGGGGTATTTAAAAGTCTCTACAGTCACGCAACCCTAAGATTAATTTTATTGAACACAAAAAAACTGGGATGAGGCAACGATATGAGGCAACGAACCCCACCCCAAACTCAAAAGTGAGTCGTGTCCCCACGACTCGAAAAAGACTCAATAAAGCAATAAAATTAAACTAACTACCTAACTAGTGTCTACCAACAATTAAGAAGAAGAATTAGAACGGGGTACCTGGCCATGAAGATCCATAGTGTCCTACTCCGAAGGGGGAGTACAATTATCAATATCCATGAACAAAGTTACCTCTTCCAATATTGACTTAATCTGTGTAATTTCCTTCCATAGTGCTCCGATGTCTAATCGTAAAAGTTCAAACTCTTGTTGCAACTTGTGAGCCCATGGAGGAATACCAGAATCAGTTTGAGAAGAAGAAGAACCTTGAACTTGAAATTGTAGCTTGTCTCTAGGCTTTGATGATACCCTCATCCTTGCTGTTAATTTCCCGTGTTGTGGTGGTGCAGGTGCCTTTTCTTCTTGTGTTTCTTCAGTAGGCTCCTCAAGATTGATGGCCTTTTCAAGTGTAGAACCAGGCAAATTCTTGTTCTTCCCTAGGATACAACATCTCTTCTTGTAATCCAAAGCATCTGTTCTGTTTGTCATGGTTGAATTGACCCCAAACTCAAGTTATACCAAGGATAGAATAAAGTTAAGAAAACTTGGTATAGCTTGAGTTTCTTGCTTGGATTAGATGAAGGAAGTTGTTTACTTGATGAATCTTGGAAGAACTCTTGAAAGCTTGATGATCTTGATTGTGTTTAATGGTGTTTTGTGATGAATTTGATGAAGAGGTTAAGTTTATGGAGGATGGAGGAGAGATTTGATGATGTTAATGTGTTTGTTGTGGAGGTTTAATCAAGCTTCAAGGTGTTTATATAGGGTTGGGAGCTGGAAAATTCGTTTGGAAGAGGCTAGGGTTTATCTCCTTAAGGTTAGAAGTTGACTGGGCTTTGAACTCTTCACAAACCGCCTGGCGCGGTGCATCCCTGCGGTGCATGGGGTATACCGCGGGGTACACCGCAGCACTGCTGGTGTGATTTTTTGCACTTCTGCCTTGTACCCGTGCTAGCACCCCGTGGCACGCGTTTTTGCCCTGCGGTGCAGGGGTGCGGTGCATGGGGTAGTCCGCACGTACTCCATCAAAAAACCCGCGGTACATACCCCGTGGCACGCGTTTTGGGTGTGCGGTATAGGGTGCGGTGCACCGCGGCTATCAGCTTCTTTTTTTTCTTGCGTCTGGATAAGACCCGTGGTGCGCGACCCATGGTACGGGTTTTTGGGGCGCGGTACATCCCTGCGGTATAGGGGGTACACTGCGGGGTAGTCCGCGCCAGCCTTGATTTTTCCAAAAAATATCTCCTAGCACCCTAAACTCGATTCCTGCACCATTAACACAATACCCTTCTCATTTCTTTAAAGGTAGACACTACAACTTGACACTAACTTAGAATTATACACTAGAAATTGAAGAACTGAAAGCAATAAACTAATATACATTGAAATGGCTTTTGTTTAACGTCGTTAAGCTCGACGGGTTACCTCTCGCGTCTATTCAGCTTCAAGGAGGTACATGACCTCCCCCGGATGTGGATCAATTCTGCGATTGGTATCCTCGCCTACATGGTACAGTTTTAGACGATGCCCATTCACCATGAAGGTGCGTTGCTCGTCTGGATTCTCGATCTCTATCGCTCCATGAGGCGTAACTTTGGTCACCACGAACGGACCAGACCACTTTGATCTCAACTTGCCCGGATAGTTGCTGAACTTGGAATTATACTTGAGGACCATCTGTCCAACTTTGAATTTCTTCTCACGAATGCGATTGTCATGCCATCTCTTCGTTTTTTCTTTGTAAAGTTTGGCATTCTCATAGGCATGAAATCAAAACTCGTCAAGTTCATTCAACTTCATCATACGATTCTCCGCAGCTAAGGTTGGATCCATGTTCATCTCCGCAATTGCCCAATAGGCACCCATTTCAAGCTCAAGAGGTAAGTGACAAGCCTTACCATAAACAATACGATACGGAGATGCACCCACAGGCGTTTTGAACACAGTACGATATGCCCACAACGCATCATCTAATTTCATTGACCAATCCTTGCGTGTGGAACCAACTGTCTTCTCAAGAATGGATTGGATCTCTCGATTAGAGATCTCAGCTTGACCATTGGCTTGTGGATGATACGCGGTAGATACACGATGTCTCACACCATACTTCTCTAGAACTTTCTTCAGATATTTGTTCACAAAATGTGAACCTCCATCACTGATAATAACTCGAGGTGTACCATGTCTAGTGAAGATGTGTGATTTCAAGAATTTAATCACTACTCGCGAATCGTTAGTTGGTAGAGCTACAGCCTCTACCCATTTAGACACGTAATCAACAGCTAGTAGGATGTACAGATTTCCGTTAGATGGTACAAAAGGACCCATGAAATCAATACCCCATACATCGAATATCTCAACTTCCAGAACATTATTACGCGGCATCTCATCTCTCTTAGATATATTACCAGTAAACTGGCATCTGTGACACTTCTTGACATACTCATGACAATCCTTATATAAAGTGGGCCAATAAAAACCGGATTGTAGTACCTTTGCAGCTGTACGGTCTCCTTTGAAGTGTCCTCCGTACGGTGAATCATGACAACCCATAATAATGGATAGAATATCTTTATCTGGTATGCATCTCCTCACCATCTGATCACTGCATGTTTTGTAGAGGAAAGGATCCTCCCAAAAGAATTGTTTTGCTCGGTGGGCTAGTCTCTTTTTCTCTTGTGAGGTAGCTCCTTGAGGAAAAGAACCACTCACAATAAGATTTGCAATATCCGCATACCAAGGAGTCTCTAATGAATAAACTGAAAACAAACTCTCGTCAGGAAACTCTTCTCTAACCAACTCAGGTCCTCCATTAGACTCAGAACCTTCAAGACGTGACAAATGATCAGCAACCTGATTATCACAACCCTTTCGATCCTGAATCTCTAAATCAAACTCTTGCAACAGTAAAACCCATCTAATCAACCTCGGCTTCGCATCTTTCTTTTCCATAAGGTATTTAATCGCAGAATGGTCGGTAAACACCACAACTTTCGCCCCAAGGAGGTAGGAGCGAAATTTGTCAAATGCATACACGACAGCTAGTAATTCCTTCTCAGTTACGGTGTAATTTATTTGAGCACTTGTGAAGGTTTTACTAGCGTAGTAGATGGAATGAAATACCTTTTCTCTTCTTTGACCCAGAACAGCACCCATCGCAAGATCACTAGCATCACACATAGTCTCAAACGGAATCTTCCAATCAGGAGGTAAGACAATAGGTGCAGAAATAAGCTTCTCCTTAATCTCGTTGAATGCCTTTATGCAAGCTTCATCAAAAAGGAATTTGGTGTCCTTCTCAAGTAAGTTGCACAACGGCTTAGAGATTTTGGAGAAGTCCTTGATAAAACGTCGGTAAAAACCAGCATGACCCAAAAAGCTTCTTACCCCTTTTACAGAAATAGGAGGGGGAAAAGTCTTGATTACCTCAATCTTCGCACGATCAACTTCCAAACCAGCACTCGAAACCTTGTGACCCAACACTATACCCTCTCGAACCATAAAGTGACACTTCTCCCAGTTCAAAACTAAATCCGTCTCCTTGCATCGAATCAATACCTTCTCCAAGTTTCGTAAACACTCCTCAAAGTTATCACCAAACACAGAAAAGTCATCCATAAATACCTCAAGGAAATCATCAATCATATCCCAGAAGATTGCCATCATACATCTTTGAAAAGTAGCAGGTGCATTACATAATCCAAATGGCATCCTTCGGAAGGCAAAGGTACCAAAAGGACATGTAAAGGTTGTCTTGTGTTGGTCTTTTGGATCTACATAAATCTGATTGTATCCTGAATATCCATCCAAAAAGCAATAATATTCTCTACCAGCTAGCTTGTCCAACATCTGATCAATAAACGGAAGAGGGAAGTGATCTTTTCTGGTGGCCTTGTTCAACTTCCGATAATCCATACACACTCTCCAACCAACAACGGTCCTTGAGGGAATGGCTTCATTTTGCTCGTTCAAGATGGTAGTAATACCACCCTTCTTTGGTAAGCATTGAACTGGACTCACCCATTCGCTGCTAGCTATGGGATAGATGATTCCCGCATCTAGCAACTTGATAACTTCTTTCTTCACTACTTCCTTCATAGCTGGCATCAATCTTCTTTGTCCTTCAACTGAGCGCGCGTTTCATCGTCTAGAATGATTTTGTGTTGGCAATAGGAAGGACTAATACCTTTGATGTCAGCAATAGTCCAACCAATCGCCTCTTTGTTAGCTCTCAGTATGCGCAACAGTTTGTCTTCTTGAGGACATGTTAAAGTAGCTGAAACAATAACAGGTAGAGTGTTGTTAGTACCTAAATACGCATACCCCAGGTGTGATGGAAACGGCTTTTCTTCTAGTTGTGGGGGAGATTCGATAGATGGTTTCTTCTTAGATACTATCTCCCCAGGGTCTCGGAATGGCTCATAGGCGAGATGCCTATGTTTCATAGTTCCGGAATTCAAAGCAGCTACGGTTTCGGTTAGTTCTTCCATTAATTCCGGTAAGTCAAGTGTTAGGGCTGCTCGCAAGATATCATTAAAATTCATACAGTCAAACGTTTCTTGTGTCGTTAAATAAAGTATATCCATGCAGAAACACTCCTCAGGAATATCTGGAAACTTCATGGCCCTAAACACGTTGAACTTTACCGTCTCGTCTTGGATTCGCATAGTTAATTCGCCGTTTTCTACATCAATAACAGTACGCCCCGTGGCTAGGAATGGTCGACCCAAGATGATGGGGACATTCCTATCCGCGTCGTATTCAAGAATAAAGAAATCAACTGGAAAGATTAACGTACCTGCCTTGACGAGGACATCTTTGATTCGTCCCTCTGGATGAGCGAGGGATCTATCAGCCATCTGTAGGATCATGGAAGTTGGTCTAGCGTTTCCTATCTTCAATTTTTCGAAAATTGACTTGGGCATCAAATTGATACTCGCGCCCAAGTCACACAAAGCTTTTCCTTGCCACTCATTACCAATAGAAATAGGAATCGTGAAACTCCCAGGATCAAGTAGTTTAGGTGGCAACTTACTTTGGCATATAGCGCTGCATTCTTCTGGCAATCCTATCATCTCATTCTCACGGTATGGTCTCTTGTTGGTAATGGCTCTTTTCAGAAATTTAACGTACTTCGGAACATCGCGTATAGCATCTAAGAACGGAACGTTAATGTTGAGCCCACGTACCATATTCAAGAACTTTTGATAGTCTGCCATATCTCCTTTCTTCTGAACTCTTGAAGGGAAAGGTGGAGGAGGACGGGTTTCTGTAACATCTTTGGATTTTGGCTTCTCCGGAATCTTCTCCACTTCAATTATCTCAGGCTCATCTTCTTTCTCTTCCACATCTTTTGCCGGTTTCTCTTTCACAGTGGTTTCTTTTTCTTTCATTACGGGAAAAGGAGGTGGAGCGAGCTTCTTCCCACTTCGAAGTGTTACTGCATTACATTCTTCTCTCTGCTTAGGTTCTTCAGTATCACTTGGTAGTTGTCCTTGCTGACGTTGATTTAATTGCTTATTTATCTGAGCCATTTGAGTTTCCATCAACTTAAGTGCTGCGGCCGTAGATTGTTGAATGCTGATTAGTGTTGTCAAGGTTTGTTGAACATCTAGAGCACCTTCTTGAGGTTGAGCAGGTAAAGCTTTCTGGTTCATGGTTTCGGTATAAGCATCTTGAGGAGGTTGTCTCTGAGCTTGATATCCGTATGCTTGTCCACCTTGATAGTTGTTCTGAGGTCTTGGTTGAAAGTTGTTTCCTTGGGGGCGTGGTTGATATGCATAAGTTGGATTAGCAGCCCCATTTGGATTTGAATATTGGAAACCCGGATGGTTTCTATTCGGTTGATAGCCTTGACCACTTGAATTGTAATTTCCTCGGTTGGATACGAACATTACGGATTCTGGATTGTTTTGACAGGTCTCCCAATCATGATCTTGTGTACCGCAGTTAGAACATCCATAAACTTCTTGTGTAACATTAATATCTGCTCTTCTACCAGTAGCACCTTTTGTAACAGCTAGAGTAAGCTGTTTCAGTTGTTGTTCGAGTTTGTTTTCCATGGCGGTGAATTTTTCTTCAAGTAGTTCAATATTACCACCTCGGACAGGTGTTCTTACGGTGTTCCAACCTAGTTCATTTGTTACTGTTCTATTCAAGATAATCTTAGCATGGACAGGTTGTACCCAAAGAAATGCTCCACCACAAAGTAAGTCTAGATCCTTTTTCGAAGAGCCATCAAGTCCTCGGTAAAATATCTTCATTTGTTGTATTTCTGTGAGGCCATGATCAGCGACTCTTCTTAAGCAAATCTGAAATCTCTTCCAACTTCTACCCAAAGTCTCGTCTTCCTCTTGTTTGAATGACGTTATTTCAACTTGCGCATCTAATCTCATGTTCGCTGGGTAGTATCTATCGAAGAACGCGGTTTGTAATGCGTCCCAATTTGTAATTGTTCCAAGTTCTTGAGAATCATGCCACTCGCTTGCTCAGTCGATAACGAAGTATCTAAAATGAGCAAAATACATTTGCTCTTTAGTTACTCCTTGCGTAATATAAGAATCGCAAATTTGCATGAACTTCTGTACAGCACGGATTGGATCTTCTGTAGGTGCTCCTCGGAAATTGCCATAACATTGAAACAGAGATAACATACCAGGATCGGGTCTGAATCTCTCGACATTAATATTTGCAGGGCCAATTCCGAGGGCAGGAGCTCGAAACGGAGCTTCTTCAGGGCCATTGATGAACCACAGATCATTGTTCTGAGCAACAGGAGCAGCTGGAGGGCCGCGTTGTCGATCGTCAACTGGGTCTTCAGCCATCTCTCTTGCTAATTGCTCTTCTAACTCTTGTGCTTTAGCGTTTCTCTTTCTTTTGTTTGCTTCTCGAACTAGGTTTTCGGGATTTTCAAGAATCACGATATCTTCACGCATAAACCAAAACCTGTAAACTTGAGAAAGAAAAACAACCCAAAGCGTAAAACTGAAAAATAAAACTAAAACTAAACTAACAATTAAACTACTAAAAGATTAACACCGGGGTCACACGCTACCGTCCCCGGCATCGGCGCCAAAAACTTGGTGGGTCCTGGGGTGTTATAAAATTAAGTGCAAAATAGAGGAACCACTTAACCGCAAGTGTACGGTTGTCCCAAGTAATATATGATAATCAAGTTCGTTCTCAGGGACGGATTAGGTTCAACCCAAATATTAATCAGATAGTAGAGATAATTGCTAAACAGAAAGTAAAAGATAATAATCTTTGTTTGGTTTTTGTAAAATAAAAGATGCAAATAAAGTAAAGACTAAATTAACTAAACAGAAAGGAAATAAAGCAAATAACGACTAACTTCAGATAAGGAAGATACTTGATCCTCGCAAAGGAATCCACTTAATCAATATAATCTATGCTATGTTTAAGGGTAGAATTGGAATTATAATATTAGTCGGGACTCTAATATCTCCTAGCCCCCTGTCGGGTGGACCTAGAAGCTATCTTAAAGAATCATAAACACCTACATGGTCGAATATGGCTCTTCGGATGGTATGATTTTACCTCTTTGGCTATGTAACTAGTTAAGCCTGTCGGTCAATAACGGACATTACACGGGTATTACCTAGATCTGTATTCAAACCCCCCTGTCGGATGATCACTTCGCCACTAAAGTGAATAGCCCAAATACTAACAGCTAATTCTAGTTGTTCCTAAAAGAATTAGTAATGAAAACAAAGTAATATCCAATACCTAAAACTCAATTCAATTTAAATCTAAACAATCCCAAATTCAAAACATAGAAAACATTAATTAAGGTTCATCCCTTTTATGCGATTCTCAAGTATAAAGAAATTTAGCTCATAATGGAATTAAAGACTAACATTAAATAAAAGGAATTCATGTTCAAATACAAAAGATAAATGAAAAACCTAAAGGGTAGAATGACTATGGATGGAAGAACAGGATTCCTCCAGCTTCTAGCTTCTTCTCTCCTTCGTGCTCTGACTTGAAAACCTTAAGCCTCTTGTTTAATTCTCTGAAGTGTGTGAAAGTAGGAGGTTAAGGGGTGTATTTATAGGTGTTGGAAGCCCCTAGGTCGAATTTTGCTTGGAGTGGAAGACAAGTCAAGGACTCTCAAATTCGTAGCTCTAAAAGATAAGATTATGCTGATTTGATTTGGTCATATCTTTTTCAATACTTATCCGTTTGAGAAGTTCCAATATATGAAACTGCTTGTCTTGAAAAGCTCTTTCTATTGGTGTAGACCATTCGTCCAGAATCCATGCCAATCTTTTATTATGATTTAATCTCTAAAACGTGGCTGGATTTTCAGATTTTAAAAGGCAGCTTTATCTTTTCCTCCTTTGAATAAATCTTTCCTAAATCTTCTTATTTCCATGTAAATCTTCTTTCCTTTCATCTTTATCTTGACTTGGCCTCTAAGTAATTACCATTTATCTTTAAAAGCTTCACATTAAATAAATAATTAAACCGCATATGCTTAAAAAGAATAAATCAAAGAAATCGAAATAGGAAAGTGTACTCTAAAAATAGAAACTCGACTAGAAATCACTTCCTAACACTCTAAAATACACTAAGACTTTATTCCCACTTTTTCTCCTTGGATTGGTCTTTCATGAGATTCAAGAACCAATTAACTTTACATTAAAAATAGTCAAATTTACGCACAAAAGCTCAGATTCTGCAAATAGTTAATTTCCAAGGGGAGAAAGTGCAATATGATCAAATAAGCTTAAAAGTCTGTCAAACAAGTCATTTATTCACCTAAAAGGATGTCTCCAAGGGGCTAATAATTAGAACAAATCGGGAAACATCATTATCATTGGATTATTCACTATTTTTAATCTGATCAATTAGACATAGGATTTAGTAATTAAGCTATTCACTTTGGTGGGGGAAGTGATCGTCTTGACGGGGGATTTAATTACGGACATACGTAATAAACGTAAGGTAGAAGCTATTGATCCTGACGGACTTAATTAACCTTATAGCCAATTGGGTAGAGAACTTGACATTTGAAGGTAGCTTATGATCGCCCTGACGGGGTTTGTAATACCCTAGAATAGCTCCTAAGTCCACCCTGACGGGGGTTAGGAAAATCTAGAATCCCGACTATTACTAATTACCAGTTCGACCCTTAAAAGAAGCATTAATTAAGTTTATTTCGGTGAAACCCTTGCGAAACTAAAGTACATTTCTCATTCTTGCGTCTCATTATTTGCATTAAGTTAGTTTAATATTTTACTTTATTTTCAATTTAGTCCTTAAACAAAAACAAAACAAAAATTTATTCCATTTACTTTTATTCTTCATTCAAAAAAATATTTCCATTTATTGCATAACAGTTTAGTCATTTCCAATCCGTCCTTGAGATTGAAATCCCGTTTACCGGATATTACTTGGATGACCCGTACACTTGTGGTACGTGTCTTGCCTTTTTAGGTGTTTTAATTTAGAACACACAAGGAGACACCAAGTTTTTGACCCCGCTACCGGGGACGGTAGCGTGTGACCACAGTGTTACCCGTAAGTTTTTTAGTTGCTATTTTTTGTTTATTTTATTTTTCGGTTTTACGCTTTTCTTTGTGTTGCTTCTTTTCAGGTTTTACAAGTTTGGTGTATGCTCTCGGATCCCGAAAGACTAGTCTGAGCTAAGAACAAGAGAGACAGGGAAGCAAAAGAAAAAGCAAGGTTAGAAGAAGAAATGGAAGATTTAAACGTTCATAATGTTGAAGATCCTGGAATTTAGTTGGATGAAAACGGTCTTCCGATAGTTCCACCAGTATTACCAGTTCCACCGGTAGGAGTCCAAAATGCTCAATTACCAATTCCTCCGGGAGGACAACAACCACTTAATAATAATGGTGTAAGTCTTCAAGATGATGGGCCGCGACTCTTCCAACCGAATAACTATAGACCTTTCCGTTTATCACCACTAGGACTCCGTCCTCCCGCAGTTCAAGTAATTCGATTCAGACCAGAAGCGGGTATGATTAATCAGTTTACAACTATCGGACAGTATAGTGGTGCAGCTTGTGAAGATCCTATTCGAGCTATGTATAAGTTCATGCAAATATGTGATGCATATGTCACCCCTGGAATAATCCAAGAGCAAATGTACTTTCATATGTTTCCATTCTTCCTCACTGGAGTAGCTAGTGAGTGGTAGGATCAGCAACCACACGATGAGATCTTGACTTGGGATCAACTTCAGACAGCATTTTTCGACATGTATTATCCTCAAAGTGTTCGACTTAGTGGTCAATTAGATATTGTTAGTTTCTGTCAAGAGCGACGAGAAACTGTAGGTGTTGCTTGGACTCGTTTTCAATCTTTATTACGCAAATTCCCATTACATGGGTACTCTCTTGAATTACAACTTGGGATATTTTATCGAAGTTTAGATGAAGCCGTGAAAGAAAAGATAGATACTATGTGTCAAGGTGGTCTCATGATGGTCACAACTAATCAAGCTCTGGCTATCATGGATAGAATTGGGAAGAATGAAATGAGTTGGGAAAGTTCGAAATCATCAGTTAGAGTTGCTGAGAGAGGTACTTTGCATCTAGACACTGCAACAGCATTGAACGCTAAGATTGCCGCGCTTGAGAACAAGCTGAAACAGATAACTATGTTGAATAAAGCTGTGGTAAATGTGGTTAATGGACCAAAGATATGTTCTAGTTGTGGAGAAGATGATCATAGCTGGGAAGAATGTGCTAACAACCCAGAATCTGTTTGTTTCGTCAATCAGCGAGGTAATAATTATTCAGGTGGTCAAGGGTATGGAAATCAAAATAGAAATCATCCAGGCTTTCAGTATTCGAATCCACATGGGACAACCAATCCAGGAACCTATCAACAAAGGCCTCATGGAAACAATTACCAGTTTAAGTCGCAAAACCAATACCAAGGGAATCAACCTAGAGCCGATTATGAAACCTATTCTGATACGCTAGCTCAAACGGAGCTTCCCTCTCGACCTCAATAAGGCGCAATCACCGCAAGTGATTTAGAACTTACCTTGACACAATACATATCCAATGCCAATAGTAAGTCAGCTCTCATTGAAGATCAGCTATCTCGATTCATGGAATCCACAATCACGAAAGAAAACAAGATGGAAGAAACATTAAACTTACATACCGCTTCGTTAAAAACTTTAGAGAGTCAAATATCAAAGATCACAAATAGCTTAAATGTTCGAGGCCAAGGCCAAATCCCGAGTGACATGGAAATTCCTAAACAAAGGGAGGATTGTAACGCGATCACTACTAGAAGTGGTAAGAAATTGCAACCACCACTTTTCCTGGTTATGAAAGAAAAAGAAGTAACTAGAAAAGAAAAACCGCTGGAGGAGGTGGAAGAGAAAGATGAAGAACCTGAAGTGGTAGAAGTGGAGAAGATTCTGGAAGTTCCAAAAAAGAAAGATGTTGTAGAAACCCGTCCTCCTCCATCTTTCCCCTCAAGAGTTTAGAAAAAAGGGGATATAGCTGAATATCAAAGATTTTTGAATAAGGTGAGAGGTCTCAATGTTAACATTTGGTTATTAGAAGCCATTAAAGACATACCGAAGTATGTGAAGTTCTTAAAGAGGGCCCTCACCAACAAGAGACCATATTGTGATAATGAAATGGTAGGATTACCCGAAGAGTGTAGTGCCATTTGTCAAAGTAAGTTGCCACCTAAGCTGCTTGATCATGGGTTTACGCTTCCAAATTCGATTGTTAGTGAGTGGAAAGGAAAATCTTTATGCGATTTGGGCGCAAGTATTAACCTCATGCCCAAATCAATTTTTGATACGTTGAAGATGGGGGATATGAGACCTACCTCTATGGTCCTACAAATGGCAGATAAATCCCTCGTGCATCCTGAGAGACGAATAGAAGATGTCCTCGTCAAGGAAGGTACTTTAGTTTTTCCCGTTGATTTTATTATTCTTGAATACGACACGGATAGGAATGTCCCCATCATTTTGGGACGATCATTCCTAGCCACGGGGCGTACTTTAATTGATGTACATAACGGAGAATTAACCATGAGAATCCAAGACGAGGAGGTAAAGTTCAATGTGTTTAGAGCTATGAAGTTCCCCGATGTTCCAGGAGATTGTTTCCGAATGGATATAGTAGAACACGCCACACAAGAGGTATTTGATTGTTTTAACTATGATGATATCTTGCAGGCCGCTTTAACGCTTGATTTACCTGAGATGATGGAAGAGCTTGCCGAAACAGTGGCAGCTCTTAATTATGAGAATCCAACGTATATGCGTTTAGCCTATGAGCCGTTAAGAGATGCAGGGGAGATTGAACCTCAAAAGAAGCCATCTATTGAGTCTCCCCCGAAGTTAGAAGAGAAACCACTTCCGTCACACTTGAGGTATGCATATTTAGGTGCTAATAACACTTTACCTGTTATTTTTCCAGCTACTTTAACCGGTCCTCAAGAAGACAAGTTGTTGCGTATACTAAGAGCCAATAAGGAGGCGATAGGTTGGACTATTGCTGATATCAAAGGTATTAGCCCCTCCTATTGCCAACACAAGATCATTCTAGAGGATGACTATACACGTTTAGTTGAAGGACAGAGAAGGTTGATGCCTGCAACGAAAGAAGCGGTAAAGAAAGAAGTTATCAAGCTACTAGATGCGAGGATCATCTACCCCATAGCTAGTAGTGATTGGGTGAGTCCAGTTCAATGCGTACCAAAGAATGGTGGTATCACCAACATCGTGAATGATCAGAACAAAGCCATACCCTCAAGAACCGTAGCTGGTTGAAGGGTGTGTATGGACTATCGTAAGTTGAACAAGGCAACTAGAAAAGACCATTTCCCACTTCCATTTATCGATCAGATGTTGGACAAGTTAGAGGGTAGAGAATATTATTGTTTCTTAGAAACATATGACCAACATAAAACCACATTCACGTGTCCTTTTGGTACGTTCGCATACCGAAGGATGCCTTTTGGGCTGTGTAATGAACCTGCTACTTTCCAACGTTGCATGATGGCAATATTTGGAGATATGATTGATCGATTTCTTGAGGTATTCATGGATGATTTTTCTGTTTTTGGAGATAACTTTGATGATTGTTTGCAGAATCTAGAGAAGGTATTAATTAGATGCAAGGAAACCGATTTGGTCTTGAACTGGGAGAAATGCCATTTTATAGTTCGCGATAGTGTTGGGACACAAGGTATCGAGCGCTGGTTTAGAAGTTGATCATGCGAAGATTGAGGTTATCAAAACTCTTCCCCTCCTATTTCTGTAAAAGGGGTAAGGAGTTTTCTAGGCCATGTTGGGTTTTATCGCCGTTTTATAAAATATTTCTCCAAGATTTCAAAACCTTTGTGTAACTTACTCGAAAAGGACCCCAAATTCCTTTTTGATGAAGCTTTCATGAAGGCATTTCAAGAGCCTAAAGAGAAACTTATTACTGCGTCGATTGTGTTACCACCTGATTGGAAGATTCCCTTTGAAGTTATATGTGATGCTAGTGATTCAGCTATGGGTGCGGTGTTGGGTCAAAGAAAAGATAAGGTATTTCACTCTATTTACTATGCGAGTAAGACCTTCACTAGTGCTCAGATTAATTATACGGTAACTGAGAAGGAAATTTTTGCGGTTGTTTATGCCTTTGACAAATTCCGTTCCTAATCTCCTTGGGGCGAAAATAGTTGTATTTACCGATCATTCCGCTATTAAGTACCTTATGGAGAAGAAAGATGCTATGCCACATTTGATCAGATGGGTCTTATTGCTACAAGAGTTTGATTTAGAGATTCGAGATAGAAAGGGGTGTGATAATCAAGTTGCGGATTATGTGTCTCGTCTTGAAGGTTCGGAGTCGAATAGTAGTCCTGAGTTAGTTAACGAAACATTCCCTGATGAAAGTCTTTTTGCAGTATATGATGTTGCTATGTGGTACGCGGATGGTGGGGCCTAGGGTGTGATAAAATAAGATATAAATAACGTGCAAATAACACCCTAAAGCTACACGGTTCTGCAAGTATACAGATCGTATGCAAGTTTTAGTTAAAAGATTAAGATTCGTTCCGCAGAGACTACGAAGGTTAGGAGAATCTTATGCAATAATCAGGTGCAATAAATTAAAGCTAGAACAACTAAACGGAAATAAAAGTAAAGACAAATAAAGATGGATTTGATAAAATAATTACCTAAATTAAAACTAAGAATTAAAAGACAGAAAATAAATACGAAAGAGAAGTGATATGAGAACATAGCTCAAGTTGTTAGCATGTAATCCCCACTAGTTTTGCCGTTCTAAACATGTAAGGGTGAATTATGTAGTATTTCCCTAATCGGTCCCAATTCGCTATCGGTAGTTTCAAATAGGATTTACCTGTGTCAATAAGGCTTCCTAAGCAAACTTTTCCTGTAATTGGTAAATAGTCACAAGAACTAAACCATAGTGATTATCTAGCTAGGTTGGGTTGTCAGATCAGGCCTAATACTAGACGTTATGTGCTAAACATCCAATTAAACACTGTTGTCAATGGTGACCTAATTACTAGATGGTAATTCTATATGGCGGCCGTCCACAAGAACACAGAATATAAATCCAAACACATAAACAGAGAATAAAAACTATAATTCTATTTAAAACATTAAATTCCCAAATTAGATAGATGTCAACTCAAAACTAGGGTTCATACATATATGCTAATAACTCAAGCTAAAGAAATTTAGTTCATGAAAGAAAAGAAAGAAATTACAAATCTAAAGGTAGAAGAAGACATTGTTGATGAACAGCTCCTTCCAGACTTCTCTCTTGTGTTGTAAGCTTCCTCTTGGCTTAAGGTTTCACCAAGGATGATTTAAGAGTGTTAAGAGGCTGTATTTATAGTGCATAGGTTGACCTAATTCGTTTCTTTAGAGATATGTCAAGTAATGGACTCCTAGCCCAACTCAAATTCGTAAGGAAATAAAGATAAACACTGCTGGACCGTTTTGGGCATATCTTCTTCGTTATTGGTCGGTTTGAGCTCCATAAGATACCAAAAGAATCATAACAGAATTATCTCTATCCCTATGAAAGAAATCTTCCAAAATAGGCTTCCTTGTAGGAGTAATTACCACTTCTTTAGGCGTGTGCTGCAGAAATTCAGACTAGGCAGTTTTTCCTTTCCCATGTTTTTTAGCCTTTGTTTCCTTTATCTCCAATTTCCATGTAAATCTCTTTCCATAAGTTGTAGTCTTTGACTTGGACTCTAATTAATCTCCATAATTATCTTTAAAGTTTCACACTAAATAAAAAATTAAACCCAATATGCTCTAAAAATATTATGTTCCTAAATCAAGACTCAAAATAGGAAAGTGCACTAAACTAAGCTAAAATGAACCTATAAACTAATAAATAAGCCTAAAATTATGTCTTAGAAGTATATTTTATTATCACAAATGAGGAGACGTCAAGACCCCCAACTCAAAGTTGTATCGTCCCGATACAATAAAAGTAAAGAACAGTAGGGTAGTCAAAATAAACAAGAAGAAGTCGGAGGAGAACAAGAACAGAATATAATGAATGATCCTAGAGCATAGAATCTAAAAAATCTCATGTAGTAATGCTCAAGAAATAATGCACAAATATACCTAATATACATGTAATCAACAATCCATAAATTCAAGTTAAGATTAATTTCGCAATGCTAGAAGGAGAGGATGATAAATTAGTCCAGGTTAATGGCTATAGGTTGTTCATAGGTCCCAAATACATCATCCAATGGTCCACTTACCTACTACCTAATAGCTCAATTGTTTCTCCATCTAGTAGTTAGAAATCCTAAGGTCTTGGTTATAACTTGGCTTAAGGACGGGTGTGGTATATTTGGATAATGAAAAGTGAGCTTTTGGCTCTCTCCTCACTAGCCATCAACGAATCGCCCTAGAGCTTGAGAGTTCACTCGAAGATGTTCTCACTCAACCCAATTTATTGATGCATTTTAATGTGCATCCCCAATAATCCCATTTAAAACCTTTGATGATATAAAATCCACTTTGCCGGTCCGAATATATATTTTCTTTTCACATCACTTTTTCTTTTGATTAGCTATGATTCTCTTTTTTATGTTGAGATATCACACTATTTTTCTCATATATATTCTTTTTATGCCCTTGTTGGCAAATTTAGCTCGTAGCTTCTTTTCCATTCACTATTACCCCGACAAAGGGTTACATTAATAACAATTTCATCATCAATAAAATCACAAAGATAATTCCCAATTCCCAAAGTTCCCTAATTATGAAACCCACCACCCCAAACTCAAGCTCTAAAACGAGTTTGTCTCAGGTTTTACGATTCGAGTGCGGGTCATATAGATAAGTCCTAAAAACTAGGGTATGGATTATAATGTGTTTCAATAAAGGCTTTAGAAAGGCTCAGAGGGGCTAAGACGGATAATTAACAATAATATCAAACAAAAGGGTGAGAAAGTCTAAAGGCTTCAAGTGTTTTATCATGAAAGAACTACCTTAGTCATTTTTCTAACTACCGGATTTCGTTACGTTTTCATTATTAGTTCATAGACAAGTGGGTTTTCAACTAATTTTAAACCTCACGTTCTACACACCAAATAACTATCCCTAAGTTTCAACGTGTTTTCTTAGCATTGCTCATTAACTTTTCTATCCTTTATTTCCTATTTTCATACATGCATGTTAAACAAATTTGTTGCATCTCTCAAAAACATACTACTCACTATCATTAACCTAATAAAATCATGCTCAAATAGGTATATTCAAGATATTCTATGCCTTAATTCAACCTAAAAATTTAAAATTTTATGCAAAAACGAAAAGTAGATGAGGACAACGAATCCCCACCCCCAACTCAAAAGTGAGCCGTGTCCCCACGACTCGAAAAAGACTCAAGAATGGAATAAAATTTAAAATAAAACTAACTAAACTACCTAATGCATACAAGCTATTAAGAAAAATTAGAATGGCCTACCTGGCTGGCCATAGAGATCCATTATATCCTCATCCTCATCTGAAGCTGAAGAATCAGAATAATCATCAATATGCTTTTCCAAGGTCAAATCTTCTATCTGTTATTCCAACTGTATGACTTCTGTCCAAAGTTCTCTGTTATCTTCTTGTAATCTTTCGATATCGTTCTGTAACTTGAGAGCCTAAGGAGGAAGATCATAAATAATTTCAGAGGAAGAGGTATAAGAACCTTGGTCTTGGATTTTGATTTTCTTCAGAGGCCTTCTTGATGGTATGGACATTCTAGCAGTTAATCTCTTCTTTGGTAGTGGTTGTGCTGGTGCCTTTTCCTTTGATTCTTCAGTAACCTCATCAAGATTGATGGGTTTTTCAATGGTGGCTCCAGGCAATTTTTTATTCTTCCCCAGGATTGAGCACTTTCTCTTGTATTCCATAGCTTCAGATCTGTTAGTCATGCTTGTTTTACCCACAACTCAAGTTATACCAAGGATGGATTAAAAGTTTAAGGAAAATTTGGTGTAGCTTGATGTTGTTTCTTGGAATTGATGAAAGAGAAAGGTTTGTTGATGGATCTTGGAAGAAATCTTTAAAGCTTGATGAATTTGATGGTGTTTTAATGGTGTAGTGTGATGAATTTGATGAAGAATTTGTGTTTATGGAAGATGGAGGAGAGGATTTGATGAGTTATTGTGTTAGTTGTGAAGGTTTGCACAAGCTTTAAGATGTATATATAGGGTTTGGGTCTGAAAAATTCGTGTATGGAAGGCTAGGGTTTATCTTGTTAAGGTAAGAAGTTCATTAGGAAAGAACTTCCTTCACAAACCGCCTCTGTGCGGTGTACCGGACCAGATCCGCGGTGTACCGGACCCAACAGCTCTTCAAATTTTTGCCCACTGGATAATACCCGAGCTAGCACCCCGTGGCACGTGTTTTCTGCCTGCGGTATATGGGTGCGGTGCATGGGGTAGTCCGCGCCTGCTCCGTGAAAATACCCGAGGTACATCACCCCGTGGCACGCGTTTTGTGCGTGCGGACCAGGGTGCGGTGCACCGCGCCTATCAGGTCTCTTTTGTCTCGCTTCTGGATAAAACCCGTGGTACGGGTTTTCTGGGCACGGTGCATCCCTGCGGACCATGGGTAGTCCGCGCCAGGCCTTGAATTTATCCAGCTTCTTCCTTTTTTACCCCAAAGTCGTTTCCTGCACAATAGCACACTACCTTTCTTTCCTATTAGCTTTTAAACACAATTAACAATATACACTAACTTAATATTATACACTACAAAGCAAAAAACAACTAATCTAAAAAGCTATTTAAACGGGGGGTGTCTCCCAAGAGCACTTTTGTTTAACGTCTTTGAGTTAGACGTGTACCTCAGGCTAAGCGCATTCAACGAGATGGATTGTCTCCTCTCGTCCAAAGTCCTCACTGTCATGGTATCTCTTCAAACGCTAGCCATTCACCATGAATGCCCGTTGCTCAGCTGGATTTTCAATTTCAATCGCTCCATGAGGTGTTACTTTAGTGACAATGTAAGGTCCTCCCCAGCGGGATTTAAGCTTTCCTGGGTAATTCGAAAATCGAGAGTTGTATAATAAAACTTTCTGTCCTATCTCGAAATGCTTTGGACGGAGCCGTTTATCATGCCATCGCTTTGTTTTCTCTTTATAGAGGCGTGAAATTTCATAGGCAAGATAACAAAACTCCTCCAACTCATTCAACTGCATCATCCTTTGTTTCCCGGCCAAGTTTGGGTCTAGATTCAGAGTTTTAATAGCCCAGTAGGCTCGAGCTTCAAGTTCAATCGGTAGATGACACGCTTTGCCGTAGACCATGCGATATGGAGATGCCCCAACTGGTGTTTTAAATGCTGTTCTGTAAGCCCAGAGAGCATCATCTAGCTTTAAAGACCAATCTTTCCTCGATTTGTTCACGGTCTTCTGGTGGTCCTTTGTGTGTTCTAAAAATAAATGCAAATGCTAAGCGAACCACAACCGCAAGTGATAGAAGGCTAAAAAGGCACAAATGGCTAACAAAGAACTGCCCCTATCATTTTCCTAAGTACATAGCTTGTCTTTAGTTCATATCTAGGTGGGTTCTCTACTAATTAGGATTTCACGTTCTACACACCAAACATATTCCTTGAGTACAAGCTTACTTCATTTGCATTGTTCAATAATTTTTCCTATCAATTACCTATGTTCGCATGCAATTGTAAGTGCGTGTTATATCAATCCCTAAAGTCCACTATTTACTATCATAGATTTATCAAGAGTATGCTTAAAGGGATATTTAAAAATTTCTACAGTCAAACGCAACTCCGAAAATTCTTTTATTGAAAGCAAATAAAGCAAATAACACATAAAAAATTGGGATGAGGCAACGAACCCCACCCCAAACTCAAAAATGAGTCGTGTCCCCACGACTCGAAAAGACTCAATAAAGCATTTAAACTAATCTACACTAAGAGGAAAGTTTAGAAAACGTATCTTAACCAGTGCGAGGCTGGTTATCGGTGTTGCGTTCTGGACCTTTATCTCGCGTAACAGCATCATAAATCGCGTTTTGAAGTGTATTTACGCCTAGAATTAATTTTCGCAATAGGTCCAATTCTTTTGTAACGTTTCTCAAGGTAGCAATCATCTTCTCCTGATTCTCTTCCAACACCTGAATCTTCGCTTCCAACTCAGGTACAGTTTTCACTCTCTTTGATTGAGGAGTTCTCGGACTCCTTGTAGCTCGTGTTGCCTCCTCATGGATGTTCTTGATTGTGCTCAAAGCTATACTCACACCAACTGAAACAATGTCAATATCTGCGTCCTTACGCGGAATCTTAGCGACTAGACACAACTGAGTAATAGTACAAGGAAACTTCAGATTTTGTTGTTTCATTGGTGATTTCGCGAACTCCATGATCGTATCATAAATGATCTTAGCAACATCAAATGGTTTCTCCTCCAAAATACACTTAATAACAAATATGTTCTCTTTCTTCAACTCGGAAGTGTGTTTAATACCAAAGAAAGTGGGTATTATGAAACGAGACCAAACCTTAGCACGAGGTGTCAAACTACTGCTGTAAAACTGTCCAGGATATCTTTCACCTTCAGGAATTGGGCTAGTCCCATTAACAAGCACGGTCCCCCAAAGGGATTCAAAATCAAAAGAAGGGTCATTAAGAGTTTCTTGGAATGGGCATGTTCCAGAAAAGTTGGGTAGTTTCAATGATTTCCGAATACGTTCAATAGAGAAAGGAACTACCTTTTTGCGGACATCAATGGCATCACGGGAGGTAGCTAAACCTTCGTAAAATTCTCGCACAAAAGTAGGAATAAACTCAAGCTTCCTTTCTTGTAACTCTTTCCAACCAAACTTAGCACATGTCACAGCATATTCCTTGTAATCACTACTCATAATACCCTTAGGAAAATTTGTCTTTTCACCAAATTTCAAAAATTCAATTCTTTCACGAACTTGAGTATTCCAACAAGTGTAAACCCTCTTAGGCTTGTGGGCCCACTTCTTCATACGCGTAGGTTTTTGAACGGGTGCTTCCGGAATCCCTTGTTCAGTTTCCTTCTCAATGTTCTTCGCAATTTCCTCTTCTGGTTCCTGCTCACTTTCAATCTCATCAATCAATCTTCTCTTTTGACCCGCGAGTTCTTTTCTGTTAGAATCAAGCTTAACTTCGTCAATTTTTCGTTTAGGACGCGAATCAGGAATCTCAATAGCTTGATCTTGTGAACCACCAATGGTGGTCTTTCTTCTAGGAGCCGTTCTTCGAAAATCACAGGTTCTGTTAGTCATCTCTTTTCACCCAAACTCAAAACTTCAAATAATGAAAAACTTAGAGAAAAAGTTTAGAATTTTGATGTTTTGAGGCTTAAGAATTGAAGAACTAGGGTGAATATGAGATGGGTCTTGTTTAATTTGGATGGGAGAAGAAAGTATTGGGGTTAATTTGAGGGTTGGGTGAAGAAGAATCTTGGGAAAAACTAAGGATTTGATGTTATTTTGGAGAGGAGGTGAGTTGATTTTGTGTTTTTGTGGTGAAAGAGGGTAGGAATTGATGATATATAGTGTTTTGGATGATGAATTTCGGAGGTGGGGAGGCTATCGGTGCGTTTTAGGTAAAGACTTGCAAAAGAGGCTAAGAAAACTAGGTTAAGGCCTCAAAAACCGACATCACAGCTTCAAAACCGGGTTCCCGGTTTTGGCAAACCGGGTTCCCGGTTCCGCGTCGCTGTGACGGCGCGGAAAATTAACTTAAAGATTTTTTTTTTTTTCAAAACGCACCAAAACGCTGGACCCCAAGACGCTGGGTCAGAGATTTTCCTCGCTAAAACCGGGTTCCCGGTTTTGTGTCGATGGCGCGAGTCAAAACGCGCCAAAACGCAGGACTCCAAGACGCCGGGTCAGAACTTTGGAATTTTACAGCTCCGAAACCGGGTACCCGGTTCTGTGGAATGCGGGTTCCCGGTTTTGTGTCGATGGCGCGAGTCAAAACGCACGAAAATGCAGGCCACCAAAACGCTGGGTCAGAGTTTTTCAGAAATCACAGCACCAAAACCGGGTTCCCGGTTTCGAAAATCTGGGTACCCGGTTCCGACGCTGTGTCGTGAACCAAGATGCCAAGTGTTGCGTTGAAGAGGGTGGTACCAGCTCCAAAACCGGCTTCCCGGTTTTTGCGAAACCGGGTTCCCGGTTTCTCCTAGACATCCATCCTCTTTTTCTCCTGTTTTCGCCAAATCGACCCCAAACTCATGACCTTTTTACCCCTGAAATCATCAAAAACAACTACCCTTCCTCATTTCTTAATAATGAACACTAAAATTACGAAAATCAAACTAACTAAAATGCAAAAATTTAAAACTCAGCTATTATACAATGAATTGGCTTTTGTTTAACGTCGTTAAGCTCGACGGGTTACCTCACGCTTCTAAGGAGTCTCGAGGAGATACATGACCTCCCCGGGATGTGGATCTTCCGAGCGATTGGTATCTTCACCTCCATGGTATATCTTTAATCTGTGACCTTTAACCATAAAGGTACGGTTCTCTAGCGGATGTTCTATTTCTATCGCCCCATGAGGTGTAACTTTGGTCACAATGTATGGACCTGACCACTTAGATCTTAACTTACCCGGATAATTGCTGAACTTTGAGTTATACTTCAACACTCTTTGCCCCACCTCAAAGTTCTTTGTACGAATCCGATTGTCATGCCATTTCTTTGTGTTTTCTTTGTAAAGTTTGGCATTTTCATAAGCATGCAACCGGAATTCGTCAAGTTCATTAAGCTTCATCATACGATTCTTTCCGGCTAAGATAGGATCTAAATTCAACTGCGCAATTGCCCAATGGGCACCCATTTCAAGCTCTAAAGGTAAGTGACAAGCCTTACCATACACCATACGATAGGGAGATGCACCAACTGGAGTCTTAAACGCAGTACGATAGGCCCACAACGCATCATCTAACTTTATTGACCAATCTTTTCATGTAGGACCAACGGTTTTCTCTAGGATTGACTTGACTTCGCGGTTCGATACTTCAGCTTGACCATTGGATTGTGGATGATATGCAGTAGATACACGGTGTCTAACTCCATATTTCTCTAGAACAGTCTTTAGATATTTATTAACGAAATGAGATCCTCCATCGCTAATAATCACTCTAGGTGTGCCATGTCTAGTGAAAATATGTGATTTCAAGAACTTGATCACCACTCGTGAATCATTGGTAGGTAAAGCCACTGCTTCTACCCATTTAGACACATAATCAACAGCTAATATGATGTAGAGGTTACCATTTGAAGGAACGAAAGGACCCATAAAGTCTATACCCCAAACATCGAATATCTCGACTTCTAACACATTATTACGTGGCATCTCATCCCTCTTAGATATGTTTCCGGTAAACTGGAATCTCGTACATTTCTTAACATATTCATGACAATCTTTTATAAGAGAAGGCCAGTAGAAACCTGATTGAAATACCTTTGCAGCAGTTCTGTCTCCTTTGAAATGTCCTCCATATAATGAATCATGGAACCTAGCTATAATGGCTTCAGTCTCCTCCCTTGCTACACATCTTCGTATCATTTGGTCAGCACAAATTTTATAGAGGAAAGGATCCTTCCAAAAGAACTGTCTAGCACGATGAGCTAACCTCTTTCTTTCTTGATAAGTAGAACCTTCAGGAAAGACACCACTCACCACCAAATTTGCAATATCTGCATACCACGGAGCTTCATAATCTCGGACAACGAACAAACTCTCATCAGGAAACTCTTCTCTAACTGCTTCAGCACCACTATTCATCTCTGAACCCTCTAAACGCGATAGATAATCTGCAACCTGATTCTCACAACCCTTTCTATCTTTGATTTCTAAATCGAACTCTTGAAGTAATAACACCCATCTGGTTAAACTTGGTTTCACATCTTTCTTTTCCATAAGGAATCTGATCGCGGAATGATCTGTATAAACAATAACTTTCGCTCCAAGAAGATAGGAGCGAAATTTATCAGACGAATAGACAACTGCTAGCAACTCCTTTTCTGTAACTGTGTAATTAATTTGAGCACCACTAAAAGTTTTACTAGCATAGTAAATTAAATGAAAAACTTTCTCTTTTCTCTGTCCCAATACAGCTCCCATACACAAATCACTCGCATCACACATAACCTCAAACGATAAATTCCAATCTGGAGGTAACACTATTCGATAAAATCCTGCGTGACCCAAGAAACTTCTCACTCCTTTAACAGAAACTGGAGGTGGTAGTGTTTTGATAACTTCAATTTTAGCACGATCAACCTCCATCCCTGCCTTCGAAACTTTATGTCCCAACACAATTCACTTTTGAACCATGAAGTGGCATTTTTCCCAATTAAGCACAAGATCTTTTTCTCTACATCTCACAAGGACCTTCTCAAGATTATTCAAACTATCTCCAAACACCGAAAAATCATCCATAAAAACCTCCAAATATTTATCAATCATGTCCCAAAATATCGCCATCATGCACCTCTGGAACGTGGCAGGTGCATTGCATAAACCAAACAGCATTCTTCTATAAGCAAAAGTACCAAACAGACATGTAAAAGTTGTTTTGTGTTGATCGAGGGGATCCACACAAATCTGATTATAACCCGAATATCCGTCAAGGAAATAATAATATTCTCTCCCTGCAAGTTTGTCTAGCATCTGATCAATGAATGGTAGCGGGAAGTGATCTTTCTTTGTTGCTTTGTTCAGTCTTCGGTAATCCATGCACACTCGCCACCCTACAACTGGTCTTGATGGTATGGCTTCGCCTTGATCATTAAGGATGGTAGTGATACCTCCTTTCTTCGGAACATATTGCACTGGACTAACCCAATCACTGCTAGCAATCGGATAGATAATTCCTGCGTCTAACAACTTGATAACTTCCTTCCTCACTACTTCTTTCATAGCTGGCATGAGTCTTCTCTGTCCTTCTATAGATCGCCCACCTTCATTTTCAAGAATGATTTTGTGTTTGCAAACGGAAGGAATAATCCCCTTGATGTCGGCAATAGTCCATCCGATTGCCTCTTTGTTTGCACGCAGTACTTGAAGTAGCTTCTCCTCTTGAGGACCTGAAAGGTTAGCAGAAATAATAACAGGCAAAGTTTTGTTCGTACCTAGATATGCATAGCGTAGATGATCTGGAAGTGGTTTTTCTTCGAGAACAGGTGGACATATTATAGATGGTTGTTTCATTGGTTCAATGTCACCTGGTTCTCGAAGTAGTTCTCGCACATTTGATCCTAATGCAGCAACATCTTCAGGAAGAATCTCGAGTTCCTCTGGTGATTCAAGTGCTAAGGCTTTGTCAAGACCATCATCTAAGCTTGCTTCATTGAAGACTTCTTGCGCCATTTTTCCGATGACATCTATTTTAAAGCATTCATCTTTGGACATTGGTAATTTCATAGCCTGAAACACATTGAATCGTATATGTTCGCCTTGTACTCTCATGATCAACTCACCATTCTCAACATCAATTAGTGTACGCCCCGTGGCTAAGAATGGTCTACCCAAGATGATGGGGACATTCTTATCCGCATCGTAGTCAAGAATAATAAAATCACAAGGAAAATAAAAGAGCCAGCTTTAACTAAAACATCTTCAATTTTACCTATTGGTCGTGAGAGGGAGTGATCCGACATTTGTAATACCACAGATGTGGGTACTACTTCTCCAATACTAAGCTTCTCGAACAGAGATCTAGGCATGAGATTGATGCTCGCGCCCAGATCACATAATGCTTTCCCGGTCCAACTATCTCCAATGCCGATAGGAATTGTAAAACTTCCGGGATCTTCTAGCTTTGGTGGCAACTCACTTTGACATATAGCACTGCACTCCCTAGGTAATCCAATTGTTTCCCCAGTCTCTATACTTCGCTTGTTGGAGAGAATGTATTTCATGAATTTAAGATAGGTTGGCATTCTCTTGAGAGCTTCAACAAGGGGTATATTAACTTCCAATTTCTTCAACATGTCAACGAACTTCTTGAATTCCAGGTCATTGTCCTTCTTTCTGACACGTGAAGGGTATGGTGGTGGAGGGTGTGTATTAAGTTCCACTGGTTTTCTTGTCTGGTCAGGTGTCTCGGCTTGAACACTCTTTGGTTTAACTACCTCCTCTAATCTATCTTTGTTTATTTCTTCCCCCCTCTGTCCTGGAATAGGGATTGGTTCTTGTTCTGGTTCTGGTCTTGGTGGAGGTAGCTGTTTTCCACTTCGCAATTCAACTGCATGGCAAGAATCATCTCTAGGAGCTATAGTATCACTTGGGAGTTGCCCTTTTGGCCGATTTTGTAATGTACTCGCCATATGTGATATAGTATGCTCTAGCTGCTTGATAATCTTCTCCTGGGTTCGAACTTTCTGTTGGCTCTGATTCATTTTCTCAGCTGCTTGCATTAATTTAGCCATACTTGATTTCAAACTTGGGATTAGTTCCTTCTTTACCAGTTGCGTTGATTGTTTAGGTGGATCTTTCTTCGGTTCTTGACAAGCTTTTTCAACAATGGGAGCCTTTTTCTGAATAGGTTGTGGTGGATTATAGGATTGAGGTTGGGGTTTATGATAAGTCTCTTGCTTCCTGACCCAACTCTTTTGCTGTGGAGGTTGTTGATAATTAGTGTAGCTTTCTTGAGGATAAGTATAACCATTAGAGTAATAGTTATTTTGCGGAACTGGAACTACAGCTGAATTATTCATACATCCTACCCACACATGATTTCTTGATCCACAACCAGGACACGAAGGAATTGCGCGTACCGTATTCACCTGAGCAATTGTTCGGGCTTGTTCTTGTAGTTCTTCAAGTTGCTTAGCCAATTCCTTAAGCTTCAGAGATTCTGAAGTGTTTTCTTTTTCTGCTCTCTTTGGCCAACTTCTCTCGTTCTCAAGAATTCTTTCCATCCCCAACTCAGCCTCTTCAGGATCTAGCAACACAAAAGCTGCATTTCCTAACGGATCTGCTTTCTCTCTTGATTTATCATTAAGGCCTCCATAAAACAAGGTTAAATAATATTCCGGCGAGGATTTATGATATGGACATCTCGCCTTCTTCTCTGTAAATCGCAACCATGCTTCACCCAAACTCTCTTCATCTTCTTGCATGAATTGTTCAAACTCCAACATGTCTTTTAAACGTCTACTAACCGGATAGAAACGGTCTAGGAATCTTGCTTGAAGCTTGTCCCAATCTGGAATAATATGAGGGTATTGGGTATCATACCAATCGCTTGCACATCCGGTCAAGAAGAACTGGAACATTAGGTAATACACTTGCTCCCTAGTAACTCCTCTTACGATATAAGCACCATATATCTGCATGAATTTCTGAATATATCGGATCGGATCTTGATGTGCAACTCCGCTGAATAATCCATGAGATGCAAATTGAGTTAGCATCCCTGGATCAGGTTTAAATTTAGCGGCTTGAATTTCTGGAGCGCGGATTCCTCGTGGCTCCACTCTGAATTCGATGGGTAGCTCAAGTCTCCTTGGGTTCTCCATCTGTAACTAAATCTGAAAAACAAAAACTAAAAACAAAAGCGTAAAATAGAACTAACTGAAATTAAAAGCACAAGATATATGCACAAGGACTAACGATGTAGTCCCCGGCAGCGGCGCCAAAAACTTGGTGGGGCCTAGGGTGTGATAAAATAAGATATAATTAACGTGAAAATAACACCCTAAACTACACGGTTCTGCAAGTATACAGATCGTATGCAAGTTTTAGTTAAAAGATTAAGATTCGTTCCGCAGAGACTACAGAGGTTAGGAGAATCTTATGCAAATACCTAGTGCAAATAAATTAAAGATAGGACAACTAAACGCAAATAAAAGTAAAGACAAATAAAGATGGATTTGAGAAAATAATTAACTAAATTAAACTAAGAATTTAAAGACAGAAAATAAATATGAAAGAGAAGTGATATGAGAATATAGCTCGAGTTATTAGCATGCAATCCCCACTAGTTTTGCCGTTCTAAACATGTAAGGGCGAATTATGTAGTATTTCCCTAATCGGTCCCAATTCGCTATCGGTAGTTTCAAATAGGATTTACCTGTGTCAATAAGGCTTCCTAAGCAAACTTTTCCTGTAATTGGTAAATAGTCACAAGAACTAAACCATAGTGATTATCTAGCTAGGTTGGGTTGTCAGATCAGACCTAATACTAGACGTTATGTGATAAACATGCAATTAAACACCGTTGTCAATGGTGACCTAATTACTAGATGGTAATTCTAAATGGCGGCCGTCCACAAGAACACAGAATATAAATCCAAACACATAAACAGAGAATAAAAACTATAATTCTATTTAAAACATTAAATTCCCAAATTAGATAGATGTCAACTCAAAACTAGGGTTCATACATTAATGCTACAACTCAAGCTAAAGAAATTTAGTTCATGAAAGAAAAGAAAGAAATTACAAATCTAAAGGTAGAAGAAGACATAATGATGATCAGCTCCTTCCAGACTTCTCTCTTGTATTGTAAGCTTCCTCTTGGTTTAAGGTTTCACCAAGGATGATTTAAGAGTGTTAAAAGGATGTATTTATAGTGTATAGGTTGACCTAATTTTTCTCTTGGAGATAAGGCCAAGTAATAGACTCCAAGCCCAACTCAAATTCGTAAGGAAATAAAGATAAACACTGCTAGACCGTTTTGGGCATATCTTCTTCGTTATTGGTCGGATTGAGCTCCATAAGATACCAAAAGAATCGTAACAGAATTATCTCTCGCCCTATGAAAGGAATCTTCCAAAATCGGCTTCCTTGTAGGAGTAATTACCACTTCTTTAGGCGTGTGCTGCAGAAATTCAGATTAGGCAGCTTCTCCTTTTCCATGTTTTAGCCTTTGTTACCTTTATCTCCAATTTCCATGTAAATCTCTTTCCATAAGTTGTTGTCTTTGACTTGGACTCTAATTAATCTCCATAATTATCTTTAAAGCTTCACACTAAATAAACAATTAAACCCAATATGCTCTAAAAATATTATGTTACTAAATCAAGACCCAAAATAGGAAGGTGCACTAAACTAAGCTAAAATCAACCTATAAACTAATAAATAAGCCTAAAAATAATGTCTCAGAAGTATATTTTATTATCACAAATGAGGAGACATCAATAATAAATTCTTAAGATAAATTCTCTTGTATACGATATCTTGTATCGCGAGTCAAGGACACAACATATAGCAAAAACATACGGGAAAGGGTCATAGTACTTCAAGAACTTTTCCATCATCGGTATAAGTATATATTCGTGTCTCCTAGTTAAAGTATACTCCTTAATATGTAAAGCCATGTCATAAACCATTTCTAATACCCGGTGACTCCTAGGAGTGTATATTTCCAATAATACTGTCATGGTGTAGCCAAAAAGATGGGGAAAACCGACTAATTCGCTAATAATTTCTCAATCCTTAGTTTCAATAAAGTTGTCGCATAAGTTCTCGTTGTTGATGCTCGTTACAATATCCTTAAACTCCAACGCACGTTCCAACATCAAGTATGTTGAATTCTATCTGGTAGGACAGACTAATCGCAATCTCTTATACTTAACACCTGTAGACTTACATTTATTTTTAAAGGCCCTCATTAATGCTGGAGTGTTTCTAATACACGTGGACGCTTTCTTTATCTTCTTTACTATATTTGATCCCACCGTCTTCTTACCTGACACGACATGATAAGTCACACCAACATCCGCAATACCCTCGCTTACTATCAAATTAATTATGTGACAGTTACACCAGATATGAAAAATCTCATGGCAATACGTTGACGTATCGGTAAATTGTCTAACAAGTTCGGGGATAGCGGCAACCATATTTGTACTGTTGTCAAATGTACACGAAAGCACACGACTAGAACGCAGTATCGGTTATTAAATCATTGATGTTATTACTAGTCGCACGTTCACTCACTACACAAAAATAGATTATGCGCTTCTGGAGTAACCAATTTGGATCAATCCAATGACATATTATTCCTAGAATCTTCAAACCATTTTTTGCTTCCCACATGTCGGATGTTAAGCAACACCTACTGCTTAGATTTTTCAACTCGTCCGCAAGACTTAACTTAAGGTCCTTATAGATTTTTTTCATAACCATCATTAGAGTAGTCATTGGGATTGGCTCGTAACAAGGGCTTTGTGAGTTTCTTATGAATCTGGCTAGATGTGGACTCTCTGCGTGACTAAAAGACTTAGCATCACAACATATGTATCTTACCATTTCTTGACGAGTAAGTTCTATGTTAGGGGTAAAGGCTTTTACGGTACGGGGTCAATAGTAGTTTGTGTTAGGCTGCTGCTGCCCGTCTTATGGGCAGTTCTTATATGTTTAATAAACTTAGCAGTAGATTTATCAGCAGCCAAGTTGTAAGATGTTTTGCCTACCTTACATTCCTCCATCCCAACATGTGGTTTGTCCTTCACAAAGTAATTTCACGCTAATGATCTTGGAGCTCTACTCCTTGGTGTTGGTTGTTGTGTGTGTCAATAGAATCGTATTCATCCCTAGGTGGAGGAATGTCTTCCGGTGTTGGGTTTCCATCGGGTTGAGTGTCCATCGTCGTTGTTTCGGGTTGAGAGTCCATCTGTTTCTTGTGCCGTCTAGGTACGTCTCGACATCCAAATCTACGGTTAAACGATATTTTCATTTGTCAAGCTTAAATTTAAAAACGTTATTGTGGAATAGGTTTATACCTTCAGATTCGTCAAAAACACTATTTTCGCTTAGCATCCGGCATTGTGTCTTCAAAACTTCTATTTCGTCTTGTATTTGGGCAGCTCGTAGTGGGTCTGCACATCCTCTACCCCTACGACCACCATTTCGCCCACTAGATCGTGACGAAGACATGGTATCTAAAAACACGAGGTTTTCAAACTAACAAGTATATAGTTTATTTATACTTATTAAAAATAAGTATAATTTTATTTACAAAATATAAGTATAAGTATATAGTTTAGTTTATTAAATAAGTATATATAAGATTATTTTAAAAATAAATACAAGTTTATTTTAAAAATACTATAGTTTATTTTAAAAATACTATAGTTTAATTTAAAAATACTATAGTTTATTTTAAAAATACTATACTTTATAAAAAATATAATTAAGTTATAAAAACTATAGTTATGTTTTAAAAACTATACTTAAGTTTTAATTTGTATAAGTTTATTTTAAAAATAAATACAAATTTACTTTAAAAATACTACAGTTTATTTTAAAATGGATAAATTACTGTATAAGTCATGAATTCAATATTAATAGCCCTCTAACATCTTTTGTTTCATATTGTCTATAAAAGTCCTAACAAAATATATGTGTACCAAATATACCCATGTTTTAATATTATAACTCATTTTTCTTTGTTAAACTTTCAATCCATTTCACACGCACCTCCACCACATCTCACCCTCACCTCCTCACCTCCACCACTTCGCCTCCACAGCGTCACCTCAAAATCTCACCTCCACCATCTCACCACCACCAAAATTATAATCTTAGTCTCACCAATACTCGGCACTTGTGTTAAACTATCATTGGTGCAACATATGATAGTATCGTTATAAAACTCCAAATCGAAGAGAAACAAGCTTCAATTAGCGGATATGTGATGAATTCAAGCTTCAATCGAGCTTCAACAACAATAAATCATGGCTTCCAAATCATCCGCATAGAAAGTTTGTTAGTCTCTGTGAGAGGTAAAGGATCGATTTGTCACGCCAGGTGTACACTTCACCGTCCATCTCCGGCTCCTCACCTTGACCGTCTATGTCTGTCGATACATGTTGGGGCTCCATCGAATGATAGCACAGGTACTGCATAATAAGTGTTTGATAAATTCTCCAAGACATTGTATTGAGGAGAGATGGACAAAGGATGGTCTTTAGCAACACCAACTCAAGCTACAAAAATTATGGACTTAATTGAGGAGCGATGGACAGAAATAACTGGTGAAATGCCTCTTAAAATTGTGTAACCAGCTTTAGAGGGAGATGAATGGAGGACCACAACTGGATGGGATCAGAATAACACACGACGGTGTTATCATAACGGTGGATCTTGGCCAAGTTAGATATTTTATTGATTTGATTGTATTTGTAATTTCATCTAAATGTGGTTGGTTTTGCAGTTGTTATATGGTTAATTACAGGGGAGTGCATTAAAACTGGAAGAACGGAAAGAGCAATTAATCTTTGTTAAGTTTGCAGCATAGTTTAATTGTTAATGGAACCTCAGAAGCTTCAACTTTAGGAGAGTTTGAAAAGTTGAGTTAAATGGAAGTCAAACCCCACATATTCCAGATGAGGCATCTCCAGAAGCGAGAGTTGGAGTAAATTTGATTTATGCAGAATGTGGACAAAACCATTGACAACAAAGCATTGTACGATACTTTTGCAACTTTAGGGAACATCTTATCAGGGGTGTTATTATATGATTTTATGATTTTCTATTTTTGTCAGGGGTGTTACAGCAGCGGATACAAAAGGTGATGTAAAGAAGGCTTATAGAAAATGTTATTCCTCTTAAGCTTTAGCGTTTAAATGCTGTAAAGTTTTAAACGCGGTTTCATTTGAGAATTTGAAATTGTGTATTAGTAGGATTATCACATGATTTAGTTGATTATTTAGCATAACACAGGGACTAAGTTTTTGTAATTTATTACACAGGTTATCTAAAAATGGCTGAAGCACATGCTATATTTCAAACAGTACGAGTATAGAGCTAATTCAAGTCTTGTACTAACTACTGATTCACACCCTCGTGACACACATGAGCCAACTGGTGAACCCGAGACTCTTTGGGGAAGGATCGATCTTAAAAGCTTTGGTGATCGTGTGGCTTCATCTTGGCATAGCTGCTCATGGATTTCTTTTCTTAAAGTGGATAATGTTTTATTTCTTCATCTTTGCTGGAACCGTTCACCTGTTCCAACACACACAACCATGTTAAAATTATTTGTACTAATTTTTCCTCATTAGTTCCTCATTATTACATTGTAGTAATACGTAAGTATAATTCATTTTTGTACTATTGTATGCAAAAAAGGGTACTTAAAGGGAGGGAGTGTTACCTATTCGAGCAATTTTCCAAAAGAAACCTCGAAACCTGGAAAAATATATAATAATATTTGAGGGTGGAAACTGAACACTCTTTAGAGTTTAGAAAGTGATAAAAATTACCCAGTTCTATGTTCAAGAAGTGCTGGAAAATGCATCTTCACATAAGTGCAAAGACAAATTCCTAACAGCACAGCCGTCAAGAAAGAATGAAAGTTGAATAGTGCAGACTGAAAAATCCATTTACAAACATAAAAATCATTATTATAATACTACCATATCACAACTCCACTAAAAGTCATGATTCACCTGTTCGTGTTTAATAGTGCTGCTATTTTGTATATAGTTGTCATTTTTCGTCTATAGCTGTTGATATGGGATATAGAGCATTAATTTATAATATATAATTCGGTGGGATTTTTCCCACCAAATAACAACATAAATCAAAACTAGTTTGGTGGGATTTGTTCACCCAAATCAACATAAACTAATGTAATTTGGTGGAAAAAAATTTACTATTTTATATGGTGGGATTTTTTCCACCAAATAACAAAATAAAATTTGGTGGGAAAAAAATGGCCGAAAATTTTTTGTGGGAAAAAAAATTGGATGGAAAAATTTGGTGGGAAAAAAATTTGGCTGGAAAAATTTGGCGGGAAAAATATTTGGCCGGAAAAGTTGGACGGAAATTTTTTGGCGGGAAAATTTAGTTTGGTGGAAAAATTTAGTTTAGTGGGAATATTTCATCAAGGGTGTTATTGTCTAATTATATTTTTTATATTAGACATGACTTTTATGGGCAATGTGACCACCTCCTAGGGTGGTTATGGTGATTGCCTCTTTTAAAAATACTACAATTTATTTTATAAAGAAAATAATTTATTTTAAAAATACTATAGTTTATTTATAAAAATATAGTTAAGTTTTAAAAACCATACTTAAGTTTTAAAAACTATAATTAAGTTTTACATGTTGATACATTTTTTGTTGGGTTTGGTTCGGTTTAATTGTTAACTTGAATTTAATTTATAAAAACAGTTTTATTAGCTACTTTAAATAATATTTTGCTTAAATGTGTTTGTTGTGGTTTAAATGTTAAATTGAGTTTACTTCGTAAAAACAGTTTGTTTACTTGGTTTCGTTTAAAATTGATTTGAGATTGAGTTTAATTTGTAGTTGTTGATTTTAAGTTTTAAATAATAATCTATGTTTAAAAAGTTTAATTTGAGTATGAATTTTAATTCATAGTTGAATTTTAATTTGGGTTTCTAACCTAGTAAACTAATAGACGATAATCTAGTGTTCATTAGTGTGGCAAACATACAAATAAAACAAACCATAAAAGTAAAATACAAAAATAAAAATCTTAACAAATAAAAATAATTATTACAACCCGTTTAAGTGAATTAAAATAACTAGAAATATAAAATAATTATAATAAATAAAGTTATACCTGTTTTGGTATGTAGTGAAAGCCTTTGTAGTAGCCTTTGAAGTAGATGATAGGCCTTGTAATCCAAGTAGTTGGTAGACTTTAATGAAAGATGGATAGAATTAGCATTTTTAAAACTTAGGGGTCTTTTTAGCATTTTCTAAACTTAGTTTTCATTATTTAAAAAAAGTTTAGGGTATAAAATAATTTTTCAAAACTTAGTGGTCTTTTTATCATTTCCTAAACTTAGTTTTCATTCTTTAAAAACAATTTAGGGTATAAAATAATATTTTCGAAACTTACGGGTCTTTTTATCATTTTCTAAACTTATTTTTCATTCTTTAAAAACAGTTAAGGGTATAAAATAATATTTTCATAACTTAGGGGTTCATTAACAAACTACATTTTCATATTTTTCAAGCAAAAATATAATTTTAGGGCCTAATAATCATTTTTGAAACTTAATAACATTTTCAATGTTGTTTTACACTTAGCTTTTATTTGCATAAAAAAATTGGGGTCTTTTTTAGCATTTTCGAAACTTAAGTACATTTTCAAACTTGTTTTAAGACTTTACTTTATTTCTTTACAAAGAGTAATGGGTCTTTTTACACATTTTCAAAAGTAAAGGGTTAAGATTTATACTCCACTTTCATATTTTTTTAACAAAGAAAAGGATTTTAGGCCCTAAAAATTTATTTTCACAACTAAGTGGTTATATCAAATTCCAAGGTTAAGAAAAAAACTGTTTTATGTTAAGAAAACTTGTTAGAAACGGTTTCTAAACAAAGTAAAGAAACATTTCTAACATTTTTTCTTCACACCACTATTTACACAAAGTTAAGTAGTTGAAAGAAATTACCTTCTTGTGGTGTTTGTAATACAATTGCATATTTGAATAAGTTGTAAAAGAAACTTGAAAGTTGAAATTTGAAACTAGAATGTGAAGAATTTTGTTTCGTAAGTAAAATAATGTTTGCAAGGTGAGTATTACAAAGAAAGAGACACACTTATATAGGCAAAAGGAAGGTGTTTAAAGATGGTGGTTGGAATTAAATTAGTAGATGAGATGTGACTATTTTTAAGAGAATAAATACAATGCTGAAAATAGGACTTCTATTTCTATCAAAACTATAATCACAAAAGATATTTACTCATTTTGAAGTGACAAGAATCAACCACATTTCATAGCATTTCAGAAAATTCAAACAAACCCCTACTTTAATTTACAAGTCAGAAAATTTAAACCCCATTTATATCTATCAAATGTTAGAAATACAAAAACTTGGTGATTTCAGGTTACATTGCAAATACTGTAAACTATTCAATTTAGTAATGCATTGTCAACAACAAAACCACCCAAGTGATAATTTGGTCCAAAAAAGAAAATCAAAATCGTGTAGGGATTAAATTGCTAAAATTCAGGTTTGAAATCATCATTTTTTAAGGTAGATATGCTTTTGTGAAATTCTTTTTTGTCCAAATCCAAAATTTAAGAAAAATATGGGGTCATTTTGTCATCAAATATGGTTTCTATTAAATTTGATCATCATTTTTGTTTAAAGAAGGAGTTGTTTTGAAAATTTACCAACTAAATCTTAAAACCATCAATTCTTAGAACCACTTGATCTTACAAATGTGAATTCGCAAATCAATAATACACAGGGACCTCCATATGCAAATTATTCAAACATAGGGTCCTTAGTTAACAATTTTCTTAATTCACTCAATTCGTAAATTAAGATTTCTTAGGCATCAATCTTGCAAATTCAATAATCAAAGGGAATCCATATTGGCAACTTGAAAGAAAAACAATCTCCACTTACAATTACAATGTGTAAGTCATACAATATTCTCAAATCAACTAACTCAGACATCATTTCTAACAATTTTACCCAAAATATACACTTTCCATATTTTTTTCAAATAACACAAGGCCTAAAAGTGCAATTTTCGAACATAAGTTGTACAAAGTTAAACAACTTCACCCAAAACAGGAACAATTTAGCACTAATAGGACCAGTTTAGCACAAAATATGGACTTCCCATATCAAATTTCACAAATACCAGGGACCTCATAATCATTTTCGTATAACAGAGAGGACTAACTCAACAAATTTAACAAAGACCAGAGAATTGATTTCCAAAACCAAGTACCAAATTGCAGAAAAATCCAAAAAACCTCAGAAATAGAACATATAAATCAGGGTTCAACGCCTTCTACTTACCAAAGTAGTCAGTAAATAAACAATCAACAATAACTCCAATCTTCATCAACAGTACACAATTTCAACATGCCAACAAGGAAAAATAGTGTAATCATTAGAGAAACTTAATAAAATCATAAAACAAGTAAATCTAAACCTTCATTTCATAACTTACATTATGGTTTTCAAATTGAAGATTAAAAGAAAGAACAATTCCATAAACCCTCACAAAAACAGAAAATCAAAGCTAATCAATATCAAAATGTATTGAGTAATTGAAGATTAAAAAATTATACAAACCACCATAGCCAAGAATTAGACAAACCACCCTCCACCATGCGTAATACGAACCCAAACCACCACCAAATAATCAAGCCACCCACAATAAATCAAACCACTACCAAGTAATTTCTCCATAGTGAAGATTAGAGTTGTATTTGAGATGGGAATTGAATGGGGGAGATGGGTTTGGTGAAACGAATTAACGCTTAGGAGAGATGGAGAGGGTGGAGTGGGGTGAATTGAATGGGGTCGGTGGGTTTGGGTAGGCTAGAGATAACGCATGTAGTGGGTGAATTGAATGGGGTCGGTGGGATGGGTTTTACTATTTATTGTTACAAAAAAATTATTGAAAGCTTATCGGTCGGGTCCGGTCTGGACCGGTTCGAATGTTAGGTTTTTTACGAGAACTGGGCCGCTAGTGGTCCACTCGGTTCGGAGCGGTACAGAACCACACTGTTGGACGAGTTCTATCTCGGTTCCAGAATCGACCGGTTCGGTTCAGTCCGCCGGACCGGAGAACCGGAACCGTTAGTCAGGTTTACATAGAAGTAGAGCCGGTCCTAGACAGGTGCAACTGGAGCGACCGCACAGGGCCCAATAGTTTAAGGGGCCCATAATTTTATTTTCTTAATAAAATATAGATATAAAATAAAAAATATAATATTTCTTATCCAATTTTCAAGCCTGATTTATATTATTTAAACCAACACATTAACATATTCCAAATTCCAACACCCAAAAACCGTTCCAATTCTCAATTTTTTTTTATTTGTATGATAACTATATATGAATATGGTATGGCTTAAACCTGATTTATCATCTTATTCATTTATAATCACTTCTCAGGTATGTTCATTCTAATTCTTTATTATATTTTTTATTTTGTTGATATTTTATAATTTTTAATCTTGCAATTTGTTAAATTGTTAAAATTCAAACAATTTACTATTTGTTGGCCGCTATTTTATGTTTTTAGTTTGTATTTTGCAGACACATAGTATTTATTTACCTAAATTTTTAATAAAGATATTTATTAATTATTAATATACTAAATATATAAATTTAATAATTTATCAAATTAAAATAGAATTAAGTAATCATGTATATTTGTAAAAAGTTTAAAGATTGTAAGTTTTTTATTTAATATCTGTTTTTTTTTAATTGGTCATATTTGTAGACTCACTGATCATATTTAGAAATTATGGTTTACTTGATCTTTTAATAATTTAATATTACTATTATCTAATGATCTAATGCATAAAATAAGAATTGGAAAAAGAAAAATACTGAAAAAATATTGGAAATGAACTTGCAAATTTTTTTTTTTTTTGGGTAATTCGATTATATTATAAAATGTCAAAATTCTTTCTGAGAGTTCAATATTCTTTTTTTTATATTAGAAATTTGATTATCAGTTATATTTAATTATTTATGTAGATGAAAATTAAGTATTGAATTAATTAAAAGATAATGAAATACAAATTGATTAAAGGCCAAACGAAATAGGGAAGAAAAGATATTATAGTCTCTCAATTTTTTTTTTCAAGTTCGAACTATTTTTGACAAATGTAAGCAACTGCGGATTTTGTATGTGATATTACACTTTCAGTCTCTACTTTGCTATTTTATTCTAAATATATTGCAATTTTTATATTTAATCAATATTAGAATATTTTCATAAGATTTGAAATAATAAAAGCCTAATTTAAAATTTTCGCCCAGGGCCTAAAACTTTACAGGACCGGCTCTGCATAGAAGTAAAAACCATTAGAATGAAAAGAAAGATAAATTGAAGTTCCAACCATAAGTAAAGAAACTATTTCATTCATAGATAGTGGGAAACTGAAATTCTTGTTACAAGCAAAGTTGGATTGTCCAGCATAGACAATTTAAGAGGATCGTTTTTGCTTTATCTAAACTCCATTTGCTATACTATTAGCTCCGATTCCTTGGAAGTTTGAAGTGTTTTCCTATAATTTTGAAGAAGAGAAACAATCTTTTCAGTAGGAAGGGCAACTTGTTTCACCACAGGAAGGTCAATCAAATAATTCACCCACGCGAATATAAATGGAGTTTTTTCAGGGTCTATCATTTTCACCTCAAGAACTTGTTCATATATTTTGTATGCACCTAACGATGCAACAATTAGTATATCAAGCAGCCCCAGTTTCCTCCTCTCATATTCTCCTCGGAATAACTCCTTCATTCCTTCTTCCAACACATTTAATTTATCATATGCTTCCTCCAGGCTTTTCTTCTGCTCTTCCCCAATAGTATTCAAGATTTTCATGCTACTTTCCCAAACCTATAGTAAAACAAATCAATTTTCCATGTTAATAAATAATTGTGGGTTCATTCTATAAATAATTAAATGAACTAACCTGTTGGATGTACGCAGCCCAGAAACGAAAAATTGCTCTTTCATAAGGATCTTCAGGCAAGATTTGAAATTCATTTTTCCATGTTTCATCAATATACTCGATGATAACATGTGACTCAACAATAGGTTTGCCATTGTGTACTAACACGGGGACCTTCTTGTAAACTGGATTGTATTTCAAAAGTAAATCGCTTTTGTTTTGCAAATCTTCCTCAATGTAATAAAAGGGTATGCCTTTGATCTTAAGGGCTAATTCTACTCTTTTGGCATATGGACTTGTCCATGTTCCATGGAGAACTACTTTGTTTTCTTCTCCCATTTCTCACTTTTGCGTTATTCTCGTTGATAAGCTTATAAACTTATGAATTACGATGATGCAAACATTTTGGAAGAAGATGCATGTTGTTAACCAAGATTTTGAAACTTGTGGAACAAGTATGGTTGACTCTCCATTTCCAAGAATCAAGATACAAAATAAAGTCGTTGGTCAAAAATGTGTGACTGGAGTGTAGACCATTAATAAATGAAACAAAGAGCACAAAGAGCACAAAAAGACATATTTTTTGTCGATGCACAGTAGTAGATAAACATGTTAACCATGTGGTGGTCCTGGTGGGGATATGGACTCCATTTTTTTATGCCGATTGATTTCTTCATTATCTTTTCTATTTTTCAATATATTTTTGGTCGATATATTTTTCTCAATATATTAAAGAGCCACTTTTTGGGGACAAATAAAACGCCTTTAGGTAATGATCTCTGTTGGTAAAAACTAACAATAAAGAAAAAACGGTTTTATATAAAAATATTTTGAAAAAATGTAATACTACTACTATTACAATACAATGGAAAATCAGGATATAAAGGTATCCCAAAAACCATAATACAACAACTATTACAAGAAATGAGAAAATAACTTACATGGAAATATTCAAAAAATATTCTAAATATGAATACACAAAAATGTGCAGCGTTGAAAAAGATATTTCGGATTTACCGGTATCTCCAATAATCGCATCTCTCTTTTACTCTAATCTCTATGTCAAAAAGATTTGACTAATCATTGAGAAGTGAGTGTTTCATTTTCTGAATTTCTAGAATAGTATTCTATTTTCTCTAGAATATTTTCTTTCTCTCTAGAATAATATTCTTTCTTCCTAGAATTATTTTTATTTCTCACTAGAAAATGCAAGTCACAAAGAGTCACTATTTATAGAAGAAATGGGAAGACAAAAAACTGTCACATAAATGCCTCTTAAATGCTCATTTAAAGCTAGCCGTTTTTTTCTTTACCAAGTTTTAGCAACTCCCGTAACAACTAAATAATGAACCATTAATCCTTCATCAAGAATAAGGAATTATTTAAAATTAAACAATTCCAATGGTTTCCCCCCCCCCCCCCCCCCCCCCCCCCCCCCAAAAGTGGGACTATTAAACAAAAATTGTATTTTCCACGTCTCCCAAGAGCATGAAAGAATAATAAATTAAATTGTCTTTTATTTAATAATTCCAACAATCCCCTACTCAGGGTCTTTGGGAGAGAAGGTGAACATGTTTTTATAAATACTAGCATATGGGTGAATTATACTTATGTGGCAATATCTTTCGATTTGAATTGACACGTAGTGAAGTGAGGCAACCACCGAATTCCTGTCAAGTGAACGTACTCTTGAACTTGACGATTTTCGATCGAGACCCTCACAGCACATACTCTACCCGGCTAATAGTTACAAATTCCTCAAACATCACCCTTTCCTTACACATAGGTGATCTCTAAGAGCGTCTAGCCACATTAGCCGACCCCTCTCGGATTTTAAGATCATTAAGAGCAATAAAGCTCAACCTCGTCATGTTTCTCGCTAATTCATCAAGTCCTTTCTCTTTAGGAGCACCTTATGGGCTATGAATATGTGGTGAGTCTAAAAGATCATCCCTTGGGAACATCAAGGACGTCTCATTGAAGTCATATTATGATTGATGTCTCCCTATTTTTCATGAATTAATCCTAGTTGGATACATCATTTTTAGTGTTTTAGGAAGTATTCTAGTCGATTTTCTTGAGAAATGCTACACTTTCCTATTTCTAGCTTTGATTTAGTAATTTATTGTTTTTAGAGCATATTTGGTTTAATTATTTATTTAGTGTGAAGATTTAAACATAATTATGGAGATTAATTAGAGTCTAGTGTCGCCTAGGGTGTGATAAAAATAAGATAAATTAAGGTCAAGAAAACTACGCACTCTCACCCTAGACAGGCACAGTACTGCAAGTATTACAGGACGTATGCAAGTTTTAATGATAAGTTGAGTTCGTTCTCAGGGACTTAAGTGTGTTATACGAATGGGTAGCAATAACGAGTAAAAGTAAATAATTAAAGACAGAAAATAAAAGCAAATAGATTTTGAAATTAAGAATTAAAACTAAGAAATTAAAAGACAATAAAGTAAAAGATTAAGAATATGAGATGAGAGATATAGCTTAGGTTTTGCTAGTATGCACTAATCCTTCTAATTCTATCTATAAATCTAGATAATAAGGGAGAATATTAGCTTTTGGTATACTTAGTCAGGATTCTAAATTCCCAAGACGTGGTTACACTCTTAGAGTTATCAAGCGCTACCAAGGCTCTAAGCAAACGCATCAATCAATTGGTGATATAGTGATTAAAACAAACCCTAATGACTGTCTAGTTAGAATCATGTTTTGTCAGTGGTGTCGCCTAGGGTGTGATAAAAATAAGATTAAAATAAGCCAAGAAACTACGCACTCTCACCCTAGACAGGCACAGTACTGCAAGTATTACAGGACGTATGCAAGTTTTAATGATAAATAGAGTTCGTTCTCAGGGACTTAAGTGTGTTAATCGCGTGAGTAAGAATTACGAGTAAGAAGTAAATAATTAAAAGACAGGAAATTTAAGGGAACAGATTTCGAGAATAAGAATTAAAACTAAGAAAATAAAAACAATAAAATAAAAGATAAGAAATATGAGATGAGAAGTATAGCTCAGGTTTTACTAGTATGCACTAATCCTTCTAATTCTATCTATAAATCTAGTTAATAAGGGAGAATATTAGCTCTTGGTATACTTAGTCAGGATTCTAAATTCCCATACCTTAGACCTTGAGAGCGACTAAGGGGGCTACGGCACAACCAGGAAGTGATTTCAAATAGGGTTATCAAACGCCACTAACGCCCTAAGCAAATACTGCAATCCTGGTGATATGGTGGTTAAAACAAACCCTAATGACTATCTAGTTAGAAGCATGTTTTGTCAGAACTACTATCGACACTAGACATTATGTGGTGGTTCAATAGTTAAACACCCTGTCAAGGAGACCATCTAACTACTCTTAAAACAATCCTAAAGTGATCAGTTCTAGGAAAGACATTAAATCAAAACACATAAACAAATATTAAGTAAGAAGCTAATATCAAATTAAAACATATAATTCCCAAAGAAACTTAGATAGAAGAATTAGAATTCAAAGATTATACATATGCAAAACCCAAGCTATGGGGAGTTTAGTTCATACCTGAAGGAAATAAACTAAAAGAATTTACAAAAGACATCTGGTGGTCCTTTGTGTGTTCTAAATAAATGCAAATAATAATCGAACCACAACCGCAAGTGTACGGTTGTCCCAAGTAGTATGTATGATAAAACAGATTCGTTCCAAGGACGGGATGGTTGACTACAATGTTTAGCAAATAATGATTGGTTGCACTTATGAAAGCAAGTAAATAAAATATGTTTGTTTGGTTTTGTTGATTAAAACTACTAAATGAAAGTCAAAATATAAATGCAAGTAAAAGCTAAGACGCAAGTAAAATGAGTGAAAATGCAGTATGAGAAGTAGTACTTAAGAACGCAAGGATCCTCCCAATCTTATTTCCTAACTTATGTTGTTTAAGGGCTAAATTGGTCAATTACAATGGTCGGGATTCTAAATTCCCTATACCCCCGTCAGGGTGGACTATAAGGCGATCCTAAAGTGTCACTAGTCCCGTCAGGGTAAATATGATCCACCGTTGGATGTTTAAGTTTTATTACCTCATTGGCCCTAGAATTAGCTAAGTTCGTCAGAATCAATAGCTTCTATCCTAGATTGAATAATTAATTCTATACCTAAACCCTCTGTCAGGATGATCCACACGCCACGTATGTGGAATAGCCTAGATACTAATACCTGTTCTTAGTTCGCGACTCTAAAAACAGTAAACAATCACAAATTATCGAAAAGAGTAAAAGACCCAATCTAATTTAATTTACATAAACCCAAATTCAACATTCGTTATTCCATAAAATTGGGATTCACCCATTGTTTGTTCTCAAGCACTATGAAAAGCTTAGCTCATATTAAAAAGAAAAACTAAATTAAAAGAAATTGAATTCATATTTGATTACAAAATTAAAGATAAAAAGAACCTAATTTCCGGAATTGGAATGACTACGAACGGAGATATAGACCCTCTCCAGCTCTTGTAGCTTCTTCTTTCTTCCTTCTGTTGCTTCTCTCTGGTGTTTAATCTTGTGGAATGTGAATTGTGTGAAAAATAGAAGTCTAGACCTCCTTTTATAAGCATAAAAACGGATTAGGGCTTGGACCAGAAAATAAAATGCTAATTAAATGTCAAAACCCAAATTCTAAGCCCAAAATCGCGTAACTGCTGATACAGCTTCACTAAAACGGCTTTTCCCGATGCGTTATGACTCCGATTGACCTCATTTTAGTTGCTAAAGTTCCGTAACTCGATAAGGAATGTTTTCTCTTCAAAGGTCAACAGTTAAATCATCGCTTAAGCACCTCGAAATCAGCAATCTATGGCCTGGAAAATGGATTTTCAGCTCTAAAAATAATATCTTCGGGATTTATCTTCAAGTCTTGACTCTAATTCACGATCTTTGACTTTCTCCTTGGATTCCTCTTCTAGCTAACATCTAAAACCTGTAAACTTTTCACTAAAAATACCAATATTACGTGCAAAAGCTTAATAAATTAAAAATGCTAGAAATAAAAAGGAAATTCCGGATTATTGCATATTTAGTCCAAAAGTCTATCAAATTAATTAAATAAACACCAAAAATGATGTCTCCCAAGGGTCGAAAATAAGAACAATTAGGGAGACATCAAGACCCCCAACTCAAACCTTTGTCGTCCCGACAAAGTAAAACAAATCAAAGGGGTAGAAGTACGCGTATAAACAAGTAGAAGCTAGCAAATAAACCCTAAAGCAATTCTCAAAATAAATCTCATACAGCAAACTCTAGAAACTAATATACACATACATCTAAAACGCAACATCAAACATAAATAATCTCAATCATAAATGATCTTAGCAACATCAAATGGTTTCTCCTCCAAAATACACTTAATAACAAATACGTGCTCTTTCTTCAACTCAGAAGTGTGTTTAATACCAAAGAAAGTGGGTATTACGAAACGAGACCAAACCTTAGCACGAGGTGTCAAATTACTGCTATAAAACTGTCCAGGATACCTTTCTCCTTCAGGAATTGGGCTAGCCCCATTAACAAGCACGGTCCCCCAAAGGGATTCAATATCGAAAGAAGGGTCATTAAGAGTTTCTTGGAAAGGGCATGTTCCAGAAAAGTTGGGTAGTTTTAAGGATTTCCGAATACGTTCAATAGAGAAAGGAACTACCTTTTTGCGGATATCAATGGCATCACGGGAGGTGGCTAAACCTTCATAAAATTCCCACACCAAGGTAGGAATAAACTCAAGCTTCCTTTCTTGCAACTCTTTCCAACCAAACTTAGCACATGTCACAGCATATTCCTTGTGTTCACTACTCATAATACCCTTAGGAAAATTTGTCTCCTCACCAAAATTCAAAAATTCAATGCTTTCACGAACCTGAGTATTCCAACAAGTATAAACCCTCTTAGGCTTGTGGGCCCACATCTTCATACGCGGAGGTTTCTGTTGAACTGGTGCTTCCGGAACCTCTTGTTCAGTTTCCTTCTCAATGTTCTTCGCAAGTTCCTCTTCTGGTTCCTTCTCACTTTCTATCTCATCAATCAATCTTCTCTTTTGACCTGTGATTTCTTTTCTGTTAAAATCAAGCTGAACTTCATCAATTTTTCGTTTAGGATGCGAATTAGGAATCTCAATAGCTTGATCTTGAGAACCACCAATGGTGGTTTTTCTTCTAGGAGCAGTTCTTCGAAAATCACTGGTTCTGTTAGTCATCTCTTTCCACCCCAAACTAAAAACTTCAAATAATGAAAAACTTAGAGAAAAAGTTTAGAATTTTGATGTTTTGAGGCTTAGGACTTGAAGAATTAGGTGGAATATGAGATGGGTCTTGTTTAATTTGGATGGGAGAAGAAAGAATTGGGTTTAATTTAAGGATTTGATGAAGAAGAATCTTGGGAAAAACTAAGGATTAGATGTTATGTTAGAGAGGAGGTGAGTTGATTTTGTGTTTTTGTGGTGAAAGAGGGTAGGATTTGATGATATATAGTGTTTTGGTTGATGAATTTCGGAGGTGGGGAGGCTATTGGTGCGTTTTAGGTAAAAACTTGCAGAAGAGGCTAAGAAAACTAGGTTAAGGCCTCCAAAACCGACATCACAGCCTCAAAACCGGGTTCCCGGTTCCGCGTCGCTCTGACGGCGCGGAAAAATGACTTAATGACTTTTTTTTTCAAAATGCACCAAAACGCTGGACCCCAAGACGCGGGGTCAGAGATTTTACTCGCCGAAACCGGGCTCCCAGTTTTGTGGAATGCGGGTACCCGGAATTTCTCGATGGCGCGAGTCAACACGCGCCAAAACGCAAGACCCAAAACGCCGGGTCAGAACTTTTAGAAATTTAAAGCTCCGAAACCGGGTACCCGGTTTTGCCAAATGCGGGTTCCCGGTTTTGTGTCGATGGCGCGAACCAAAACGCAGCAAAACGTAAGCCACCAAGACGCTGGGTCAGAGATTTTCAGAAGTTACAGCACCAAAACCGGGTTCCCGGTTTCGAAAATCCGGGTACCCGGTTCCGACGCTGTGTCGTGAACCAAGACGCCAAGTGTTGCGTTGAAAAGGTTGGTACCATCTCTAAAACCGGGTTCCCGGTTTTTGCGAAACCGGGTTCCCGGTTCCTCCTGGACATCCAACCTCTTTTTCTCCTTTTTTTCTCCAAATCGACCCCAAACTCATGACCTTTTTACCCCTGAAATCATCAAAAACAACTACCCTTCCTCATTTCTTAATAATGAACACTAAAATTACGAAAATCAAACTATTCTAAATTGCAAAAATTAAAAACTCAGCTAATATACAATGAATTGGCTTTTGTTTAACGTCGTTAAGCTCGACGGGTTACCTCACGCTCTTAAGGAGTTTCGAGGAGATACATGACCTCCCCGGGATGTGGATCTTCCGAGCGATTGGTATCTTCACCTCCATGGTATATCTTTAATCTGTGACCGTTAACCATAAAGGTACGGTTATCTAGCGGATGTTCTATTTCTATCGCCCCATGAGGTGTAACTTTGGTCACAATGTATGGACCTGACCACTTAGATCTTAACTTACCCGGATAATTGCTGAACTTTGAGTTATACTTCAATACTCTTTGCCCCACTTCAAAGTTCTTTGTACGAATCCGATTGTCATGCCATTTCTTCGTGTTTTCTTTGTAAAGTTTGGCATTTTCATAAGCATGCAATCGGAATTCGTCAAGTTCATTGAGCTTCATCATACGATTCTTTCCGGCTAAGATAGGATCTAAGTTCAACTGCGCAATTGCCAAATAGGCACCCATTTCAAGCGCTAAAGGTAAGTGACAAGCTTTACCATACACCATACGATAGGGAGATGCACCCACTGGAGTCTTAAACGCAGTACGATAGGCCCACAACGCATCATCTAACTTCATTGGCCAATCTTTTCTTGTAGGACCAACGGTTTTCTCTAGGATTGACTTGACTTCACGGTTCGATACTTCAGCTTGACCATTGGATTGTGGATGGTATGCTGTAGATACACGGTGTCTTACTCCATACTTCTCTAGAACAGTCTTCAGATATTTATTAACGAAATGAGATCCTCCATCGCTAATAATTACTCTAGGTGTGCCATGTCTAGTGAAAATATGTGATTTCAAGAACTTGATCACCACGCGTGAATCATTAGTAGGTAAAGCCACCGCTTCTACCCACTTAGACACATAATCGACAGCTAATAAGATGTAGAGGTTACCATTTGAAGGAACGAAAGGACCCATAAAGTCTATACCCCAAACATCGAATATCTCAACTTCTAACACATTATTACGCGGCATCTCATCCCTCTTAGATATGTTTCCGGTAAACTGGCATCTCGTACATTTCTTAACATATTCATGACAATCTCTAACAAGAGAAGGCCAGTAAAAACCTGATTGAAATACCGTCGCAGCAGTTCTATCTCCTTTGAAATGCCCTCCATATAATGAATCATGGCCTCCAGCTATAATGGCTTTAGTTTCTTCCCTTGCTACACATCTTCGTATCATTTGGTCAGCACAAACTTTATAGAGGAACGGATCCTCCCAAAAGAACTATCTGGCACGATGAGCTAACCTCTTTCTTTCTTGATACGTAGAACCTTTAGGAAAAACACCACTCACTACTAAATTCACAATATCTGCATACCACGGAGCTTCATAATCTCGAACAACAAATAAACTCTCATCATGAAACTCTTCTCTAACTACTTCAGTACCACTATTCACCTCTGAACCCTCTAAACGCGATAGATGATCTGCAACCTGATTCTCACAACCCTTTCTATCTTTGAACTCTAAATCGAACTCTTGAAGCAATAACACCCATCTGATTAACCTTGGTTTCGCATCCTTATTTTCCATGAGATATCTGATCGCGGAATGATCTGTATAAACAATAACTTTCGCTCCAAGAAGATAAGAGCGAAATTTATCAAATGAGTATACAACTGCTAGTAACTCTTTTTCTGTAACTGTGTAATTAATTTGAGCACCACTAAAAGTTTTACTAGCGTAGTAAATCGAATGAAAAACCTTCTCTTTTCTCTGTCCCAATACAGCTCCCATACATACATCACTCGCATCACACATAACCTCAAACGGTAAATTCCAATCTGGAGGTAACACTATAGGAGCAGAAATGAGCTTTTCTTTGATTGCTTTGAAGGCCGCTAAACAAGCTTCATCAAAAAGTAATTTGGAGTCCTTTTCGAGTAAGTTGCATAACGATTTAGGAATCTTAGAAAAATCCTTAATAAATCGTCTATAGAAGCCAGCATGGCCAAGAAAACTTCTTACCCCTTTAACAGAAACAGGAGGGGGAAGAGTTTTAATTACCTCTATCTTTGCTCTATCAACCTCTAAGCCAGAACTCGAAACTTTGTGACCCAGAACAATACCTTCACGAACCATGAAATGACACTTCTCCCAATTTAACACCAAGTCTGTTTCTTTGCACCTTACCAACACTTTCTCCAAGTTATCCAAACACTTATCAAAATCGTCACCAAACACGGAGAAATCGCCCATAAACACTTCCAGGAAATTATCAATCATATCCCAGAAGATGGCCATCATGCATCTCTGAAAAGTAGCGGGAGCGTTACACAACCCAAATGGCATTCTGCGATATGCAAAAGTACCAAATGGGAATGTAAAGGTAGTCTTATGTTGATCTTCTGGAGCCACGTAAATCTGATTGTACCCGGAGTAGCCATCCAAGAAACAGTAATATTCCCTTCCGGCTAACTTATCTAGCATTTGATCGATGAAGGGCAAAGGGAAATGATCTTTTCTGGTGGCTTTGTTTAGCTTTCTGTAATCCATGCAAACTCTCCAACCTACTACCGTTCTTGAAGGAATCGCCTCATTTTTATCGTTAAGAACTGTTGTTATTCCTCCTTTCTTCGGTACACACTGAACTGGGCTCACCCATTCACTACTCGAAATGGGATAGATAATCCCCGCATCTAAAAGCTTGATCACCTCTTTTTTCACCACATCCTTCATCACGGGCATCAATCTCCTTTGACCTTCAACTGAGCGTGCGTTGTTATCTTCAAGTATAATTTTATGTTGACAATAGGATGGACTAATGCCTTTGATGTCAGCAATTGTCCAACCTATTGCTTCTTTGTTGGCCCTCAACACACACAACAATTTATCTTCTTGAGGACCTGTTAAATTAGCTGAAACAATAACAGGTAGAGTTTCATTAGTACCCAAATATGCATACCTCAAGTGTGCTGACAATGGTTTTTCTTCCAATTCCGGAGGAGATTCAATTGAAGGCTTCTTTTTAGGAATAATCTCCCCCGGTTCTCTCACAGGTTCATAGGCAAGACGCCTATACTTCGGATTTTCAGAATTAAGAGATGCCACTGTTTCGGCAAGCTCTTCCATCATCTCAGGTAAGTCTAATGTTAAAGCGGCCTGCAAAATATCATCATAGTTAAAACAACCAAATACCTCTTGCGATGCCTGCTCAACTACATCCATTCTGAAACAATTTTCCTGAGAATCTGGAAATTTCATAGCTCGAAATACATTGAATTTGACTTCCTCGTCTTGAATCCTCATCGTTAATTCGCCATTCTCTACATCGATCAATGTACGCCCTGTAGCTAGGAATGGTCTACCCAAAATAATGGGGACATTTCTATCTGCATCGTACTCAAGTATTACGAAATCAACGGGAAATATAAGTGTACCTGCCTTGACGAGGACATCCTCAATGCGGCCTTCAGGATGTGCAAGAGACCTGTCCGCCATTTGCAAGACCATAGAAGTGGGTCTTGCGTCTCCAATTTTTAGCTTATCAAAGATTGATTTGGGCATCAAATTGATGCTTGCCCCCAAATCACATAGTGCTTTTACTTTCCATTCTTTTCCAATCGATATCGGAATCGTAAAACTCCCCGGATCAACTAACTTCGAAGGTAATTTACTCTGGCAAATTGCACTACACTTTTCAGGAAGACCAATCATCTCATTATCACAATAAGGCCTTTTGTTAGTGAGGGCCCTCTTCAAAAATTTCGTGTACTTAGGAATATCTCGAATCGCCTCTAATAACGGAATATTAATACTTAGGCCCTTCACTCTATTAAAGAATTTCTGAAAATCTCCCAAATCACCCTTTTTCTGAACTCGAGATGGAAACGGTGGTGGAGGGCGATTGATCACAATATCATATTTCTTTTTCGGAACTTCTCTTGGTCTTTCTATTTCTTCAACCTCATTATCTTTCTCATTCTCTTTCTCCTTCTCACCCACTTCCTTTTCTTTTATTGGAACTTCTTTCTCTTTCATAATGGGAAAAGGAGGTGGAGGAAGGTTCTTACCACTTCTTAATGTAACAGCTTTGCAATCTTCACGTTGTATTGAATTCTCAGTATCGCTAGGAAGTTGTCCTTGTGGACGTTGATTCAGTTGTTTATTAATTTGACTTAGCTGATTCTGAAACAACTTCATATTTGCTTCGGCTGCATTTTGACGTTCCATAGCTTGTGTCTGAAGAGCAATTAAACTTTCAACCGTTTTCTGAAGGGTAACTACTCCTTCTTGTGGATGGGCAGGTAAGGCTTTCTGGTTCAAATTTTCATCATAAGTATTCTGAGGAGCTTGTCTTTGTACATAATTGCCTTGATTCTGTCCTCCTTGATAATTGTTGTGTGGTCTTGGATTATAGTTGTTACCTTGGGGACGCGGCTGATACGCATAGGTAGGATTGGCTGCCCCATTAGGATTTGAGTATTGAAACCAAGGATGGTTTCTGTTAGGCTGATATCCATTACCACTCGAATTGAAATTACCTCTATTGGACATAAACATCACGGACTCTTGGTTATTCGGACAATTTTCCTCATCATGATCATCTACTCTGCAAATCGAACACATATAAACCTCTTGTGTAGCATGCACAGCTACCTTCTTACCCGAAAATCCTTCTTTTACAGCTAAAGTAAGCTGCTTCCATTGTTGCTCTATAGTATTCTGAATCTTATTCTCGAGTGTAGCAAAATTCTCTTCCATATCAACATTATTCACTACCTTAACCGGTGTTCTTACTGAATTCCACCCAACTTCATTCTTGACTGTTCTCTCTAAAATAATTTTAGCATGAGCGGGTTGAACTTGAAGAAAACCTGCACCACATAGTGTATCCAATTTCTCTCTTGAAGTCCCATCAAGGCCTCTGTAAAAGATCTTAAGTTGTTGTTGTTCCGAAAAGCCATGAGTGGGAACTCTACGTAAACACATCTGAAATCTTGTCCAACTCTTACCCACAGTTTCATCATATTCTTGACGGAAATGCGTCAATTCTAATTCAGCATCTAATCTCATGTTACTTGGGTAATACCTGTCAAAGAAAGCAGCCCCTAATTGGTCCCAGTTGGTAATCTTCGTAGGATCTTGTGTATCATGCCATTCACTTGCTCCATCAATAACAAAAAATTTAAACGCAGCAAAATACATCTGTTCTCTTGAAACTCCTTGTGTGATATAAGAATCACATATCTGCTTAAACTTCTGTACTGCTCTAAGAGGATCTTCTGATGGTCTACCACGAAAATTCCCAAAATTTTGGAATTGAGCTAACATACCCGAATCTGGACGGAATCGTGGAACATCAATATCTGGAGCACCTACTCTTATAGCAGGAGCACGGAATGGAACTTCTGGTGGGCCATTAGTAAACCACGGATCTTGATTCATCACTATCTGAACTTGAGGATTAGGATTCACTGGTGGAATTGGAGGAATAGCGCCTGGAGCCAAAGGTTGGCCATTTGCGCCTAGTTGACCTGGTTGATTATCTTGAAGATTGATCTCTTCCATTCTGTTAATTAATTATGCTACCTCTAAAGCTTCTCGTTCTCTTCTTCTCTTGTTAGCAAGTCTGATCAACGATTCTGGATTACTAAGGATCGGAGGTGTTGGCTCTAGATCCTTGAATAGCCTTCTTCGCATACACCAAACCTAAAAACCTGAAAAGAAATTAACAAACAAAAAGCGTAAAACTGATAAAATAAAATAAATGCAACTATCACTAAAGGTAAACACCGTGGTCACACGCTACCGTCCCCGGCAGCGGCGCCAAAAACTTCGTGGTCCTTTGTGTGTTCTAAATAAATGCAAATAATAATCGAACCACAACCGCAAGTGTACGGTTGTCCCAAGTAGTATGTATGATAAAACAGATTCGTTACAAGGACGGGATGGTTGACTACAATGTTTAGCAAATAATGATTGGTTGCACTTATGAAAGCAAGTAAATAAAATATGTTTGTTTGGTTTTGTTGATTAAAACTACTAAATGAAAGTCAAATTATAAATGCAAGTAAAAGCTAAGACGCAAGTAAAATGAGTGAAAATGCAGTATGAGAACTAGTACTTGAGAATGCAAGGATCCTCCCAATCTTATTTCCTAACTTATGTTGTTTAAGGGCTAAATTGGTCAATTACAATGGTCGGGATTATAAATTCCCTATACCCCCGTCAGGGTGGACTATAAGGCGATCCTAAAGTGTCACTAGTCCCGTCAGGGTAAATATGATCCACCGTTGGATGTTTAAGTTTTATTACCTCATTGGCCCTAGAATTAGCTAAGTTCGTCAGAATCAATAGCTTCTATCCTAGATTGAATAATTAATTCTATACCTAAACCCTCCGTCAGGATGATCCACACGCCACGTATGTGGAATAGCCTAGATACTAATACCTGTTCTTAGTTCGTGACTCTAAAAACAGTAAACAATCACAAATTATCGAAAAGAGTAAAAGACCCAATCTAATTTAATTAACATAAACCCAAATTCAACATTCGTTATTCCATAAAATTGGGATTCACCCATTGTTTGTTCTCAAGCACTAGGAAAAGCTTAGCTCATATTAAAAAGAAAAACTAAATTAAAAGAAATGGAATTCATATTTGATTACAAAATTAAAGATAAAAAGAACCTAATTTCCGGAATTGGAATGACTACGAACGGAGATATAGACCCTCTCCAGCTCTTGTAGCTTCTTCTTTCTTCCTTATGTTGCTTCTCTCTGGTGTTTAATCTTGTGGAATGTGAATTGTGTGAAAAATAGAAGTCCAGACCTCCTTTTATAAGCATAAAAACGGATTAGGGCTTGGACCGGAAAATAAAATGCTAATTAAATGTCCAAGCCCAAATTCTAAGCCCAAAATCCCGTAACTGCTGATACACCTTCACTAAAACGGCTTTTCCCGATGCGTTATGACTCCGATTGACCTCATTCCAGTTGCTAAAGTTCCGTAACTCGATAAGGAATGTTTTCTCTTCAAAGGTCAACAGCTAAATCATCGCTTAAGAACCTCGAAATCAGCAATCTATGGCCTGGAAAATGGATTTTCAGCTCTAAAAATAATATCTTCGGGATTTATCTTCAAGTCTTGACTCTAATTCACGATCTTTGACTTTCTCCTTGGATTCCTCTTCTAGCTAACATCTAAAACCTGTAAACTTTTCACTAAAAATACCAATATTACGTGCAAAAGCATAATAAATTAAAAATGCTAGAAATAAAAAGGAAATTCCGGATTATTGCATATTTAGTCCAAAAGTCTATCAAATTAATTAAATAAACCCCAAAAATGATGTCTCCCAAGGGTCGAAAATAAGAACAATTAGGGAGACATCAACATCATCTTGCTCATTATAATAAACTGGAAGAATAAAGCCTTAAGAACTAATTACTATGAGGCAAGACTGATTTACAAGTGATATATGGGTGTATGTATAGGTGTTTAGAAGACCTAATTCGTTTTCTTGAGGAAGAGTTAAGGTATTGGACTTCTAGCCCAACTCAAATTCGTATGGAAATAAAGATAAACACTGCTGGACCGTTTTGAGCATATCTTCTTCGTTATTGGTCGGATTGAGCTCCATAAGATACCAAAAGAATCGCAACAGAATTATCTTGACCCATTAGAAGGAAATCACCAGATTCGGCCTATTTCTTAGGTAAAAACGCATATCTTTGGACGTGTATGCAGAATCCTAGATTTAGGCAGCTTTTCCTTTTTCCATCTTTTTAGCTTTTGTTTCCTTATCTACAATTATTATGCAAATCTCTTTCCATAAGTTGTTATTTTTGACTTGGACTCTAATTAAGCTCCATAATTATCTTTAGAGCTACACACTAAATAAACAATTAAACCCAATATGCTCTAAAAATAATAATTCTACAAATCAAGACTCAAAATAGGAAAGTGCACTAAAACTCAAGAAAATTGACATTATTGACTTCTAAATCACTAAAAATGATGTCTCATCCTAACATTAATCTATCACAAATGAGGAGACATCAAGACCCCCAACTCAAAATTGTATCGTCCCGATACAATAAAGATAAAAACATAGGGAAGTCTATAAAAACACACTTATAAAATTCTCAACACAAGGGAAAAAGTATAGCAGAATATATAGAATAAACCTAAAGCACATAACTCAGAAAATTTCATGCAATAATATTCATAAACTACATACCTGTACACTTCTCATATCCACAGTCAACACGGCTTGAATTCAAGATCAGATTAGTTTCGCAATGTAAGAAGGATTGGGACTTTACTCAGTTCCCCAGAAGAGCTATAGATTGTTCATCGATTTTCACTAGTATCCAAGGATCCAGTTGACTAATCTCTAAGGGCTCAATCACTTCTCAATTACATAGCAAAGAATCAAAAGGTCTTTAAGGTTGTAATATAGGCTTAGGGACGGTATGATAGTATATTTGGATAATTTGGAGTGAGCTTTTGGCTCTCTCCTCACTAGCCATCAACGAATCTCCCTAGAGCTTAAGTTACTCTCATAAAACGTTTCTCACTCAACCCAATGAATTCCTTGATGCACAATTTAGCATCCCCAAATAACCCAATTAAAACTTAAGATGTTCACATAAAAATCCACTTTGCAGGTCCGAATATATATATATATTCTTTTCTTTTCAAATCAATTTCTTTTCTTTAGCTTTGACTCTCATTTTAATGTTGAGATATCATGCTAATTTCTCATATATATATTTTTTCTTTTAATGCCCTTGTTGGCAAATTTAGCTCGTAGCTTCTTTTTCATTCACTATTACCCCGGCAAAGGGTTACAATACAAATCTGTGAATCATCATCAATATAAGCACAAAGCACAATTAATAAGCTCAAAAAAAATCCCAAACCAATAACAATTCCCATAATGGTGGACCCACCATCCCAAACTCAAGCTCTAAAACAACTGTTTATGCATCGCGATTCGAGTGCGGGTCATATGGAAAAGTCCTACAATCTAAAGGATATGGCTTATAATGTGTTTCAATAAAAAGCTTTAGAAAGTCTAGAAGGGGCTGAGAAGGATATAGCATATAAATTCAAAAATCAAGGTGAGAAGGTATAAAAAGGCTTCAAGGGCTTCAAATATGAAAGAACCGCCTTAATTACTTTCTACACTATGCAATTTAGTTATTTTCTTACCTTTAGCACTTTCATCAAATGGTTTTTCAACTAGCTTGGATCTAACGGCATACACACTTTCAAGGTTCCCTGAGATCGAACATACTTTCTATCGCATTGCTCACTAATCTTTTCTTTACTATCAACGTGTGTTTTCCTGCAAATACTCAAAGCATACAAATGCATAGCTCATAAACATATTACTTACTATCATCAATCTACTGAGCTTATGCTTTCAAGCTATTAAACACACTCTACATCTAATTCCCATGTATCAAAAATTTTAATTTCTACCAAAAACAGAAAAATGGAGATGAGAGACAACGAACCCCCACACCCCCAACTCAAAAATGAGCCGTGTCCCCACGACTCGAAAAAGACTCAAAAAATAGAAATTAAAATTAGCAGATAGACATATTTACAGAAATGGTAAGGAAGAAAGAGAACATACTCTCGAGGCTATTGCCTCGCATCATTGATATCCAGGGTAGGAATTGCTGGACCTTTTGTTAATTGCTCGAGGAGTTTCATGATGTGCACTTGATTAGCGTTGATTTGTGCCACATCATTGACTAAGGAAGTTTGAGCTACTTCGAATTTCGTTAAACGCTCCTCCATCTTCTCTTGCCAACTTTGCTCCTTTTCTTCTTTCGAGACTTGCGTAGAACCCGTTCTTCGAAAGATATCCTTGATCCAAGCATTATCAATATAACTCGTCTTAAACTCGAGTTTCTCTTCTTCACCCAATACTACATTCGCTTTTCGCACAAGACACGTGATCATACTAGGAAATTTAACATTATAAACTGATTTAGGAGAGACCGAAAATCGTATCACCTCCTCATAGATCAACTGTGCCACATCAACTTCTTCTCCTCTCAAAATACAGTCCAACAATAGAGTGTACTTCATAGTCACATCCAAAGTTCTTGTGTTTCCGAAGATATTAGGAAAAAGGAAATTGTGCCAAATTCGTGCATCTGCTTGAAGATATTTGTAAGGCCAAGGTGCCTTCAATTCTCCTTTATGTGATTGCACTTTCTCTTAGTCTAATACATGCTCAAAAAGTAATTCCTCATCAAAGATTTTTCGTTTAGCAACCGCTTCTTCAAATTTGCAAAAACCTTTCAATTCCTTAAACTTGAAGTGGTTTCTAATCTCCTCAACTGTGAAAGGAGCTAGCTTTCCTCTAATCGGAACACAATTACTATCTCGGCTAAAGAGGCCTAAATAGAATTCCAGAACTAATTCATGACATAATTCAGAACGTCTTACCATGAACGTAGACCAACCCAATTTCTCACCAAGCTCTAAGAATCTTGCATATTCTCCTGTACCAACTTCTTCCTTGAATACTTTCTCATAAGCAAAAGGTAGTTCTTTCAATTGTTTCTCTGCAGAAGCTTTTAAGATTTTTAAAACTTCCTCTTTCTCCTCTTGGGGTGTAGGACCTTGTTGAGGTTGTGTTTTCTCCTTTGCATAAAAGTAAAGCTTTTTACCATTACGATCAAACAAAGGTATCCCACACTTCTCAACTTTATCTTTACCCTTTGATTTAGAACTAGCACCTTTGTCAATTGATTTCTTCTTGTTTAAATCCAATCCCTTGTTACTCTTCACCTCCCTCTTGTTAGCTAAGATTGTTGTTCTATTAGTCATCTTCAATTAACCCCCAACTCAAAGCTTTAGCAACCCTTGAAATTTTGAACTTGTGAATTAATGGTTGTACAAGCTTGATTTGGTTTAGGATAGGTGAATTGATGATGAATCTCTATGTGGGTGAGGTGGATTTGTAATGGGTTGGCTTGGATTTAAGAAATTGTAGGATGAATTTTCAAAATTTGGCTCTTTGATTCTTCAATTTGAATGGATTTGGTGATGATTGGGTGTTTGATTCTCTCTTGTAATGATGTGGAGAGAAGATTTGATGTGTTTTTCTTGATGATTGGGTAGTGTTTTGGTGATTGGTGAAGGTTTTGATGAGCTTCAATGGAGTTAGGAGAGTTTTGGAGAAGAGAAAGAGGCTTTAGGTTTAATAAATTCGGAATAATGAGCTTTACATCTTCTTATAACCTTGAAACCCTTTCTTTTCTCTCTCTGGCGGCTCGTGCGGACCATAGTGCGGACCATGGGGTGTACCGGGGGGTACACCGCAGCTTCTCATGGTTGAAAATTTTACCCACTGGATAATACCCGTGGTACAACCCCGTGGCACGTGTGAGCTGCGGACCAGGGCGCGGTACACCGGAGGGTACCCCACGCCTTCTGTAGCTTTCTCCGTCAAAATACCTGTGGACCTCACCCCGTGGCCCGTGTTTTGACCTTTCGGACCATGGCACGGTGCATGGGGTAGTCCGCGGGTCAATTTTTCTTCGGTTCTGGATCAACCCCGTGGCTCCACCCGTGGTACGGGTTTTGACCCTTCGGAGCAGGGTACGGACTAGGGGGTAGTCCGTGGGGGGAGTCCGCGGGGGTCATTCCTTCGCTCCGAAAAATTTTCCTCGCGTTCCCTAACTCGGTTTCTCCAATTCCTACACACCAAAAACACTAATACCTTTCTCAAATATGCATTATCAACTAAAAACAACTAAATTAAACTTAAAGTAAAAAACATAAAAGACATGAAAATTAAAAAACTACGGGTTGTCCCCCGTACAACACTTTTGTTTTACGTCTTTCAAAGTTAGACGTGATACCTCTGTCAAGATTTTCGAATATAGCCTCCCCAACAACGAGTAAGGCTATGAACGTCAACTAATTTGTGCTTGACCCCAGTTTTGGGGCGAATTTCTATCGCCTTGGCTGAAACAACCTTAGTGACAATGAATGGTCCCATCCACGAGTCTTTGAAACTTCGTGGCCTATTCTCGCGTTTGTGGGCTTTCCATAGAACTTCATGGCCAACCCCAAACTCAATGTTTGGCTCAGTATCCACAGGCTTTAAGTGGATCTCCTCAGGAGGGACTTTGTGATGTGAAAGGCTGTGGATGATAGGAACTGTGGCATCTAACTTCCTTGGTTTCTTACCCAAGACATAGAAGGTCTCGGATACATTCTTTGCATGAAGGGTGATGGTCCCTTCTTGGAAGTTTATCACACTTTAACTTATGGCCATGAAAGGCCGTCCAAGTATGATTGGAACCTGCTTATCTGCATCAAACTCAAGAATAACAAAGTCAGTAGGGATGGCGATATTACCTGCACGGACTAAGACGTCCTCCACTGTTCCCCATGTCCTTTTAACTGAGTTGTCAGCAAACTGCAACTTCACTGGAGTTTTCTCTGAATTCTGAAGTCCAAGTCTCTCGAACACGGACTTAGGCATAAGATTCACACCAGAACCCACATCGTACATCGCTTTCACCTTGAGCATACCATGTAATTGAATAGGAAGGTTGAAACTTCCCGGATCTTTAAGCTTGGTAGGTATCTTTCTTTCACTTCTTCTCGAAACCCTCAGGTTTTCTCTTGGGATCTCTACACTCGCCTTCTTCTCAGGAATAATTTGCGTTATAAACTTGCTGCGGTGTAAGTCCTCTCTTCGAAATCTCAAGCATTTGGGCGTTGATATTTTCAGGTTGATACGCCTCTACAAATGTCTTGAGAGCAGTATCATCCTTAGAATTTGTATCAGGAATAGTTGATGACACTGTTTGAACAATAGGTGGTGATTCCACCTTCTCTTCTTGTTTTTCCTCATGCATAGCAGGTGCAACTTCATCTTCAACTTTTGACTCCTTCTTTGAGTCTTCCTCCTCTTTCTCTTTAGCTAGCTCAGCTGCATACTCCACAACCGATCAAATTTCCTCTTGCATCTTCTTCAGTAGTTCTATAAATTCAGCCTTCTCTTGATCGTCCTCCACATAAATCTCCGAACAGTCAGATTCCACGGGGTTAGACTCAGTTGGTTCGTCTTCAGTACTCGGAACTTCCACGACACTAACGGCAGCATGTGGTACTTCCTCTTTTGCTTCTTCAATTTCAAGGCAAATAGCCTTGCAAGCTTCGAACCTAACATTGTTTTCACCTCCTTCGATTGCCTTTACTTCATGTTGTTCTAGAAAACTTGTTAAAACTTTGTTCATCTGTTCGACTTGAGTCCTTATTATCTGAGTACGGCATCGTGTCCTCTGATCTTCTCTTCCTGAGCGTTCATATTCGCGGTCAAACGGTCTAGAGCTTGTTGATCCACAGATCCTTCTTGAGGGTACTGAGGTAAAGCTTTTTGATCTAATGAGTCGGTATAAGCATCTTGAACAGGTTGTTGTGGGGGAGCAGGTCTATTTTGATTTTGATACTGACCTCTCTGTTGGAAAGAATTGTTCTGGGGGCGCTGTTGATAATGACCAGGATTAGCAGCCCCTTGTGGATTTGAATACTGCATACCCGGATGGTTTCGGTTACCCCATTGATAACCTCCGCGATTGGATATAAAGTAAACAGATTGCGGATTTGATTCGCACTCTTCCCATGTATGATCGATAGCACCACATTGTTGACAACCCTGTGCTTCTTGTACTACTTTTGTAGTTGCTAAATTTTTCTCCATCGCTATCTTCAGCTCTTTGATTTGATTTTCTAAAGTGGATATTTGAGCTAAGTTTGCAGTTTCTGCATCTAAACAAAGCGTTCCTCGGGTCTTTGCTACAGAAGCTCGCGTTGAAGGCCAACTTCTTTCTTGTTCCATAATGTTTTCTAACACCTCGGAGGCTTCATTGTGATTCATGGACACAAAATTACCCTTTCCTATGTTATCCACTTTCTCTCTACCTTTATCATTAAGCCCTTCATAGAATATAGCAAGTTGTAGAGAAGGTGTATAACCATGGAGCGGACATCTAGCTAATTTTTGTTGAAACCTTGTCCATGCTTCTCCCACTGTTTCTCCATCTTCTTGGGAAAATCTTGCAAGCTCGGCTTGATCTTTAAGTCTCATGCTCTTCGGATAAAATCGGTTAAAGAACGCGGCTTGAAGTTCTCTCCATGAGTGAATGGTTCCATGTGGTTGTCTCTCTAGCCAATCGCTAGCTCTTCCGGTCAAGAAAAACGAAAACATATGACAATACAGTTGCTCGCGTGTAATGCCAGGAGTAATGTAGGCATCACAAATCTGCATGAACTTCTTAATCGCTTTTACCGGATCTTGTATTGTTGTACCAGTATAGAGTCCGAAACTTTGAAATTGACTGAGCATACCCGGATCGGGTCTAAATTTGATATTCGGAATCTCAGGAGGGCGGTAACCAATTGGTTGAACATGGAATGGTACATTGAGGCCAGGAAGGTCTTGTTTAACTCGGTTATGTTGATTGTTAAGGTTATTCTGCCCATTACCTCCTCCTGCTGGTAATTGTTGTCCTTCTTGTCCATCGAGTGGTGGATCTTGTTGACCAAGGGGAGGATCTTGTTGCAATCCTCCTACTGGTGGGGTTAGTTGGGCTGCCATAACTCTTCTTAAGGCTCTTTCCTCACGAACTCGTTTGTTGTAAGGTCTGAAGCTCCTCTCAGGCTCCGATAAAGGAGGCCAAGAATTAAACACTGTGAAACCTGAAAAAGACTAAAGCAAACCACAAGCGTAAATCTGGAAAAATAAAAAACTAAACTAAAACTGAAAATAAAAACTAATTAAAAACTACTACTCGAAATAGATAACCCACACGCTAACGAGGCACAAGTCCCCGGCAGCGGCGCCAAAAACATGGTGTCGCTTAGGGTGTGATAAAATTAAGATTAAAATAAGCCAAGAAACTACGCACTCTCACCCTAGACAGGCACAGTACTGCAAGTATTACAGGACGTATGCAAGTTTTAATGATAAATAGAGTTCGTTCTCAGGGACTTAAGTGTGTTAATCGCGTGAGTAAGAATTACGAGTAAGAAGTAAATAATTAAAAGACAGGAAATTTAAGGGAACAGATTTCGAGAATAAGAATTAAAACTAAGAAAATAAAAACAATAAAATAAAAGATAAGAAATATGAGATGAGAAGTATAGCTCAGGTTTTACTAGTATGCACTAATCCTTCTAATTCTATCTATAAATCTAGTTAATAAGGGAGAATATTAGCTCTTGGTATACTTAGTCAGGATTCTAAATTCCCATACCTTAGACCTTGAGAGCGACTAAGGGGGCTACGACACAACCAAGACGTGGTTACACTCTTAGAGTTATCAAGCGCTACCAAGGCTCTAAGCAAACGCAACAATCAATTGGTGATATAGTGATTAAAACAAACCCTAATGACTATCTAGTTAGAATCATGTTTTGTCAGTGGTGTCGCCTAGGGTGTGATAAAAATACGATTAAAATAAGCCAAGAAACTACGCACTCTCACCCTAGACAGGCACAGTACTGCAAGTATTACAGGACGTATGCAAGTTTTAATGATAAATAGAGTTCGTTCTCAGGGACTTAAGTGTGTTAATCGCGTGAGTAAGAATTACGAGTAAGAAGTAAATAATTAAAAGACAGGAAATTTAAGGGAACATATTTCGAGAATAAGAATTAAAACTAAGAAAATAAAAACAATAAAATAAAAGATAAGAAATATGAGATGAGAAGTATAGCTCAGATTTTACTAGTTTGCACTAATCCTTCTAATTCTATCTATAAATCTAGTTAATAAGGGAGAATATTAGCTCTTGGTATACCTAGTCAGGATTCTAAATTCCCATACCTTAGACCTTGAGAGCGACTAAGGGGGCTACGGCACAACCAGGAAGTGATTTCAAATAGGGTTATCAAACGCCACTAAGGCCCTAAGCAAATACTGCAATCCTGGTGATATGGTGGTTAAAACAAACCCTAATGACTATCTAGTTAGAAGCATGTTTTGTCAGAACTACTATCGACACTAGACATTATGTGGTGGTTCAATAGTTAAACACCCTGTCAAGGAGACCATCTAACTACTCTTAAAACAATCCTAAAGTGATCAGTTCTAGGAAAGACATTAAATCAAAACACATAAACAAATATTAAGTAAGAAGCTAATCTCAAATTAAAACATATAATTCCCAAAGAAACTTAGATAGAAGAATTAGAATTCAAAGATTATACATATGCAAAACCCAAGCTATGGGGAATTTAGTTCATACCTGAAGGAAATAAACTAAAAGAAATTACAAAAGACATCATCTTGCTCTCTACAATAAACTGGAAGAATAAAGCCTTAAGAACTAATTACTATGAGGCAAGGCTGATTTACAAGTGATATATGGGTGTATTTATAGGTGTTTAGAAGACCTAATTCGTTTTCTTGAGGAAGAGTTAAGGTATTGGACTTCTAGCCCAACTCAAATTCGTATGGAAATAAAGATAAACACTGCTGGACCGTTTTGAGCATATCTTCTTCGTTATTGGTCGGATTGAGCTCCATAAGATACCATAAGAATCGCAACAGAATTATCTTGACCCGTTAGAAGGAAATCACCAGATTCGGCCTATTTCTTAGGTAAAAACGCATATCTTTGGACGTGTATGTAGAATCCCAGATTTAGGCAGCTTTTCCTTTTCCATCTTTTTAGCTTTTGTTTCCTTATCTCCAATTACCATGCAAATCTCTTTCCATAAGTTGTTATCTTTGTCTTGGACTCTAATTAAGCTCCATAATTATCTTTAAAGCTACACACTAAATAAACAATTAAACCCAATATGCTCTAAAAATAATAATTCTACAAATCAAGACTCAAAATAGGAAAGTGCACTAAAACTCAAGAAAATCGACATTATTGACTTCTAAATCACTAAAAATGATGTCTCCTAACATTAATCTATCACAAATGAGGAGACATTAGTCAGAACTAATATCGACACTAGACATTATGTGGTGGTTCAATAGTTAAACACCCTGTCAAGGAGACCATCTAACTACTATTAAAACAATCCTAAAGTGATCAGTTCTAGGAAAGACAATAAATCAAAACACATAAACAAATATAAAGTAAGTAGCTAATATCAAATTAAAACATATAATTCCCAAAGAAACTTAGATAGAAGAATTAGAATTCATAGATTATACATTATGCAAAACCCAAGCTATGGGGAGTTTAGTTCATACCTGAAGGAAATAAACTAAAAGAAATTACAAAAGACATCATCTTGCTCTCTACAATGACTAAGGAATAATTATAAGATTTTTCTAAGCAAGGATGATTTTACAAGTGATATAAGGGTGTATTTATAGGTGTTTAGAAGACCTAATTCGTTTTCTTGAGGAAGAGATAAAGTATTGGACCCCTAGCCCAACTCAAATTCGTATGGAAATAAAGATAAACACTGCTGGACCGTTTTGAGCATATCTTCTTCGTTATTGGTCGGTTTGAGCTTCTTAAGATACCAAAAGAATCCTCACAGAATTATCTATGTCCCTATGAAAGGAAATTACCAAAATCGGCCTATTTCTTGGGGTAAATAGCACTTCTTTAGTCGTGTGCTGCAGAATCCCAGATTTAGGCAGCTTTTCCTTTTCCATCTTTTTAGCTTTTGTTTCCTTATCTCCAATTACCATGCAAATCTCTTTCCATATGTTGTAGTCTTTGACTTGGACTCTAATTAAGCTCCATAATTATCTTTAAATCTACACACTAAATAACCAATTAAACCCAATATGCTCTAAAAATATTATTTTACTAAATCAAGACTCAAAATAGGAAAGTGCACTATTTCTCAAGAAAATTGACAATTATGACTTCTAAATCACTAAAAATGATGTCTCATCCTAATATTAATCAATCACAAATGAGAAGACATCAGAGTCCAAGTCAAATACTAAGAGATATGGAAAGAGATAAGCATGGTAATTGGATATAAGGAAAGAAAAGCTAAAAATATGGAAAAGGAAAAGCTACCTTAAATCTGAATTTCACCACCCACGACCACAAATCAGCTTATATCTCAAAATAGGTGGGGAATTTGGAGAAATGGTAAAGAGAAAAGTTGAAGATCTTTCCGAGACGATGAATTTCAACTACTCATACGCGTCAAACGGATGCGTATTGAAGTTTCTAGGACCAAAACAAAAACGGGTCTGATTTCATGTTTTAGGGTTACGAATTTGAGTTGGGCTTGGAGTCCACTACTTACCTTCTCCTTCAATAAAACGAATTAGGGTTCCTAAACACCTATAAATACTCCCTTATACCATTGTAAACATATCCTTGCTCAGTTTCAAGTTTAGGCTTAGTCCTTGCTTGTATTTTCTCAGTTTTAAATAATAGCTTAGTCTTTATAGTTAATTATTCATCATTAGAATCAAGATATTCATCCAAGAAGCAAGCTGACCTATAGAGGAAGAAGAAGAAGTTGGAGAGTGACAAACTCCTCTTCTACATCTACCTTCTCTATATTTAGGGTATTTAGCTATAGATTTATGCTCAACCATATTTCTAAGCTTTTATTCTGTAAGTTTTACTTTTAATTGTTGGGTTATTATTTTGTCTTTAATTTCATGAATACTATTTGTTATTTTAATTAATTGAGCTTGGCGTATATTGTTATTATGTGTTTTGACTTATTTCTTTAAACCCTAGATTTGGCCAATCTTAGGATTATTCTTAGTTATTGACAACACCACATAATCGTCTAGTTTTGATCATTTGCCTAACTAGATAGCCAATAAAGGTTTGATTTAACCACCAATCATTACTCAGAAATCCCTAGTAGTGGAGAGGTTGCTCGATCATTTGCCTAACTAGATAGCCAATAAAGGTTTGATTTAACCACCAATCATTACTCAGAAATCCCTAGTAGTGGAGAGGTTGCTCCTAAGCCTAATAGAGGCTAGGTAGAATTTAGAATCCTGGTTAATATATAATGTTTAATCTGTGATAGGTTAGAATAACAACTTAGTAAAATAGACTCATATAGTGACCCTAATCTATTAGACTTACATACATATTTATTTATCTGCATTCTTATTTATAATTTCTCATCAGATAGTTATTCATATTAGTTTATCTTTTTATATTTTATTTTAAAAATATCTAAATTCATCTACTCTTGTTAAACATAAGTAGATCTAACGGATTAAATCCCTGCGAACAAACTTAACTTATTATTAAAACATGCAAACGATGTGTGATACTTGCAGTGACTTCCGTGGTTCTCAAGGGTGTGTGCTCTTTATTATTATCTTTATTTATCTATTATTTTATCACACCTTTGTCCCCACCAAGTTTTTGGCGCCGCAGCCGGGGATTTATCTTTAAGTTAAATCTATTTTGTGTTTATTAATGTAGAAGTTTTTATTTGTTTTCAGTTTTACGCGTTCTTTTTGTTTTAGTCTTTCTCAGGTTTTAGATGGCTAATCAACGGATAGAGCTAGGTTTCCCTAGTAAATTCCGAGTTCAACGCATTGGGATTCGCATCCCAACTATTCAATCAGTTCGATTTAAGCCCGATCCTGACCTGATTAATCAATTCGCGAGCTATGGGAAATTTAGTGGTGATACAAATCAAGATCCGGTCAGATCTGTTCAGAAATTCATGCAATTTTGTGATGCCTACATTAATGAAGGTATTACGCAAGAACAAATGTATTATTTAATGTTTCAATTTTTCTTGACCGGGAAAGCAAGTGATTGGTTAGATGATCACAACCTCCCGAGCTAATAAAAAATTGGGACAAGCTTCTTGAAAGATTCCTTGATAGATTTTATCCTACATGTATGTGAGTGAGGGAACTGTTGGAGCCTATGAATTTCTTACAAGAAGCCGGAGAGAGTGTTGGCGAAGCATGGACAAGATTTCAAAAGATGTTGGCAAGATATCCACTACATGGATACACGCCACAATTACAATTATCCATGTTCTATAATGGACTCGATAGAGGGTCAAGGCTGAGAGCAGATGATATAGGTCGTGGTAGTTTTGTCTCTATGGATCTGAAAGAAGCAAAGAGTGGTATGGAAACAATCATTGAGACCGAAATAAGTTGGCCACAAGAACAAATTCCTACCACTAACGAAGAAGAAGAAGCAAGGATTTCAAGCTTGCAAGATAAAATACAACAACTCGCTATAACAGTTAAGGAAATCATCCCAAAGCCACCTCAACAGTTATACCTGCAAGAACAAGCCTATGAAAACCAAGCTAATCATCCACCAGGCTGCAATGTGCATAATGTAAGTCAAGCTCAATCACGTCCTCAAGAAGAAATCACTGAGTTAAAAGAGACTATTAGTCAATTCATCAACTTCTCAAAGGACAATATGAGCAGACTTAAATCAAAGATAGATGCATCAGTAGTGCAAAGCCTGCAACAATAGAATCAAGATCTGAAACAGCATAATCAACTTTTAGAGAATAATGTGACGCGGCTCACTACAATCATAGAACAAATGCAAAGTCAACTCCTACAATTGACCCAAGATACAACGTCTAACATGAAGAAGATCCAATACGTTGACGACAAGGTTAAAACTATTAGTCTTCAAGCTCAAAAGATAAAAGAACACGGTGAGATAATCACCAAAGCGCTACCATCTCCCTCAAAATGGGATGTTCTACCAAACAAGCCAAACGTAAGTCGGATGCACTTAGATGAGATAATTGTTGAAGATTGGGTTGAAGAAGTTGAACAAGGTGAGATTAAGAAGCCAAGAGTGGTTGATGAACAAAGAATTGAAGAGAGAAGTAGAGCAAGACAACCACCCATACATTGCCACTATCCCGCTTATCCAAAGGAGCAACAACAGAAGTGTATAGGGGCGTTAAAACAAGTTAAAAATTAATGTCCCTTTACTCAAAGCTATGGAAGGAAGGCGAAAATATGATCGATTCTTTATGGAGGCACTCTCCAATAAAGAAAGGTTCACCAGATGCAAATCTGTGACACTTAATGAAGGGATATCAGCACAAGTTCAGCAAAGATTACCACCGAAGCTTAAAGATCCTGGAGGTTTCAACCTCCCAATCGAAATAGGTGGGATATTTCATGGAAAAGCCATGTGTGATTTAGGGGCAAGTGTGAATATCATGCCCAAAATTATATTCAAGAAGATTGGTATTAGTGATGCGAAACTGACATCCGTAATCTTACAACTTGCGGATCAATCAACAGCAAAGCCAAGTAATAGAGGATGTACTCGTTCAAGTAGGTAACCTTGTTATTCCCACGGACTTTATTATTCTTGACTATAAAGCAGATAAGAACGTCTCATTCATTCTTGGGCGTCCATTCATAGCCACCAGCGATACCATAGTGAATGTGAATGAGGGAACCGTGACTCTTCGTATTGAAGATAACTCTAAAACGTTCTATGTTTCGGGGAAGAAGAAAAAGAAAAATGAGTCAAAGGAACTATATCCAATCAGAGTTGTAACTAAGAAGCCAGAACCTGTCAGCCCCCAAGAAACTATGGAGAAAAAGATTGGGTTTGGGATAGGAGACGAGGTAGCATGGAAACCTCCCTTCAAACATAACCGTTCTTGGAAGGGGCCATACATTATCACGCAAATCATCTCAGAAGGAGTGGTCGAAATAAAAGCTATCGAAGGTTGCAAGACCAGGTTGGTAAGTGTTAATCATCTCACTCACTGCTGGGGAGACTATAAAAAGAAATAACCGAGGTAACTCGTCTAACTTTGAAAGACGTTAAACAAAAGTGCCCTTTGGGAGACATCCCATAGTAATTTATGTTGTTATGTTTTAGTTAATTTAGTTGTTTTTAGTTGATATTGCGTATTTGAGAAAGGTATTAGTGTTTTTGGATGTTAGGTATTAAAGAAATCGAGTTTTGGAAGCAAAAACGAAATTTTTTTGGGAGTATTCTGACCTGCCACCGGTATAACTGGCCCTACCGGCGGTATACCGCAGGTCAGAAACACGAGCCCACGGGTACCAGTCACGTGTTTAATGCCGAGAGGTACAATTTCGAAAGCAAGCAGCTCTGGTATACCGGTGATGTCTCCCTAATTGTTCTTATTTTCGACCCTTGGGAGACATCATTTTTGGTGTTTATTTAATTAATTTGATAGACTTTTGAACTAAATATGCAATAATCCAGAATTACCTTTTTATTTCTAGCATTTTTAATTTATTAAACTTTTGCGCGTAATATTGGTATTTTTAGTGTAAAGTTTACAGGTTTTAGATGTTAGTTAGAAGAGGAATCCAAGAAGAAAGTCAAAGATCGTGAAATAGAGTCAAGACTTGAAGACAAATCCCGAAGATATTATTTTTAGAGCTGAAAATCCATTTTCCAGGCCATAGATTGCTGATTTCGAGGTGCTTAAGCGATAATTTAGCCGCTGACCTTTGAAGAGAAAACATTCCTTATCGAGTTACGGAACTTTAGCAACTGGAATGAGGTCAATCGGAGTCATAACGCATCGGGAAAAGCCGTTTTAGTGAAGGTGTATCAGCAGTTACGGGATTTTGGGCTTAGAAAGTGGGCTTGGATATTTAATTAGTGTTTTATTTTCTGGTCCAAGCCCTAGTCCGAATTTATGCTTATAAAAGGAGGTCTGGACTTCTATTTTACAGACAATTCATTCTTTACAAAAAAAAACACCAGAGAGAAGCAACAGAAGGAAGGAAGAAGAAGCTGCTAGAGCTGGAGTGGGTCTATAGCTCCGTTCTCAGTCATTCCAATTCCGGAAATTAGGTTTCTTTTATCTTTTATTTGTAATCAGTTATGAATTCCATTTATTTTAATTTAGTATTTCGTTTTAATATGAGCTAAACAATTCATAGTGCTTGAGAACAAACAATGGGTGAATCCCAAGCTTATTGAATAACGAATGTTGAATTTGGGTTTCTGTTAAATTAAACTAGATTAGGGCTTTTACTCTTTTCAATAAATTGAGATTATTTTACTGTTTTTAGCGTCATGAACTAGGAACAGGTGTTAGTATTTAGGCTATTCCAATTAGTGGCAATTGGATCATCCTGACGGAGGGTTTAAATACAGAACCATTTATTTAATCTAGGATAGAAGCTATTGATTCTGACGAACTTAGCTAATTCTAGGGCCAATGAGGTATTAAATCTTAAACATCCAACGGTGGATCATATTTACCCTGACGGGACTAGTGACACTTTAGGATCGCCTTATAGTCCACCCTGACGGGGGTATAAGGAATTTAGAATCCCGACCATTGTAATTGACCAATTTAGCCCTTAAACAACATAAGTTAGGAAATAAGATTGGGAGGATCCTTGCGTTCTCAAGTACTACTCCTCATACTGCGTTTTCACTCATTTTACGTGCGTCTTAACTTTTACTTGCATTTATAATTTGTCTTTCATTTAGTGGTTTTAATAACAAAAATCAAACAAACATATTTTATTTACTTGTTTTCATAAGTGCATCAATCATTAATAGATAAGCATTGTAGTCAACCATCTCGTCCTTGGAACGAATCTGTTTTATCAGTTACACTACTTGGGACAACCGTACACTTGCGGTTGTGGTTCGATTATCATTTGCATTTATTTAGAACACACAAAGGACCACCAAGTTTTTGGCGCCGCTGCCGGGGACGGTAGCGTGTGACCACGGTGTTTATCCTTTAGTGATAGTTGCATTTATTTTTATTTTTGTTTTTATCAGTTTTACGCTTTTTGCTTGTTTAGTTTTCTCAGGTTTTTAGGTTTGGTGTATGCGAAGGAAACTCTTTAAGGATCTAGAGCCAACACCTCCGATCCTTAGTAATCCAGAAACATTAATCAGACTTGCTAACAAGAGAAAGAGAGAACAAGAACCCTTAGAAGTAGAAGAATTAATTCACAGAATGGAGGACATTAATATTCAGAATCAACAAAACAATAACGGACAAGCTCAAATAGTGATGAATCAAGATCCTTGGTTTACTAATGGTCCACCAGAAGTTCCATTCCGTGCTCCTGCTATAGGAGTAGGTGCTCCAGATATTAATGTTCCAAGATTTCATCCAGATTCGGGTATGTTAGCTCAATTCCAAAATTTTGGAAATTTTCGTGGTAGACCAGGAGAAGATCCTATTAGAGCAGTACTGAAATTTAAGCAGATATGTGATTCTTACATCACACAAGGGGTTTCAAGAGAACAGATATATTATGCTGTGTTTCAATTTTTCGTTGTTGATGGAGCGAGTGAATGGCATGATACACAAGATCCCACGAAGATAACAAACTGGGACCAATTAGAGACTGCTTTCTTTGACAGGTATTACCCAAGTAACATGAGGTTAGATGCTGAATTAGAATTGACGCATTTCCGTCAAGAATATGATGAAACTGTGGGTAAGAGCTGGACAAGATTCCAGATGTGTTTACGTAGAGTTCCCGCTCATGGCTTTTCAGAACAACAACAGCTAAAAATCTTTTACAGAGGCCTTGATGGGACTTCGAGAGAGAAATTGGATATGTTATGTGGTGCAGGTTTCCTTCAAGTTCAACCCGCTCATGCTAAAATCATTTTAGAAAGAACAGTCAAGAATGAAGTTGGGTGGAATTCAGTAAGAACACCAGTTAAGGGAGTGAATAATGTTGATATGGAAGAGAAATTTGCTACATTCGAGAATAAGATTCAGAACACTTTAGAGCAACAATTGAAGCAGCTTACTTTAGCTGTAAAAGAAGGATTTTCGAGTAAGAAGGTAGTTGTGCATGCTGCACAAGAGGTTTATATGTGTTCGATTTGTAGGGTAGATGATCATGATGAGGAAGGTTGTCCGAATAACCAAGAGTCCGTGATGTTTATGTCCAATAGAGGTAACTTCAATTCGAGTGGTAACGGATATCAGCCTAACAGAAACCATCCTGGGTTTTAATACTCAAATCCTAATGGGGCAGCCAATCCTACATATGCGTATCAGCCGCGTCCCCAAGGTAACAACTACAATCCAAGACCACAAAATAATTATCAAGGAGGACAAAATCAGGGAAATTATGTTCAGAGACAAGCTCCTCAAGACAATTATGATGAAAATTTAAACCAGAAAGCCTTACCTGCCCATCCACAAGAAGGAGTTACCCTTCAGAAAACAGTTGAAAGTTTAATTGCTCTTCAGACACAAGCTATGGAACGTCAAAATGCAGTCGAAGCAAACATGAAGTTGTTACAGAATCAGCTGAGTCAAATTAATAAACAACTGAATCAACGTCCACAAGGGCAACTCCCTAGCGATACTGAGAATCCAATCCAAATCGAAGATTGTAAAGCTATTACTCTCAGAAGTGGTAAGAACCTTCCTCCACCTCCTTTTCCGGTTATGAAAGAAAAAGAAGTTAGAAAAGAAAAGGTTGTGGTGGATAAAGATAAAGAGGTTGAAGTAGAAGAAGTGGAGAGGTCTAGTGAAATTCCGAAAAAGAAAGATGATACTATAATAAACCGTCCTCCTCCACCATTTCCATCGAGAGTTCAAAAGAAAAGTGATATGGCTGAGTATCAAAAATTCTTTAACAAGGTAAGAGGTCTTAGCATAAATATTCCGTTGCTAGAAGCTATTCGAGATGTGCCCAAGTATGCTAAGTTTCTGAAAAGAGCCCTCACCAACAAAAGGCCGTATTGTGATAATGAGATGATTGGTCTCCCTGAGGAATGTAGTGCTATTTGTCAAGGTAAATTACCTCCAAAGTTAGTTGATCCTGGGAGCTTTACAATTCCGATATCTATTGGTAATGAATGGAGAGGTAAGGCACTATGTGATTTGGGTGCAAGCATAAATCTTATGCCCAAATCAATCTTTGACAAGCTTAATATTGAAGCAAGACCCACCTCTATGGTCTTGCAAATGGCGGATCGATCTCTTGCACATCCAGAAGGCCGAATCGAAGATGTCCTCGTTAAGGCAGGTACGTTAATTTTTCCCGTTGATTTCATTATACTTGATTACGACGCGGATAGGAATGTCCCCATTATTTTGGGAAGACCATTCCTAGCCACGGGGCATACTTTGATTGATGTAGAAAACGGCGAAATGATTATGAGAATCCAAGACGAGGAAATGAAGTTTAATGTATTTAGACCTATGAAGTTTCCGGATTCCAAGGAAGAATGTTTTCGTGTAGATGTAATGGAACCGGTAAGAAAAGAGCCAATTAATGTTGTGGACACTTTAGGGGTGGAGGAGAAAGAGCTACGAAAGAAACCACCAATTAAAGCTCCTCCATATCCTAAAAATCCACAACTCAATCATGCGAAGAAGAAAGAGAAAGCACGTGCCACGAAGGTTCCGAAGGAACCTAAGAAAGAAAGAAAGAAAAAGGGGTTCAAGGTAGGTGAAGAAGTAGCTATGAAGAAACCGAACCCCCATCCAAAGGTACGTGAATCCAAAAGTTCTTGGATAGGACCATTCATGGTCGCGAAGGTTATCTCAGACAAACTAGTGGGAATAAAAGCTAAGGGATGCAAATTTCGAGTTGCAAATATTGACTACCTCACTCACTGCTGGGGAGGTTATGTCAATGACTGATGAATGAGGTAACCCGTCGAGCTTAACGATGTTAAACAAAAGCCAATTCCTTGTATATTAGCTGAGTTTTTAAATTTTTGCAATTTAGAATAGTTTGATTTTCGTAATTTTAGTGTTTATTATTAAGAAATGAGGAAGGGTAGTTGTTTTTGATGATTTCAGGGATAAAAAAGGTCATGAGTTTGGGGTCGAAAGGGCGAAAATAGGAGAAACATTTGTGGTGTTCCAGGGGCCAAACCGGGTCCCCGCATTTGCAAATGCGGGTACCCAGTTTCGAAAGCTAAAAATTCTAACTTTCTGACCCAGCGTCTTGGGTCCCGCGTTTTGCTGCGTCACCGCTGCGTTTTGCTGCGTTTTGGATTCGCGCCATCGACGCAAACCGGGTCCCCGCATTTGCAAATGCGGGTACCCGGTTTCGGAGCTGTACTTTTCCAATTTCTCTGACCCCGCGTTTTGGGAGGTCGCGTTTTGGTGCGTCTTGGCTCGCGCCATCGACGAAAAACCGGGTACCCGCATTTGCAAATGCGGGCACCCGGTTTCGAAGGGCAATTCTCTGACCCCGCGTTTTGGGTCCCGCGTTTTGGCTGCGTTTTGAGGTAAAAAAAAAATATTGCGTCATTTATTTTCAGACGCCCAAAAAAAAATTTAAAGAAAAAAAAAACTTTTTTTTCTCGCGTCGACACAGCGACGCGAAACTGGGGCCCCGCATTTGCAAATGCGGGTACCCGGTTTCATCTGTGACAGGGCCGTTTGAAGCTTTTTAGCCCTATATTTTTACCTCCTTCTTCAACCCAGCCTCCAACAACACTCCCAAAACCCAGAATTTCCTGAACATCATCATCAACAACCACACAATCCTCAAATCTTACTCTCTTTCACCACAAAAACATGCAATCAACTCATCTCCCATCCAAAATACGATAAATTTCCCACTTTCCTCCGATTGTTCTTCATCCAATCTTCAACCTAAATCCAATTCCCTCTTCCCCCACATCAATTAGCCTTCACCCATCTCATATTCCACCATAATATTCAAGTCTTAAGCCTCAAAACATCAAAGTTCTAAGCCTTAGCTTCTCACTATTTGAAGTTTTGAGTTTGGGGTGGAAAGAGATGCTTATCAGAACAGTTTTCTTGTGTACTTATCGAAGGAATTCTCCAAGAAACAGAAACACTTTTGGTACTGTTCAAGAACAAGCTATTGAGATTCCTATTTCACGTTTCAAACACAAGACTGAAGAGGTTCAAATTAAGGCTAATCCGAAGAAGAGGAAAGTGATTAAAGAACCTGAAAGTGAGGAAGAAAATGATCCGATGATGAGTTGGAATCGAAAATCAAGGTGTTGAAAGAGAATCGGGATGCGATGATTGATATTTTGGGAAACGTTACAAACGAGCTGAACTTTATTTGTTCAATGCACAACTTCCGATGTCTAGACGCGAGATAAAGTTCAGGGACGCAACACCGACAACCAGCCTCGCGCTGGTTCAGATGCGTTTTCTCTCCCTTCTCATTTAGTGTAGATTATTTTATTGCTTTGAGTCTTTTCGAGTCGTGGGGACACGACTCATTTTTGAGTTTGGGGTGGGGTTCGTTGCCTCATCCCAGTTTTTATGTGTTATATGTTTTTTATTTGCTTTCAATAAAAGAATTTTCGGAGTTGCGTTTGACTGTAGAAATTTTTAAATATCCCTTTAAGCATACTCTTGATGAATCTATGATAGTAAATAGTGGACTTTAGAGATTGATATAAAACGCACTTACAATTGCATGTGAACATAGGTAATTGATAGGAAAAATTAATGAACAATGCAAATGAAGTACGCTTGTACTCAAGGAATATGTTTGGTGTAGAAAGTGAAATCCTAATTAGTAGAGAACCCACCTAGATATGAACTAAAGACAAGCTATGTACTTAGGAAAATGATAGGGGCAGTTCTTTGTTAGCCATTTGTGCCTTTTTAGCCTTCTATCCCTTGTATTAATTATTATCCGTCCTAGCCCCACTTTGAGCCTTTAACCTTTTCTTTGTAGCCACGATATAAGCCATTATCCCTTAGATTATTAGGCATGACCATATGACCCGCACTTGAATCACAATCCTGAGACATGTCTCGAGCTTGAGTTTGGGGTGGTGGGACCACATATGGGGAATTTAATGGGTTGGGATCGATGTGCTTTGTATTGTAGCACAATTGCAGATGATATATAATTGTAACCCTTTGCCGGGAATGAAAAGAAATGAAAAAGAAAGAAAAAAATGAAAAAAGTTGAAAATTCATACAGTAGGAACCGGGAACCCGGTTTCGTCAAAACCGGGAACCCGGTTTGCTTCTGTACAAAAAAAAAAGAAAAGAAAATAAAAAGAAGAATATGAATGAATAAAACATCCGGCAAAGTGGAATTTTTCGGGAAATCATCTTGTTTATAGTGGGTAGACATGGGACGCTAAATTGTTGCGTATATGGGTGAGTGAGAACATCTTTTTGAGCGTTAACTCAAGCTCGAGGACACTGTTGATGGTAAGTGAGGAGAGAGCCAAAAGCTCACTTCAAATTTACCAAATATACATCCATACCGTCCTTAAGCCATTATTATAACCGTAAAGACCTCGTGATTCTTAAGTGCATAGTGAATTTATAATTCTGTTGATAGGGAATACGCTAAGTGGAGCGTTCAAAGCAAGGTAGGATTAATGACCACCCTATAGCCATCATACAGAGATGAGTACAAGTGTAACCTTCAAGCATTGCGACTTTAATTTTATGATTGAAATTATTTATGTTTGATGTTGCATGATTAGTGTATGTGTATATTAGTTTTTAGAGTTTGCTATATGAGATTTATTTTGAGAATTGCTTTAGGGTTTATTTGCTAGCTTCTACTTGTTTATACGCTTAAGTCTACCCCTTTGTTTTGTTTTACTTTGTCGGGACGACAAAGGTTTGAGTTGGGGGTCTTGATGTCTCCCTAATTGTTCTTATTTTCGACCCTTGGGAGACATCATTTTTGGTGTTTATTTAATTAATTTGATAGACTTTTGAACTAAATATGCAATAATCCGGAATTACCTTTTTATTTCTAGCATTTTTAATTTATTAAACTTTTGCGCGTAATATTGGTATTTTTAGTGTAAAGTTTACAGGTTTTTGATGTTAGTTAGAAGAGGAATCCAAGAAGAAAGTCAAAGATCGTGAAATAGAGTCAAGACTTGAAGACAAATCCCGAAGATATTATTTTTAGAGCTGAAAATCCATTTTCCAGGCCATAGATTGCTGATTTCGAGGTGCTTAAGAGATAATTTAGCCGCTGACCTTTGAAGAGAAAACATTCCTTATCGAGTTACGGAACTTTAGCAATTAGAATGAGGTCAATCGGAGTCATAACGCATCGGGAAAAGCCGTTTTAGTGAAGGTGTATCAGCAGTTACGGGATTTTGGGCTTAGAAAGTGGGCTTGGACATTTAATTATTGTTTTATTTTCTGGTCCAAGCCCTAGTCCGAATTTATGCTTATAAAAGGAGGTCTGGACTTCTATTTTACAGACAATTCATTCTTTACAAAAAAAACACCAGAGAGAAGCAACAGAAGGAAGGAAGAAGAAGCTGCTAGAGCTGGAGTGGGTCTATAGCTCCGTTCTCAGTCATTCCAATTCCGGAAATTAGGTTTCTTTTATCTTTTATTTGTAATCAGTTATGAATTCCATTTATTTTAATTTAGTATTTCGTTTTAATATGAGCTAAACAATTCATAGTGCTTGAGAACAAACAATGGGTGAATCCCAAGCTTATTGAATAACGAATGTTGAATTTGGGTTTCTGTTAAATTAAACTAGATTAGGGCTTTTACTCTTTTCAATAAATTGAGATTATTTTACTGTTTTTAGCGTCATGAACTAGGAACAGGTGTTAGTATTTAGGCTATTCCAATTAGTGGCAATTGGATCATCCTGACGGAGGGTTTAAATACAGAACCATTTATTTAATCTAGGATGGAAGCTATTGATTCTGACGAACTTAGCTAATTCTAGGGCCAATGAGGTATTAAATCTTAAACATCCAACGGTGGATCATATTTACCCTGACGGGACTAGTGACACTTTAGGATCGCATTATAGTCCACCCTGACGGGGGTATAAGGAATTTAGAATCCCGACCATTGTAATTGACCAATTTAGCCCTTAAACAACATAAGTTAGGAAATAAGATTGGGAGGATCCTTGCGTTCTCAAGTACTACTCCTCATACTGCGTTTTCACTCATTTTACGCGCGTCTTAACTTTTACTTGCATTTATAATTTGTCTTTCATTTAGTGGTTTTAATAACAAAAATCAAACAAACATATTTTATTTACTTGTTTTCATAAGTGCATCAATCATTAATAGATAAGCATTGTAGTCAACCATCTCGTCCTTGGAACGAATCTGTTTTATCAGTTATACTACTTGGGACAACCGTACACTTGCGGTTGTGGTTCGATTATCATTTGCATTTATTTAGAACACACAAAGGACCACCAACCAGGTCATTCTCCCGGTATACCGCACAACCAAAAACCCGAGGCCACGTGTTTACATCTCGTGTTTTTTGACGAAGCGTGGATTTATTGGAACAATACCTCCGGTATACCGGACCCTACGGCCGGTATACCGCCCGATGCCGCTGGAGAAAAAAAATTCGCGTTTTTTAGGTTATAAAGAGAAAGAGGTGAGTTCTAATCCGGATTTTTCAATCCTTAAGCCTCACTTTCTTCTCCAAACCTCTCCCTACTCCATTAATGCTTCATCAAACCTTCACCCAACATCAAAACACTACCAAATCACCATGAATTAACATCCAAATCCTTCCCTACATCATTACCAAGAAGATTCAATCACCCAAATCATATCAAAACACCTAGAAACCGAGAATCAAAACCATGAATTTCAAAATCTTCTTCTAAAAATCCTTAAACCCACATAATTATAGCTTGATTCCATCATACCCACATAGAGAATAATCATCCTAACACCTTTCCTAACCCAAATAAAGCTTGTTCCACCTATGATCAAGAGTTACAGATTTCAAGAGTATTCAAAGCTTTGAGTTGGGGGTCAAAAGAGATGATGAAGAGATGATAGAGACATTACCAAGTGTTATGGGAGATGAAGAATCAAAGCAAGGTATTGGGTAAGATCAAGAAGATTTCAATTGAGATGGGTACTAGTTCGGGAATAAATTACAAGATAATTCGAGTCAAGCAATTAGAGAGGAACCGATTTTCGGTAGATTCAAATCCTAAAAAGCAAGCAATTGTGATTAGGGAGCAGAAGATGCCAATACTTCTTCTAATCAAAGATTCCTATATCAAAGATGGACAAAGCTTCTAGGACGCTAGTAGCTGTGTTCAAACATATTCCTGGATGAACACTGTCACATGAGAGATTATTCCAGAGCAAAGTTGGAAGAAGATAAACAAGAGATTTCTAGAGTGTGATTGATTGGGATGGAGCATAAGAGGATGTAAGGGAAAGCGAAATTGGTGATACTAGAAGTTTACATACATGAAAGCACTGCACCCTATTTTGGGTATTGATCAGGCGAGGTAAATAGCCTCGAAGAGTATGTTTTCTTTCTTCCTTACCATTTCTATATGAGATCTGTAAAAAATTAAATTTCTTTTATTTTATTTTGAGTCTTTTCGAGTCGTGGGGACACGACTCATTTTTGAGTTTGGGGTGTGGGGATTCGTTGTCCCTCATCTCCATTTTTTCTGTTTTTAGGTAAAATTAAAATTTTATGAGAAAGGAGTAGATGTATGTAGAGTGTGTTTAATAGCTTGAAAGCATAAGCTCAATAAGTTAATGATAGAAAGTAGTATGTTTATAAGCTATTTTATTTTGTATGCTTTGAAGTATTTGCAGGAAAACACACATTGATAGTAAAGAAAAGATTAGTTAGCAATGCGATAGAAAGTATGTTCGATCTCAGGGAACCTTGAGTGGTTTGTAGGTCGTGAGATCCAAGCTAGTTGACAAACCCATTTGATGAAAGTGCTAAAGGTAAGAAAATAATGAAATTACATGGTGTTGAAAATGATTAAGGCAGTTCTTTGATATCGAAGCCACTTGAAGCCTTTTTATACCTTCTCACCCTGTATTTCTATATATGGAATAAAAGGAAAATGGGTGATAAATAAGTAAAGACGAAGATTAATAGAGGCCTAGCTACTTATGAATGGAGTAGTAAATATCCTTTTGCAAAAATTTATATCCCTCCAGCTATTGGATCAGATCATTCTCCCTTAATAAACTTCTACACTAATAAACACAAAATAGATTTAACTTAAAGATAAATCCCCGACAGCGGCGCCAAAAACTTGGTGGGGGCAAAGGTGTGATAAAATAATAGATAAATAAAGATAATAATAAAGAGAACACACCCTTGAGAACCACGGAACTCACTGCAAGTATCACACATCGTTTACATGTTTTAATGATAAGTTAAGTTCGTTCGCAGGGATTTAATCCGTTAGATCTACTTATGTTTAACAAGCGTAGATGAATTTAGATGTTTTTAAAATAAAATATAAAAAGATAACCTAATATGAATAACTATCTGATGAGAAATAATAAATAAGAATGCAGATAAATAAATATGTATGTAAGTCTAATAGATTAGGGTCACTAATATGAGTCTATTTTATTAAGTTGTTATTCTAACCTGTCACAGATTAAGCATTATATATTAACCAGGATTCTAAATTCTACCTAGCCTCTATTAGGCTTAGGAGCAACCTCTCCACTACTAAGGATTCCTGAGTAATGATTGGTGGTTAAATCAAACCTTTATTGGCTATCTAGTTAGGCAAAGGATCAAAACTAGACGATTATGTGGTGTTGTCAATAACTAAGAATAATCCTAAGATTGGCCAAATCTAGGGTTTAAAGCAATAAGTAAAAACACATAATAACAATATACGCCAAGCTCAATCAATTAAAATAACAAATAGTATTTATGAAATTAAAGACAAAATAATTACCCAACAATTAAAAGTAAAACTTACAGAATAAAAGCTTAGAAATATGGTTGAGCATAAATCTATAGCTAAATACCCTAAATATAGAGAAGGTAGATGTAGAAGAGGAGTTTTTCACTCTCCAACTTCTTCTTCTTCCTCTATAGGTTAGCTTGCTTCTTGGATGAATAGCTTGATTCTAAGGATGAATAATTAATTATAAAGACTAAGCTATTATTTAAAACTGAGAAAATACAAGCAAGGACTAAGCCTAAGCTTGAAACTGAGTAAGGACATGTTTACAATGGTATAAGGGAGTATTTATATGTGTGTAGGAACCCTAATTCGTTTTCTTGAAGGAGAAGGTAAGTAGTGGACTCCAAACCCAACTCAAATTCGTAACCCTAAGACATGGAATCAGACCCGTTTATGTTTTGGTCCTAGCAGCTTCAATACTCATCCGTTTGACGCGTATGAGTAGTCGAAATTCATCATCTCGGAAAGATCTTAAACTTTTCTCTTGACCATTTCTCCAAATTCCCCACTGATTTTTAGATATAAGCTGATTTGTGGTCGTGGGTGGTGAAATTCAGATTTAAGGTAGCTTTTCCTTTTCCATATTTTTAGCTTTTCTTTCCTTATATCCAATTACCATGCTTATCTCTTTCCATATCTCTTCGTCGTTGACTTGGACTCTAATTAATCTCCATAATTATCTTTAAAGCTTCACACTAAATAAATAATTAAACTCAATATGCTCTAAAAACAATAATTTACTAAATCAAAGCTAGAAATAGGAAAGTATAGAATTTCTCAAGAAAATCGACTAGAATACTTCCTAAAACACTAAAAATGATGTCTCCAACTAGGATTAATTCATGAAAAATAGGGAGACATCAAGACCCCCAACTCAAAGTTGTATCGTCCCGATAAAATAAAGATAAAAACAAAAGGAAGTCTCTAAATACACACCTAGGTCAATTAAGCACAGAGGGAAGAAGATAGCAGAATATGGAGAATAGACATAAAGCAACTACTCAGAAAATTTCATGTAATAATATTTAAATACTACATACCTGCACACTTTTCATATCCACAATTAACACGGCTTGAATTCAAGATTAGATTAGCTTCGCAATGTAAGAAGGAGAGGAACTTTACTCAGTTCACCAAGGAGGCTATAGATTGTTCATCGAACCTTACTAGTATCCAAAGATCCACTTAACTACTCCCTATTGGCTCAATTACTTCTCGATTACATAGCAAAGAATCAAAAGGTCTTTAAGGTTGCAATTTAGGTTTAGGGACGGTATGATAAGTATATTTGGATCATTTAGAGTGAGCTTTTGGCTCTCTCCTCACTAGCCATCAACGAATCGCCCTAGAGCTTGAGTTACTCTCATAAAACGTTTCTCACTCAACCCAATGAATTCTTGATGCACAAATTAGCATCCCAAATGACCCAATTAAAGCATAAGATGTTCACTTAAAGATTCCACTTTGCTGGTCCAAATATATATTCTTTTCAAATCAATTTTTTATTTTGTATAGCTATGACTCTCTTTTTGACGTTGAGATATCACGCTATTTTTTCTCAATGTTATGCCTTTTCATAACTTTAGCTCGTAGCTTCTTTTTCATTCACTATTACCCCGGCAAAGGGTTACAATATAAACTTGTGAAACATCATCAATATATTAACAGAGCACAACTAATAAGCTCAAAAATCCCAACCCAATAATAATTCCCATAATGGTGGACCCACCACCCCAAACTCAAGCTCTAAAACAACTTTCTATGCATCGCGATTCGAGTGCGGGTCATGTGGAAAAGTCCTATAATCTAAAGCGGTATGGCTTATGATGTGGCTAAATAAAAGGCTTTAGAAAGGCTAGAAGGGGCTGAGAAGGATATAAAATATTAAATCAAATAACAGGGTGAGAAGGTATAAAAAGGCTTCAAGTGGCTTCGATATCAAAGAACTGCCTTAATCATTTTCAACACCATGTAATTTCGTTATTTTCTTACCTTTAGTCAGGATTTCGCATTAGTCAGGATTCAAAAGTCTCTCTAACTCCCGTTAGGGTAGATTTAGAGGCAATCCTACACACCAATTGGTTTTTGAATGATTTAATTTCTTACCATGTTGACTACTTAACTGGTGTCGCCTAGGGCGTGATAAAATAATGGATTAAATAAGTGCAAATAAACACCTTAGGTTGAGCACGGTTCTGCAAGTATACAGGATGTATGCATGTTTTACTGATAAATAAGATTCGTTCCTCAAAGACTACGAAAGTTAGACAGTCATTATGCAATTTATCAAGTGCAGATAAGAAAGCTAGATCAGATAATACGCAGGAAAATAAAAGATTAAAGAGATTTTTATTGGTTTTTAGAAATAGAAAATTAGACTAATAAATTAAAGACATGAAAGTAAATAAGAAGATAACAGATAGTATGAGAGTTTAGCTCGAGAAACTAGATAGTAATCCCTACTAGCCTTGTTTATTCTAAACATGTAAGGGAGAATTATGTTGAATTGCAATAATTAGGATTCTAATATCCTCCCTATACTCGGAGAGCGAACTAGGGCGACAACCTTACAACAACGAGGGGACTCACAAAGGGTTAACCTGCGCCACTTGGGTCCTAGGTGTAGTCCTACCTACTATTGATGATTGGTGATTAAATTAAACCTTAGCGATTATCTAGTTAGGCTGGTATTGTCAGATTCAATTCCATATTCTAAACGTTATGTTGTGTTTCAATAGTTTAACACCCCTTCCGAACGACCATCTAACTACTAGTAAGGTAATCCTATACGCGGGCCTTCGTAAGGAAAACAATCAATAAATCAAATCACATAAACAGAGAATAAAACATGAATTCAAATTAAATACGATGGTATCCCAAATTAGATAGAACTAAAGTTCATACATATATGCTAAATCTCAGGCTAAAAATAATTTAGTTCATACTAAAGAAAGAAAGGGACATAATTAAAAATTTGAAGGTTTAAGAAGACATGATATGGTGTTCAACTCCTTCCAGACTTCTCTTCTCTTGTTGTAAGCTTCCTCTTAGATTAAGGTTTGCAAAGGATGTATTTCTTAGGATTAAAGGGTGTATTTATATGGAATAGGAAACCTAAAACGTTTTCTTGGAGTGGAAGACAAGTAACTTGGACTCTATAGTCCAACTCACATTCGTAACCCTATAATATTGAAAAGGTAAGATTCTGGTGTTGTTTTGCTTTGGCCGTAACTCCTTCAATACTTATCCATTTGACGCGTTCCATATGTGGAAACTCATAGTCTTGGAAAGCTCTATAACTTTGATTCAGACTATTCTTCCAAATTCCTAGGAAATCTTGAGTTATGATCACTTTTATGTTCGTAGCTGCTGGAATTCTGTTTTGTTTGACAACTTTTTCTTTTCCTTTTCCATATTTCTTTCCTTTATCTAAAATTTCGATGGTTATCTTCTTTCCTTTATCTCTTAGAATTAACTTGGCATCTAATTAATTACCATATATCTTTAAATTTTCACAATTAACAAACAATTAAACCCAATATGCTCTAAAAATACTAAATTATTAAATCAAGACACGAAATAGGAAAGTGTACTAAATCATGATAAAATCGGCCTATAACCTAATAAATACACCTCAAATGATGTCTCCAACTAAGATTAAATCATCACAAATAGGGAGACATCAAGACCCCCAACTCAAAGTTGTATCGTCCTGATACAATAAGAATAAAGAACAGTTCGGTAGTCAGATAACAGAGAAGAAGAAGTAGGTAGAGAAGAAGAGCAGAACATAATGAATGATCCTAGAGCATAATATCTAAAAAGTCTCATGTAGTAATGCTAAAGAAATAATGCACACGTATTCTTAATATATACATAATCAACATTCCATAAATTCAAGTCCAGATTAATTTCGCAATGCCAGAAGGAGAGGTCTCAACCCAGTTCAGGTTAATGGCTATAGGTTGTTCATAGGTCCTAATATAGTATCCAATGATCTACTCATCTACAACCTAATAGCTCAATTTTTTCTCTATCAAGAAGCTAGAAATCCTAAGTTCTTTATGGTTATAACGTGGCTTAGGGACGGTGTGGTATATTTGGATAATGAAAAGTGAGTTTTTGGCTCTCTCCTCACATTCCATCAACGAATCACCCTAGAGCTTGAGTTTTCACTCGAAGATGTTCTCACTCAACCCAATTTTTGATGCCTTAATGTGCATCCCAAAATAACCCGAAATAAAACCTTTTCACGATGATATACAAATTCCACTTTGCCGATCCAAATATTTTTTTAATCTTCTCATATCAATTTTTTCTTTTGTATAGCTATGACTCTCTTTTTGATGTTGAGATATCACGCTATTTTTCTCATATATGTTTTTCAATTCATGCTTTTCAGCTTTTTACATTTACTATTACCCCAGAAAAGGGTTAAAATAATAACTTTTTCATCATCAATAATATCCCAATTACAGTTTCCCAGACCCAATGTCCTCAATGATGAAACCCACCACCCCAAACTCAAGCTCTAAAAACGACTTGTCTCAGGTTTACGATTTGAGTGCGGGTCATATAGATAAGTCCTATAATTTAAGGGGTATGGCTTATAATGTGGTTAAATAAAAGGCTTTAGAAAGTCTCATAGGGGCTAATACGGATAAATAATAACAATAATCAAATAAAAGGGTGAGAAATCTAAAAGGCTTCAAGTAGCTTCAATATGAAAGAACTTCCTTATTCACTTTTCTAACTACCGGATTTTGTTACTTTTTCACTGCTAGTTCATAGACAAGCGGGGTTTCAACTAATTTCAAACCTCGCGTTCTACACACCAAATAACTCTCCGTAAGTGTCAACATGACTTCTTACGCATTGCTCGTTAAATTTTCCATCTTTTATTTCCTGTTTTCATACATGCATACTAAACTTATTTGTAACATCTTTCAAAAGATACTACTTACTATCATAGAACTAATTAAATTATGCTCAATAGGTACATTAAACATATTCTATGCTTATTCAAACCCAAAAAATTTAAATTTTATGCAAAAACAAAAAGGAAGATGAGGACAACGAATCCCCACCCCCAACTCAAAAGTGAGTCTTGTCCCCACGACTCGAAAAAGACTCAATAAAGAAATAAAATTTAAAATTAAACTAAACTAAACTACCTAATGCATACAAGCAATTTAAGAAGCAGAATTAGAACTGGGTACCTGGCCATAAAGATCTAGCATGTCCTCCTCCTCCGAAGAATAATTCTCAATATCCAAGGTCTCAGTTACTTCATCTAATACCTGATTAATCTTGTCAATTTCCTCCCAGAGTGCGGCGTTTTCTTTTCTTATATAATTGACTTCATCTTGTAATTTGATTGCCCATACTGGTGGCATGCAAGAATTATTTTGATATGAAGAAGAAGAAGAAGAAGAACATTGATCTTAAATTTGTGTCGCATTACCTTAAATTTTTGCAAAAGGATATTTACTACTCCATTCATAAGTAGCTAGGCCTCTATTAATCTTCGTCTTTACTTATTTATCACCCATTTTCCTTTTATTCCATATATAGAAACATCCATATAAATTTATGTCAATAAGGCCATTGTCGATAGTAAAGTTTTTGAATTCATTTATATGGTTGAAATTGGCTAGGTTGTTACTGTATTTTTCGTTCATGTTTAGCACATTATTAAAATCACCGATGATTAACCATGGTTCGTTGATAGTTTTACTCCAAGTGGTTATTTCTTCAAACGCGTTGAACCCATCTTCAAACCTATTAGGAGCATGAATACACACTAAAAGTAAGAAATCTTATTTAATTTGATCATATACTTTTGTCGTATCGAGTTAACTGACGCAAAATGTTATTGTTTTTTCTTTTCATTTTCATGAAAAATAATTTTTTTTGTGCTATAAAAATATTATCTCGGATGTATCTATGATTTATGAACGCCGATTGAGTTATCGATATAATTTTTTCCTTGATTTTTTGTAACCATAGTACTAAGTGTTTTGAGATAATCTTTTACCTAAAATTTACACAAGTTTTAACAGTCTCATTTTGGGATAAGTGTTATTAACGCATCATTGATGCTTTCTAGTGAAATGTTGTTATCAAGGGTGTATTAAGAAAGGGGACTAACAACCTTTAGGGTTCGTGGCTGTTGTCCAATTTTTTTCGATTTTAAGGGGGTTGTAGCCCCCTAGACCCGTCCATGTTTGTTATTAAAGAAACCCCGTACCATTTGCGGTACATCCCATTTGAGTATATCTCAAAAAAATTGGTAGAATTTTCCATGTAATCCATTTGGCCACTATACTTTAGATCCCAAAGACTAAAAAGTGCCACCTTAACTTTTCTCCATTGTATGTTCTTGTTTTACCATATCATTCCTTTCAGGGTTGTCTTTACATTTAATACGATATACTGTCTCCGAACAATCATTTTTAGCACTTTCTTAAATAATTCTGTGTAGAATAATATAAACAATTTTTTTTACTATTTTTGGACATTTATGCCATATATCTTTGGAATCTTTCATCCTTGTGTTCTTGTTGTAACTACAACAATTAAACTGTAGTTGTATAAAAAGGAATTGTATTTCGCTCTTATTTGTTTAACCACTTGATTTGTGATCTATTTGCCTAATTCGTTTTCTTCCTAGTCCAAAATCATCACGTTTTTTTTGTTTCATCTAACTATTGGCTTTCATGCGTAACCATAAGCCCTGTGATTTGAGATAATGACTTTTGGCTTTCTTGTGGTTTGAGATTCTAAGGTGTCGTTTAATTTTTTTTAAGTTATAAGTACTGAATGCTGTATAAGTGCTGAACAGAACTTATTCTGTTAAGAGGCAGGGTCTGAATGAATCAGATTTAGGGGGTGTTTGTTTGCACTTAATGAGATCTTAATCTGGTTCATTAAGACACTGTATTAATAAGACTGTTTGTTTTTACTGTCCAATTCAGATCTGAATGGCCCTTAACGGGTCTGTTTCATTAAGATTTCAAACTAAGGGGGTGTTTGTTTGCACTTAATGAGATCTTAATCTGGTTCATTAAGACACTGGATCAATCAGACGGTTTGTTTTTCCTAACCAATTAAGATTTGAATATCTCTTAATTGGTCTGTTTCATTAAGATTTCAAACAAACCCTCAAGCATCTTAGGATAATGCTTTTGGTAGTTGAAAACCCCGGTCATCTTAGGATAATGCTTTTGGTAGTTAAAAACCGTTGCAAGTCAATATTTATATATGTATTAAAAGGAAATAAAATTTGCAAGTATAAATCCCGCGCTTTTCAAACCATTTTTCCTCACGAATACAAATGAACACTCTCATCCGAAACCATTACCAATTACAACCAAAAATCTCATCTATAAACCGCAAATATTTTTTCTTTTCTCTCGCCTTACTCAAAGACTCATCAAGTTTACCACACCAACATGCTAAAAACTTCACTACCTTCAAGACCTTTCATTACCCTATCAAAAACACCCAATCAACAAACGTTACTCTCCCAGAAACAAAAATCGCACATACCCATCTCCTCAAATCCAACGTTTTTAATAATGATGTTTTCGCGGCAAATAATTTGGTCGATTCTTGTTTTAAATGCGGTCATTTGGATAATGCGTTTAAGTTATTCGAGAAAATTCCTAAACCAAATATTGTTTCTTGGAATTTAATGCTTTCGGGTTGTAATAAAAATTTATTGTTTAATGAGTCTTGGAGGTTTTTCCATAGGATGCATTCTTCATGTATTGATCTGAATCAATATACTTTCGGTAGTGTACTTTCTGCTTGTGAGGCTTTGGGAAGTGTACTATATGGGGAGCTAGTTTATGGATTAGTGATGAAAAATGGCCTTTATTTAAACGGGTACGTGAGAACTGGTATGATTGATTTATTCATGAAAACAGGGAGGTTTAAAGATGGTTTAACAGTGTTTCATGATGATGAAATGTGTGAAAATGTGGTTTGTTGGAATGCTGTAATATCTGGTGCGGTAAAAAATAAAGAGAATTTACTGACATGGAATATGTTTGTTATAATGTGTAGTAAATTCTTATTACCTAATGGTTTTACATTTTCTAGTGTTTTAACTGCTTGTGCTGCATTAGAGGAGCTTAAGTTAGGTAAATCAGTTCAAGGATGGGTAATTAAATGTGGTGTTGAAGAAGATGTTTTTGTAGGGACCACTATTGTTGATTTATATGCTAAATGTGGGACCATGAATGAAGCTATTAAGCAATTTTCAAAAATGCCGAATCGAAATGTTGTTTCTTACACAGCTATTATCTCTGGTTTTGTTCAGAAGAGGGATTTTATTTCCGCAGTTCAAGTGTTTGATGAAATGAGGAAATTAGGTTTAGATATAAATAATTACACTGTCACAAGTGTACTTACAGCTTGTACTAATCCAAGTATGCTAAAAGTAGTAAATCAAATACATTCCTGGTTAATTAAATCGAATCTTTATTCAGATCCATCTGTTAATTCCTCTTTAATTAACACATACTCAAAAATGGGTTTAATTGAATCATCCGAAATGGTGTTTTCCGAGACTGAAGATAATAAACATTTAACTCAATGGGCTAGTATAATTTCTGCTTTAGTACAAAACGGTTGGTTTGAAAAAGCACTACAGTTATTTAAAAACATGCTTTATAAAGGTGTTAAACCCGATATGTTTTGTTGTTCTAGTGTTTTGAGTACTGTAAATAGTTTGACTTTAGGTCAACAATTTCATACTTACATACTTAAAACCGGTTTAGTGTTTAATATCTCAGTGGGAAGTTCTCTTTTTACCATGTATTCAAAATGTGGTAATATTAACGAATCGTATAAAGTTTTTACACAACTTGGTAATAAAGATTGTGTATCATGGGCTTCAATGATAGCAGGTTTTGCGGAACATGGATGTTCGAATGAAGCGATTTATTTGTTTCGTGATATGATGTTTGAAGATATTATAATCGATGAAATAACTTTAAGTTCGGTTTTAAATGCGTGTTCGAATCTTTATTTGTTAAAAATCGGTAAAGAAATACACGGTTTTGTTATTCGAAATGGGATAGCTAATGAAGGTTTTGTTGATAGTGCATTGTTGTATATGTACTCAAAATGTGGTAAATTGGGAAAATCTCGTAACGTGTTTGATAAAATGCCGGTGAAAGATAAGGTTTCGTGTTCGAGTTTAATTTCTGGGTACGCTCAAAACGGGTATATAAAAGAGGCGATTGAGTTGTATAAAGAGATATTAGATATTGATGTGTATACACTTTCATCGATTATTGGATCTTTAGGGTTAATAAATTGGTCAAGTATTGGTACACAATTTCATGCACAAATTGTGAAAGTGGGTTTAGAATATGAAGATTCAGTAGGAAGTTCATTAGTGAAAATGTACTCGAAATGTGGGAGTATTGAAGATTGTTGTAAAGCTTTTGAAAGTATAAAAAACCCGGATTTAATTTCATGGACAGCTTTAATTACTAGCTATGCGGAACATGGAAAAGGTGATAAAGCTGTAGAAGCTTATGAATTAATGAGAAAATCAGGGGTAAAACCGGATTATATTACGTTTATAGCTGTTTTATCAGGTTGTAGTCATGGTGGGTTAGTTGAAAAGGGGTATTTATATTTAAATTCGATGAAGAATGAGTATGGAATTAACCCTGGGTTAAGACATTACGCGTGTATGGTTGATATTTTAGGACGGGCTGGGAAGTTAAAGGAAGCGGAAAAGTTTATAAAGGAGATGCCTATAAAAGGTGACGGTTTAGTGTGGGGTACTTTATTAGCTGCATGTAAAGTGCATGGGAATGTTGAAATTGGAAAAGTGGCGGCTAAAAAGGTTATGGAGATGGAACCTAGTGAAGCAGGAGCTTATGTTTCGTTATCGAATATTTGGGCGGATTTTGGGGAGTGGGAACAAGTTGTGACGGTTAGAGAAGAATTGAAAGGAAGTGGGGTGGTTAAAGAACCTGGATGGAGTTCTTTATAATGTTTTTTTTTTTTTTTTGTATACGATAGTTTTAAGTACTAATGGAATATTATAATAATTGTTTTTAGTTCATTGACATGGTTTATGGTTTTTGTTTTCAACTTACTTTTGTAGTTTTTATCCTGTGTTTTTAATATCCTGAAATACTCTTCTTTGACTTCTGATGCATAGTGTATCTCTTTATAGAATTGTAAAATAACTAGGGATAACCCGTGCCCGAGGGGCACTATTTAAAGACCGTGTAATAATAATTATCAAAGAAACATCATGGGTTTTAGTAAATTTACATTATTATGATTTAATACGCAACATAAATTGATTTTAACAATACTCTCTATCCACTCGGTTGTAATACTTATGACAAAGTTCAAGAATTCAAATTATCTATACACAACATTTACAATAAAAAATTAACAACATAAGAGAACAATAATCAAAAAAATTACAAAAAAATATAATTTAGCAAAATATCCACCATAAAAACAAACGAATACAATTTAACAAACCTACACCATAATGTATAATAGAAAAACATTATCTAATAGAAAAACATAATCTTAGAAATTTCAACCCTAAAGAAAATAAAAAAGCATAATCTAAGGATGTATTTGAACATCATTCAAGTCGTGCATATCTCTCATAACTCTTCACCATGTGTTTACATCGACATAGATATATTTTCCAATAATTGGAGCCGCAACAACAACCTGGTTATTTGAATATATTGAATCTAGTGATCATGTGATGGATAATATGAATAGATCATATGAAATAAAATATATGATGAAGTTTCATGCCATATGATTATAATTCCATCTAGCTAAGCTTTTTCCCTCTATCCAATCAAGAAGTACCCTCATCTTCCAATCCTATAAATATTACAATTATTCAAATTAATTAATACTAATATTGATGATTTTATCAAATATAAAGTAAGCAAACAAATATTTATTACATGTGGTGACTTGATGCGATATAAATCCTCCTCGTCACGTAATGTAATAATAACATTTTTTGTCTGAAATTTCTTAACCTACACATGAATGAAATGTTATATTATATTATATTTGACAATGTGATGTTGATAAAAAATACTTGACTTACGATACACTCGAGTTTCTTGTGATACTGCTAATACATCTCTAGATAATCCACCATTTACTGGTTCCTATTTTTTGTGATAAATCTAAAGTTAATTTTTTTTATGCAGGTAGTTGAAATTCTAATATGGTAAAAAACAAATAAGATAGTGTACCATTTCCGAATTCTTTCTTTTTGATTTTGATTTAACAGTTGGGTTGACCTTTTCCTTACCCTTTCCGTTTGTTGTATCACATTCCTGATGAATTATTTAAATTAGATATACTAAAAGTAATGAACAATTTTTTTAGTAATATTTTTCGTACTTGTTGAATTGTTTGTCGAATAATTTTTGTTTTGGCGAATATTTATCCGATCACGATTATTGTCATCAAGTATATCAATACCCTTATTTTTTGGATAGACAATTTTACCTATAATTTCAATACAATATTACATCTTTAAAACATTTGAAATTAATAAGACATTTTGAAACAAAATTAATAACATTTTGTTAACTTACTTGTTGAGCATTTGGACGAAAAAGTGAGTTTTTATGAATTTCACTTGTCTCTCTTTCATCAAATTTATTCATGGCCTTCATTAGTGTTACCTGAGTGTTAAATCTATATTATATATCTCAACAAACTATTAAACAAAACAAAACATAAGTCTGATATATTAAAAAATTTCGTAATATAACTAATGCAATAGTTTATCTTTAAAAAATAACAAAAAAAAATTAAATAAAAGAAACATGCGTCAATTTTGGGATCAAGTTACTTTATATGTGCGATTTAATATAAACACCCTAAGTTGGAAAATGTGTTGCAAAAAAATATTATCTAGATCATTTTTAGGATCAAGGTACGTGGATCTTATGAAACCTCATTTGCATTAAATTATTGATATAAAAATTAGGATACCATTTTAAAGTTCAACTAATCAGTATTTCACAAATGCATTTTTTTATTGATATAAAAATAGGATACCACTTAATAGTTCATTTAAAGCAAAGTCCTCTTTCATTCATAGTATTTGGAAAGCAGGTAGAGTAACTTACTTGAACTTTTAAAAATATGATTTGGATTGAGTTTAATTTATATCTCCATTATTCATCTATTTGCAATGACAATAAAAAAAAAGATGATCAAATTTAGTTAAAAAAGGAATGACAATAATGCACAGCTTCAGTAAAAAAAATGTTAAAGTTTAATATAATTTTTAATTATTAGGTTTGAAAAATCTGCAATTTCGTAATTAAACAAATAATAAATAATCTCATTTAGCAATTGAACCTTAGTCTCACTGATCATTGCAATTTCCTTTTATGTCATAAATTGCACTATTGATCCTTATGAATAAAATATACCGATCTTCAATTTTTTTTTAATATAATTTGTTTCTGAAGAACCGAAAAAGATGAATCTCATTATCATTTTCAATATGCTTCTTCAACACTGTAAATTCACTGTTATATTAAATTTTAAATATTAAACTTTAACAATAGTTTATTCATAATATTTCATTAGTACGTTTGAAAATTCAGCACTTTCGTATTTAAACTAATAATAAATAATCTCATTTAGCAACTGAACTTGTGTCTCACTAAACATTGCAATATCCTTATGTGTCATAAATTGCACTATTGGTCCTTTTGAGATACAACATACTGTCTGTATTTTTCTTTTGCAATAAAATTTGTTTCAGGAGTATGAAAAAGAGAAATATCATTTTCATTTTTAATACTCATATTCAACACTGTAAACTCACTATTATATTAAACTTTAAATATTAAACTTTAACAATAGTTTATTCATAATTTTTCATTAGCAGGTTTTAAAATTCATAATAAATAATCTCATTTATCAATTGAACCTGAGTCTTACTAAACATTGCAATTTCCTTATCTGTCATAAATTGCACTATTGGTACTTATGACATACAATATACTGATCTGTATTTTTTTTAATATAATTCAGTATTATTTAATCTTTAATATTTTTTTTCAGATTTCCACTATTTTTCAGACACAAATTATCAATAGTTCATTCATATGGCAGAGGTTCAAGTGGTAATAATTAATAATTTAGAGTAAACATTGCAATTTCCTTATGACATACAATCTTAAAACATAAAACAAATGTAGAACGGATGAAAAAGTCTTGCCTTAATATCTTACTTCTGATATTGATAATGAACGATGATTGCTTGGCTGATGTTATTTAATGGTGAATTCTGCCTTATTATTGTTCGTGTATAATATTTTTGGATATTGATGATTAATAATGATTGCTTCTAATTTGAATAGAGAATGTGTTAAACGTGGGGAAGTTATTAGTTTGTAAAAGAAAGTGGGTAGAAGTTATTAGTTTCTAATGGAAGTTAGAATAGTTTAGTTAGAAAAGAAGTTGAGAGTAGTAGTAATTTGATTCTTCTACACATGGCATGATCTTATTTCTCGGAAGGGTCATATATTTTTGGTTTAAGAAAATCAGAACCGTTGATTGACTTTCGACTTGTGGAATATAATATAGATGTCATGCTCTTTTTGTTTTTTATTTTGTCCAAGAGTAAAGATCAAGGTGGCTATCGGTTCCGGGAAACCGGTCCTACGGACCGGACCGGCACGGTCAACGCCCGGCACGGCACGATTCTTGTGGAAGCGGTGCGGTTCTTTGTGTTTCAGATTTATTAGGGACCGGAACCGGACCGGCCCGGAACCGGCCCTATAAGGTTTTTTTTTTTTTTTTAATTTATATGTATACGTATATAATTACCCAACCCAACCATCCGACTTCTTTGGTGAATCGCGATGACGAACCTGATGTATAAGTAAGACGCTTCATCAATTTTCTCTCTTGCATTGTTTAATAGAATAATACTCTGCAATTTAGAATTTTTCTTTATCATTGTTAGGTTGAAACTGAAGGCGCATTATATGTTTTGTGGTGGATTCTACAGGCAACCCCGATCGGTACCATCTGATTCCTTGTTCTCAAAGGAATAACAACTCATTAATGGAATGAATCGAGTTTTGCAGTGTTGTAGTCATGACATTTCAGATTATTTAGGTAATTGCACTATTGGTCCCTATATTGTGCCATGACATTTATCAACAAAGGAGAACATTGTACGTAGTTTATCTTGGCTAGTTTTGAGATGAGGCTGTGATGATATTATATATATAATATAATATCTAACTTTTCAATTCCAGAAAAATAAAGAAGAAGATGGTAAGTCTTCTAAGTTGGGGTGAGCAATTTGTAGATTGATGTGTCAAGAGAACATGGTGTAAGATGAATTAGAAGATGAAACGATTCTAGTGCTTGAAGCTTTGTAGACAGAAAAAATGATCATTTTAGAGATCTCCTTTTTAAGGCGTTTCCTTTTACGTCTTAACTTCAATTCCTTCTTTGAGGTATGCAATGTTATAACTTTGTTTTCTTAATCCATTCTCTCATTTGTTTTGTTTTGTTGCTCATGATGATATATATGAACAGGCAACTGCAAGAGGTGTAATTAATGTTGTAAGGCCCTGCTCAACATTTGTTCTCCAATGATGTTTCTTTATAGCTGTGGGAGAAGTTTATATGGTATTCGATGGAGTTTTAGTTCTTTTCAGGTATTCAATATGGTGATGGTAAAAATTCCAGGCTTTTTATGTTTCGGGAATAACAACTTCACATTTTATTTGGATTGGGTTTATTTATTTTGTAAATAAAAGTTGAATCCTTCACTTGTTGAATTAGTTTATTTTATTTCTTGTGAAGAAAGACTTTAAATTTTTCGTTATTGTTCAAACTTCATTCTTAGCAATGACATCAAAACACAACTTGTTACAACATTGACAATCATTATTACTTATGTTGATTAATGTGTTGAAGAGAGAAACGGGAAATGGATTCAGGTTTATTTAATTTACAACTCATTTTCAATCTGGCCTAAATTCAAACCATATGCATGTTAGATGTAAAAGGAGTAACCAGTGTATTAAGTGGGAAACTGAAGCTGCTAGACACATTATTGAAAAGCTGCTAGACATGTTAGTTGAACTTGATATAACTCTGTTAACTAAAAAAGCATGTTGTCAAGTTCGATTTAACTTTTATTGAAATTGAAAAACTCCTGGTGCAATGTTCCTAAGTGAAAAACTCATTTTATTATTTACAAAAAAAAAAAAAAACCGGTAAGCCCCGCTAAGGACCGGACCGGACCGGAACCGGTTTAAGCGGTCCCCTTAACGGTCAGGTTCTCGACATCCCAAGTCCAAGTCACGGCACGGACCGGGACCGGTAACCTAGGACCGGTAAGCGGCACGGACCGATAAGGACCGAGACCGCTAGGGAACGGCACGAAACCGAAACGTTACGACCGTTAGTCACCCTGAAGTAAAGATATATATCACCCTTTTTTGCTTCACCCATGTATCACCACTCATGTATCACCTCCTATGTGGAGGTTTTAAACACCAATAAAAACGTTTCTCTCTCTTAAATGATTATTTTCTCTTTTCTTTATTTGATGCCACATTAGAGACATATAGAAGGTGATAAATGGATGAAACAAAAAGGGATGATATATGTTCTTTTTTAAGACGATACATATGAAAGATATTTACAAGATATAAAAGCATCCACCAATTGTTCGAGAAAACTAAGAACATGACCAATAGGGTCTATTTTAGGTTTGTATATATATAAATTTAAAGACTCAATTTGATCTTGTTAATTTGATCTTGTTAAACTTAGGTCTTACATCAATGGTAAATTAAACTTTAAATTTTTATATAATAATTATATATATATATATATATATTATTTTCATGTATATTAATAAATTAATTTAATATTAATAAATTTTTACTTGAATAATGATATATTCTTCTAAAGGCAATTACCATAATCATATTCAATGATATATTCTTTTAAAGGCAATTACCATAATCATATTAGGAGGTGTTGTCTTAGAAAGGGTTGATATTGATCTTAAAAGTCATGTCTATTATAAATGATATAATAGACCATAATACTCCTGAATTGCGTCCATCTCATTAAATTTTTCTACCAAAAAATTTTTAATAAAATTTTTCCTGTCAAAAAAATTTCTGTCAACTTTTCCCACCAACATTTTTTTCCCACCAAATTGTCCACCAAAAAAATTTATATGAAGATTCAGTAACTGTGAAGTTTTTTACTGTATGTTAAAAAAAATTATATGAAGATTCCTTTCCAAAGACTCAACAGAACCAACTTCAGAGTTATCAACTGACAAATCGTGGTTAAAACACCACGAACAGTTAAGAAAAGACGAGAATCTTCAGATTCAATCATTTTAAAAAGCAATTTGAAATACTCAGCAACATTTTCACCGGCTAAAAGAGTAGCAGGTAATGTCATGAGTAAGTTTAATAGCCTAAACTGTCTAGATGAACTTTGAACACATAACAAACTAATCAACATACACATTTCAGATCTTATAGAACTGTGAACAAGTGCTTAATATAAGTTCAGTAACCCATGACCCAAGTTCAAAAGATGGTCTCTTGTTTTTTACTGTCTTACAAAATCTAAATACGAAGCTCCTTTTTCCCATTCTGAGTAGCTTAATAATTGAATATCTTGTGTCTTTTGTGACCCATCCCAACTTTTTCCTGACTCAGAAACAGAACTTTTTTCGTCTTTTTGCTGAGTCACTTGTTCATCAGGTTTAGGTGGAGTACACGCTTGAGAAATGATTCTTAAACAAGGGCGAATAACATGTTCAGATATAGCAGGATGTTATGCACCTAATTTAGTCGAAGAAAATAGTAACTGAAACACAACTCTAAGCCTCGATTTCCAAAACTCATCGGTTAAAGAACAAACATCTAATAATAATAGCAACTCTTCCCGTGTAGCTACAGCTATATCCATAGATAGATGATGTTTTAAACAGTACATAACTTTCTTCTTGATTAACCCGTTTAACTCAGACACTGCGTTTGTATCACCCTCGGAAAACGCACATAGAGCTGCTCTAGCTTGTACACATGCTGTTTTAGGACCATGATGGATATTATTCTCGAATAATTCAGACAAAACACCCGCTCCAACTAGTTTTTTAGACACTGAATGTTTCGATAAAACCTGTAACATTTCAAGACATTGTGTAACAAAAGTAGTTGCACAACCATAACAGTTTTTCAGTGATCGAGAAACAACAAATCACGAAGCTGTAATAGTACTTTTGGATTGCTTCTGATGCAAGTAATTCATTAAAATGCGTCTAAGACCTTGAAGAGTCTGAACACTTTTACTCGCGGAATCAAAAGCAGCTTTACATTTCTCACCATAAAGTACACCTAAAAGCTCAACTTTACAATTAACTTTACCTACTTGCTGGCTATGACCTTGAGGAAAATACACTACGAGACTTCCAACAGGAGTAAAGAAACTAATGGTCCAGCTCCAGCAAAAGCATGTCATAACTCTGAATTAATAGACTTTCTTTCTCCTGTTTAGTAATAATCAAACACACACAAAAATAAAAAATTATACCTCAAGAGATGATCAAGAAAATAACAGGATTGTGGAAAAGGACAAATAAGCACTATCTTTATATGATTCTAGCAAGAAAAATTATTGGAGATCTAAGCTCAGATTCAAATTACTGCTTGGAAATTTATTAGTAAAGGAAAAAAAAGGTATTGCTAATTTGCCTTGCCGAAAAAACTGTGAATTTACCATCTCCAAAGATACTTGAAAACACATGAAATTAGCTTAATATCAACTCATAAAATTCTTTAAGGACCAAATCGCAATTTTCAAACTTTAAGGGAGTTACAGCATTAATTTTCAGCTCTTCTTATTTTCGTGTTGCTGATTGCTTTCGTGGTTGTAATTTGATGCTTCTTTTGAGGTCTAATCTGTCCTTTATTTTCTCAGGAGCTGCTCATATTCATCTTATTGTGGTCTCTGATGGCCACCAAATTTTAAAGAAAATAGCAGCTCAATTTTGCGTGTCTTATGATTTAATTAAGAAGAACATATGGCCATGTTTTTTGTGTTCAGATGCTGCTCATGAATTCCAAAAAGGTGTGACTTTAATTCTAATTCTTCTTAATGAATTATATCATTTGATGAATATTCCAAATGCTTCTAGTGGGAAATTACTGGAGCCAACTGACCATATATTAGCTATGAAAACCTGAAATTATTATCAGCACCCCTTGATCTACAGGTGCACTCATGTTTATTTGAGTAATACTTACATTCATTTATGGAAAAATCTGGAAAATATATTGACTGTTACTTTATTTATCCTTAATTCTGGGGTCAATTATAAATTCCACATTAGTAATGAGATTGGCTTGCACTTTCTTGAAAAAACTAATTGAACATGAAAATATTTTAGTGAATAGGCAAATAGAAGTTTTCTGTTATTACATCTAATAGTCCCCTAACTCATTTAAATATCACATCCCGCCCCCCACAAGGTTAATGATTGCTTGAAAGCACGGGAGCAACTCGAGATAACTTAGATTTCTCATCACTTGCAATTATTTCCATAAATCTTGAAAAGACAGAGAGATATATAGGGAAAAGACATAAACACTGATGGAAAAAGAAAGTAAAAAATGGATACTAATTCAACTGATAAAAGTGAACAACAGCGCACCTTCTCCTGAATTTGCACTATACCCATTTGATGGAATCTTCATTTTCACCAATGTTCCCCAACAATCAAACAGTAACAATGGATGCTTTGATTATGCTTCTGCGCTTACTTTCAGACTCCTCTAATTTCTCCATCCATTTCTCAACCTGGAAAAAATTTCAATTCATTATACTTTGCCTAATATATAATAACAAAAATTACAAATTAAAACCTAATCATTGCATTAGGATGAAAATAAACGTATATCATGCCGATGATCCATATATATCGATAAATCCCACCAAAAGTTGTTTGGTGGGACAAATCCCACCAAATTACATTTGGATAATCAGGATCTCAATAATATATATAGATATATAAATATCATCACTGCCTCTTAACCTTCCTTATATATTCATAAACCGAGAGATAGTATTACAGCATCATCATCAACAACATAAACTTCATTCAGCTATGTGATATAAGAGCTGAGAATAAAGGTGAAAGTCATGATGAAGAACTGGTCATAGAAGAGTCTCAAGATACGAATACAGATACAAATGGTGGGCCTGGCCAAAAATTGCTGAGGACAGTTGCTAAAGACACTGCAAGTATTTTATGGTAGCACTTATCAGACGATCATTCAAATGTTCAGGATGGTCTTGATAAAAGGGAGATTACATCACATAATGCTTATGGTTTATCATCATAAAATTAAGTCCTCATAACAAAAATTATCCCTTTTAAACACGAGAATATAGCAGACAAGATTCGTATCCCAAGCTCCTAACTGAGATAACATAAACTCCAATTGTTATTGTTATGAGAACCAAAAGTGTTTTTGGCTATTGCACAAAACATAAGGACTATTGGTGCAATTTACGTGAAAACAGTACTAATTACTGTTACCCACGACTAAACTCTATTTCAAAGCAAAGAAAGAAAAAGCAAAGTTGAAGTTTTCACCATTCATCCCATTTATTAAAGAAATCACCCCACATAGCTGTTGCAACAGAGTCTCGTCTCGTAACAATGATGCACTTTGTTCCTTATGTAAACCCAAATTTGGTTCAGGATGATCATCAAGATCAGACGGTAATTCCTCAAATATTCCTTGTTCAATTCACACACCCATATACATGCAGATGCTAGAATCAAGACATACATAAATACATACCTGGAAGTGAGCTGGAGGAGAGAAAGACGTTGGCGACGACACTAACGAGATCCATCAGAATCCAGTTGGCTTTGGAGACAGCAAAAGAATTGTGATAGCCGAAATCTCCGTCCTAGAAGCCACCCATTGGTGGTGGTGGTGTCGGTATTACGGCGGCAGCGTCAAGGCGGAGAGGGGGGGGGGTGGGCAGTTCTTCAGAGAGAAGCGTCGCTGGTGGTGGTGTCGGCTTTGTGTTTTGTTTGGTTTGAGAGATTGAACAAAAAATTAATTAAAATTAAAAAAAGGGAATAGTTGGTACAATTTTATTCTTTTAGGACTTTCATGGATAATGTAATAGATAAAGATGGGAGAAGGATATTACAGTTAGATTTGGGATGTAGATGGTAATTATTTTTTTATTAAATTTTTAATAAAATAAGAGAGATGAATAATGTTTCGTACAAGATTTTTAAATTCATAGGATCAACCTTTATATGAAAGGATTTCAACATTTTTGTCAAAAGTCTCTTAAAGTCTCTTAAAGTCTCTTAAAGTCTCTTAATAAGTTGATCCGTGCAAACCAATAGTTTAAACATATGTAAAGTTCATGTCATAATTCAGTAGTCTTTAACATAGATGAAAGGTTTGGAAGCAATGTTTTAAATTTTTCTTAGTCTATGTCTTCAAGTATAAGAAAACTGTTATTTTTTTTAATGTCTATATAAAAAATAACAACCTCAACTAAAATTTGGTCAAATGAGAGTCAACGTTCTCTGCATTCTCTCTAGATTTTCCCTTTAGTTTCTCTCTCTAGGTTTCTATTTTCAGTTTACGGCAGCATTTACATACTTTCTCCACCGCTTCTTCTCTTTCTTCCGTCCATCTCACCGTGTTTCCACACCGGTTTCATAGGTGAGATCGATTGTTCTTTTTTATTTTTTGCAGCACTTCTTTTCTCATCCCCCCAATCTGTTTCTATCCTAGACATTTACCCAAACACTTTACACTCATTCAATCTACCTCTCGAGATTGAATAAATGGCACCCAAAAAAGCAAATAAAAAGAAAACAATTAGTTTAGAGGAGGTTACAGAGAATTTGGGTCCCTTAAAAGCCCAAAGTTCTGGCTATGGCCAAAAAATTACAAATGATAAAGCTAAAATGAGTGTTACCCCAGTTAGATCTGGTACTGGAGTTCTTATTACAAACCATAACTCAAATACAAACAGTGTTACACAGAATAGAGTTGATACAGTTACACATCTAGAGGCGTTTCCTTCTTTACAACAACAAAAAAAATGCATCTAAGAGATCTGAAATCATAACTGAAGAGTTTGTGCCAAACCCTAGCTCAGAAATTGGTGGTACACCTTCATCATCGCTAGGTGGGCCCCCAGCCACGGTTACACCTAATCTTGTGTCTCCTCGTAAGACTTGGGCCACGTTTTTTGATGGTGAAATTAGAGAAGCTGTTCAGTTGGAATATGTTAAACCAGATCTGAGAAATGGTAGAATCACAGTTACTCCTTCATCACAAATCAAAGAAGAGGGGTGTAAAGCCTGGAAAACAAGTTTGGTGGGTTAGTTTTTGGATAAACCCCCACCATTCTACATGATTAAGTATATGGTAGACACATTATGGAAGAAGTATGGAAAAGTACAGATAGTTACCTCTGAACAGGGCCTCTATGTCTTCAAAATGGAGAGTGAAGAGGCATGTTTCAATGTTATGGGTGAATTATGGCATGTTAACAACAAGCCACTTATTTTAAGAAGATGGAAACCAAATACTCACTTTGAAAAGTTCAAAATAGATAAGATCCCAGTTTGGGTTAAACTTAAAAAAGTACCAGGTGAACTATGGAGCAAAGCTGGTTTGAGTGTTGTAGCTAGTGCTCTAGGGAAACCCCTTCAAATGGATGATATTACAGCTAACCACACAAGGCTCAGCTATGCAAGAGTCTATGTGGAAATGGACCTTAATGAAGAGATTATAGATAATTTTGATATTGATATGGGAGATAATCAAATTGAAACAGTAGAGGTTGAATATAGTTGGAAACCTGTTTTGTGCAAGACTTGTAACATCTTGGGACATTCAGATAATACCTGCAGAAACAGAAAACAAGTTTGGATTGAGAAACAAAAAATGCCTGAAGCTATAATAAACAAAAGTAACTCACCTCAAGTTATTAATCAGGAAGAATCAAAGGATAATGAACAATAATGAACTCAAGTGGTTAACAGAAGGGCTACATCACCACCTACCCAAATTAATGAGGGCAGTAATGTAGCTACTACTTCTAACACTTTTAATATACTAAACCAACAGAATGATAATATTGATTATATGGTTCAAGAGATAATTATGGTTACCAACTCTGAGGTTGAGCAGGATAAACCCCCAGACCCTCATCTTACATGATAATCACATGGAATGTGAGAGGGATCAATAATAAAATCAAACAGGCTAACTGTTTGAAGTATGTATATAATTTTAATGTCAACATTTTCAGTTTACTAGAGACTAAAGTTAAGCCCCATACTCTGTGTTTAATAAATGGAAGATAGCTCACAATTACACCCACCATGAGCTTGGAAGAATCTGGACCTTTTGGAATGAAAAGGTGTATAATGTCACAGTATTGGATAGCACTAGCCAAGCCTTACTATGCAAGGTAGTGATTATCCAAACCAATACTGTATTTTTTTACTCTCCTGTTTATGCATTAAATAGACCTGAGGAAAGAACCATTCTTTGGGACACATTAAGAAGATGGAAAGGGACTGTTGATACTACTCCTTGGGTTATCCAAGGAGATTATTAATGAAGTAATGCACCTTGATGAGAGATTAAATGGTGTTATATTATCAGAAAGGGCTATGGATATGAGAAAATGTGTAAATGACTTAGAACTCACAGACCTCAATTATGTGGGCCCTAAGTACACCTGGACAAACAAATCAGCTGAGGGAGATATGAGGGCAAGCAGAATAGATAGAACCCTACTAAATGAAAGTTGGCTCAAAGCTTACCCTAACTCATCTCTTATATTAGATTATCCCTATCTCTCAGATCATTGTAGCCAAGTATTAAAATTTTTGGGAGCAGAAAAAAGAAGGAAATACCCTTTTAGATTTTACAATATTTGGATGGAGCATCCTGAGTTTATCCTAATGGTTCAAGAGGTTTGGAAAGTCAAATTTCAAGGTACCAGGATGTATATTGTCACTAGAAACCTGAAACTTCTCAAAGAAAATCTTAAATTATTCAATGAGAAGTACTTCAAGTTCTCTAGAGACAAGATTATGAAACTCCAAAATGACCGGAAGACAGTTCAAATTAGTAGACTTCAGGGTAATAGTGACACTGAATTATTAAAAAAAAGAATGAAATAGTCCAAGAACTTACTAAAGAGTTACTTAATGAGGAAGCCATTGCCAAACAAAGATCTCGAGATAAATGGGTAGAAAATGGAGACCTCAATACCTCCTACTTTCAAAAGATCATGAGGGGCAGAAGGACCCAAAATAGTATCTATAATATAATAGATAAACAGGGTGTTTGTAAAACTGAGGAAAATGATATCTCAGAGATTTTTGTAGGGCACTTCACAGATATCCTGGGAAGAAAAAGAGAGAATGAAGGTCAGTATAGTGTTAATACTCTAAAAACTATATTAAATAAAAGTATTAAGAGAGAAGAATGTCAAAACCTCATTAAGCCTATTACTGAAGATGAAATAAAAGTAGCTCTTTGGTCTATTGATAGTAACAAAAGTCCAAGCCCAGATGGTTTCTCATCTAGTTTTTTAAGAAATGCTGGGATATAATCAAAGAGGACTTAATATTAGCCATAAGAAGTTCATTCATGGACTGTAAAATTCTTGGGGGAATCAACTCAGCTAATATTTCTTTAATCCCCAAGATTAGTAATCCAAGTACTCCAAAGGACTTCAGGCCTATAGCCTGTTGCAATATATTATATAAGATCATCTCAAAAATTATAGCTAACAGGTTAAAAAGGTCACTTCAAGGTGTTATTTCTCAAAACCAGTCTGCCTTTATCACAGGTAGACTTATTGGTGAGAATATTTTAATAGCCCAAAATATTGTTAGAGGATATTCTAGAGCCAATTTATCCAAGAGATGTACCTTAAAATTGGATCTCATGAAGGCTTATGACTCAGTTGATTGAAACTTCATATTGAAGACTATGGAAGCTCTAGGCTACCCCACTATCTTCATCAAGTGGGTAGCCATGTGCCTCACAAGTACTTCATATTCTATAATAATTAATGGAGCTCCTCAAGGTTTCTTTAGAGCTGAGAGGGGTCTCAGACAGGGTGATCCCCTCTCTCCTTACCTTTTTGTTATAGGTATGGAGGTTTTATCTCAAATATTCATTCATGTGGGACAGAAAGATAATTTCAGGTGGCACCCAAAGTGTGGTAAGTTAAAGATCAACCATTTGATGTTTGCTGATTATCTCTTAGTGTTCTTTACCCCAACTGAAGAAACAACAAAATAGATTAAAAAAGGTTTGAACTTATTTTACAATCTCTCAGGTTTAAAAATAAGTGATAGCAAAAGTAATATTTTCTACGGGGGAGTAAATGAGAGAACAAAAGATATAATAAATCTCATACTTAACATACCAGAGGGGTCTCTTCCTATGAAATACCTTGGACTTCCTTTAATCACATGAAGACTAAGTCTCAATGATTGTAAACCCTTAGTAGATCAAATGACAAGAAAGATTGATCACTGGAGCTCTAGACATCTGTCCTATGCAGGAAGAGTCCAACTCACCAGGTCAGTCCTTGGTGGTATTGCTAGCCACTGGTGCAGTGTCTTTACTTTACCTAAGAAGATCATTAAAATGCTACAAAGTAAAGTCATGGCTTTCTTATGGTGTGGTAAAAGTATTTATGAGGGAGGTGCAAAAGTATCCTGGAATACTGTATGTAAACCTATTGAAGAAGGTGGTTTGGGTATTAGAGATTTGGAAATACAGAATAGAGTATGGTCCTTGAAGTTACTCTGGGGTTGTTGCCTTCCTAAAGAGACCTTATGGTTCTCAATGGTTGCAACTTAACCATCTCAAAGGAAAATCAGTTTGGCAAATTAATATACCTATTGGTTGTTCATGGGGCTGGAGAAAAAATTTAAAAACCAGGAAGTGGGCTAAAGGTTTATTCAAGTATAAGATGGGTAATGGGAAAGATATAGCACTGTGGTGGGATTATTGGTTACCTAGTAATAAGAACCTGAATGAGATGAATTGCAGTAATATGGCTTCAGGTTATTATGTTGATAGCAAGGTAGCTCAGTTTATTCACAATAAGAACTGGAAATGGCCGGCTAAGTTGAGATTTATGATTGACCTCACCAAAGATATCACTATCTCGGAGGATAAAGATTCTATCAATTGCACCTGTACAAAAAAATGAAAGTTTAAGTTTGCAGAAATTTACGAAGAGATCAGAGAAAAGGGTAACACTAATGAATGTTACAAATTGGTTTGGAAATCGAGAGCTTTACCAAAATATAAATTCTTGCTCTGGTTATGTAACCTGGATAGGCTCCCAACTAAACACAGATTATTAAGTTGGGGTATGATTTCAAATCCTATCTGTGAGTTCTGTAAATTACAAAGCGAAGATAGAGACCACCTCTTCTGGGCTTGCCCTAGCACGAGGCGTATTTGGGATTTTTGCAAAATAAAAGCAAAAATTCAGTTGTGAAACAACGATTGGACAGAAATAATCAAAGAGATAGATAAGAAGAACACAAGGAAAATAGATAAAGAGATTACCTCTGTAATGTTACCCATAGCAGTTCACACGATTTGGGAAGAGATGAATGATAGAATCTTTAACCAAAACTTTACATCCGAAGCAGCTATTAAGGAGAAGATTGTAGATCGAGTGATTGAGAATATGGTGAAACTGAAGGGCTTTGAAAGAGAAGACATTGAAGCCGCGATGAAATGGTGGAGATAGAGTTAGGGTTTCGGTAGGTCTTTAGATTGGGTTTTGTACTTCCGAATGTACTAGTGGGTGTGTTTGTGTTTAGTCCGTATTTGTGTTTTAGTTTTTTGTTTTATTATGTCTAGTCAAAGTTTGACTAGAGAATGAGGCGTAAAAAGTTTATTTGTTTTGATATAAATTTATTCTGGCTGGCTTAGCAAAAAAAAAAAAAAAAAACAACCTCATCCCATTTAGAAGTAGAGTTGCCAAATACATTTATATGTGTCTTATTTTAACCATCAAGAACCAATTTTAATTTTCAACCATGTTCTGTATTGCACCCATAAGGCATTCTAACGTTCTTATCACTTCTAGCTCTAACAAGAAATGCAAAGTTAACATGAAAATTTCTTCCACTTTCCGTTACTAATTGCTCTTAAATTTCTTCTAAGGCAACCATAGTGAGTCACTAAGCAAACACTATTTGTTGGCTGGAAAGCTGTAACATACAAAATATAGATCCATTCATAACCAACCAATAAATATGATACAAATTATATTCAAGTATATGAAAATTACCGCTTACACATGTTCCACAAAGACTTTTTTGATCGCTTAGTTTGCTCCAGCTACCTAAAACATTCACAAAGCATAATTGTAACCTTTTCATACTTACAAACTAATGTATATAAAACTGGAATATGATTACCTAGTATTTGAGGCTACTGATCGATCATCTATCTAGACTCTAGCAGAAAACTTGACACTTTAAGTTTGACCTGCTCTGTTTTAAACAAGTTACGAAAAGCTATTCCTGAAATCATTTCCGAAATTTTCTCTTCAAAAATTTCTTATGTCTAATCCCATCAAATAATAATTCATACGTATAATAATTAATACAACCTTTCTTCAACAAATCTTCCACAACAATTTTAGGTGCAGCCACAACTCTTTTATCAACCTCAAAAATCATCTTCACATTATCAGGTACAATACCCTTTTCCACCATTACATACACAATATTAACCGCTTTACTTAATTTATTCTTACTACATAAACAATTAATCACACGTCCAAATAAACTTAAACACGAAACAAAACCTTTCTCAATCATCTCAATAACTAAATCACATCCCTTATCAAACTCCCCTATTTTACAAAAACCATTAATCATACATTTATAACTATACTCATCTGGAGTACTCAAATTTCCATTTTTACCCATCTCCATAAACAGCTTTTCAGCTATATCCATTTTTAACTTATCCGCAAACCCTTTAATCATAATATTATATATTCCCGTTGTACACTCTTTTCCCATTCTTTTAAAAATCTCGTGGGCCCGTTTCAAATCACCATTCTCACATAACCCATTAATTAACGTTCCAAAACTCACAAAATCAGGTTTCAACCCTTTATTTTCCATCTCATTAACCAAATCCAAACACTTTTCGATTTTTCTCGCTTTACATAAACTCTCAATTAATATATTATACGTAATAATATTCGGAATACAATTCTTCTCCACCATAGAATTAAAAATTTCAATCACATCTTCACAATTAGAAGTTTTACAAAGACCATCTAAAATCGTATTATATGTTATCACATCAGGTTTTACACCATGTTTCCACATTATATTCACAAGTTCAATCGCATCTTCAATTTTTAAATATTTACAATAACCATCAATTAATGTGTTGAAAGTAAATATATCAGGAAAAAAACCTTCACTCATAGCATTAGTTATAATATTTGTAGCATCAGATACACAACCCATTTTACATAAACCATTGATTATCAAATTATACGTTAAAATCTCGGGTTTACAACCTTTTAATTCCATTTCATTCATTATTTGTAACGCTTCGAGAATAAGTCCTTGTTTTGATAACCCTTTAATTAGTGTGTGATATAGTATTGTATTAGGCTTGATTCCTTTTTTCGAAGCTTCGTTAAATACATCCATGGCTCTATTTATATCATTTTGTTCACATAAACCGTGTATTAAAGAGCAATACGTGAAATTATCGGGTATAAATTCTTTAAAAACTGCATGTTTGAGAATTTCATCAGCTTTTTGTATCATTCCGATTTTGCAATATCCATTAATGATAGTATTATAAGTGAAAGCATCAGGTTTAAAACCATTATTAATCATTTGATGTAAATAAGATTCAGCTTCAATTACCTTAAAATGCTTACACAATCCATGTATAAGTGTGTTATATGTGACAAGATCAGGAACTAATAATCCATCTTGTAATACACCATTGAAGACCTTTAAAGCTTGATTAAGTAAACCCGTTTTGCAATACCCTTGAATGAATATATTAAAGGTAAACACATTAGGTAAAACTCCTCTCTTTAAAACTTTATTAAAAAGCCTTTCAGATTCTCGTACATCACCTTTTTTACAAAGGGTATGTATAAGTTTGTTAAACGTAACAATCTTGGGAACTATTTTCAACTCAAGCATTTCATCAAACAACTCATAGGCTTCAATATGTAAGTTCGCTGTGTAAAATCCTTCTATAAGTGTACAATATGTAACTTCATTTAACTCACATCCATGAGCTGCCATGTTTTTTAACAACCTTAAAGCAGCGTGGGGCCTACTTGTTCTACAAAAGGACTTAATCCTAATAGTAAAAGTATACACATCAGGAATAATCCCTTTATCTTTCATTCTCATATAAACCTTGTGAGCTTCATTATAATACCCATACTCAACTAAAATATTCATGATCGAGTTATAAGACATATTAGATGCTTCACAGTTATAAAATTCCATTCTTTCGAAAATATCAACAGCTTCTTGAACATTCCCTTTCTTACCGTAACTTTTCATTGCACACATATATACTCCTTCCATTAAATCATTGTTGAAATTCTCTCGCATTTCAGCTATTACACGTTCCATGGCTTCAAATTGGCCATGAAAACCAAGCTTCTCAACCATACATTTGTAAGTAAATAAATTGTGTTTATACCCATCTTCAGTTTTAACTGCATTGAACATTTCAAGTGCTTTTAAAGGCTCTTTCTGGTGCTTAATTACTGCAGCTACATGTTTCGGTAATACAGCTCGACTCATTACACTAAGGAAAGAACAATTTGATCAAAATTTCAACTAAAACCCATGAAAACCGTTTCGATTATAAGCTCATTACACCTCATATATTCAAAGTCTATGACCCAGTAGTGCAAAAATATCAAAGAAGAGAATAAAGATAACTTTTTTGGGATTAAAGTATAATTAACTGAAAGTATTGGGGTACTGATTAAATTTCTACTGTAATTTGGCTAGTTTGGAAAAATGGAAGAGGGAAAATGCTGTAGGGGTTTTATATCAAATTGGTTGAGGATTGGTAGGGTACGGTGAGGTGTATTTTCTTATTTTTACAGCATCTGCCACGTCAGCGAATAAGCCCACTCATTATTATAAGCGAAATTTAGGGTAAAGTATATCATATGTAACTATTAAAAGTTGAAGGGTCAGAAAAGAAAAGTAAGACAAAAACATATAGAGAGAGAGAGAGGGAGAGAGAGAGAGAGAGAGAGAGAGAGAGAGAGATGGAGAAAGCAGGAGAATGGTTAGAGAAAGCATTATTGGAGCTTCGAACAAAGGTGGAGACAGGTATTGAGTTAGATGCTGACATCATATCTGGCCTTGTTTCGTATTGTCAACTTGCGACTCCTCTTGATGCCGAAGAATACCTCCATGTAATCTCTTTCTCTCTCTCTATATATATGTATATGTATCTAATCTCGTAATGGGTACTCTTAATTAATAGCTTAAATAGTTGAATTGCAAGAATTATTCTTGACCTAATTTGGTGCGCTATATTTATCTAAAATTATCTAGATTTCTGTTTCTATTCAATTGGTAATTGTTTTAACGTTGACATTACAGTTAATTGGATTTGATCTTTGGTGAAATAGTGTTTGGGGTTTATGATTGTTATTTGTTACATTTAGGCAATATGTTGATGCTTGGTGATTGATCTTGGCTCCTTATAAGAAAATTACATGTTTTTTTAATCTTGGAATGATAAGATTATGAAATTAAGAATGCGTTTCTAATTTTTATTTCATCTCAAGTAAGAAAAGTGTATACATGCTCAATGTTACAGTTAATCAAGCATATATGAATGAGAGTTCTTAAACATTGTAGAATCAAGTATACAAGCTTCCAAAATGTCTAGTGATATAAAAATTAAATTAGGCGTTTCTTCATCTTTATGTGAAACAAATACCATTCTACCTCATTAGGGATCTTTTATAGCTTCAAATCCTATAGTTTTTTAAGGTAACATTAGTGAGGAGTACTTGATTCTATATTTTTTCATTTTTTTTTTGTAATGAACAGAATATTATTGGGCCAGAAGCTAGCAAAGGTGTAATTGAGGAGTATTTAAAGCGTAGAGGTGATTCACATCTTTACAATGATATTCAAGATACTCAAACTTCGAAATTACATGCATATGTAAAGCCACCATCAAAAGATAATTTCAAAAAACCACAAAAAACACCCAAATCAGAGGTTATAGATAACAAACCAAGTCAAGATTCAAAAACTGCACAAAAGGCAAATCAAGCTAGTACTTCAAAAAAGAAGAAATCAGGAAAAGTTATATCATTAGCTGAGGCTACAAAAGGTTCAATTGTATTTCAACAAGGGAAGCCTTGTTCATGTCAAGCACGTAGACATAAACTAGTTAGTAACTGTTTATGTTGTGGGAAAATAGTTTGTGAACAAGAAGGTGAAGGACCTTGTAAATTTTGTGGGGCCCTTGTATTGAAAGAAGGAAGTGTATATGCTGGTTTAGATGAAGGTATTGTTCCTCTTACGGATAAAGAAGCTGCTGCTGAAGCTTATGCTAAAAGACTTGTTGATTATGATCGTAACTCAGCTGCTCGTACTACTGTTATTGATGATCAGAGTGATTATTATAATCTTGAAGAGAATAATTGGCTTTCTGAAGAAGAGAAGGAGCTTTTAAGGAAGAAAAGAGAGGAAATTGAGGAAGATGAACGTCTTAAACGTAATAGAGTTGTTTTGACTTTTGATATGGTTGGTCGTAAGGTTAGTTTCTCTCTCTCTCACTCACTCTCTCACACAAACAGACATATATACAAACACATGGTCTGTCTCTCTATTTCTTTCTCACAGACATATATACAAACACATGGTGCAGGTGCTTTTAAATGAAGATGAAACTACGGAAGAATTACAGAATAGAATTTTACTTGAGCCGAAAATAGATAAAGAAGTGACACGTGTGAAACCTAACCCAAGCGTTAAAATTCAACCGGTGTTTATTGATCCGGGTCCCAGGAAAAAAGTGAAGGAGAATTTAAACGTATATAGAAGCAATGGACTTTGCTTAGAGATTAGTGGGAGGGTACAACATGAAACAAATGACTTTAAAAAAGTGCTATGAGTTTAGGTTCGCATAATGAAGATTATACTGAAATGAATGTTATTTATCATGTTTGTTCATTTGCTGATGCAAATGGATTATAGATTATACTTCTTGCTGATTATCTTCTATCGATGCATAGTGCGGAATGTTTGATTTGAATTTTTCGCTTTAATGTTTTTTTTTAGTCGAAAGAAGCATGATATATAAAAACTTCAAATGTAACAACATACAAAATTAACCTATCACGAGCTAAGATGGAGGCCAATTGAGGAGGTGGAAAAAAATTCCAAAGGCTAAACAAAGAACCCTTGAGTTCCTGTTTAGCCACCTAATCTAGCCACCCAATCTGCACAAGTATTTTTAGATCTCTTAATAAAGGAGATCTTAATATAACATCGCAATTTAAACCTCAAAATACACTCAAAATAGAAATGTTACAAAAACTTTTTACTCCTATCTTAAGTTGATTAATAAGCTGTTGACAGTCATTTGCAATCTCTACTCTATCTAAGAGATATTTCGAGGCTATGATACAGGCACACAAAACCCCTTTAGCTTCTGCTTTAAGTGCTGAAGAAGCATTGACTTTTTTTGCCATTCCATCCACAATTTTTCCTTTCGAGTCCCTAAGAATACAAGAAAAGACAGCGTTGTTAGTTTTTGCATCATAAGATGCATCACAATTAAGTTTGAAATTTCCAATAAAAGAAGGTTTCCATCTTTCTGCACTGTCATCTCTAAAGCCTAAAGCTTGAGTTACAATGTTATGTGAAGGAATGTTGTAAAGAGTTTCCATTTTCTTCTAATTTTTTACCTCATATTAGCCTCAGATGTTAATCTTAGAGAAAGATTGAACTCATCATAGGCTTTAATAGCATCCGGTAAAATTTGTAAAGGGTCAGGTGTTTTTCCACGAAAAATAAACTCATTTCTACCTTTCCGAATGAACCATACAATAAAGAAGACAAGTTCACCAAGCCTTTTAGTTTTGAATTCAGTTTCATTCAAACTTAATCTAATAAAATGAACCTATCTAGTGAATTTGAAAGATGGTTCTAATTTAGAAAGAAAGCTCAAAGGGCTTGCAAGCCAAACTGCCCTAGCCCAAGAGCAGTGAAAGATCATGTGCTCAACATTTTCCACCTCAATCCCACAAATATTACAAAGGTCAGAATCACAAGACTTTCTCTTTTTTCTATTCTCATTTGTGGCTAAGACATTTTCACAACATTTTCATATAAAGTTTTTGATTTTAGGCAAAATATTCATATTCCATATTACTTTCCAGTCCTAAGCTTGCATTTTAAAAGAGCTTTCACCCTTCTTATTGCAAAAAGCTTTCTCCCCATTCTGTTGAGCCCTCCAAATCCTCAAGTACATTTCCTTAACTGCAACTTCCCCTTACTGAGAAAGGCCAATAGGGTGAGTCATTAGAGCAAAAATAAGGAAGGAGAATGCTTGAAGTGGTTGCTACAACATCTGGTGAGAAGAGGGACTATAAAATATCAGTTTTCCATTCAAATTTTTCATGATCAATCAGCTCAGAGACAAATTGAAAAGAACAGTTCAGAGGTTTAGTTTGAATACCAGAAAAAGGTACCCAATTATAATCACAAATTTTGATCTCTGTGACATTGCCAACATTCCACTTTATATCTTTAGCAAAACAGTTTCTGCCCTCTATTAAGCTCTTCCAACCCCATGAACAATTGTTCCCAGTTTTAGCTTGTAAAAACTCAGTTTCAAAAAAATATTTTCCTTTGAAGAGTTTATAAACCAGAGAATTCTTATTGCACATAAATTTCCATGCGTTAGAGGCAAGCAAAGCCAAGTTTTGGCAACGTGACTTCTTAGCATTACTCATTAACTTTTCTATCCTTTATTCCCTGTTTTCATACATGCATCTACACAATTTTGTAACATCTTTCAAAAACATACTACTTACTATCATTGACCTAATAAAATCATGCTCAATAGGTACATTCAATATATTCTATGCCTTAATTCAACCTCAAAATTTTTAAATTTTATGAAAAAAAACAAAAAGGAAGATGAGGACAACGAATCCCCACCCCCAACTAAAAAATGAGCCGTGTCCCCACGACTCGAAAAAGACTCAAGAAAGAATAAAATTTAAAATTAGCATACATATTGCACATAAAGAAATGGTAGGGAAGAAAGAAAACATACTCTTCGAGGCTATTACCTCGCCTTATCGACATCCAAGATAGGATTTTGCTGGATTTCTTTGATTGCTCGAGGAGTGTTATGATGTACTCCTTTTCTTCTTTTGAAAGTTGCGTAATTACTCTCAAAACTTTAATGATCCAAGAATTGTCAATATTGTTACTCATCTAAACTCACGTGTTTCTTCTTCACCCAACTTCTTATTCGTTTTTCGATCAAGACACGTGATCATAGTAGGATATTGCATTAAATAACGACATGGGAGAGATCGAAAAAATCGCATCACCTCCTCCTAGATCAACTGTGCCACATCTTCTTTTTCTTCTCACAAAATACAATTCAACAAAAAGAACGTTTTTAGAACGTCTTACCATTAACGTAGACCAACCCAATATTTCCAAATCTCCATCAATCGTCTTGTATTTTCCTTCATCAACTTCTTCTTCAAATACTTTCTTATAAGCAAAAGGTAGTTCCTTTAATTGTTTCTTCGGAGAATCTATCATGGCCATTGAAGCTTTCTCTCTTTCTTCAGGTGTAGAGTCTTCGATCTATAGAGGTTGTGTTGTCTTCTTCACTAAAGTTAGAACCTTTTTGCCCATTGAATCAACACAGCATGCTAACCTCTCTTCTCTTGACTTGTTTTACCCTTTGAATTGGAACTATGACTTTTCTCACTTGATTTCTTCTCAATTAATCCAACACCTGGCTTTTCTTCATCTCCCTTATAGTAGATAATGTTTATGTTCTCTTAATCATCTCAATTGACCCCCAACTCAAAGCTTTAACCACTCTTGAAATTTGAACTTGTGAATTTTTTGTTGAACAAGCTTGATTTGGCTTAGGGAAAAATGAATTGATGATGAATCTCTGTGTGGGTAAGGTGGATTTTTGATGGATTGGCTTGGATTCAATGTGTTTTGGTATGATATGGGTGGTTGAATCTTCTTTGTAATGATGTGGAGAAAGGATTTGATGTGTTTTCATGGTGATTGGGTAGTGTTTTGATGATTGGGGAAGGTTTTTATGAGCTTTAATGGAGTTGGGAGAGGTTTGGGGAAGAAGGAGAAGCTTAAGGATTGAAAAATTCGTAATAGAGCAACCTCCTCACCCTTATAACCTAAAAAACGCGAAAATTTCCTCTCTCCAGCAGTGTTGGGCGGTATACCGGTCGTAAGGCCCGGTATACCGGACCTAAGGGTCTGATTTTTTTTCTTCTCGGCATAAAACCCGTGACGTGAACCCGTGGCACGTGTTTTTTCTTCTCGGCATAAAACCCGTGACGTGAAATGAGCGGTATACCGGTGAGAGGGTAAGATTTTCTCCGAATTTTTTTCTTTTTCTCCCTAACTCGATTTTCTTAGTACCTGAACATCAAAAACACTACTACCTTCCTCAAGAATTCAATATCAACTAAAAATAACTAAACTAAACATAAACTAAAAACGTAAAAACACAAAAATATAAACGGGTTGTCTCCCGTATAGCACTTTTGTTTAACGTCTTTGAAAGTTAGACGCGTTACCTCGATTACGAATGAAGAAATTTCCACCCCTTGCCTCTAACTCCCATGAACTTTTCAGATCTATTCTTTGGAGCAATGGATGGTTTCATCCATAAGTTCTGGGGTGTAGGTTCGTCTTGTGGTAACTCTATTTCGTTTGTCGCTTTGCACTCCTTTGGCAATTCATTCGTCCCTTGTTTGTTAGAAAGAATGTACTCCATGAATTTGCGATATTTTGTTATTCTTGTGAGAGCTTCTACAAACGGGATGTTTATTTTTAACTCGTTCACCATGTCAAGGAACTTTTTGAATTCTTTTTCATTGTTCTGAATTTTGACACGTGACGGGAATGGTGGAGGAGGGTGTGTGTTGGTTACCAATGGACTCTTTTTCTTTTCTAGTGTCTTCTCTGGGACACTCGTTTGTTCAATTACCTCTTCAACCTTGTCTTTAATTGTTTCTTCAACCACTTTTTCAGGAATAGAGGTTGGTTTCGGTTCTCGTCTAGGCGGAGGTAATTGTTTTCCACTTCTCAATTCGACTGCATGACAAGCATGATCTTCAGGAGCAACAATATCACTTGGGAGTTGCCCTTTTGGCCTATTTTGCATTACACTCGCCATTCGTGATATTGTATGCTCAAGGTTCTTAATTACCTTGGATTGGGTTTGGATTCTTTGCTGGATCATCTTCATATTTTCTTCCATTACTTTCATCATTGCAGCCATACTTGAATTCAAACTCGAAGGTTTCTTTTGTGGAGCTTGTTGCATTGAATATTGAGGTGGTTCTTGATAAGCTTCTTTGGAATTCGGCGCTTCTTGATAGATTTCTTTGTCAATCGGCGCTTCTTGATAAGTAGGTTGTGGTGGATAGTAAGATTGAGGCCGAGGTTGATAATAAGTCTCTTGATTTCTGACCTAATTTTTATTTTGTGGGGGTTGATAATTAGCGTAACTTACTTGAGGATGATAATAACCATTAGAATAATGGTTTCTTTGATGAGATACGAAGGAAGTTGGGGCTATATTATTCATGCAATTCTCCCACGAATGGTTTCTTGCTCCACAACCTGGACATAAAGGTAAAGTAGGTACTAGATTCACCTGAGCTATTGTTCGTGCTTGTTCTCGTAATTTCTCAAGTTGTTGGGTTAACTCTTTGAGCCTTAGAGAGTCTAAGGTCTCTTCTTGTTTTTCTGATTCAACTGGCCAACTTCTCTCTTTCTCAAGAACATTCTCCATAATATTTTCAGCTTCTTCAGGATCTAATAACACAAAACCTTTTCTTCCAAAAATATATGCTCTTCTTCTGGACTCGTCATTAAGTCCTCCATAGAACATGGTTAATGAATATTCAGGAGATGATTTATGGCATGGACATCTCGCCTTCATCTCCCAAAAACGTAACCATGCTTCACCCAAACTTTCTCCGTCTTCCTGCATAAATTGTTCGAGCTCCACCATATCTTTTAATCTTCTACTAACCGGATAGAATCGGTCTAGGAATTTAGATTGAAGCTTGTCCCAATCTGGAATAACGTGAGGGCGTTGGGTATCGTACCAATCGCTTGCACTTCCGGTCAAAAAGAACTGGAACATAATGTAATACATCTGCTCCTTTGTAACGCCTCTGGTAATATAAACGTCACAAATCTGCATAAATTTCTGAACATACCGGACCGGATCTTGTTGTGGAGCACCGCTAAATTGTCCATGACTCGCAAATTGCGCTATCATGCCTGTGTCTGGTCTAAAATTGGCGGCTTGGATTTCAGGAGTGCGGATTCCGCGTGGTTGCACTCTGTATGTGATGGGAAGGTCAAGTCTCCTTGGATTCTCCATCTGTAAAAATCTGTAAAGACAAAAACTAAAAAGAAAAGCGTAAAATAGAACTAACTAAAATATAAGCACTAGATAATTGCACAAGGACTAACGATGTAGTCCTCGGCAGCGGCACCAAAAACTTGGTGTCGCCTAAGGTGTGATAAAAAGATGATATAATTTAGATGCAAATAAACACCCTAAGCTAACACGGTACTGCAAGTATTACAGATCATATGCATGTTTTAATGAATAAGTAAAATTCGTTCCTCAGGGACTACGAAGGTTAAGAAGAACTTATGCAAATTATTCAAGTGCAGATATAAAAGATAGAAAAGATAATACGCAAAGAAAGAAAAGGAAAATAGATTTTTATTTGGATTTTAAATAAGAAAACTAAACTACTAAATTGAAGACAGAAAATAAATAAAAGAAAAGAAGATAGTATGAAAGTTTAGCTTGAGAATTAGCAAGTAATCCCCACTAGTTTTGCCGTTCTAAACATGTAAGGTATGAATCATGTAGTATTTCAGTAGTTTGGTTTCAATTGCGCTTGGTAGTTTCAAATAGGGTTTACCTGTGTCAATAAGAACCTAAGCAAACTGTTCCTGCAATTGATAAAATAGCAATACACTAAACCATTGACTATCTAATTAGGCTGGGTTGTCAGATCAAACCTTATTCTAGACGTTATGTGCTAATTCCATAGTCAAATATACCGGTTATCTATCTACTATGATGGTAATCCTATATGTTTGCAACCATAAAGAACACATAATATAAATCCAACACATAAACAGAGAAATCAAAACATAAATTCAATCAAATTAGATAGATGTCAACCAAAACTAGGGGTCATACATATATGCTAAAACTCAATCTAGAAAGAATTAATTCATACAAAGAAGAGAAGAGAAAAGAATTACAGAATCAAAGGTTGAAGGAGACATATGGTGTTCTGCTCCTTCCAAACTTCTTCTCTTGTGTTGCAGCTTCCTCTTGGCCTTAAGGTCTGGCCAAGGATGATTTAAGAGTGTTAAGAGGCTGTATTTATAGTGTATAGGTTGACCTAATTCGTTTCTTGAAGGAGAGGTTAAGTAATGGACTCCAAGCCCAACTCAAATTCGTATGGAAATAAAGATAATTACTGCTGAACTGTTTTGAGCATATCTTCTTCGTTATTGGTCGGTTTTTGCTCCACAATATACCAAAAGAATCCTCACAGAATTATCTACGTCCCTATGAAAGGAATCTTCCAAAATCGGCTTGATTTTGGAGTTATCACCACTTCTTTAGGCGTAGCTGCATAAATTTAGATTTAGGCAGCTTTTCCTTTTCCATGATTTTAGCTTTTATTTCCTTTATCTCCAATTACTATGCTAATCTCTTTCCATATCTTGTAGTCTTTGACTTTGACTCTAATTAATCTCCATAATTATCTTTAAAGCTTCACACTAAATAAATCAGTAAACCCAATATGCTCTAAAAATATTATTTTACTAAATCAAGACTCAAATTAGGAAAGTGCACTAAATTAAGCTCAAATCGACCTATAAACTAAAAAATACGCCTAAAATGATGTCTCGGAAGTATATTTAATTATCACAAATGAGGAGACATCAGTATCTCTACTGAAACAAGTCAAATATTTATTAAACTTTGTTCTCTGACCAAACCTTCGCAATATATAGAAATACATTGTTGAAACGCTTCAATCTTTTTATCCTCAATTGTTATTAGCAAATAATAAATGTGTAATACTAGGAAAATTACTCGTAACCTGGATTCCACTAACGAATCTTTGTGATACCTTAACATCAATAATCCCTATTAATGCTTTTGTCATTAATGTGATCAGGAAAAGTGAGAGTTGGTCTCCCCTGCCTTAATCCACATTCTAGTATGAACTTTCCCATTCTATCCACATTGAAGTTAATTTGAAACTACACCGGCGAAATACAATTTGAAATCCATTAAATCCAAATTTCAGAGAAGTCTAACTTTCTTTTTACTAGTAAAATAAACTCCCACCGAACCTGGTCATGTGTTTTTTCCATATCTAACTTGACTGCTGCCATGTGCTTTGGATTCTTCCTTTTGCATTTCATATAAAAATAGATTTTCTGAGCTACCAAAATATTATCTTGGATTTCTCTTCCTTTATAAATGATGACTGAGTTGGAGAGACTAATTCATCCATAAATCATTGTAATCTGTTAACAAGTATCTTCACAATGATTTTATTTCCAAAATTAACACATGATATAGGTCTATGATCCCTGATTCCTTCTTGTTTATCCCTTTTGGTATTAGTGTTATCAGGGTATACTTTAACGTATCGAGAAAATTATTGTTCTTGAAAGAATCATACACCATTACTAAGACATCTCAATTAATAAATATTCCAAAACTCATGATAAAACTTACCATTTAACCCATCTGGTCCAGGTGCTTAAGACGGTGACATGTCAAACACTATTCTCTGAACATCTTCTAAGGTAGGTTGCACTTTAAGTCTGCCATTCATTGTTGGTGTAACCTTTTGTCGTATACATTCCGCCGCCTCCTCTGTTTGTGTGTCATTTTTATCTTTAAGTAGATCTTTATAATAATATTGAAAGCAAATTCGGGCCTCTATACTTCTTCCATCCATTCTTTGTCATTGTCCTTGATTCTTATTATTTTTTTAGTTGAATAAAAAATAATTCATCAAAGAAAGCCCAAAAAGGCATCTGATGCCTTTAGTATCATAGTCATTACAAAGGAGTTTTTTCAATTAGGGGGATTGTAACCAATCCAAGCCAAACAATTTGCCTTTGAGAATTTGTTTGCCTGCCTAATCAGCCACACAATTTTTTTCTCTTTTGACTAGAGAAACCCTAAGTTTAAGAGTACCTATGTACTCTCTAATATCCTTACACAAATGAGAGATAATATGAGGGGTTTTAACATTTTTACACTTAAGAGAATTCAAAACTATAGCACTATCACTCTCAATGGTTACAGTTCCAATTCAAAATTGTGATGCAACATGACAAGCTTGATAGATGGTGGGTCTTAGGGTGTTATAAAATTAAGTGCAAAAATAAAGGAACCACTTAACCGCAAGTGTACGGTTGTCCCAAGTAATATATGATAATCAAGTTCGTTCTCAGGGACGGATTAGATTCAACCCAAATATTAATCAAGTAGTAAGAATAATTGCTAAACTAAAAATAAAAGCTAAGAATTTTTGTTTGGTTTTTATAAATTAAAAGATGCAAAATAAAGTAAAGACTAAAATTAAATTAACAGAAAAAATAAAGCAAATAAACGACTAACTTCAGAAAAGAGAGATACTTGAGTCTCGCAAAGGAATCCACTTAATCAATATAATCTATGCTATGTTTAAGGGTAGAATTGGAATTATAATATTAGTCGGGACTCTAATATCTCCTAGCCCCCTGTCGGGTGGACCTAGAAGCTATCCTAAAGTATCATAAACACCTGTATGGTCGAATATGGATTTTCGGATGATATGATTTTACCTCTTTGGCTATGTAACTAGTTAAGCCTGTCGGTCAATAATGGACATTACACGGGCATTACCTAGATCTGTATTCAAACCCCCCTGTCGGATGATCACTTCGCCACTAAAGTGAATAGCCCAAATACTAACAGCTAATTCTAGTTGTTCCTAAAAGAATTAGTAATAAAAACAAAGTAATAACCAATATATAATACTCAATCATATTTAAATCTAAACAATCCCAAATTCAAAACATGGATTCATTAATTAAGGTTCATCCTCTTAATGCGATTCCTAAGTATAAAGAAATTTAGCTCATAAAATTAAAGACTAACATAAAAGAAAAGGAATTCATGTTTCAATTACAAAAGATAGATAAAAACCTAAAGGGTTGAATGACTATTGTTGGAAGAACAGGATTCCTCCAGCTTCTAGCTTCTTCTCTCCTTCGTGCTGTGACTTGAAAACCTTAAGCCTCTTGTGTAATTCTCTGAAGTGTGTGAAAGTAGGAGGTTAAGGGGTGTATTTATAGGTGTTGGAGGACCCTAGGTCGAATTTGCTTGGAGTGGAAGACAAGTCAAGGACTCTCAAATTCGTAGCTCTAAATTCTAGTAAAGGTAAGATTTTGCTGCTGATTTGATTTGGTCATATCTTTTTCAATACTTATCCGTTTGAGAAGTTCCAATATATGAAACCACTTGTCTTGGCAAAATATTTCTATTGGTGCAGACCATTCGTCTAGAATACTTGCCAATCTTTAATTATGATTTAATCTTTAATAACACCATCTGGACCATGCCCATTCCAAGAAACTCTTAATGACCCTTCTTTTGATTTTGAATCCCTTTGGGGGACCGTGCTTGTTAATGGGACTAGCCCAATCTTTAATTATTAGGTATTGTCCTAATACCTAAAGAGAAAAATCCATCCTGTGTTAAGAAATTTAGGCCTATTTCATGTACTAATATTATATACAAAACAATTTCTAGAGTTATAATGAATAGGCTTAAGAAAGTGATGAGTTATATAATTTCTCTAAATCAAGGTGCCTATGTTAGTGGAAGGAATATTACTGACAATATACTAGTTGCGCAAGAGATAGTTACTGGGTATGAGAAGAAAACCATGAAGTATTCTTGTACCATTAACTTAGACCTACAAAAGGCCTATGATAGTGTCAATTGGCAATTCTTATTAAATACTCTTTATGCCTTAAAGTTTCCTGATAAGTTTATTAAATGGATTCACATGTGTATAAGTACTCCTTATTACTCTATATGTATTAATGGTGAAGCCTGTGGATATTTTAAGGGCAAAAGAGGGTTAAGGCAAGGTGATCCCCTATCACCATACCTATTTGCTATTTGTATGGAAGTATTTTCCATGCTACTGTATAATGTGGCTCAAAAGAAAGAATTTACCTTTCACCCCAAATGTAATGAAATCAAGTTGAATCACTTGGTTTTTGCTGATGACATATTAATCTTTATGGGGAGTAATAATGAATCTGCTGAGGTAGTAAAAAAAGCCCTTGATCTGTTCTCTAGATGTTCTGGGCTAAATATAAACTTTACTAAAAGTGAAATTTACTTTAGTGAAGGAGTAAATGATAGTGTTAAAAATAATATCTCTCAGTTGCTTAATATTAAAATAGGCTTTATGCCTATTAGATACTTGGGTGTTCCTTTAAACTCAAAAAAAATGAGTGTTACTGATGGGAACAAACTAATTGAGAGGATTTGGCAAAGTATAAATCAATGGAGTTCTAAATTGTTATCATATGCAGGAAGAGTTGAACTAATAAGAGTGGTTCTTATTAGTAAGATTATGTTCTGGTGCAGAGTGTTTCTATTGCCTAAACAAGTCATTTACAAATTGAATAAAAAATTATCAATGTTTCTTTGGGGGTATAATGAAAATGCTCATGGTGCGCGAGTTTCTTGGGCTAAAATATGTTATCCCAAAGAAGAAGGGGGGCTAAATATTCCTAACATTGAGAATTTAAACAAGGTTTGTTTACTTTACAACTTTTGGAGATTTTACTGTCTTGATCAAAATCTATGGTCTAAATGGGTTAAAGTGAACATTCTGAATAGTAAATGTATTTGGAGTATTAGTCACAAACAATACCACTCTTGGATGTGGAAGCAGATTTTAAAGGTTAGAGATGAGGCCTTTAAACTTATATATCATGAGGTGGGAAATGGTGAAAAACTTACATAATGTGGGACAGATGGCTTGATAAAAAGAACATTCAGGAAATATTGGAAATAAAAATGGAAGAACATGATATTAATTGTAATAAAACAGTCAAAGACTGTTATGGCCGAGGCAGGTGGAGAATTCCTCCAATAATTGCGCAAATTGTCCCTAAAATTCAAAATATAATACTCAATGATGCCAATGATAAAATCACATGGACTGAGAGTATAAAAAACAAATTTTCCTTTAGGAAAACTATGAGTAAGATCTCAAGTCATGAATTGAAAGTTGATTGGTTTGATATAGTGTGGGCAAAGACTTGTATACCTAGGTGTTCATTTGTTTCTTGGCAAGTTGCAATGAATAGGCTTCCTACTAAAGATAGGATGTTGAGTTGGGGATTGAGTGTTAATCCAGTTTGCCTACTCTGTGATAGTGAGAATGAAAATAATGATCACTTATTTGTCACTTGTAAATTCTCAGGTTCAATACTTAAGCGCTTATTGACAATATGTGGCTATAATAATAATATCAGGAATGTGGAGGATCTAGTCGTAAATGTGAAGAATGGTGTAAGTCCAGAAGCTTTGAAAGTTATTGGTGTTTGTATTACAACTTACATATATTTTATTTGGACTGAGAGAAATAGGAGGGAACATGCAGAATATGCAGCTAATGAAGAAAGGATTTACAACAAAATCCTTGCCTATGTTGCTGTCAAGCTCAAGAAAAGGACTTTTAATAACTGCAAAGTGAAAAATGTAGTTGAATACTTATGTAATAGATAGGCATTTAAATTTTAACTTGATGTATGTTTGTAATGTCTATTCTATTTCAAATGCGTGTAATAGTTAAGCTAAACTAATAGGTTACTCCCATAGTACATGGGTAAAAGTTGTAATGTTTTGACAGTTGTGGTCTTCATTTTAATAAAAAGTTTGATTTGCCGATCAAAAAAAAAAAAAAATTTGATAGACTTTTGGACTAAATATGCAATAATCCGGAATTCCCTTTTTATTTCTAGCATTTTTTATTTATTAAACTTTTGCGCGTAAAATTGGTATTTTTAGTGTAAAGTTTACAGGTTTTAGATGTTAGCTAGGAGAGGAATCCGAGGAGAAAGTCAAAGATCGTGAATTAGAGTCAAGACTTGAAGATAAATCCCGAAGATATTATTTTTAGAGCTGAAAATCCATTTTCCAGGTCATATAGTGCTGATTTCGAGGTGCTTAGGCGATGATTTAGCCGCTGACCTTTGAAGAGAAAACATTCCTTATCGAGTTACGGAACTTTAGCAACTAGAATGAGGTCAATCGGAGTCATAACGCATCGGGAAAATCCGTTCTAGTGGAGGTATATCAGCAGTTACGGGATTTTGGGCTTAGAATTTGGGCTTGGACATTTAATTTAGTATTTTATTTTCTGGTCCAAGCCCTAGTACGAATTTATGCTTATAAAAGGAGGTCTGGACTTCTATTTTTCACACAATTCACATTCCACAAGATTAAACACCAGAGAGAAGCAACAGAAGGAAGAAAGAAGAAGCTACAAGAGCTGGAGTGGGTCTATAGCTCCGTTCGTAGTCATTCCAATTCCGAAAATTAGGTTCTTTTTATATTTTAATTTTGTAAACAATATGAATTCCATTTCTTTTAATTTAGTTTTTAATTTTAATATGAGCTAAGCTTTTCATAGTGCTTGAGAACAAACAATGGGTGAATCCCAATTTTATGAAATAACGAATGTTGGATTTGGGTTTATGTTAAATTAAATTAGATTAAGTCTATTACTCTTTTCGATAATTGGTGATTATTTACTGTTTTTAGAGTCGCGAACTAAGAACAGGTACTAGTATCTAAGCTATTCCACATATGTGGCGTGTGGATCATCCTGACGACGGGTTTAGGTATAGAATTAATTATTCAATCTAGGATAAAAGCTATTGATTCTGACGAACTTAGCTAATTCTAGGGCCAATGAGGTAAAACACTTAATCATCCAACGGTGGATCATATTTACCCTGACGGGACTAGTGACACTTTAGGATCGCCTTATAGTCCACCCTGACGGGGGTATAAGGAATTTAGAATCCCGACCATTGTAATTGACCGATTTAACCCTTAAACAACATAAGTTAGGAAATAAGATTGGGAGGATCCTTGCGTTCTCAAGTACTACTTCTCATATTGCGTTTTCACTCATTTTACTTGCGTCTTAGCTTTTACTTGCATTTATAATTTGTCTTTCATTTAGTAGTTTTAATAAACAAAACCAAACAAACATATTTTATTTAATTGCTTTCATAAATGCAACCAATCATTATCTGCTAAACATTGTAGTCAACCATCCCGTCCTTGGAACGAATCTGTATTATCCTTATTACTACTTGGGACAACCGTACACTTGCGGTTGTGGTTCGATTATCATTTGCATTTATTTTTAGAACACACAAAGGACCACCAAGTTTTTGGCGCCGCTGCCGGGGACGGTAGCGTGTGACCACAGTGTTTATCCTTTAGTGATAGTTGCATTTATTTTTATTTTTATCAGTTTTACGCTTTTTGTTTGTTTATCTTTCTCAGGTTTTTAGGTTTGGTGTATGCCAAGAAGGCTATTCAAGGATCTAGAGCCAACACCTCCGATCCTTAGTAATCCAGAATCGTTGATCAGACTTGCTAACAAGAGAAGAAGAGAACGAGAAGCTTTAGAAGTAGAAGAGTTAGTTAACAGAATGGAGAATATCAATCTTCAAAATCAACAAGATAATCAACCAGGTCAACTAGGCGCAAATGGCCAACCTTTGGCTCCAGGCGTTATCCCTCCAATTCCACCAGTGATTCCTAATCCTCAAGCCCAGATAGTGATGAATCAAGATTCGTGGTTTACTAATGGTCCTCCAGAAGTTCCATTTCGTGCTCCTGCTATAGGAGTAGGTGCTCCAGATATTGATGTTCCGCGATTCCGTCCAGCTTCGGGTATGTTAGCTCAATTCCAAAATTTTGGAAATTTTCGTCGAAAGCCATCAGAAGATCCTCTTAGAGCAGGCTAGAAGTTTAAACAGATATGTGATTCTTATATCACACAAGGAGTTTCAAGAGAACAGATGTATTTTGCTGCGTTTAAATTTTTTGTGATTGATGGAGCGAGTGAATGGCACGATACGCAAGATCCTACAAAGATAACCAACTGGGACCAATTAGAGATTGCTTTCTTTGACAAGTATTACCCAAGTAACATGAGATTAGATGCTGAATTAGAATTGACGCATTTCCGTCAAAAATATGATGAAACTGTGGGTAAGAGTTGGACAAGATTTCAGATGTGTTTGCGTAGAGTCCCCAATCATGGCTTTTCAGAACAACAACAACTTAAGATCTTTTATAGAGGCCTTGATGGGACTTCAAGAGAGAAATTGGATACACTATGTGGAGCAGGTTTTCTTCAAGTTCAACCCGCTCATGCTAAAATTATTTTAGAGAGAACAGTCAAGAATGAAGTTGGGTGGAATTCAGTAAAAACACCAGTTAAGGGAGTGAATAATGTTGATATGGAAGAGAAATTTGCTACGCTTGAGAATAAGATTCAGAATACTATAGAGCAACAATTGAAGCAGCTTACTCTAGCTGTAAAGGAAGGATTTTCGGGTAAGAAGGTAGTTGTGCATGCTGCACAAGAGGTGTATATGTGTTCGATTTGTAAGGTAGATGATCATGATGAGGAAATTTGTCCGAATAATCAAGAATCCGTGATGTTTATGTCCAATAGAGGTAATTTCAATTCAAGTGGTAATGGATATCAGCCTAACAGAAACCATCCTGGGTTTCAATACTCAAATCCTAATGGGGCAGCCAATCCTACTTACGCGTATCAGCCGCGTCCTCAGGGCAACAACTATAATCCAAGACCACACAACAATCATCAAGGAGGACAGAATCAAAACAATTATGCACAAAGACAAGCTCCTCAGAATACTTATGATGAGAATTTAAACCAGAAAGCTTTACCTGCCCATCCACAAGAAGGAGTAGTTACCCTTCAGAAAACCGTTGAAAATTTGATTGCTCTTCATACACAAGCTATGGAACGTCAAAACGCAGCTGAAGCAAATATGAAGTTGTTCCAGAATGAGCTAAGTCAAATTAATAAACAACTGAATCAACGTCCGCAAGGACAACTTCTTAGCGATACTGAGAATCCGATACAACGTGAAGATTGCAAGGCTGTTACATTAAGAAGTGGTAAGAACCTTCCTCCACCTCCTTTTCCCGTTATGAAAGAGAAAGAAGTTCCAAGAAAAGAAAAGGAAGTAGGTGAGAAAGAGAAAGAGAATGATAAAAAGATAGTGAGGTTGAAGAAATCTAAAGACCAAGAGAAGTTCCGAAAAAGAGAGATGATATTGTGATCAATCGCCCTCCACCACCGTTTCCATCTCGAGCTCAGAAAAAGGGTGATTTAGGTGATTTTCAGAAATTCTTTAATAGAGTGAAGGGTCTAAGTATTAATATTCCGTTACTTGAGGCGATTCGAGATATTCCTAAGTATACGAAGTTTTTGAAGAGGGCCCTCACTAACAAAAGGCCTTATTGTGATAATGAGATAATTGGCCTTCCTGAAGAGTGTAGTGCGATTTGCCAGAGTAAATTACCTCCGAAGCTAGTTGATCCGGGGAGTTTCACGATTCCGATATCAATTGGAGAAGAATGGAAAGGAAAGGCGTTATGTGATTTGGGGGCAAGCATCAATTTGATGCCCAAGTCAATCTTTGACAAGCTTAAAATTGGAAACGCAAGACCTACTTCTATGGTCTTGCAAATGGCGGACAGGTCTCTTGCACATCCTGAAGGCCGCATTGAAGATGTCCTCGTAAGGCAGGTACACTTATATTTCCCGTTGATTTCGTAATACTTGAGTACGATGCAGATAGAAATGTCCCCATTATTTTGGGTAGACCATTCCTAGATACAGGGCGTACATTGATCGATGTAGAGAATGGCGAATTAACGATGAGGATTCAAGACGAGGAAGTCAAATTCAATGTATTTCGAGCTATGAAATTTCCAGATTCTCAAGAGGATTGCTTCAGAATGGATGTAATTGAGCAGGAATCGCAAGAGGTATTTGATTGTTTAAATTTTGATGATTTTTTGCAGGCCGCTTTAACATTAGACTTGCCTGAGATGATGGAAGAGCTTGCCGAAACAGTGGCAGCTCTTAACTCTGAGAATCCGAAGTATAGGCGTCTGGCCTATGAACCTGTGAGAGAACCAGGGGAGATCATTCCTAAAAAGAAGCCTTCAATTGAATCTCCTCCGGAATTGGAAGAAAACCCATTGCCATCACACTTGAGGTATGCATATTTGGGTACTAATGAAACTCTACCTGTTATTGTTTCAACTAATTTAACAGGTCCTCAAGAAGATAAACTGTTGCGTGTGTTGAGAGCCAACAAAGAAGCAATAGGTTGGACAATTGCTGGTATCAAAGGCATTAGTCCATCCTATTGTCAACATAAAATTATACTTGAAGATACCAATGCACGCTCAGTTGAAGGTCAAAGGAGATTGATGCCCGTGATGAAGGATGTGGTAAAGAAAGAGGTGATCAAGCTTTTAGATGCGGGGATTATCTATCCCATTTCGAGTAGTAAATGGGTGAGCCCAGTTCAGTGTGTGCCGAAGAAAGGAGGAATAACAACAATTCTTAACGATAAAAATGAGGCGATTCCTTCAAGAACGGTAGTAGGTTGGAGAGTTTGCATAGATTACAGAAAGCTGAACAAGGCCACCAGAAAAGATCATTTCCCTTTGCCCTTCATCGATCAGATGTTAGATAAATTAGCCGGAAGAGAGTACTATTGTTTCTTGGATGGTTATTCCGGGTACAATCAGATTTACGTGGCTCCAGAAGATCAACATAAGACTACTTTTACATGCCCTTTTGGTACTTTTGCATAACGCAGAATGCCATTTGGGTTGTGTAACGCTCCCGCTACTTTTCAGAGATGCATGATGGCCATCTTCTGGGATATGATTGATAATTTCCTAGAAGTGTTTATGGACGATTTCTCCTTGTTTGGTGATGATTTTGATAAGTGTTTGGATAACTTGGAGAAAGTGTTAGTGAGATGCAAAGAAACAGATTTGGTGCTGAACTGGGAGAAGTGTCATTTCATGGTTCGTGAAGGTATTGTTCTGGGTCACAAGGTTTCGAGTTCTGGATTAGAGGTTGATAGAGCGAAGATAGAGGTAATTAAAACTCTTCCCCCTCCCGTTTCTGTTAAAGGGGTAAGGAGTTTTATGGGCCATGCTGGCTTCTATAGGCGATTTATTAAGGATTTTTCTAAGATTGCTAAACCGTTATGCAACTTACTCGAAAAGGACTCCAAATTCCTTTTTGATGAAGCTTGTTTAACGGCCTTCAAAGCAATCAAAGAAAAGCTTATTTCTGCTCCTATAGTGTTACCTCCAGATTGGAATTTACCGTTTGAGGTTATGTGTGATGCGAGTGATTTGTGTATGGGAGCTGTATTGGGACAGAGGAAAGAGAAGGTTTTTCATTCGATTTACTATGCTAGTAAAACTTTTAGTGGTGCTCAGATTAATTACACAGTTACAGAAAAAGAGTTACTAGCAGTTGTATATTCATTTGATAAATTTCGCTCTTATCTTCTTGGAGCAAAAGTTATTGTGTATACAGATCATTCCGCAATCAGATATCTGATGGAAAAGAAGGATGCGAAACCAAGGTTAATCAGATGGGTGTTATTACTTCAAGAGTTCGATTTAGAGATCAAGGATAGAAAGGGTTGTGAGAATCAGGTTGCAGATCATCTATCGCGCTTAGAGGGTTCAGAGATGAATAGTGGTACTGAAGCAGTTAGAGAAGAGTTTCCTGATGAGAGTTTATTCGCTGTTCGAGATTATGAAGCTCCGTGGTATGCAGATATTGCGAATTTGGTGGTGAGTGGTGTTTTTCCTGAAGGTTCTACTTATCAAGAAAGAAGGAGGTTAGCTCATCGTGCTAGACAGTTCTTTTGGGAGGATCCGTTCCTCTATAAAGTTTGTGCTGACCAAATGATACGAAGATGTGTAGCAAGGGAAAAGACTGAAGCCATTATAGCTAGGTGCCATGATTCATTATATGGAGGACATTTCAAAGGAGACAGAACTGCTGCGAAGGTATTTCAATCAGGTTTCTACTGGCCTTCTCTTATAAAAGATTGTCATGAATATGTTAAGAAATGTACGAGATGCCAGTTTACCCGAAACATATCTAAGAGGGATGAGATGCCACGTAATAATGTGTTAGAAGTTGAGATATTCGATGTTTGGGGTATAGACTTTTGGGTCCTTTCGTTCCTTCAAATGGTAACCTCTACATCTTATTAGCTGTTGATTATGTGTCTAAGTGGGTAGAAGCGGTGGCTTTACCTACTAATGATTCACGAGTGGTGATCAAGTTCTTGAAATCACATATTTTCACTAGACATGGCACACCTAGAGTGATTATTAGCGATGGAGGATCTCATTTCGTTAATAAATATCTGAAAACTGTTCTAGAGAAGTATGGAGTTAGACACCGTGTATCTACTGCATATCATCCACAATCCAATGGTCAAGCTTAAGTATCGAACCGTGAAGTCAAGTCAATCCTAGAGAAAACCGTTGGTCCTACAAGAAAAGATTGGTCAATGAAGTTAGATGATGCGTTGTGGGCCTATCGTACTACGTTTAAGACTCCAGTGGGTGCATCTCCCTATCGTATGGTGTATGGTAAGTCTTGTCACTTATCTTTAGAGCTTGAAATGGGTGCCTATTGGGCAATTGCGCAGTTGAACTTAGATCCTATCTTAGCCGGAAAGAATCGTATGATGAAGCTTATTGAACTTGACGAATTCCGATTGCATGCTTATGAAAATGCCAAACTTTACAAAGAAAACACGAAGAAATGGCATGACAATCGGATTCGTACAAAGAACTTTGAAGTTGGACAAAGAGTGTTGAAGTATAACTCAAAGTTCAGCCATTATCCGGGTAAGTTAAGATCTAAGTGGTCAGGTCCATACATTGTGACCAAAGTTACACCTCATGGGGCGATAGAAATAGAACATCCGCTAGAGAACCGTACCTTTATGGTTAACGGTCACAGATTGAAGATATACCATGGAGGTGAAGATACCAATCGCTCGGAAGATCCACATCCCGAGCGATTAAATTCTAGGAAAGGTAAGATTTTGCTGCTGATTTGATTTGGTCATATCTTTTTCAATACTTATCCGTTTGAGAAGTTCCAATATATGAAACCACTTGTCTTGGCAAAATATTTCTATTGGTGCAGACCATTCGTCTAGAATACTTGCCAATCTTTAATTATGATTTAATCTTTAATAACACCATCTGGACCATGCCCATTCCAAGAAACTCTTAATGACCCTTCTTTTGATTTTGAATCCCTTTGGGGGACCGTGCTTGTTAATGGGACTAGCCCAATTCCTGAAGGTGAAAGATATCCTGGACAGTTTTACAGCAGTAGTTTGACACCTCGTGCTAAGGTTTGGTCTCGTTTCGTAATACCCACTTTCTTTGGTATTAAACACACTTCCGAGTTGAAGAAAGAGCACATATTTGTTATTAAGTGTATTTTGGAGGAGACACCATTTGATGTTGCTAAGATCATTTATGATACAATCATGGAGTTCGCGAAATCACCAATGAAACAACAAAATCTGAAGTTTCCTCGTACTATTACTCAGTTGTGTCTAGACGCAAAGATTCTGCGTAAGAACGCAGATATTGACATTGTTTCAGTTGGTGTGAGTATATCTTTGAGCACAATCAAGAACATCCATGAAGAAGCAACACGAGCTACAAGGAATCCGAGAACTCCTCAATCAACGAGAGCGAAAACTGTACCTGGGTTGGAATCAAAGATTCAGGTGTTGGAAGAGAATCAGGAGAAGATGATTGCTACCTTGGGAAACGTTACAAAAGAATTGGACCTATTGCGAAATTTAATCCTAGGCGTAAATACACTTCAAAACGCGATTTATGATGCTGTTACGCGAGATAAAGGTCCAGAACGCAACACCGATAACCAGCCTCGCGCTGGTTAAGATACGTTTTCTAAACTTTCCTCTTAGTGTAGATTAGTTTAAATGCTTTATTGAGTCTTTTCGAGTCGTGGGGACACGACTCATTTTTGAGTTTGGGATGGGGTTCGTTGCCTCATCCCAATTTTTATGTGTTATTTGCTTTACTTGCTTTCAATAAAAGAATTTTTGGAGTTGCGTTTGAATGTAGAAATTTTTAAATATCCCTTTAAGCATACTCTTGATAAATCTATGATAGTAAATATTGGACTTTAGGGATTGATATAAAACGCACTTACAATTGCATGCGAACATAGGTAATTAATAGGAAAAATTAATGAACAATGCAAATGAAGTAAGCTTGTACTCAAGGAATATGTTTGGTGTGTAGAAAGTGAAATCCTAATTAGTATAGAACCCACCTAGATATGAACTAAAGACAAGCTATGTACTTAGGAAAATGATAGGGGCAGTTCTTTGTTAGCCATTTGTGCCTTTTTAGCTTTCTATCCCTTGTATTAATTATTATCCGTCTTAGCCCACTTTGAGCCTTAGCCTTTTCTTTGTAGCCACGATATAAGCCATTATCCCTTAGATTATTAGGCATGACCATATGACCCGCACTTGAATCACAATCCTGAGACATGTCTCGAGATTGAGTTTGGGGTGGTGTGACCACTTATGGGGAATTAAATGGGTTGGGATTGATGTGCTTTGTATTGTAGCACAATTGCAGATGATATATACTTGCAACCCTTTGCCGGGAATGAAAAAAAATGAAAAAGAAAGAAAAAATGAAAATTTTTGAGAATGCATACAGTAGGAACCGGGAACCCGGATTCGTCAAAACCGGGAACCCGGTTTGCTTCTGTACAAAAAAAAAGAAAATAAAAAGAAGAATATGAATGAATAAAACATCCGGCAAAGTGGAATTCTTCTGAAAATCATCTTGTTTATAGTGGGTAGACATGGGACGCTAATTGTTGCGTATATGGGTGAGTGAGAACATCTTTTTGAGCGTTAACTCAAGCTCGAGGACACTGTTGATGGTAAGTGAGGAGAGAGCCAAAAGCTCCCTTCAAATTTACCAAATATACATCCACACCCGTCCTTAAGCCAATATTATAACCGTAAAGACCTCGTGATTCCTAAGTGCATAGTGAATTTATTATTCTGTTGATAGGGAATACACTAGGTGGAGCGTTCAAAGCGATTTAGGATTAATGACCACCCTATAGCCATCATAAAGAGATGAGTACAAGTGTAACCTTCAAGCATTGCAACTTTAATTTTATGATTGAGATTATTTATGTTTGATGTTGCATTTTAGATGTATGTGTATATTAGTTTCTAGAGTTTGCTATATGAGATTTATTTTAAGAATTGCTTTAGGGTTTATTTGCTAGCTTCTACTTGTTTATACGCTTACTTTTACCCATTTGTTTTGTTTTACTTTGTCGGGACGACAAAGGTTTGAGTTGGGGGTCTTGATGTCTCCCTAATTGTTCTTATTTTCGACCCTTGGGAGACATCATTTTTGGTGTTTATTTAATTAATTTGATAGACTTTTGGACTAAATATGCAATAATCCAGAATTCCCTTTTTATTTTTAGCATTTTTTATTTATTAAACTTTTGCGCGTAATATTGGTATTTTTAGTGTAAAGTTTACAGGTTTTAGATGTTAGCTAGGAGAGGAATCCGAGGAGAAAGTCAAAGATCGTGAAATAGAGTCAAGACTTGAAGATAAATCCCGAAGATATTATTTTTAGAGCTGAAAATCCATTTTTTAGGCCATAGAGTGCTGATTTCGAGGTGCTTAAGCGATGATTTAGCCGCTGATCTTTGAAGAGAAAACATTCCTTATCGAGTTACGGAACTTTAGCAACTAGAATGAGGTCAATCGGAGTCATAACGCATCGGGAAAATCCGTTCTAGTGGAGGTATATCAGCAGTTACGAGATTTTGGGCTTAGAATTTGGGCTTGGACATTTAATTAGTATTTTATTTTCTGGTCCAAGCCCTAGTACGAATTTATGCTTATAAAAGGAGGTCTGGACTTCTATTTTTCACACAATTCACATTCCACAAGATTAAACACCAGAGAGAAGCAACAGGAGGAAGAAAGAAGAAGCTAAAAGAGCTAGAGTGGGTCTATAGCTCCGTTCGTAGTCATTCCAATTCCGGAAATTAGGATCTTTTTATATATTAATTTTGTAAACAATATGAATTCCATTTCTTTTAATTTAGTTTTTAATTTTAATATGAGCTAAGCTTTTCATAGTGCTTGAGAACAAACAATGGGTGAATCCCAATTTTATGAAATAACGAATGTTGGATTTGGGTTTATGTTAAATTAAATTAGATTAGGTCTATTACTCTTTTCGATAATTGGTGATTATTTACTGGTTTTAGAGTCGCGAACTAAGAACAGGTACTAGTATCTAAGCTATTCCACATATGTGGCGTGTGGATCATCCTGACGGAGGGTTTAGGTATAGAATTAATTATTCAATCTAGGATAAAAGCTATTGATTCTGACGAACTTAGCTAATTCTAGGGCCAATGAGGTAAAACACTTAATCATCTAACGGTGGATCATATTTACCCTGACGGGACTAGTGACACTTTAGGATCGCCTTATAGTCCACCCTGACGGGGGTATAAGGAATTTAGAATCCCGACCATTGTAGTTGACCGATTTAACCCTTAAACAACATAAGTTAGGAAATAAGATTGGGAGGATCCTTGCGTTCTCAAGTACTACTTCTCATATTGCGTTTTCACTCATTTTACTTGCGTCTTAGCTTTTACTTGCATTTATAATTTGTCTTTCATTTAGTAGTTTTAATAAACAAAACCAAACAAACATATTTTATTTAATTGCTTTCATAAGTGCAACCAATCATTATCTGCTAAACATTGTAGTCAACCATCCCGTCCTTGGAACGAATCTGTATTATCCTTATTACTACTTGGGACAACCGTACACTTGCGGTTGTGGTTCGATTATCATTTGCATTTATTTTTAGAACACACAAAGGACCACCAATTATCGAAAGTTGAACAAGGCCACCAGAAAAGATCACTTCCCTCTTCCGTTTATGTATCAGATGTTAGACAAGCTAGCTGGTAGAGAATATTATTGCTTTTTGGATGGATATTCAGGATACAGTCAGAATTATGTAGATCCAAAAGACCAACACAAGACAACCTTTACATGTCCTTTTGGTACCTTTGCCTTCCGAAGGATGCCATTCGGATTATGTAATGCACCTGCTACTTTTCAAAGATGTATGATGGCAATCTTCTGGGATATGATTGATGACTTTCTTGAGGTATTTATGGATGACTTTTCTGTGTTTGGTGATAACTTTGAGGATTGTTTACGGAACCTGGAGAAGGTATTGATTAGATGCAAGGAGACGGATTTGGTTTTAAATTGGGAGAAATGTCACTTTATGGTTCGAGAGGGTATAGTGTTGGGTCACAAGGTTTCAAGTGCTGGTTTGGAAGTTGATCGTGCGAAGATTGAGGTAATCAAGACTCTTCCCCCTCCTATTTCTGTAAGGGGTTAGAAGCTTCTTGGGTCATGCTGGTTTCTACCGACGTTTTATCAAGGACTTCTCCAAAATCTCTAAGCCGTTGTGCAACTTACTTGAGAAGGACACCAAATTCCTTTTTGATGAAGCTTGCATAAAGGCATTCAACGAGATTAAAGAGAACCTTATTTCTGCACCTATTGTATTACCTCCTGATTGTAAGATTCCGTTTGAAGTTATGTGTGATGCTAGTGATCTAGCTATGGGTGTTGTTCTGGGTCAACGAAAAGATAAGGTATTTCATTCCATCTACTATGCTAGTAAGGTCTTTACAAGTGCTCAAGTGAATTATTCCGTAACTGAGAAGGAGTTACTAGCAGTAGTATATGCATTCGACATATTTCGTTCCTATCTTCTTGGGGTGAAAGTTGTTGTCTTTACTGACCATTCTGCGATTAAATACCTTATGGAGAAGAAAGATGCGAAGCCGAGGTTGATTAGATGGGTTTTACTGTTGCAAGAGTTTGATTTAGAAATTCGGGATCGAAAGGGTTGTGATAATCAGGTTGCTGATCATTTGTCACGTCTTGAAGTTTCTGAGTCTAATGGAGGACCTGAGTTGGTTAGAGAAGATTTTCCTGACCAGAGTTTGTTTTCAGTTTATTCATTAGAGACTCCTTGGTATGCGCATATTGCAAATCTTATTGTGAGTGGTTCTTTTCCTCAAGGAGCTACTTCACAAGAGAAAAAGAGACTAGCCCACCGAGCTAAACAATTCTTTTGGGAGGATCCTTTCCTCTACAAAACATGCAGTGATCAGATGGTGAGGAGATGCATACCAGATAAAGATATTCTATCCATTATTATGGGTTGTCATGATTCACCGTACGGAGGACACTTCAAGGGTGACCGCACAGCTGCAAAGGTACTACAATCCGGTTTTTATTGGCCCACTTTACATAAGGATTGTCATGAGTATGTCAAGAAATGTCACAGATGCTAGTTTACTGGTAATATATCTAAGAGAGATAAGATGCCGCGTAATAATGTTCTGGAAGTTGAGATATTCGATGTATGGGGTATTGATTTTATGGGTCCTTTTGTACCATCTAACGGAAATCTGTACATCCTACTAGCTGTTGATTACGTGTCTAAATGGGTAGAGGCTGTAGCTCTACCAACTAACGATTCGCGAGTAGTGATTAAATTCTTAAAGTCACACATCTTCACTAGACATGGTACACCTCGAGTTATAATCAGTGATGGAGGTTCACACTTTGTGAACAAATATCTGAAGAAAGTTCTAGAGAAGTATGGTGTGAGACATCGTGTATCTACCGCGTATCATCCACAAGCCAATGGTCAAGCTGAGGTCTCTAATCGAGAGATCAAATCCATTCTTCAGAAGACAGTTGGTTCCACACGCAAGGATTGGTCAATGAAATTAGATGACGCGTTGTGGGCATATCGTACTGCGTTCAAGACGCTTGTGGGTGCATCTCCGTATCGTATTGTTTATGGTAAGGCTTGTCACTTACCTCTTGAACTTGAAATGGGTGCCTATTGGGCAATTGCGGAGATGAATATGGATCCAACCTTAGCTGCGGAGAATCGTATGATGAAGTTGAATGAACTTGACAAGTTTCGATTTCATGCCTATGAGAAAGCCAAACTTTACAAGGAAAAAACAAAGAGATGGCATGACAATCGCATTCGTGAGAAGAAATTCGAAGTTGGACAGATGGTCCTTAAGAATAACTCCAAGTTCAGCAACTATCCGGGCAAGTTGAGCTCAAAGTGGTCTGGTCTGTTCGTGGTGACCAAAGTTACGCCTCATGGAGCAATAGAGATCGAGAATCCAGACGAGCAACACACCTTCATGGTGAATGGGCATCGTCTAAAACTTTACCATGTAGGCGAGGATACCAATCGCAGAGTTGATCCACATCCGGGGGAGGTCATGTACCTCCTTGAAGCTGAATAGATGCGAGAGGTAACCCGTCGAGCTTAACGACGTTAAACAAAATCCATTTCATTGTATATTAGTTTAATGCTTTCAGTTTTTCAATTCCTAGTGTATAATTCTAAGTTAAGTCAAGTTTTAGTGTCTACTTTTAAAGAAATGAGAAGGGTAGTGTGTTAATGGTGCAGTAATCGAGTTTAGGGTGCTAGGAAACTAAAGAAGAAATTCAAGGGAAAAATTCGGCGCGTGGTCCGGTATACCGCCCCAGAACCCCGGTATACCGCAGGAAGAAAAACCCGTACCACGGGTAAGGTACCGTGGGTTTTATGCAGAGGTGAAGAATTTTTTCGATGCGCGGTCCGGTATACCGCGTGATATGTCCGACATACCGCAGGAGGAAAAACCCATACCACGGGTTAGGTACCGCGGGTTTTTGGACGGAGAAGAGATATTGAACAGTAGCAAAAACCCGTGACACGGGTTATATATCACGGGGTCTTGGCAGAGACGAGAAAAAAAAGAATAGCTGTTGGGTCCGGTATACCGGAGGTCATGCCCGGTATACCGCGGTATGTCGGTTTTGAAGAGGTTGTTACCTAATACAACTCCTTCCCTATCACAAGCAAACCCTAGCCTCTTCCAAACGAATTTTCCAGCTACCAACCCTATAAAAACACCTTGAAGCTTGATTAAACCTCCACAACAAACACATTACCATCATTAAAACTCTCCTCCATCCTCCATAAACAAAACCTCTTCATCAAGTTCATCACAAAACACCATTAAACATAATCAAGATCATCAAGCTTTCAAGAGTTCTTCCAAGATTTGTCAAGAAACCAACTTCCTTCATCTAATCCAAGCAAGAAACTCAAGCTATACCAAGTTTTCTTAACTTTATTCTATCCTTGGTATAAACTTGAGTTTGGGGTCAAATCAACCATGACAAACAGAACAGATGCTTTGGATTATAAGAGGAGGTGTTGTATCCTAGGGAAGAACAAGAATTTGCCTGGTTCCACAATTGAAAAGGCCATCAATCTTGATGAGCCTATTGAAGAAACACAAGAAGAAAAGGCACCTGCACCACCACAACACGGGAAATTAACAGCAAGGATGAGGGTATCATCAAAGCCTAGAGACAAGATACAAATTCAAGTTCAAGGTTCTTCTTCTTCTCAAACTAATTCTGGTATTCCTCCATGGGCTCACAATTTGCAACAAGAATTCGAACTTTTACGATTAGACATCGGAGCACATTGGAAGGAAATTACACAGATTAAGTCAACATTGGAAGAGGTAACTTTGTACATGGATATTGATAATTATTCTTCCCCTTCAGAGGAGGACACGATGGATCTTCATGGCCAGGTACCCCGTTCTAATTCTTCTTCTTAATTGATGGTAGGCACTAGTTAGGTAGTTTAGTTAATTTTATTGCTTTATTGAGTCTTTTTCGAGTCGTGGGGACACGACTCACTTTTGAGTTTGGGGTGGGGTTCATTGCCTCATCCCAATTTTTTGTGTTTTACATTCTTTCAATAAAATTAATCTTAGGGTTGCGTTGACTGTAGAGAATTTTAAATGCCCCCATCAAGCATGCTTTTTACGAATTAATGAAAGAAAATAGTTGACTTTAGGAGTTAGTATGAAGCTGAACTTTAATTGCATGCAAATATGAGATAATTGATAGGAAAAATTAATGAACAATGAAAAAGAAGTAAACTTGTGCTTAAGGATAATGGGTGGTTTGTAGAACGTGAGATCTAAATGAGTAGATAACCCACTTAGGTATAAACTAGAGGCAAGTTAGGAAGATGATAGAGGCAGTTCTTTGTTAGCCCTTTGAATCCCTTTTGGTTGTTTATCCCTGAATTAATTTTATCCTTCTTAGACAAATTTTTAGCCTTTAAGCCTTTCTTTTGTCACCACATTATAAGCCAATATCCCTTTAGATTGTTAGGCATGACCATATGACCCGCACTTGAATCACGATCCTGAGACTTCCTGTCTTGAGCTTGAGTTTGGGTGGGGGATCCACTATATGGGAATTTACATTGGGTTGGGATTTTTGAGCTTATCAATGATGCTCTGTGCTTTATATGATGATGATTCACAGGTTTATTGTAACCCTTTGCCGGGGTAATAGTGAATGGAAAAGAAGCTTCGAGCTCAAGTTATGAATAGGCATAACTGTGAAAAATAGCATGATATCTCGACATTAAAAAGAGAGTCATGGCTATAAGAAAAGAAAAAAAACGAATGATTTGAAAAGAATATACATATTCGGACCGGCAAAGTGGAATTTTTTTAGGTGAATCATCCTTAGTGCTTATTGGGTTAAATTGGGGACGCTAATTAAGCGCGTCAATTGGGTTGAGTGAGAACGTTATTAGAGTGTAAACTCAAGCTCTTGGACAGTTTGTTGATGGTAAGTGAGGAGAGAGCCAAAAGCTCACTTCAAATTTACCAAATATACATACCATACCGTCCTTCAACCTATGCTAAAACCGTAAAGACCTCATGATTCCTAGATGCACAGTGAGTTAATGGATATTCTAAGTGGAGCCTTCAAAGCAAGTAAAGATTGAGGAACACCCTATAGCCACCATCCTGAGGTTATAAGGAGTACTTATACACATGAAATAGGAACACCCTATAGCCACCATCAAGAAAACGAAATAGGAAAGTGTACTCTAAAAATAGAAACTCGACTAAAAATCATTTCCTAACACTCTAAAATACACTAAGACTTTATTCTAACTTTTTATCCTTGGATTGGTCTTTCATAAGATTCGAGAACCAATTAACTTTGCATTAAAAATAGTCAAATTTAGGCACAAAAGCTCAGATTCTGCAAATAGTTAATTTCCAAGGGGAGAAAGTGTAATATGATCAAATAAGCCTAAAAGTCTATCAAATAAGTCATTTATTCACCTAAAAGGATGTCTCCAAGGGGCTAATAATTAGAACAAATAGGGAGACATCAAGACCCCAAACTCAAACCTTTGTCATCCCGACAAAGTAAAATAAAAACAGAGGATCTTTTAGGTGAACGCAGAAGGTAGAATCTAGTAAATATTCCCAAAGCACAACTTAAAACAAATCTCATATAGTCTAACCTAGGAATTAATATACACCTACACTTATCATGCAAAATAAAAAAAAAAAGAACAATATCAATCCAAAATTAATTTCACAATGCTAGAAGGTTACGCTTAATACTTATCTCAAGCGTAACCTTCTAGCATTGGCAAAATTTTTGTATATAATATTAGTACATGAAATAGGCCTAAATTTCTTAACACAGGATGGATTTTTCTCTTTAGGTATTAGGACAATATTTGTAGCATTGATTTGAGTAAGGATTTTACCTGACTCAAAGGTTTCTTTAATAGCCAAACAAATACTATCACCAATAATATCCCAAGATTGTTTATAAAAGCAGGCAGTATATCCATCAGGTCCTGGGCTTTTCGTATCTCCCATAGCAAATAAGGCACCTTTAATTTCCTTATCAGTAATGGGGGCAACCAAGCCATCAATTAAATTATCAGGGACACTTTTGTTTAGTATAGCTGCAATAGTGCTTATAGAACATATTTCTTGGTTAAGTTCTTCAGTACCAAGTAACTTCTTATAATATCCCACAAATTCATTCTTAATTTCATCTTGTTCAGTAATAATTCTTCCATCATCACAAGATAGAGTATATATAAAGTTTTTTGCTACTCTACCTTTAATCATTCTATAATAATAAGCTGAACTAATATCATAATCATTAATAAACAAGGCCCTCGATTTTTGCTTCAATACTTCATGATGAGTAATTACAGTCTCTTCTAATTGAAGAATAAGGATTTTTTCTTCAGAAATATCAGCATCAGTACAGATTCCCATCATAATTCTTTTTTGCACAATCTCAAGTTGAGCTTTTAAATTCTCAATATCCTCCGAGTTCCTTCTAAAGTATTTATTATTAAATTTTTTCAATTCACCTTTAACTAGCTTCAGTTTCATGCACACCTGAAACATTTTATTGCCATTCACACTGGTGTCCCACACTCTTTTTATAATGTCTTTAAAGCCCTCATGTTTAGTCCATATATTAAAGAATTTAAAGGAGCAAGGCCCAGATTTCTCTTTTTGATCAATCAACACTTTAATAGCACAGTGATCAGAGGTAGAGGGAGGCACAAGAATGGCATTAGATTGATATGTATTCATCCACTTTGTATTGATGAACACCCTATCAATCTTACTTGCGCGCAAATTCCCACTATCATTTTTATTAGTCCAAGTAAAGTATTGTCCTGCATATTGATGCTAAAAAAGATTAGCATCTTCAATACAATTAGAAAATAAAACAGAACTGTTAGGGATAGAGTCACAGTTGAGCCTATCCTCAATTTTAAGTATCTCATTAAAGTCTCCTGTATAACATAAACACTGATCATCATAATCATTGCTTAATTTCACCATATCATACCATAAAGCCTTCCTTTCATCATCATCATTACTAGCATAAACATAACCAACATAGAAAGTTATATTTAATTGTAATATTTTAACTTTAATAAAAATCAGTTGAGATGTTTCAAATAACTTCACAACCTCAGCATAATTCTTATCCCACATTATCCAAATTCTCCCACTATCACATTTATTATAATTGTGAATCATTTCCAAGTGAGGAAAATGATCACTTATTATTTTCAAGCTGTTTTGGATCCTGACCTTGGTTTCCAGGAGCCCAATAAGCTTGATTTTATTGCTAATCATAAAATCTTTAACATCTAATTGTCTAAGGAGGCTATTAAACCCTCTTACATTCCATGAAACCAGACTCATATATTAGGTGGTCTAGTAATCTCACCTTCTCCACCATTGTTAATAAATTTCCGTACATCCCTATCAATATCAGTAATAATATGTTTCTCAATATTATCAAATCTATTAGAACAAGAAACCTCATTAGATGATTGATTATAGTCCTTCTTGTTGTGAGATTTGCTCCCCACAACTTTCCATTCCTTCTCATCAACTTTTCCTTTCCCTTTATCCTTCATTTCATTGTTACCAGCTTTTGGAATCCAAACTTTAGTAATATTATTACACTTATTCTCCAAATGCCCAATTTTATTGCACTTAGTGCAAATTTTCGGTTTCCAATCATATTCTACCTTAACAATCTGCAATTCCTCTAACCCAATATCAACATAAAGTTCATCAGGCAATTCCTCTTTAGTATCAATTTCCACACAAACTCTAGCATAGCCCAGTCTAGTCATGGACTGAGTCATACTATCCATCTGTAATGGTACACCAATACCACTAGCAATATACCCTAATCCTTTCTTTGTCCACATGATCATAGGTATGTTAATCAATTTGGCCCATATTGGAATTTTAGCAACATCTAATTTTTCAAACTGCATACCAATTTTCCATGGCCGTAACAGTAGAGGAGAGCCATTAATATGCCACATTTGTTCTAACACTTTAGCACACATCTGTTCATTCTCAAATTTAAAGATAAAAGTGCCATTACTACTAGATTTAACATCAATCTTACCAAACTTTGACCATTGATACTTTACAAAATTAACAATATAATAGAACAAAGGAGGTGAGTCAAGGAACTGCCCGATTAGACAGTTTTCCCACTGCGCATATCCTTCATTCAAGACATCTTTATCAGGAGTAATAATACGTTTACCTTCCTTGCGCATCGGGACATGATACTCTAGATTCAGATCTGGGTTATCATTTTTTCCGAACAATTTTGACCATACCTTAGGTTTCGGCGCTACCTCAGATTGATTTTCATCAATATGGGCAACCACTACCGAATCCTTACTTTGAGCAACCGAATCCTTACTTTGAGCCACCGATTTTTGTGAGTCTTCCCCCTCGCTATTTGAATCCTTGATACAAGGACTCATCGGAGGAGTGACAACACTGCTATTACTTTGAGGCGAGAACATCATCTTAGTGATATCCGTATATTTTGTTTTTGCTTTCGCTTTAGAGCTTGTACCACTAAGACGATTCAAGTTAATCATTTTCGTCATTCTACCGATCTGAGATGCAACTTAGAAAGAGAAAATCAAAAGGAAAATGCGTAAGAGATGGGATGAGGGGTTTAGAAAAGGGTGGGCTAGGGTTAATCTAAGAGGAGAGAGAGAGCCGATGAATATTAGATCCCAGATTTGGGAAATAACACTCAATCGGATAACCTAAAAAGCTAAAAAGTGAAAGAAAAGAGGGTTTTTTGGTTTATTTTGGTTTTTTGGAGATGGAATAATTTTAGTGGCTATGAATGAGTTGAGAGAGAATTTTTTAAGTTGACTCTCATTTGACCAGCGTTGTAAATTTTTTTTATTAATTAATAAAAGTCTATCAAATTAATTAAATAAACACCAAAAATGATGTCTCTTAAGGGTCGAAAATAAGAACAATTAGGGAGACATCAATAATCCATACACACTCTCCAACCAACAACGGTCCTTGAGGGAATGGCTTCATTCTGCTCGTTCAAGATGGTAGTAATACCATCCTTCTTTGGTACGCATTGAACTGGACTCACCCATTTGCTGCTAGCTATGGGATAAATGATTCCCGCATCTAGCAACTTGATAACCTCTTTCTTCACTACTTCCTTCATAGCTGGCATCAATCTTCTTTGTCCTTCAACTGAGCGCGCGTTTTTATCGTCTAGAATGATTTGGTGTTGGCAATAGGAAGGACTAATACCTTTGATGTCAGCAACAGTCCAACCAATTGCCTCTTTATTAGCTCTCAGTATGCGCAACAGTTTGTCTTCTTGAGGAACTGTTAAAGTAGCTGAAACAATAACAGGTAGAGTGTTGTTAGTACCTAAATACGCATACCTCAAGTGTAAAGAAGAAAGAGAACATACTCGAGGCAATTGCCTCGCGTTATTGACTTCCAAGATAGGATTTACTGGATCTTTCTTTAATTTCTCAAGGAGTGTCATGATGTACACTTGATTGGCTTTGATTTGTGCCACATCATTGGCTAAGGAAGTTTGAACTGCTTCGAGTTTGTTTAAACGCTCCTCCATCTTCTCTTGCCAACTATTCTCTTCTTCTTATTTTGAGACTTGCGTAAATCCCGCTCCTCTTAAGACTTTCATGATCCAAGCATCGTTAATATTGTTACTCGTTTTAAGCTCTAGTTTCTCTTCTTCACCCAAAATCACATTCGATTTCCAAACAAGACACATGATCATAGTAGGATATTTCACATTAAATAACGAGATAGGAGAGACCGAAAATCGTATCACTGGTGGTCCTTTGTGTGTTCTAGAAAAATGCAAATAAAGATAAGAGAACCACAACTGCAAGTGTACGGTTGTCCCAAGTAATATAGGTGATAATACAGATTCGTTCTCAGGGACAGAATGGTTGACTCTAATGCTTATCAGATAGTAGTTAATTGCACGTGAAAACAAGTAAATGATTTTTAGAATGGTTGTTTTGGTTTTCTAATACTAAGGAAATAAAGTAAAATACTAAATTAATGCAAATAATTAACTAGACGCAAGAAAATAAAGGGGTTACGCAAGATGGGAAAGGCAGTACTTGAGAGACGCAAGGGTTTCACCTAATTATCATTCACTTCATGTATTGTTTTAGGGACAAATTGGTAAACTTGTATTGGTCGGGATTCGAAATTCTCCTTACCCCCGTCAGGACGGACTATGGAGCTACTCTCAAGTGCTACAAACCCCGCCAGGGTGATTATAGTCCACTCTCAAGTGATTAAGTCTAATTTACCCAATAGGCCATAGGTTTAATTAAGCTCGTCAGAGTCTCTAATTTCTAACCTACATTCATTAACTAGTTCTGTACCCAGACCCCCCGTCAAGGTGATCCAATCGCCACTAATTGGAATAGCCTAAATACTAAGTTCTAATATTGAGTCGCGAATTCAATAAAAGTAAATAAAAGCAAATTAAAGGAAAATACAATTTACCCAATTTGATTTCAATTATTAAAATCCCAAATCCAAACACATGAAATAAAATCAAATTGGGTTTAACCCATTATGCGTTCTCAAGCACTTAATGAAATTAGCTCTTGCTAATGCGAAAAACTAAATTAAAAGAAATAAAAATACTCATATTGTTTTACAAAAAGAAATAAAAGAGAAACCTAATTTCGGAATTAGATTGGCTGCGATTTGGAGAAATAGACAGTCTCCAGCTCTGTAGCTTTCTCCGCTTCCTTGCCTTGACTTCTCTCTGATGCTCTGACTTGTAAAAAGTGAATTGTATGAAAAATAGAAGTCAAAAGCCTTATTTATACTCTCAAATTCGTACTTGGACCTTAGTTTAATGTTTAAATGAAATAATAAAGGCCCAAGTCCATTATCTTAGCTTAAAATCCCATAACTGCTGCACCACCTCCACTAAATCAGCTCTAGCCGGTATGTTTCAACTCGGATTGACCTCATTCCAGTTGCTAAAGTTCCGTAACTCAATGGGGCACAATTTATCTTCAATAGTTAGCGAGTTTTCCAGATTTGTAGCTTTAAAATATCAATTCTTTCGGGATTTGTCTTCACGCTTCTACTCCATTTCACGATATTTGAATTTATTCTCGGATTCCCCTCCTAGCTAGTATTCAAAACCTACAAAATTTTCACTAAAATACACAATATTACCCACAAAAGTTTAATAAATTAAAAATACTAGAAATTAAAGAAGAAAATCGGATTATTGCATATTTAGCCCAAAAGTTTATCAAAATAGTCGAATAAACACCAAAAATGATGTCTCCCAAGGGTATAAAATTAGAACATTTAGGGAGACATCAAGACCCCCAACTCAAACCTTTATCGTCCCGACATAGTAAAATTAAAACAAAAGGGGCAAGAAGTCATTGCAAGAGAAAGTAGAAGCTAGCAAATAAACCTAAAGCAATTCTAAAAATAAATCTCATATAGAAAAACTCTAGGAACTAGTATACACATACACTTATCATGCAAAATCAAACACAAATAATCTCAATCATAAAATTAAAGTAGCAATGCTTGAAGGTTACACTTGTACTTATCTCTGTATGATGGCTATAGGGTGTTCCTCAATCCTAACTCGCTTTGAACGCTCCACTTAGTATACTCCCTATTAACAGAATCATAAATTCACTATGCACTTAGGAATCACGAGGACTTTACGGTTTCAACGTAGGCTTAGGGACGGTATGGTATGTATATTTGGTAAATTTGAAGTGAGCTTTTGGCTCTCTCCTCACTTACCATCAACAACTGTCCACGAGCTTGAGTTTACACTCATATAATGTTCTCACTCAACCCATTTGACGCACTAATGTTGCGCCCCCATGTCAACCCAATATATACTAAGATGATTTTTCAAAATATTCCACTTTGCAGGTTTATTTTATTCTTTCTTTTTATTTTCTTTTTTTTTTGTACAAGATACCCTTGACCCTCGTTTTAATGTGAAAGGTCATGTCTCTTATAATTTTTTTTTTCAAATCCCGGCAAAGGGTTACAAATAATAATATCATCTTTTATTTTTGTGCCTCAATACAAACACATATAATCCCCTCCCAATGTAATTTCCCAAATGTGGACCCTCCACCCCAAATTCAAGTTTGAGACAGGTCTCAGGATCGTGATTCAAGTGCGGGTCATTTGGTCATTCCTAATAATCTAAAGGATAATGGGCTTATATCGTGGCTACAAAAGAAAGGCTAAAGGCTCAAAATTGGGCTAAGACGGATAAAATTATTATAAGGGATAACAAGCTAAAAGGCTACAAATGGATAACAAAGAACTGTCCCTATCATTTTCCTAAGTACATAGCTCGTCTTTAGTTCATATCTAAGCGGGTTCTCTACTAATTAGGATTTCACGTTCTACACACCAAACATATTCCTTAAGTACAAGCTTACTTCATTTGCATTGTTCATTAATTTTTCCTATCAATTACCTATGTTCGCATGCAATTCTAAGTGCGTTTTATACTATTCCCTAAAGTCCGCTATTTACTATCATAGATTTATTAAAAGTATGCTTAAAGGGACATTTAAAATCTTCCACAGTCAAACGCAACTCCGAAATTATTTTATTGAAAGCAAATAAAACACATAACATATAAAATCTGGGATGAGGCAACGAACCCCACCCCAAACTCAAGAATGAGCTGTGTCCCCACGACTCAAAAAAGACTCAACGCAATAAAATAAACTACACTAATTCGAAAGGGATAGAAAACGTAGCTCAACCAACGCATGGCTGGTCATCGGTGTTGCGTCCATGAACTTTATCCTGCGTAAGTAGACCATAGGTGGCGTGTTGAATCGTGATCACCCCAAGTAGCATGTTTTTGGATAAGGTCCAGCTCTTTTGTAACGTTTTCTAAAGTAGCAATCATCTTTACTTGATTCTCTTCCAACACTTTGACTTTCGCTTCCAACTCGTTATCGGTATGTATCTTCTTCTTTGGAGGAGATCTAGGAGTCCTTATAACTTGTGTTGCTTCGTCATGGGCATTCTGAATCGAGATTAAAGGTATGGTTTCTCCAACTACGGACGGTTTAGCTTCTTCACATGTACGCGGAATCTTAGAGTCTAGACACAAGGTAGTGATGGTACAAGGAAACTTAATATTCTGTTGTATAGTAGGTGCTTTCTCGAATTCCATAATATTATCATAAAGCACACGAGCCACATCGATATTTTTCTCCTCAACAATACACTTGATGAATATAATATGTTTCTTTTTCAATTCTGAAGTGTTTGTAATACCAAAGAAGGTAGGGACTATGAAACGGGACCAAACCTTAGCACAAGGAAATAAATTACTAATATAAAACTGTCCATGATAATGCTCTCCTGTTGAAATTGGGCGGGTCCCAGGAATAAGTACTTTTCCCCAAAGAGATTCGCAATCGAAAGAAGGATCGGAAAGGGTTTCTTGGTAAGGGCAAGGGCCGGTAAAGTTGGGTAATTTCAAGGATTTACGGATAAGCTCAGCAGAGAGAGGATTTACCTTTTTGCGTACAATAATGGCTTCTTTTGAAAAAGCTAGTCCCTCGTAAAAATCACGCACCAATGTAGGAATAAATTCAAGCTTTCCCTCTCTCAACTATTTCCACCCAAACTTGTCACAAGTAATAGCATAATCCTTAGAAGCACTATTCATAATACCTTTTGGAAGACCCTTCTCAATACCAAATTTAAAGTAATTAATTCTGTCACGAACCCGGTCATTCCAAGTCATACCAACTCTCTTTCGTTTCTGAGCCCACATCTTTCTTCTTGTTGACCTTGATTCTTAAATGGGTGCTTGCGGAGTTTCTTCTTCAGATTCTTCTTCACTTTCTAGTTCATCAATTAGTCTACTTTTTAGATTAGCCTTAATTGGATTTTCTTTCCTTTTCGGAGCAGCTTGGATTTCTTCAGTCTTGCGTTTGGGACGCGAATCCGGAATCTCAATTGCTTGTTCTAGGCTAGCACCAACAGTGTTCCTGTTTCTTGGTATGTTTCTTTGATAATTACACATGGAACCGGTTCAGTTAGTCATCTCTTTTCACCACAAACTCAAACTTCAAAAAGTGATAAAGCTAGAGAAAAGCTTAGAACTTTGATGTTTTGAGGTTTAAAACTTGAAGAATATGGTGGAATATGTGATGGGTAAAGGCTAATTGAGAAGAATTGTGAAGAAATTGGGTTTAATTGGAAGGCTAGGAAGAAGAAATTTTAGGAGAAAAGTGGGAATTTGATGATGTTATGGAGAGGATATGAGTTGATTGTGTGTTTTTGTGATGGAGGGAGGCTTGTTTAGATGATTTTATAGTGTTTAGTTGATGATTTTCGGAGTAGGTGGAGGCTAGGATTCGGAATAAGAGGTTGGCTTGGGAAACAAGGCAAAAAATCTAGGTTAAAAGCTCAAAACCGCCTCTCACAGTGGCGAAACCGGGTTCCCGGTTTTCGTCGCTATGTCGGCGCGGAAAAATTACTAAATTCGATTTTTTTTTACCTCGGACGAAAGCCACCTTGCGTCAAACGTGACACACTAACCAGAGTTGGGATTCCTGGCTCTCGAAACCGGGTTCCCGATTTCGCCAAAACCGGGTTCCCGGTTTGTGCCGATGGCGCGAATCCCAACGCAGCCTCAACGCAACCACCTGCATCAAACCCGACGCACTAAACAGAACATGGGGTGATGTAGCTCTCGAAACCGGGTTCCCGGTTTTGCCCCTATCTTGGGGTTCGTTTTTCCTCGTTTTTCCATCCTTTCGACCCCAAACTCTGGACCTTTGGACCCCTGAAATCATCAAAAACACTACCCTTCCTAATTTCTTAATAATAAACACTAAATAAACGAAATTTATCTATTATACACTACGAAAAATAAAAGATTCAAACTAATATACAATGAATTGGCTTTTGTTTAACGTCGTTAAGCTCGACGGGTTACCTTACGCTTCTAAGGAGCTTCGAAGAGATACATGACCTCTCCGGGATGTGGATCTTCCGAGCGATTGGTGTCTTCACCTCCATGGTATATCTTTAATCAATGACCATTCACCATGAATGTACGGTTCTCGAGTGGATGTCCTATCTCTATTTCTCCATGAGGTGTAACCTTGGTCACAACATAAGGACCTTGCCACTTTGATCTTAATTTACCCAGATAATTGCTGAACTTTGAGTTATACTTCAATACTTTATGCCCCACTACAAAGTTCTTCTCAAGAATACGATTATCATGCCACCTCTTAGTATTTTCTTTGTAAATTTTAGCATTTTTGTAAGCATGTAATCGGAATTCGTCAAGCTCATTAAGTTTCATCATTCGATTCTGACCGGCTAAAGTAGGATCTAAGTTTAACTGTGCAATCTCCCAATATGCACCCATTTCAAGCTCAAGAGGTAAGTGACAAGCCTTACCATAAACCATTCGATACGGGGATGCACCAACTGGAGTTTTAAATGCAGTACGATAAGCCCATAATGCATCGTCTAACTTCATTGACCAATCTTTTCTTGTAGTACCAACAGTCTTCTCTAATATAGATTTTACCTCACGATTTGAGACTTCAGCTTGACCATTGGCTTGTGGATGATAAGCGGTAGATACACGATGTTTCACCCCATACTTCTCTAGAACTGTCTTCAAATACTTGTTCACAAAATGAGAACCTCTATCGCTAATAATTATTCTCGGTGAACCATGTCTAGTAAAGATGTGTGATTTCAGAAACTTAATTACTACTCGCGAATCATTAGTTGGTAGAGCAACGGCCTCTACCCACTTAGACACGTAATCAACAGCTAATAAGATGTAAAGGTTACCACTGGAAGGAACAAACAGACCCATAAAATCTATACCCCATACATCGAATATCTCTACTTTAAGAACATTATTACGTGGCATCCAATCCCTCTTGAATATATTTCCCGTAAATTGACATCTTCCACATCTCTTGACATACTCATGACAATCTTTCATAATGAAGGCCAGTAAAAGCCTGATTGTAATACCTTAGCGGCAGTTCGATCTCCTTTACAATGTCCACCATAAGGTGAATCATGACACCCAGCTACAATCGCTTCAGTTTCTTCCTTTGGTATACATATCCTCACCATTTGATCATCACACACTTTGTAAAGGAAAGTATCCTCCCAAAGAATTGTCTAGCACGGTGAGCTAATCTTTTTTTTTCTTGGTAAGTTGAACCTTCAGGGTCAGAACCACTTACAATTAAATTTGCAATATCAGCATACCAAGGTTTATTCTCTTGGTGAATCGCGAATAAGCTCTCATCTGGAAATTCTTCTCTAACTACTTCAGGTCCACCATTTGATTCTGATCCTTCAAGACGAGAGAGATGATCTGCAACTTGATTCTCACAACCCCTTCTATCTTTAATCTCTAAATCGAATTCTTGAAGCAATAAAACCCATCTTATCAACCGTGGTTTAGCATCTTTCTTCTCCATAAGATATCTAATAGCAAAATGATCTGTATAAACAACAACTTTCGCTCCAAGGAGATAGGAACGAAACTTATCAAATGAATAAACAATAGCTAGCAATTCTTTCTCTGTAACAATATAATTAATTTGAGCACTATTGAAAGTCTTGCTTGCACTATATATCGAATGAGATATCTTCTCTTTTCTTTGGCCTAAAACAACACCCATAGCTAAATCACTAGCATCACACATAACCTTAAACGGAAAATTCCAATCCGGTGGTAAAACAATAGGAGCGGTAATGAGTTTTTCTTTGATTGCTTTGAAGGTCACCATGCAAGCTTCATCGAAAAGGAATTTGGTGTCCTTCTCAAGTAAGTTACATAGTGGTTTAGCAATCTTAGAAAAATCTTTAATGAATCTCCTATAAAAGCCAGCATGGCCAAGAAAACTTCTCACCCCTTTAACAGAAACAAGAGGTGGAAGAGTTTTCATTACCTCTATCTTTGCGCGATCAACCTCTAAACCAGCACTCAAAACCTTCTGACCCAGTACGATACCTTCTCGAACCATAAAATGACACTTCTCCCAATTTAAAACCAAATCACTTTCCTTGCATTTAATCAAAACTCTCTCCAAATTCTGTAAACACTTATCAAAGTCATCACCGAATGCAAAGAAATCATCCATAAATACCTCAAGGAAGTTATCAATCATATCCCAGAAGATTGCCATCATACATCTTTGAAACGTAGCAGGTGTGTTACATAACCCAAATGGCATTCTGCGATATGCAAAAGTACCAAAGGGGCATGTAAAGGTTGTCTTGTGTTGATCTTCAGGGGCCACGTAAATTTGATTATATCTGGAATATCCATCTAAAAAGCAGTAATACTCTCTACCAGCTAACTTGTCTAACATTTGATCTATAAAGGGAAGAGGGAAATGATCTTTTCTGGTGGCCTTGTTCCTCCAACCAACAACAGTTCTTGAAGGGATAACTTCATTTTGATCATTAAGAACTGTAGTGATTCCTCATTTCTTCGGCACACACTGAACTGGACTCACCCATTCGCTACTCGAAATGGGATAGATAATCTCTACGTCTAACAACTTAATAACCTATTTCTTTACAACTTCCTTCATGGCTTGCATTAATCTCCTTTGACCTTCAACTGAGCGTGCGTTGTCATCTTCAAGAATGATTTTGTGTTGACAATAGGAGGGGCTAATGCTTTTGATATCGGTAATAGTCCACCAAATCGCCTCTTTGTTTGCTCTTAACACATTCAACAGATTATCTTCTCGAGGACCTGTTAAATTTGCTGAAACAATAACAGGTAGAGTTTCATTAGTACCTAAATATGCATACCTCAAGTGTGATGGCAAAGGCTTTTCTTCCAATTGCGGAGGAGATTCGATTGAAGGTTTCTTTTTAGTTACAATCTCCCCCGGTTCTCTCACAGGTTCATAGGCTAGACGCCTATACTTTTGATTCTCAGAGTTAAGAGCTGCCACTGTTTCGGCAAGCTCTTCCACCAATTCAGGTAAATCTAATGTCAAGGCTGCCTGTAAAACATCATCATAGGTAAATTCATTATATACCTCTTGCGTGGCATGCTCAATTACATCCATTCAGAAACAATCCTCTTGAGAATTTGGAAACTTCATAGCTCGGAACACGTTGAACTTTACTACCTCGTCTTGGATTCACATCGTTAATTCACCGTTTTCTACATCAATTAAAGTATGCCCCGTGGCTAGGAATGGTCTTCCCAGAATAATGGGAACATTCCTACCCGCGTCGTATTCAAGAATTACAAAATCAACGGGAAATACTAAAGTACCTGCCTTAACAAGGACATCTTCTATTCGACCCTCAGGATGTGCAAGGGATTGATCCGCCATTTATCAAAGATTGACTTGGGCATAAGATTAATGCTCGCACCTAAATCACATAGTGTTTTACCTTTCCATTCTTCTCCAATCGAAATAGGAATTGTGAATCTCCCAGGATCAAGTAACTTCGGAGGTATCTTACTCTGAAAAATAGCACAATATTCTTTCGGTAAACCAATCATCTCATTATCGCAATACGGCCTTTTGTTGGTGAGAGCTCTTTTCAAAAACTTCGTATACTTGGGTATATCTCGGATGACTTCTAATAACGGAATATTAATACTAAGGCTTCTCACTCTATTAAAGAACTTTTGATACTCGGCTTGGTGGTGCCTAGGGTGTGATAAAAATAAGATAAAAATAAGCCAAGAAACTACGCACTCTCACCCTAGACAGGCACAGTACTGTAAGTATTACAGGACGTATGCAAGTTTTAGTTAGTAAGTTGAGTTCGTTCTCAGGGACTTAAGTGTGTTAATCGCGTGAGTAGAAATAACGAGTAAAAGTAAATAATTAGGAGACAGTAAATTAAAGCAATTAGATTCGAGATTCAAGAAGTAAACTAAATATAACTAGGAAAATAAAGACAATAAAATAAAAGACAATAAAATAAAAGATAAGAAATATGAGATGAGAAGTATAGCTCAGGGTTTGCTAAGGGAGAATATTAGCTCTTGGTATACTTAGTCAGGATTCTAAATTCCCATACCTTAGACCTTGAGAGCGACTAAGGGGGCTACGGCACAACCAAGAAGTGTTTTATCTTAGGGTTATCAAACGCCACTAAGGCCCTAAGCAAATACTGCAATCCTGGTGATATGGTGGTTAAAACAAACCCTAATGACTATCTAGTTAGAATCATGTTTTGTCAGAACTAATATTGACACTAGACATTATGTGGTGGTTCAATAGTTAAATACCCTGTCAAGGAGACCATCTAACTACTATTAAAACAATCCTAAAGTGATCAGTTCTAGGAAAGACAATAAATCAAAACACATGAACAAATATTAAGTAAGTAGCTAATATCAAATTTAAACATATAATTCCCAAAGAAAATTAGATAGAAGAATTAGAATTCATAGATTATACATTATGCAAAACCCAAGCTATGGGAAGTTTAGTTCATACCTGAAGGAAATAAACTAAAAGAAATTACAAAAGACATCATCTTGCTCTCTACAATAAACTGGAAGAATAAAACCTTAAGAACTAATTACTATGAGGCAAGGATGATTTACAAGTGATATAAGGGTGTATTTATAGGTGTTTAGAAGACCTAATTCGTTTTCTTGAGGAAGAGTTAAGGTATTGGACTTCTAGCCCAACTCAAATTCGTATGGAAATAAAGATAAACACTGATGGACCGTTTTGAGCATATCATCTTCGTTATTGTTCGGTTTGAGCTCCATAAGATACCAAAAGAATCGCAACAGAATTATCTTGACCCTATAGAAGGAAATCACCAGATTCGGCCTATTTCTTAGGTAAAAACGCATATATTTGGACGTGTATGCAGAATCCCAGATTTAGGCAACTTTCCATTTTCCATCTTTTTAGCTTTTGTTTTCTTATCTCCAATTACCATGCAAATCTCTTTCCATAAGTTGTAATCTTTGACTTGGACTCTAATTAAGCTCCATAATTATCTTTAAAGCGACACACTAAATAAACAATTAAACCCAATATGCTCTAAAAATAATAATTCTACAAATCAAGACTCAAAATAGGAAAGTGAACTAAAACTCAAGAAAATTGACATTTATGACTTCTAAATCACTAAAAATGATGTCTCATCCTAACATTAATCTATCACAAATGAGGAGACATCAAGACCCCCAACTCAAAGTTGTATCATCCCGATACAATAAAGATAAAAACAAAGGGAAGTCTATAAATACACACTTATAAAATTTTCAACACAAGGGAAAAAGCATAGCAGAATATATAGAATAAACCTAAAGCACATAACTCAGAAAATTTCATGCAATAATATTCATAAACTACATACCTGTACACTTCTCATATCCACAGTCAACACGGCTTGAATTCAAGATCAGATTAGTTTCGCAATGTAAGAAGGATTGGGACTTTACTCAGTTCCCCAAGAGAGCTATAGATTGTTCATCGATTTTCACAAGTTTCAAAGGTCCACTCAACTAATCTCTAATGGCTCAATCACTTCTCAATTACATAGCAAAGAATCAAAAGGTCTTTAAGGTTGTAATGTAGGCTTAGGGACGGTATGATAGTATATTTGGATAATTTGGAGTGAGCTTTTGGCTCTCTCCTCACTAGCCATCAACGAATCGCCCTAGAGCTTGAGTTACTCTCATAAAACGTTTCTCACTAAACCCAATAAATTCCTTGATACACAATTTAGCATCCCCAAATAACCCAATTAAAGCTTAAGATGTTCACATAAAAATCCACTTTGCCGGTCCGAATATATATATTTTCTTTTCTTTTCAAATCAATTTATTAAGCTATGACTCTCTTTTAATGTTGAGATATCACACTAATTTCTCATATATATATTTTTTTCTTTTAATGCCCTTGTTGGCAAAATTAGCTCGTAGCTTCTTTTTCATTCACTATTACCCCGGCAAAGGGTTACAATAAAAATCTGTGAATCATCATCAATACAAAGCACAATTAATAAGCTCAAAAAATCCCAACCCAATAACAATTCCCATAATGGTGGACCCACCACCCCAAACTCAAGCTCTAAAACAACTGTCTATGCATCGCGATTCGAGTGCGGGTCATATGGAAAAGTCCTATAATCTAAAGGATATGGCTTATAATGTGGTTCAATAAAAAGGCTTTAGCAAGGCTAGAAGGGGCTGAGAAGGATATAGCATATAAACTTTAAAAATCACAAGGTGAGAAGGTATAAAAAGGCTTCAAGGGCTTCAATATGAAAGAACCACCTTAATTACTTTCTACACTATGTAATATCGTTATTTTCTTACCTTTAGCACATTCATCAAATGGTTTTTCAACTAGCTTGGATCTCACGGCTACACACTTTCAAGGTTCCCTGAGATCGAACATACTTTCTATCGCATTGCTTACTAATATTTTCTTTACTATCAACGTGTGTTTTCCTGCAAATACTCAAAGCATACAAATACATAGCTCATAAACATATCACTTACTATCATTAATCTACTGAGCTTATGCTTTCAAGCTATTAAACACACTCTACATCTAATTCCCATGTATCAAAATTTTTTAATTTCTACTGAAAACAGAAAAAATGGAGATGAGAGACAACGAATCCCCACACCCCCAACTAAAAAATGAGGCGTGTCCCCACGACTCGAAAAAGACTCGAAAAACATAAATTAAAATTAGCAGATAAACATATTTACAAAAATGGTAAGGAAGAAAGAGAACATACTCTCGAGGCTATTGCCTCGCATCATTGACATCCAAGGTAGGATTTGCTGGACCTTTCGTTAATTTCTCAAGGAGTTTCATGATGTGTACTTGATTAGCGTTGATTTGTGCCACATCATTTACTAAAGAAGTTTGAGCTGCTTCAAATTTCGTTAAACGCTCCTCCATCTTCTCTTGCCAATTTTGCTCCTTTTCTTCTTTCGAGACTTGCGTAGAACCCGCTCTTCGAAAGATATCCTTGATCCAAGCATTATCAATATAACTCCCTCTAAATTCGAGTTTCTCTTCTTCACCCAATGTAACATTCGCTTTTCGCACAAGACACGTGATCATAGTAGGAAATTTAACATTATAAACTGATTTAGGAGAGACCGAACAACTGTGCCACATCAACTTCTTCTCCTCTCAAATTACAGTCCAAAAGTAGAGCATACTTCATAGTCACATCCAAAGTTCGTGTGTTCCCAAAGATATTAGGGACAAGGAAATTGTGCCAAATTCTCGCATCTGCTTGAAGATATTTGTAAGGCCAAGGTGCCTTCAATTCTCCCTTATGGGATTGCACTTTCTCTTTGTCTAATACATGCTCAAAAAGTAATTCCTCATCAAAGATTTTTCGCTTAGCAACCGCTTCTTCAAATTTGCAACAACCTTTCAATTTCTTAAACTTGAAGTGGTTCCTAATCTCCTCAACTGTGAAAGGAACTAGCTTTCCTCTAATCGGAACACAATTACTATCTCGGCTAAAGAGGCCTAAATAGAATTCCAAAACTAATTCATGACATAATTCAGAATGTCTTACCATGAACGTAGACCAACCCAATTTCTCACCAAGCTCTAAGAATCTTGCGTATTCTCCATCTCCAACTTCTTCCTTGAATACTTTCTCATAAGCAAAAGGTAGTTCTTTCAATTGTTTCTCTGCAGACATCTTCAGGGCCCTTGAAGTATCCACTTTCTCTTTGGGTGCAGGATCTTGTTGAGGTTGTGTTTTCTCCTTTGCATAAAAGTAAAGCTTTTTACCATTACGATCAAACAACGGTATCCCACTCTTCTCAACTTTATCTTTACCCTTTGATTTAGAACTAGCACCTTTGTCAATTGATTTCTTCTTGTTTAAATCCAATCCCTTGTTACTCTTCACCTCCCTCTTGTTAGATAAAATTGTTGTTCTATTAGTCATCTTCAATTAACCCCCAACTCAAAGCTTTAGCAACCCTTGAAATTTGAACTTGTGAATTAATGGTTGAATAAGCTTGATTTGGCTTAGGATAGGTGAATTGATGATGAATCTCTATGTGGGTAAGGTGGATTTGTAATGGGTTGGCTTGGATTTAAGAAATTGTAGGATGAATTTTGAAAATTTGGCTCTTTGATTCTTCAATTTGAATGGATTTGGTGATGATTAGGTGTTTGATTCTCTCTTGTAATGAAGTGGAGAGAAGGTTTTGATGTGTTTTTCTTGATGATTGGGTAGTTTTTTGGTGATTGGTGAAGGTTTTGATGAGCTTCAATGGAGTTAGGAGAGTTTTGGAGAAGAGAAAGAGGTTTAAGGTTTAATAAATTCGGAATAATAAGCATTAGATCTCTTTATAAGCTTGAAACCCTTTCTTTTCTCTCTGGCGGCTCGTGCGGACCATGGCGCGGACCATGGGGTGTACCGCGGGGTACACCGCGACATCTGATGCTCGAAAAATTTTACCCACTGGATACCCGTGGTACAACCCCGTGGCACGTGATTTTGCTCTGCGGACCAGGGCGCGGTACACCGGAGGATACCGCGCTCCTTCTGTAGCTTTCTACGTCAAAATACCCGTGGACCTTACCCCGTGGCACGTGTTTTTGCCTCGCGGACCATGGCACGGACCATGTGGTAGTCCGCGGTCTACTTTTTTTCTCGGTTCTGGATCAAACCCGCGGTGCAACCCGTGGTACGGGTTTTGACCACGCGGACCATACCTGCGGTATAGGGGGTACACCGTGGGGTAGTCCGCGCAGGTCATTCTTGCGCTCCAAAAATTTTCGTTTTCTTCCCTAACTCAATTTCTCCAATTCCTACACACCAAAAACACTAATACCTTTCTAAAATATGCATTATCAACTAAAAACAACTAAATTAAACTTAAACTAAAAACGTAAAAGACATGAAAACTAAAAAAAACTACGGGTTGTCTCCCGTACAACATTTTTGTTTAACGTCTTTCAAAGTTAGACGTGTTACCTCTGTCAAGATTTGCGAATATAGCCTCCCCAACAACGAGTAAGGCTATGAACGTTAACTAATCTGCGCTTGATCCCAGTTTTGGGGTGAATTTCTATCACCTTGGCTGAAACAACCTTTGTGATAATGAATGGTCCCATCCACGAGTCTTTGAAACTTCGTGGCCTATTCTCTCGTTTGTGAGCTCTCCATAGGACTTCATGGCCAACCCCAAACTCAATGTTTGGCTCAGTATCCACAGGCTTTAAGTGGATCTCCTCATGAGGGACTTTATTATGTGAAAGGCTGTGGATAACAGGAACGGTGGAATCTAACTTCCTTGGTTTCTTACCCAAGACATAGAAGGTCTTGGATACATTCTTTGCATGAAGGGTGATGGTCCCTTCTTGGAAGTTGATCACACTTTGACTTGTGGCCATGAAAGGCCGTCCAAGTATGATTGGAACCTGCTTATCTGCATCAAACTCAAGAATACCAAAGTCAGTAGGGATGGCGATATTACCTGCTCGGACTAAGACGTCCTCCACTGTTCCCCATGTCCTTTTCACTGAGTTGTCAGCAAACTGCAACTTCACTGGAGTTTTCTCTGATTTCTGAAGTCCAAGTCTCTCGAACACGGACTTAGGCATAAGATTCACACCAGAAACCACATCGTACATAGCTTTCACTTTGAGCATACCATTTAATTGAATAGGAAGGTTGAAACTTCCCGGATCTTTAAGCTTTGGTGGTAGCTCTCTTTCACTTCTTCTCGAAACCCTCAGGTTCTCTCTCGGGATCTCTACACTCGCCTCCTTCTCAGGAATAATTTGCGTATAAACTTGTTGCGGTGTAAGTCCTCTCTTCGCAATCTCAAGCATTTGGGCGTTGATGTTTCCAGGTTGATACGCCTCTACAAATGTCTTGAGTACAGTGTCATCCTTAGGAATTGTATCAGGAATAGTTGATGACACTGGTTGAACAATAGGTGGCGATTCCACCTTCTCTTCTTCTTTCTCTTCATGCACAGCAGGTGCAACTTCATATTTTGACTCCTCTTTTGAGGCTTCTTCCTCTTTCTCTTTAGCCAGCTCAGCTGCATAATCTACTACAGATCGAATTTCCTCTTGCATCTTCCTCAGTAGCTGTATAAATTCAGCTTTCTCTTGATCGTCCTCCACATAAACTTTAGAACAGTCAGATTCCACGTGGCTAGACTTGGTTGGTTCTTCTTCGGTACTCGGAACTTCCACGGTACTAACGGCAGCATGTGGTATTTCTTTTTCTTCAATTTCAAGGCATATAGCCTTGCAAGCTTCGAACCCAACATTGTTTTCACCTCCATCGATTGACTTTACTTCCTTTTGTTCTATTACATTTGTTAGAACTTCATTTAATTGTTTTACTTGAGTACTTAACATTTGAAGTACGGCATCGTGTCCTCGGACCTTTTCATCCTGAGCGTTTATAGTCGTGGTCAAACGGTCTAGAGCTTGTGCTATCTGTTGATTGTCCATAGATCCTTCTTGCGGATACTGAGGTAAGGCTTTCTGATCTAGTGAATCGGTATAGGCATCTTGAGCAGGTTGTTGTGGGGAGCAAGTCTATTCTGATATTGATTTTGATACTGACCTCTCTGTTGGAAAGAGTTGTTCTGGGGGCGCGGTTGATAATGACCAGGATTGGCGGCCCCTTGTGGATTTGAATACTGCATACCCGGATGGTTTCGGTTACCCCATCGGTTGGATATAAAGTAAACATATTGCGGATTTGATTCGCACTCTTCCCATGTATGATCGTTAACTCCACATTGTTGACAACCTTGTGCTTCTTGTACTACTTTTGTAGCGGCTAAATTATTTTCCATTGCTATTTTCAGCTCTTTGATTTGATTTTCTAACGCGGATATCTGAGCTGAGTTCGCAGTTTCTGCATCTAAACGAAGCGTTCCTCGGGTTTTTGCTACAGAAGCTCGCGTTGAAGGCCAACTTCTTTCTTGTTCCATAATATTCTCTAACACCTCGGAAGCTTCATTGTGATTCATGGACACAAAATTACCCTTTCCAATGTTATCCACCTTTTCTCTACCTTTATCATTAAGACCTTCATAGAACATAGCAAGTTGTAGAGTAGGTGTATAACCATGGAGCGGACATCTAATTAATTTTTGTTGAAACCTTGTCCATGCTTCTCCCACTGTTTCTCCATCCTCTTGGCAAAATCTTTCAAGCTCGGCTTGATCTTTGAGTCTCATGCTCTTCGGATAAAATCTGTTAAAGAACGCGGCTTGAAGTTCTCTCCAAGAATGAATGGTTCCATGTGGTTGTCTTTCTAGCCAATCGCTAGCTCTTCCGGTCAAGAAAAACGAAAACATATGACAATACAGTTGCTCGCGTGTAATTCCAGGAGTAATGTAGGCATCACAAATCTGCATGAACTTCTGAATCGCTTTTACCGGATCTTGTATTGCTGTACCAGTATAGAGTCCGAAACTTTGGAATTGACTGAGCATACCCGGATCGGGTCTAAATTTGATATTCAGAATCTCAGGAGGGCGGTAACCGATGGGTTGAACATGGAATGGTACATTAAGGCCAGGAAGGTCTTGTTCAACTCGGTTCTGTTGATTATTGAGGTTATTCTGCCCATTACCTCCTCCTGCTGGTAATTGCACACCAGGTGGTGGATCTTGTTGTTGGATCCCTGGTTGGTTATTCTGCACTCCACCAAGGGGTACACCGAGTGGTGGATCTTGGGCTGCCATTACTCTTCTCAAGGCTCTTTCCTCACGAACACGTTTGTTGTAAGGTCTGGAGCTTTTCTCAGGCTCCGACAAAGGAGGCCAAGAATTAAACACTGTGAAACCTGAAAAAGACTAAAGCAAACCACAAGCGTAAATCTGGAAAAATAAAAACTAAACTAAAAACTGAAAAGTAAAAATTAATTAAAAACTACTACTCGAAATAGATAACCCACACGCTAACGAGACACAAGTCCCCGGCAGCGGCGCCAAAAACTTGGTGGTGCCTAGGGTGTGATAAAAATAAGATAAAAATAAGCCAAGTAACTACGCACTCTCACCCTAGACAGGCACAGTACTGCAAGTATTACATGACGTATGCAAGTTTTAGTTAGTAAGTTGAGTTCGTTCTCAGGGACTTAAGTGTGTTAATCGCGTGAGTAGAAATAACGAGTAAAAGTAAATAATTAGGAGACAGTAAATTAAAGCAATTAGATTCGAGATTCAAGAAGTAAACTAATTAAAACTAGGAAAATAAAGACAATAAAATAAAAGATAAGAAATATGAGATGAGAAGTATAGCTCAGGTTTTGCTAGTATGCACTAATCCTTCTAATTCTATCTATAAATTTAGTTAATAAGGGAGAATATTAGCTCTTGGTATACTTAGTCAGGATTCTAAATTCCCATACCTTAGACCTTGAGAGCGACTAAGGGGGCTACGGCACAACCAAGAAGTGTTTTATCTTAGGGTTATCAAACGCCACTAAGGCCCTAAGCAAATACTACAATCCTGGTGATATGGTGGTTAAAACAAACCCTAATGACTATCTAGTTAGAATCATGTTTTGTCAGAACTAATATCGACACTAGACATTATGTGGTGGTTCAATAGTTAAACACCCTGTCAAGGAGACCATCTAACTACTATTAAAACAATCCTAAAGTGATCAGTTCTAGGAAAGACAATAAATCAAAACACATGAACAAATATCAAGTAAGTAGCTAATATCAAATTAAAACATATAATTCCCAAAGAAACTTAGATAGAAGAATTAGAATTCATAGATTATACATTATGCGAAACCCAAGCTATGGGGAGTTTAGTTCATACCTGAAGGAAATAAACTAAAAGAAATTACAAAAGACATCATCTTGCTCTCTACAATAAACTGGAAGAATAAAACCTTAAGAACTAATTACTATGAGGCAAGGATGATTTACAAGTGATATAAGGGTGTATTTATAGGTGTTTAGAAGACCTAATTCGTTTTCTTGAGGAAGAGTTAAGGTATTGGACTTCTAGCCCAACTCAAATTCGTATGGAAATAAAGATAAACACTGCTGGACCGTTTTGAGCATATCTTCTTCGTTATTGTTCGGTTTGAGCTCCATAAGATACCAAAAGAATTGCAACAGAATTATCTTGACCCTGAAGAAGGAAATCACCAGATTCGGCCTATTTCTTAGGTAAAAACGCATATCTTTGGACGTGTATGCAGAATCCCAGATTTAGGCAACTTTCCCTTTTCCATCTTTTTAGCTTTTGTTTCCTTATCTCCAATTACCATGCAAATCTCTTTCCATAAGTTGTAATCTTTGACTTGGACTCTAATTAAGCTCCATAATTATCTTTAAAGCTACACACTAAATAAACAATTAAACCCAATATGCTCTAAAAATAATAATTCTACAAATCAAGACTCAAAATAGGAAAGTGCACTAAAACTCAAGAAAATCGACATTTATGACTTCTAAATCACTAAAAATGATGTCTCATCCTAACATTAATCTATCAAAAATGAGGAGACATCACGGCTATATCACATTTCTTTTGAACTGGAGAGGGAAATGGTGGAGGAGGACAACTTACAATATCATCTTTCCTTTTCGGAATTTCAACAGGCCTCTCCACTTCCTCAACTTCATTATCTTTATTCTTTTCCACCACATCCTTTTCTTTTCTAGTAACCTCTTTCTCTTTCATAACAGGAAAAGGATGTGGAGGAAGATTCTTACCACTTCTGAGAGTCACAACATTACAATCTTCTTTCTATGTAGGATTTTCTGTGTCACTAGGGAGTTGCCCTTGTGGACGCTGATTCAAGCATTTTGTCATTTGTGCAATTTGATCCTCTAACATCTTAATGTGTGCTTCAGAAGCTTGCTGCCTTTGGGCTGACTGTGCATGAAGTGCAATCAAACTTTCTACTGTTTTCTGAAGGTTATTCGCACCTTCTTGTGGTTGAGCAGGTAAGGCTTTCTGGTTCATGGTTTCATTATAATTGTCTTGAGGAGGTTGTCTCTGAACATAGTTTCCTTGATTCTGTCCCCCTTGATAGTTATTCTGAGGTCTTTTATTATAGTTGTTACCTTGGGGACGCGGCTGATACGCGTATGTCGGATTTGCTGCCCCATTAGGATTTGTATACTGAAACCCAGGATGGTTTCTGTTAGGTTGATATCCATTACCATTCGAATTGAAATTTCCTATGTTGGAGACAAACATCACGGACTCTTGATTATTCTGACAAATCTCCCATACATGATCATTCACACCACTATACTCACATCCATACACTTCTTGTGCAGCGTTCACTTCAACCCTTTTACTCGAAAAACCTTCTCTCACAGCTAACGTAAGTTGCTTCAATTGTTGTTCTAAGGTGGTTTGTATTTTGTTCTCTAAGGAGGTGAACTTCTCTTCAATGTTGATGTTATCAACTCCCCCTTTAACTGGTGTTCTTACATTATTCCACCCCACTTCATTAGTTACTGTTCTATCCAAAATAACCCTCGCGTAAAGGGGTAAAATCTGCAAAAACGCACCACCACATAATAAATCTAAATCTTTCCTTGATTGCCCATCAAGACTGTTATAAAAAATCTTCAATTTTTGTTGTTCTGAAAGGTCATGATTGGGGACTCTTCGTAAGCAATTCTGGAATCTCGACCAACTTCTTGTCGGAAATGTGTTAACTCGAGTTGAGCATCTAATCTCATGTTAGATAGATAGTATCTGTCGAAAAACGCAGCCTGTAACTGTTCCCAATTAGTAATCTTTCCTGGTTCTTGTGAATCATGCCAATCATTCGCCCTATCTATCACGAAAAATCTGAATGTAGCAAAATACATTAGCTCTTTTGTTACTCCTTGAGTGATGTACGAATCGCAGATTTGCATAAATTTTTGTACTGCGTGGATAGGATCTTCTCCGGGTTTGCCTAAAAAATTCCCAAAATTCTGGAATTGAGCTAACATACCCGAATCTGGATGGAATCTCAGAAAATCAATATTAGCTGGGCCAATCCCTAGAGGAGGAGCAAGGAATGGTTCTTATGCTGGACCGGTAAGGAACTATGGATCAGCTACTTGGACTTGAACTGGAGGATTAGGAATAATTGGTGGCACTATTGGCTGACCATTCGCGTCTAGCTGAACTCCTGGTTCAAGATTGTTGTGGAGATTAAGATTTTCCATTTCGTGAGCTAGTCTTTCTTATTCTTGTGCTTCTTGTTCTTTCCTTCTCTTGTTAGCAAGTCTGACTAATGATTCAGGATTATCAAGGATCGGAGGTAATGTCTCAAGATCCTTAAAGAGTCTCCTTCGCATACACCAAACCTAAAAACCTGAAAAAGATGAACAAACAAAGCGTAAAACTGAAAAATAAAAATGCAACTAACACTAAAGGATAAACAACGGGGTCACACGCTACCGTCCCCAGCAGCGCCGCCAAAAACTTGGTGGTCCTTTGTGTGTTCTAGAAAAATGAAAATAAAGATAAGAGAACCACAACCGCAAGTGTATGGTTGTCCCAAGTAATATAGGTGATAATACAGATTCGTTCTCAGGGACGGAATGGTTGACTCTAATGCTTATCCAATAGTAGTTAATTGCACGTGAAAACAAGTTAATGATTTTTAGAATGGTTGTTTTGGTTTTCTAATACTAAGAAAATAAAGTAAAATACTAAATTAATGCAAATAATTAACTAGACGCAAGAAAATAAAGGGTTTACGCAAGATGGGAAAGGCAGTACTTAAGAGACGCAAGAGTTTCACCTAATTATCATTCACTTCATGTATTGTTTAAGGGACAAATTGGTAAACTTGTATTGGTCGGGATTCAGAATTCTCCTTACCCCCGTCAGGGCGGACTAAGGAGCTACTCTCAAGTGCTACAAGCCCCATCAGGGTGATTATAGTCCACTCTCAAGTGATTAAGTCTAATTTACCCAATAGGCCATATGTTTAATTAAGCCCGCCAGAGTCTCTAATTTCTAACCTACATTCATTAGCTAGTTCTGTACTCAGACCCCCCGTCAAGGTGATCCAATCGCCACTAATTGGAATAGCCTAAATAGTAAGTCCTAATATTGAGTCGCGAATTCAATAAAAGTAAATAAAATCAAATTAAAGAAAACTACAATTTACCCAATTTGATTTCAATTATTAAAATCCCAAATCCAAACACATGAAATAAAATCAAATTGGGTTTAACCCATTATGCGTTCTCAAGCACTTAATGAAATTAGCTCTTGCTAATGCGAAAAACTAAATTAAAAGAAATAAAAATACTCATATTGTTTTACAAAAAGAAATAAAAGAGAAACCTAATTCGGAATTAGATTGGCTGCGATTTGGAGATATAGACAGTCTTCAGCTCTGTAGCTTTCTCCGCTTCCATGTCTTGACTTCTCTCTGATGCTTTGACTTGTAAAAAGTGAATTATATGAAAATAGAAGTCAAAAGCCTTATTTATACTCTCAAATTCGGACTTGGACCTCAGGTTAATGTTTAAATGAAATAATAAAGGCCCAAGTCCATTATCTTAGCCCAAAATCCTGTAACTGCTGCACCACCTCCACTAAATCAGTTGTGGCCGGTTTGTTTCAACTCGGATTGACCTCATTCTAGTTGCTAAAGTTCTGTTACTCAATGGGGCACAACTTCTATTCAAAGGTCAGCGGCTAAATCTACTCTTAGGTGGCTAGAAATCAACAATCTTTATCAGTTTTCCAGATTTGTAGCTTTAAAATATCAATTCATTCGGGATTTGTCTTCATGCTTTGACTCCATATCACGATCTTTGACTTTATTCTCGGATTCTCCTCCTAGCTAGTATTCAAAACCTACAAACTTTTCACTAAAATACACAATATTTCGCGCAAAAGTTTAATAAATTAAAAATACTAGAAATTAAAGAGGAAAATAGAATCATTGCATATTTAGCCCAAAATTTTATCAAAATAGTCGAATAAACACCAAAAATGATGTCTCCTAAGGGTATAAAATTAGAACATTTAGGGAGACACCAATCACCTCCTCAAAGATCAACTGTGCCACATCCACCTCTTCTCCTCTCAAAATACAATTCAACAAGATAGCGTTCTTTTTACTTACGTCCCAAATTCTTGTGTTTCCAAAGACATTAGGGATAAGGAAATTGTGCCAAATTCTAGCATCCGGTTGAAGATATTTGTAAGGCCAAGGTGCCTTCAATTCTCCCTTATGTAATTGCTTTTTCTCCTTGTCTAAGAAAAGCTCAAAAAGTAAATTTCAATAGAATATTTTTTTGTCTATCCACCGCTTCTCTATACTTGCATGGTCCAAGCAATTTCTTAAACTGGAAGTGGTTTCTAATCTCTTCAATTGTAAAAGGAACTAACTTTCCTCTAACTGGAACACAACCTTCACTATCTCGGCTAAAGAGGCCTAAATAGAAATCTGAAATTAACTTATGACATAAATCAGAACGTCTTACCATGAATATAGACCAACCCAATCTTTCACCAATCTCCAAGAATCTCTTTTACTCTCCTTTACCAACTTCTTCATCAAATACTCTCTCATAAGCAAAAGATAGTTCCATTAATGGTTTCTCTGCATAAGCTATCATGGCCTTTGGAGCTTTCTCTTTCTCTTCTTCGGGTGTAGGACCTTTGAATTGGAGAGGTTGTGTTGTCTTCTTCACAAAAAGTGGAACCTTTTTGCCCATTGAATTAAACGCATCTAGCTCACCTCTCTTTACAATATCTATCTTACCCTTTGTGTTAGAACTAGAACTTTTCTCACTTGATTTCTTCTCAATAGAACCCAATACCTTGCTTTTATTCATCTCCCTCTTAGTAGATAATGTCTCTGTTCTTTTAGTCATCTCAATTAACCTCCAACTCAAAGCTTTAACCACTCTTGAAATTTGAAACTCTTGATTATTGGTTGAACAAGCTTTTTTTGGGTTAGTAAAGGTGTTTTGATGATGATTCTCTATATGGGTAAGATGGATTCTTGATGGATTGGTATGGATCTAAGAAATTGTTGGATGAATTTCTGAAATTTAAGCTTTTGATTCTTGGATTCAATGTGTTTTGGTAAGATTTGGGTGGTTGAATCTTCTTTGTAATGATGTGGAGAGAAGATTTAATGTGTTTTTATGGTGATTGGGTAGTATTTTGATGTTTGGGGAAGGTTTGATGAAGCTTTAATGAAGTTGGGAGAGGTCTGGAGAAAAAAAGAGAGGCTTAAGGATTGTAAAATTCGTAGTAGACTAACCTTCCTCTTCTTTATAACCAAAAAAACTTGAAATTTTCTCTCTCTAGCGGTGCGGACCGGCTTACCGGTGGTATGGCCGGGTAGCCGGTGAGCTGCTCTTTGAAAAATCTTCCTTCGGCAAAAAACCTGATTTTGAACCCGAGGCTACCCCTTTTTGTCTGACCGGGTTACCGGTGGTGTGACCGGGTACCCGGTGCGCAATTTTTCAAACATACACCTCTCGGCAAAGAACCAGTGGTGTGTACCTGTGGGCACCCCTTTTTGACCCACCAGCTTAGCGGTGGGCAGGTCAGAATATGCCTAAAAATTTCGTTTTTCCTCCCTAACTCGATTTCTTTAATACCTGAACACCAAAAACACTAATACCTTTCTCAAATATGCAATATCTACTAAAAACAACTAAACTAAACATGAATTAAAAACATAAAGACATAAAAATTGCGGGTTGTCTCCCGTAAAACACTTTTATTTGACGTCTTTTAATGTTAGAAGCGTTACCTCTATCAAGATTTGCAAATATAGCCTCCCCAGCAACGAGCAAGGCTATGAACGTCTACTTCCGCTTGATGCCCTTCTTAGGCCTGATTTCTATCACCTTAGCTGAAACAACTTTAGTGACTATGAATGGTCCCATCCACGAGTCTTGATACCTCGTGGCCTATTCTCTGGTTTGTGGGCTTTCCATAGAACTTCATGGCCGACCCCAAACTCAATCTTTGGCTCAGTATCCACAGGTTCTTCGTGGATCTTCTCTTTAGTGACTTTGTGATGTGAAAGGCTGTGGATGATAGGAACGGTGGGATCTGACTTCCTTGGCTTCTTACCCCAGTCATAGAATGTCTTGGATACGTTCTTAGCATGAAGAGTAATGGAACCTTCTTGGAAGTTGATTATGCTCTGACTTGTGCCCATGAAAGGCCTTCCAAGTATGATGGGATCCTGCTTATTTGCATCGAAATCAAGTGTAACAAAGTTAGTAGGGATGGTGATATTACCTGATCGGACAAGAACGTCCTCCACCGTTCCCCATGTCTTGGTAACCGAGTTGTCAGCAAACTGCAACTTCACTAGAGCTTTCTCTGATTTCTGAAGTCCAAGTCTCTCGAACACGGTCTTTATCATGAGATTCACACCTGAACCCACATCACACATAGCTTTCACCTTGAGCATACAATTTATTTGAATAGGAGGATTAAAGCTTCCAGGATCTTTGAGCTTCAATGGTAACTCTTTTTCAATTCTTCTTGAGACTCTCACAGTCTCTTTCTTGGCTTCTACACTCGCTTCTTTCTCTAGAATAATTTGCGTAAAAACTTGTTGTGGTGTAAGCCCTTTCTTCGCAATCTCAAGCATTTGGGCGTTGATATTCTCAGGAGTGTACGCCTCTACAAATATCTTGAGTTCAATGTCACTCTTCGGATTTGTATCAGGAATGGTTGTTGACACAGTTTGAACAACTGGTGGCAATTCCACCTTCTCTTCTTCTTTCTTTTCTTGCACAACAGGTGCAACTTCTACTTTCTCTTTTGAGGCTTCTTCCTCTTTTTCTTTAGCTCTCTCAGCTTGTAACTCCATAACCGATCTAATCTGTCTTCCATATCTTTCGGAAGCTGTATAAATTCGGATTTTTCTGAATCTTTATCCTCATCATCTTCTGAATAGTTAGAGTCCACGGGCCTAGACTTGGTTGGTTCTTCTTCAGTACTAGGAACTTCCAGGGCACTTTCGGCAGCATGCGGTACTTCCTTATTTTCTTCAATCTCAAGGCAAATAGCCTTGCAAGCTTCGAACCCAACATTGTCATCACCTCCTTCGATAGCCTTCATTTCTTTTGCTTCCATAATATTAGTAAGAACTTTATTCATTCGTTCTACTTGCATACCTAAAATATGAACTGAAGCTTCTTGTTCTCTTAACTTATTGTTCCGCGAATGCATATTAGTGGTCATAAGATCCATAAAATTCTTCAATTGTTGATCACCCACAACTCCTTCTTGAGGATACTGTGGTAGGGCCTTCTGAGCTAGAGTATCAGTATATGCGTCATTAACAGGTTGTTATGGAGGAGCATGTCGATTATAATTCTATTTTCCTTGATATGGAGCTTGACCTCTTGGTTGGAAAGAATTATTCTGGGGACGAGGTTGATAATGACCAGGATTAGCGCCCCCCCTGTGGATTTGAATATTGCATACCCGGACGATTCCTGTTACCAAATTGATAATTTCCTCGGTTGGATATGAGATAAACAGATGCTGGATTTCCTTCGCACTCTTCCCATGTATGATTCGTGACCCCACACTGTTGACAACCTTGTGCTTCTTGCACTACGTTTGTTGCGGCTAAATTCTTTTGCATCTCAAGATCAATCTCTTTGATTTGATTTTCTAATGCGGACAATTGAGCTGAGTGTGCAGTATCTGCATCTAATCGAAGCGTACCTTTGGCATTTGTAATAGGAGCTCGCGAAAGTGGCCAACTCCTTTCTGTTTCAATAATGTTTTCCATACCTTCGGCGGCTTTTGCAGGATTCATGGACACAAAATTTCCTTTTCCAAGTTTGTCTACCTTCAGTCTACTTTATCTATTGATTCCTTGATAAATATAGCTAATTGTAAAGACGAGGTGTAACCACGGATTGGACATCTAGCTAACTTCTGTTGAAACCTTGTCCATGCATCTCCTACTTCTTCTCCATTCTCTTGACAAAACTTCGCAAGCTCGCTTTGGTCTTTGAGTCTCATACTCTTCGGATAAAAACGATTAAAAATGCGGCTTGAAATTCTGCCCATGTACCTGGTGGTTGCCTATCTATCCACTCATCAGCTTTACCGGTCAGGAAGAACGAAAACATGTGACAATAGAGTTGCTCGCGTGTAATGCCTGGAGTAACATAGCCATCACAAATCTGGATGAACTTCTGAATCACTCTTACCGGATCTTAAACTGTTGCACCACTATAGAGTCCGAAACTCTGAAATTGACTGAGCATGCCCAGATCAGGCTTAAATTTGATATTCTAGATCTCTGGAGGACGATAACCTAATGGTTGAACATGAAACGGTGCTCCCAAGCCTGCGAGGTCTTGCTCAACTCTGTTCTGATTATTGTTGTTTCCATTACCTCCTGGTGGTAGTTTTTGTTGGCCCATAGGTCCAAGTGGTGGAACTATAAGAATAATTGGTGGATCTACTCCATGCTGATTTTCTGCCATAGCTCTTCTTTGGATTCTTTCTTCTCGGATACGTCTGTTATAAGTTGTGAAGCTCCTTTCGGGCTCCGGGAGAGGAGGACAAAGATGAAACACTGTTGAAACCTAAAAAAGACTAAAGCAAACCAACAAGCATAAATCTGGAAAAATAAAAATAAAAACTAAAAAATAAAAATTAACTAAAAACTACTACTCGAAATAGATAACCCACACGCTAACGAGACACAAGTCCCCGGCAGCGGCGCCAAAAACTTGGTGATGCCTAGGGTGTGATAAAATAATGTAATAAAAGATAGATAACCGATGCACAATTCACCCTAGACAAGCACAGTACTGCAAGTATTACAGGACGTATGCAAGTTTTAATGATAGGTTGAATTCGTTTTCAGGGACTTAGTGTGTTACACGAATGAGCAAACAATTAAGAGTAATAAGTAATTAATTAAAAGACGGAAAATAAAGATGAATAAATTGAGAGATGATTAATTAAACTAATTAAAAGTAAAGACAATAAATAAATACGAGCGAATATGAGATGAGAGATATACATTAGGTTTTGCTAGTATGCACTACTCCTTCTAATTCTTTCTATCAAATTCTAGTTAATAAGGGGGATAATAGCTCTTAGATACTTAGTCAAGATTCTAAATTCCCATACCTTAGACCTTGAGAGCGACTAAGGGGGCTACGACACAACCACGAGGCAGTCTAAACTATGGGTTATCAAGCGCTACCAAGGCCCTAAGAAATACAATTCCTTCAATTGGTGATATGGTGATTAAAACAAACCCTAGTGACTATCTAGTTAGAATCGCTGTTGCCAGGACCAATATCGGACACTAGACGTTATGTGTTAGTTCAATAATTAGACACCCCTTCTGGGCGACCATCTAACTACTATTAAGTAAGCCTAAAGTGATCAGGTTTAGGATAGGTAATAATTCAAAACACATAAACAAATATATGAGTAAGAAACTAAATATCAAATTAAAACATATGATTCCCAAAGAAACTTAGATAGAAAGAAAATAGAATTCATAGATTATACATAATGCAAAACCCAAGCTATGTGAAAATTAGTTCATACCTGAAAGAAATAAACTAAAAGATTGATACAAAGAATTCATCTTGCTCTCTTCAATAACTCTAATGATATAAAACCTAAGGACTAATTAATGGGAGGCAAATATAACTTTACAAGGGTCAAAGGGTGTATTTATAGGTGTTTAGAAGACCTAATTCGTTTTCTTTGAGTGGAAGACAAGTAACTTGGACTCCAAGCCCAACTCAAATTCGTAACCCTAAAATATAGAAAACGTAATAATATGCCGTTGTTTTGTTTTGGCCGTAACAACTTCAATACTTATCCGTTTGATGTGTTCCAGTAGTCGAAACTGATCTTCTCGGAAAGCTCTTTAACTTTTCTTGAGACCATTATTCCAAATTCCTATCCAATCGTGAGTTATGATCACTTATATGGTCGTAGGTGCTGGAATTCAGATTTATTTGGAAACTTTATCTTTTCATATCTTATTTTTTCCTTTCTTTTCTCCAATTTCCATGTATATCTTCTTTCCTTTATCTCTCAGAATTTACTTGGCATCTATTTAATCTCCATATATATCTTTAAAGCTTCACACTAAATAAATAATTAAACCAAATAGGCTCTAAATATAATAATTCATTAAATCAAGACTAGAAATAGGAAAGTGCACTAATATATGTGAAAATCGAGTATTTAGACTTCTAAAACACTAAAAATGATGTCTCCACTTACTATTAAATCATCACAAATAGAGAGACATCAATGGTTGAGCTTTAAGCCTACCCGGATGGGAGTTATAGTGCTATCGAATCCCGACAAGTGTGAACATAACCACTCACCCTTATCAATAACAATATTAATTAACGGCATAAGAAATTACTAGCTATTCCTCAAGTAACCATCTCATATTAGTTCATCCTCTTTAATTTACTTATTTGTTTATCTCATTTCTTAGTTAAGTTCTTATTGCATTTACTCAACTCATTAGTTTCTCATTTACTTTTGAAAACCCAATAAACATTTCCCTATTTGAACTCTTTAATATTTCTTTATTTCTATTACAAACTTCACGCGTTTACACTGGTTTCAAACATCATTAGTCTCACATATAATCCTTGTGGAAAAACATAACCCTTCTTATCACTTTTACTTGTCTTCTATCTGTACACTGCGGAGCATTACCCCATTTCTATTATTGCTTTATTTTATATAACACACTGGGCGACAACAAATAAAATGGTGCCGTTCTATTGTAAAAGTGTCTAGTTTGTTATCTATTTTACGACATTTTTGTGTTTTTGTCTCTTCTCATATTTACAGGTTTTGGTGTATGTATCGGATCACAAGAAGCTATTTCGAGACCAAAGAAAGAGAGAAAGAGAAATAAAAGTGCAAGTATTAATGGCTAATCTTAACCCACTGCCTAGTTTTGAAGCCAATGAGAATCAAAATAACCAACCTTAATGAGTTAATCCACTTGAGGGGGTTCAAAATAATATTCCGCAGGGAGCAAACTTGAATGGATCCAATCTACCAAATTGACTTAATCATCAAATGAAGGCATCCCTGAACCGGGAGTGCCATTTCGTGTTCGACCTTTGGGGATTCGCCATCCAACTATTGAAGCTGCATGTTTTAAGCCTGATATGTGTATGTTGAATCAATTCCTTAGTTGTGGGAATTGCAGTGGAGCTGCTCACCAAGATGCGATACATGCTATTTAGAAGTTCATGCAGATATGTGATGCTTACATTACTCAAGGCATGACAAGGGAGCAAATGTATTACTTTATGTTCCAATTTTTCTTGACTGGGGGAGTGAGTGAGTGGCTTGATAGACAACCATCTAAGACGATCCCTGATTGGAATTCACTTCAAGCAAGGAATTTGATATAAACTATCCATAAAATATGAGGATGACAGACCAAGAAGAACTTGCCTATTTCATGAAAGGCGTCATGGACTAGATTTCAACAACAATTGACAAAGTGCCATCTTCATGGGTACACTATTCTAATGCAACTATCGATGTTTTATAAAAGGCTTGATGGAAGTTCAAGGCTATGAGTTGATAATGTTGGTGGTGGTGGTGGTTTTGTTTCAATGGATCCTACTCAGGCCGCACAAGAAATGCAAAAAATCATTGACACTGAAAGAAGTTGGCCCATTCCGCAGTACATAGAGGTATTCTCCACATTAGAGAATCAAATAAAGAATTTGGCTATCGTCGTGAAGGAAGGATTCCAAAATAAACAGAATGAAGTGAAAGTTGTTTAAGAATCCTTTGGGTGTTCTAATTGTGGTTCTAATGATCATATTTTAGAGAAGTGTCGAGGTAACCCTTAAATCCCTCGCGTTTATATCTAATCGAGGTAACAACTATGTAGATAATCATAGATATATGCAACCTAACCACAATTATCTCGGGTTCAACTATTCAGATCTCAATGGGAGGCAAATCAAGACAATTATCAACAACGCCTCCAAGGACAAAAGTTTCAGCAAAGAACTTAAAATCAATTCCAAGGAGGCCAAAGACCCGTTCAAGATGCCTATTCTAAGAGTCTCACACAAAAAGAAATTCATGAGTATCCACAAGAAGGTATCTCAAATGCCATTGTACAAACTTTAAACTCATTCATGACAATGACTCAGGAGAATTTGAAGTCCAATTAAGAGATGTGGAAATCCAACAATGATAAAATCAAATAACCACTCTGTGGAATTGAAAATGCTTGAAAACCAGGTATCCCAGATTACTAACCATCTTAACACGAGACCACATGGTCAACTACCGAGCAGTACTAAGAACCCACTTAAGAATGAGGATTGTAACCCAATTTCTTTGAGAAGTGGGAATTAGTTTCCCCCATATTTTCCAAAGATGAAAGATAAAGAGTCAACCTCCATGCCTAAAGAAGTAGAAGAAGTTATTACAGAGGTTGAATAAGAAGTGATTGAGCTGGTGATCGTGAAAGATAATGTTGAGAAGATACCGTTGGTTCATAAAAAGAAGAAAGAAATTGTTAGTGAGAATCGCATCCCCCACCTTTCCTTCACGTGTCCAAGATAAGGACAATGATAAAGAATACAAGAAGTTCATAGACATGGTGAAGAAGTTGCATAACAATTTGCCGTTTGTGGAAGTCATTCAAGGGATGCCAAAGTATCCAAAGTTTATGAAGGAGGTAATTTCCAACAAAAGTAAGTATTTTGAGGGGGAGATTATTGGTCTACCAGAGGAGTGTAGTGCGATACGCCAAAATAAGTTGCCTCCAAAACTAAAGGATCCTGGAATTTTTATAATTACAATTTCCATTGGTGAGAGGTGGACCAGGAAAGCTTTATGTAAATTGGCCTCAAGTATCGATATGATGCCCAAGTCAATATTCGAGAAGTTGAATATTGGGTAAGCAATAGTGATGTCTCAATATTTGTGATATATTAATCTTGGTTTGAGACATAATTTTAGGTGTATTTGATTAATTTTTAAGGGATTTTCCCCCATTATTAGATTATTTCTTAATTCGTGTTTGGATTTGAAAATTTATTACTTTTAGAACACATTTGGTATAATTTGTGTGTTAATGTGAAACACTTAAGGTTTATGGAATATAATTAGATGCCAATCAATTCCAAGGATTTAAGAAAAGAAGATCTATGAGAGGTCAGGAGATAAAAGAAAACAAAGTTGAAATAGGAAAGGAAAAGCTGCCAAATAAAGTTGCCAAATTTGAAGTGACGCACACTAAGGCGAAGATAACTAGAGATTGTCTGCGATTTGTGAAGATCCTTTAAATAGTTAGATAGATATTTTTGGTGCGGTCGTTTTGATATAAAGTGCGCAAAATTTGGCCCAGTAACAAAGGAGATAGGACCAAATCATTGAAGCAGTGTTTATCCCGTCCTATATTTTAGGAAACGAATTTGAATTGGACTTGGACTCCAATTACTTGCCTTCCACTCCAAGCTTTTTACCTAGGGTTAGAAAACACCTATAAATACACCTTCTTATCATTTTAAACATGTCCTTGCTCAGTTCTAAGCCATAGCTTAGTCCTTGCCCATTCCTTGCTTAGTTATTAATTCATATTACTCTTAGAAGTCATCCATGGAGCAAGTAAACAGTATGTATATTTATTTTAGTTTATTTCTTACCTACATGAACTAAATTTCCCATATCTTGGAGTTTTCATATGTATAATATTTGAATTCTATTTCCTTCTATCTAAGTTTGTTTGGAAAAACCTTTTTAAATCGATTGAGCTTCTTAACCTTTATATCTTTTTATGTGATTTGATATATTGACTGTAGTTCTTTATAGTGCACTAGTGTCGCCTAGGGTGAGATAAAAATAAGATAATAAAGATGGATAAACGATGCACTCACACCCTAGACTGAACACGTTACTCACTGTTGTATCACAGGACATATTAAAGTTTTAATGATAAATAAAGATTCGTACTTAGGGACTTAGTGTGTTATACGAATGGGTAAATGGAACAGTGTAGTAATTAATAATTAGATACATGAAATTAAATAAAGATTATTGATGATAAGATTAATGATTAATTAAATTAAACTAAAGACAATAAAATAAATTACGAGAGAATAAGATGAGAAAGTATAGCTCAGGTTTTGCTAGTATGCAATAATCCTTCTATTTATTCTACTAGTTAATAAGTGATTAAAGCTCTTAGATAAGTATCCAGGATTCTATATTCCTCTTAACCCTCTTTCGAGTGGACTTAAGAGGCGACCTAACAATTACCAGGGGACTTAACTAAGGTGGTCCTATGCCACTAGGTTCTTAGATGAGGGGACCCTGCAGATAATGATTAGTTATTAAGTAACAAACCCTAATGAATATCTAGCTAGGAAAGCCCTTCCGTATCACTACCGCACACTAGACGCTTATGTGGTGTTTCAACAATTAGACACCCCTTCCGGGTGTCCATTTAACTACTATTAGCTCATCCGTAATTTGATCAGGATTAAGATAGACTAATAAATCAAATCACATAAAACAAATATATAGTTAAGAAGATATAATCAATTTGAAATAGTTTTTCAAAACAAACTTAGATAGAGGAAAAATAGAATTCAAAGATATACATATGCAAAACCCAAGCTATGAAAAACTAGTTCATACTAGAAAGAAATAAACTAAAATAAAGATATATATTTTCAACTTGCTTCTCTTGAATGACTAAAGATTGACTAAGGTTTAGAACTGAGCGAGGACATGTTTACAATAGTTAAAGGGTGTATTTATAGGTGTTTAGGAAGCCCTAGGCCGAATTTCTTGGAGTATAAGGCAAGCAATTGGACTTCTTTTCCAAATCAAATTCGTTTCCTAAAATATAGGAGATAAGGCAAACTGATGTTGTCTTGTTTTGGCCGTAACTTTTTCAATATGCTCCGTCAAAAAGATCTACACTTTTACTTTTTATTGCATCTCCAAATACCGAGCCAATTTTAAGTTATATTCACTTTAGTGGACGTGGCTACGAAATTTCAGATTTACTTGGTAGCTTTTCCTTTCTATTTAATCTCTACTTCCTTTTATGTCCAATTTCCATCCATATCTTCTTTTCATTATCTCTTTAGAATTGATTTGACATCTAATTAATTACCATATATCTTTAAAGCTTAACATTAACAAACAGATTAAACCAAATATGCTTTAAAAATAATAATTCATTAAATCAAGAGAAGAAATAGGAAAATATTAAAATATGACTAAAAATATAATATTAATTGACCATAAACTCCTATTATGATGTCTCCAACCTAGATTAATTCATCACAAATAGGGAGACATCATGCACGAGTATAGACTACCCCATTAATAGCAGTTGGATAGTCACCCGGAAGGGGTGTCTAATTGCTGAAACACCACATAAACGTCTAGTGTGCGAACTGTCCTGACGGGCTTGCCTAACTAGATAGTTATTAGGGGTTGAGATTAAACACCGATCATTGCGTAGGGTCTACTTGCCCAAGTCCCCTAGTATTTGTTAGGTATCCACCTAAGTCCACCCGAAAAGGGTTAGGAGGAATATAGAATCCTAACTACTTACTCTAAGAGCTTCGATCATCCTTATAACTAGTAGAATAAATAGAAGGATAAGTGCATATACGCAAGCTTGCGTTATATATATCATCTCATTATTACGTATTTAATTTATTTTCATTAGAGTAAATGCCTCTGGTACTCCCTAAAATATGGCCGAATTAACAGTTTTCCCCCCACTGTATTTGTGGTACCGGATGCCCCTTTAATTTCATTTTCGTGACTGGATGCCCCTTAACAAAATATGCGCCATTTAAATTTAACGAAAATGTAAACAGACCCCCCCATAATGGATGCCCCTTTCGGGATTCCCCTTTCGTGATATTTAATATAGTTATTTTTTATATTTAAATGGCCATATGTTGAGGGGCATCCACTTACTCGATAAATAAATAGGCGCCATTTAATCTCTCCAGAGTTACGAAAATGAATCTTAAGGGGCATCCAGTCACGAAAATGAAACTTAAGGGGCATCCAGTCACGAAAATAAAACTTAAGGAGAATCCGGTCACGTAAATGAAATTTAAGGGACATCCAGTACCAAAAATACAGTAGAGGATAAACTGTCAAGTCGGCCATAGTTTAGGGGGTAGTGGATGTATTTACTCTTTTCATTATTAGTTTAATTAATTATCTTTTCACAGTTTCTCATCTTTATTTATTGTCTTTATTTCAAGAAACTATTTTTTACCACGCTTTCCTTTCTAATCCACAATTCTATCACACTAAGTCCTTACGAACGAATCTTACTTATTATTAAACTTGCATACGATCTGTGATATTTGCAATGAGTTTCTTGATTTGGTTTAGGGTGGTATTTCTTATCTTTATTTGTCATTATTTTATCACACCCTTACCAGCAACCAAGTTTTTGGTGCAGCTGTTGGGGACTTGTGTCTGGTTAATGTGTGTGGTTAGTTTTAGTGTAGTAGTATTTGTTGTTTTTTAGATTTACGCGTACTTTTTTGTTTTTGTGTCATTCATGTTCTGATGTATGCTCGAGAATCGCGAAGATTTAATTAGGGCTTACAACAAACATAAAAGGGAAGAAAAGAGACAAAGAGATGCCATGTCTGTAGTAGAGAATAATTTAGTTCCACCCGAGGGAGATAAGCTCAACAATAATAACAATCAACAAATACCTATCCCTCAGGTAATAGCACCACAAGGAGGAAATCCCAGGAATAATCAACGTCGCGAACAAGATCTCCCAGGCTTAGGAGCACCTTTTCGAGTTCAACCATTAGGGTATCGTCCTCCAATGAACCAAGTTATAAAGTTTAGGCTAGAACAGGGTATGCTTAGTCAATTTGCAAGCTATGTACGCTATAATGGTGTAGCGATTCAAGATCCGGTAAGAGCGATTCAGAAGTTTATGCAGATTTGTGATGCTTACATTACTCCAGGCATTACACACGAGCAACTGTATTGCCATATGTTTTCGTTTTTCTTGACCAGAAGTGCTGGAAATTGGCTAGATAGATAACAACGAAACAAAATTAATACTTGGGATGTACTACAAGCTGCATTCTTTAATGTTACTATTTGAGGAGTATGAGATTAAAAGATCAGATGGAGCTTGCTAGTTTTTACCAAGACAATGATACGGAAGTAGGAAATGCATGGACAAGGTTTCAACAGAAGTTAGCAAGATGTCCACTCCATGGTAACACTCCATCTTTACAATTAGCGATGTTTTATCAAGGTATTGATGCATAAAGTACATTGAGGGTTGATAATCTTGGAAGAGGAGGATTTGTGTACATGGATCCTACATAAGTTGCAGAAGGTATGAAACATATTATTGAAACAAAAAGGAGATGGCCAATTGAACGAGCACCTATCTTAAATACCAAAGGCACACTTCGATTAGGAGCTAAAATAGCAGCACTGGAAAATCAAGATAAGCAGATGAAACTCGAAATGAACCAGCAGCGTCAATATCCAGCTGCAACAAATGTAGTGCAAGAAGCATAAAATTGTTCACGTTGCGAAGTACCTAATTATACATGTGAAGAGTGTGGAGGAAATCCAGCATCTGTATACTTCATATCAAATCGAGGGAATTACCAATTTGGTAATAAAAATAATATGGCGATGCAGTATTCAAATCCTCAAGGGGCCGCGGATGTCTCCCTATTTGTGATATATAATAATCTAGGTTGGAGACATCATTTTACGTGTATTTGATTAATTAAATATGAATTTTTACTCGTATTTTGATAATTTCCTATTTCTTGTCTTGAGTTGATGATTTATTACTTTTAGAGAATATATGGTTTAATTTGTGTGTTAATGTGAAGCTATTAAGGTTTATGGAATATAATTACATACCAAATAAATTCTAAAGAGATAAGGAAAGAAGATATGGATGGAATCAATAGATAAAAGGAAGTATAGATAAAATAGGAAAGGAAAAGTTATCAAGTAAATCTGAAAGGTTTAATTTGTGTGTTAATGTGAAGCTATTAAGTTTTATGGAATACAATTACATACCAAATAAGTTCTAAAGAGATAAGGAAAGAAGATATGGAAGGAATCAATATGTAAAAGGAAGTATAGATAAAATAGGAAAGGAAAAGTTATCAAGTAAATCTGAAATTCTATAGCTACGTCCACTAAAGTGAAGATAACTTCAAATCACAAACGAATTTGGATGAGACATTAAAGAGTTTGATATATCTTTTTGCCATGGTCTTTTCGATATAAAGTGGGTGAAAATCAGCCCAATAACGAAGGAGATATGATCAAAATAGTGAGCAATGTTTATCATGTCCTATATTTTAGGAAACGAATCTGAATTGGAAAAGGATTCCAATTATTTGCTTCCTGCTCCAAGATTTTGACCTAGGGTCTTCTAAACACCTATAAATACACTCTCTCATTATTGTAAAGATATTCTTGGACAATCCTCTAAGATCCTTACACAGTCCTTGGACCCTTGGTTAGTCCCTAATCACCTAAAGACCAACATGAAGCTTAGATCAAGAGAGAAGAAGAGAAGAAGGAGCTCGAAAGATGTTCATGCCATTCCAACCCTTCCCGTTTGTAAACCAAATAAATATTTTAGTGTCTTTGCGTATTATTTCACCAACTATTTCTAGTCCGCTTAGTAATTACACTATTTATAAGCTAACTTTCGTAATTCCTGAGCTCGATATTTGTCTTACTTACTCATTACTTGCAAACGATCCGTTCACTTGTGGAGAGTTTATCGTGGTAATATAAGGTGTTAGTTCTTTTATTTATATCTATTATTTTATAACACTTTTCCCTCACCAAGTTTTTGGTGCCGCTTCCGGGGACTACATCGTTAGTTTGGTGTTTTAACATAGTGTATTAGTTTTGGTTATTCTATTTAACGCTTTTTTTGTTTTTGTTTTTGTTTTTTTTCATATTTTTAGATGGAGAATTAACGGTTAGAGCAAGGTCTTCCTGGCCCATTCTGAGTGCAACCCATAGGGATTCGCCCTCCAGCTATTCAAGTCGTTCGATTCAAGCCCAATCCTGACTTGATTAATCAATCGCGAGCTATGGGAAATATAGTGGTGCTACACATCAAGATCCGGTCCGAATTGTTCAGAAAATCATGCAATTCTATGATGCCTACATTACTGAAGGTGTCACGCAAGAGCAGATGTATTATTTAATGTTTAAATTCTTCTTGACTGGGAAAGAAAGCGATTGGTTATATGATAAACCTCCCGAGCTAATAAAAAATTGGGACAAGCTTCAACCAAGATTCCTTGATCGATATTATCCTACAAGTATGAGAGTGACGGAACAATTGGAGTGTATGAATTTCTTATAAGAAGCCGAAGAGAGTGTTGGTGAAGCATGGACTAGATTTCATAGAAAGTTGGCAAGATGTCCACTACACAGATACACGCCAGAATTACAATTAGCCATGTTCTATAAAGTACTCAATGCAGAGTCAAGGTTAAGAGTAATAATCTAGGTCGTGGTGATTTTGTCTCCATGGATCCGAAAGAAGCAAAGAGTAGTATGGAAAGAATTATCGAGACCGGCATAAGTTGGACACAATCACAAACTCCTACCACTAATATTGATACAGAGGCAAGGTTTTCAAGCTTGCAATATCAAATACACCAACTCGCTATAACAGTTGAGAAAAGCATCAAAGACAAGAGTTCTGAGGTGAAGGTCGTAAACGCAACCCAGGGGTACTCCATGGGACATAAGGGAAATTTCCAGAATACTCACTAAGGTAATCAAATGCAACAAGCAGTTCCAAGTAAAGTCACTATCCAAAACTGTCTCGACCTCAAGAAACTGTTTATTAAGTGCTACCCAATAGCTATAGCAACAAGAACAAGCCTATGAAAATCAAGCTAATCAACCACCAGGCTACAATGCGTACAATGAAAGTCAAGCTCTGATATCACTTCCATCACGTCCACAAGAAGATATCATTGAGGTACTTTTGACTATTAGTCAATTCATCAACTTCTCAAGGGACAATATGAGCAGACTTGAGTCAAAGACCGATGCATCAGTAGTCCAAAGCCTGCAACAACAAAATCAAGATCTGCCGCAACATAATCAACTTTTAGAGAAAAATGTGGTGCAATTCACTACAATCATTGAACAAATGCAAAGTCAACTCTTGCAATTGACCTAAAGTACAAGTTCTAACATGAAGAAAATCCAATACGTTGATGACAAGGTTAAGACTATTAGTCTTTAAGCTGAAAAGATGAATGAATCACCACCATCTACATCGAGTATAGTGGAGATTCCACCAACCAAGTCAAACGTAGATAGTATGAACTCAGATTAGATAATTATTGAAGATTGGTTTGAAATGGTTGAAACAGATCTGATTAAAAATCAAAGAGTGGTTGATGCACCAAGAATGGAAGAGAAAGGCAGGGTGAGACCACCACCCCCATATGGTTATTATCCTATAAAATCCGCTTATCCAAAGGAGGATCAAGAGAGGTGTATGGAGACGTTAAAACAAGTGAAAGTCAACGTCCCTCTACTCGAAGCTATGGAAGGAAAGCAAAACTACAAATGTTTATTTATGGAGGCACTCTCCAGTAAAGATAAGGTCACAGAATCCAAAAAATATGGCACTCAACTAAGGGATACCAGCACGATTTCAGTGTAAGTTACCACCAAAGCTTAAAGATCCTAAGGTTTCAACCTCCCAATCAAAATAGGTGGTATATTTCACGGAAATGCAATGCGTTATTTGGGGGAGAGTGTGAAAATCATGCCCGAAAGTATATTAAAGAAGATTGGTATTAGTGACGTAAAACCGACATCCGTAATCTTACAACTTGCGGATCAATCATCAGCAAACCATGGGGTGAAATCAAGGACATGCTCGTCCAAGTAAGTAATCTTTTTATTCCACATATTTTATTATTCTTGATTATAAAGCAGATAAGAACGTCCCATTCATACTTGGGCGTTCATTCCTAGCCATAAGCGACACCATAGTCCACGTAAATGAGAGAACCGTGACTCTACATATTGAAGATGATTCTGAAATATTCTATGTTTTGGGAAAGAAGAAGAAAAAGAAATCACGAGAATTATCAGCTATCAGAGTTATGATTAAAAAGCCAGAACCTGTAAGAACCCAAGACACCATGGAAAGTGAAATTGAGTTTGGGGTAGGAGACGAGGTAGCATGGAAATCTCCCAACCCCAAGCATAATAGTTCTTGGATAGGGCCATACTTAATCACGCGAATAATTTCAACAGGAGTGGTCGAAATAAAGGCTATAGAGAGTCGCAAACTCAGATTGGTAGATGTTGATCACCTCACTCATTGCTGGGGAGGAAATAAAAAGAAATAACAAAGGTAACACGTCGAACTTTGAAAGACGTTAAACAAAAGTGCCTTTGGGAGACATCCCACAGTTTTTGTTTTTGTTGTTATTTAGATTAGTTAGTTATGTTTTTAGTATATATTTTAGTACTGAGGAAGGTACTAGTGTTTTTGATGTGCATGTACTCAAGAAATCGAGTTCGGGAGAAGAAACGCGAAAAATTGGCGAAAAACAGATGTACCATGCGGTACATCGCACCCTAAAAAACGTCACGACGGTAGGAGAAATCATGTTCAATGCCGAAGCTAAGGTGTCATCCAGAGATTTCGTGTGGTATACCGCACGGGTGCTCCGGTACACCACACGAAGAAAACCGGCACACAGTTCAAGAAAACGGTCTAGCGCAGAACAAACCGCATCGTCACTCGCAACAAGACCGTCGCAACGGTCCCGGACAGAAGATCCACGCGGAACTCCGCATGACAACTCCTGTGCAACGTACCAGTTCAAGGCAGTTACAACGGTGTGCAAAATTAGGGTATTTGCCAAGACCCCAATGCCTAACCCGTATCGTCAAGACCGTGGCACAGGGTCCAACAAAAGAATGCATGCGGTACACCGCACCTCAGACACGGTGCACCGCACGGCGTCGACAGAAAAGGAAATAAAAGAGGTTAGTATTATATCTACAAAAAAGCCTTAAGCCTCTCTTTCTTCCCCAAAGCTCTCCCAGCTCCATTAAAAAGCTTCTACAAACCTTCACCTCACATCAAAATACTACAAATTCACCATGAATTCATATCTAAATCCTTCCCTACATCATTATAAACATGAATCAAATACCCAATTTATACCTAAACACCTAGAAGTCAAGAATCAAAACCATAAATTTCAAAATCTTTTTCCAAAGCTCCTTAAAACCATACCAATCAAGTGAGAGTTCATCCTACCCACATAGAGAATCATCATCCTTACACCTTTACTAACCCAAACATCACTTGTGCAACCCAAAATCAAGGGGTACAAATTTCAAGAGTGTTCAAAGCTTTGAGTTGGAGGTCATTGAGATGATGAAAAAACAGAAAAATTATCTATTGATAGGGAGAAGAATCAAAGTAAGGTACTGGGTACTATTGAGAAGAAGACGATAGAGAAAAGTTCAAGTTCTAGTACAAGGAAAAAGGGTAAAACATGAGAAGAAAGTAGAGAAATGCTTTCAATGGTAAATTCAAAGAGCAAAAAGATTACAACTTTCAAGGAGAAGACACCAAAACTTCTATAAATCGAGATTCGTATGCCCGAGATTAATGAAGCTTCAAAGGCCTTGTTAGCTTCCGCAAAAACACATGTACTGGAATTACCCTTAGCTCATGATAGATTATTTGAAAAAGAAGTTAGAGAAGATGAAAAACAAGAGATTTCTAGAGTGTGATTGATTGAGATGGAGCATAAGAGGATGTAAGGGAAAGCAAAATTGGTGATACAAGAAGGTTACATACAAGGAAAGCACTGCACCCTATTCCGGGTATTGATAAAGCAAGGCAATAGCCTCGAGAGTATGTTTTCTTTCTTCCTACCATTTATTTATGTTCAATATTTTTTCGAGTCGTTGGGACACAACTAACTTTTGAGTTGGGGGTGAGGATTCGTTGTCCTTATTTTCTTGTTTGTTTTTGCATAAAATTTAAAAGTTTTAGGGTTAGAATTGGCATAGAATATGATGAATGTACCTATTGAGTATTTTTCAATTAAGTATTGATAGTAGGTATTATATTTTTTGAACAATGTCACATATATGTTTAGTATGCATGCATGAAAACGGGAAGTAAAAGATAGGGAATATTAATGAGCAATGCGTATGAAGTGTCAAGTTGGAACTTAGGGAGAGTTAATCAGTGTGTAGAACGTGAGGTTTGAAATTAGTTGAAAAACCTCTTGCCTATGAACTAATAGTGAAAAAGTTATGAAATCTGGTAGTTATAAACGTGAATAAGGCAGTTCTTTCATATTGAAGCCACTTGAAGCCTTTTTAGATTTCTCACCCTTTTATTTGATTATTATTATTATTATTATTATTATTATTATTATTATTATTACTATTACTATTATTATTATTATTATTATTATTATCATTATTATTATAATTATTATTATTATTATTATTATAATTATTATAATTATTATTATTATTATTATTATTATTATTATTATGCGTCTTAGCCCCTCCGAGCCTTTCTAAATCCTTTTATTAACCACATTACAAGCCATACCCCTTAGTTTATAGGACTTATCCATATGACCTGCACTAGAATCGCAAAACCTGAGACAAGTTGTTTTAGAGCTTGAGTTTGGGGTGGTGGGTTTCATCATTGACAAACATTGGGATTAGAAATTTGATTGTAATTGTGATATTATTGATGATGAGTTTATCATTGTAACCCTTTGCAAGGGTAAAAGTAAATGAAAAAAGTATTGAAAAGGAAAAATTGAAATATATGAAAAAGTAGCATGATATCTCACTTTAAAAAGACAGTCATAGCTAGATAAGAAAAGAGATATATGAAAAAGATTAAAAAGATTTGGACTGACAAAGTGAATTTTTGTATGTAATCATCATGAAAAGGTTTTATTGAGTTAATTGGGGATGCAAATTAAAGCATCAAAATTGGGTTGAGTGAGAACATCTTCGAGTGAAACTCAAGCTCTAGGGCGATTCGTTTGATGGGATATGAGGAGAGAGCCAAAAGTTCACTTTTCATTATCCAAATATATCATACCGTCCTAAGCCACATTATAACCATAAATACCTTAGGATTTTTCTTCTTCTTCTTCTTCTTCTTCTTCTTCTTCTTCTTCTTCTTCTTCTTCTTCTTCTTCTTCTTCTTCTTCTTCTTCTTCTTCTTCTTCTTCTTCTTCTTCTTCTTCTTCTTCTTCTTCTTCTTCTTCTTCTTCTTCTTCTTCTTCTTCTTCTTCTCCTTTTATATTCATTGTTGACTACCCTATTGTTCTTATCTTTATTGTATCGGGATGATACAACTTTGAGTTGGGGGTCTTTATTTCTCTCTATATTTTATATATAAATCTAGGTTGGAGACATCATCTTAGGTGTATTTTATTAATTAAATATGGATTTGTACTCGTATTTTGATAATTTCTTATTTATTGTCTTGATTTGATGATTTATTACTTTTAGAGCATATTTGGTTTAATTTGTGTGCTAATGTGAATTTCTGAGTTTTATGTAATATAATTAGATACCAAATCAATTCTAAAGAGATAAGGAAATAAGTTATGGAAGTAATCAAGAAATAAAAGGAAGTCGAGATAAAATATGAAAGGAAAAGCTGCCAAGTAAATCTGAATTTCTGCAGCTACGTCCACTAAAGTGAAGATAACTTCAAATCAGAAGCCAATTTGGATGAGCCATTAAAGTGTTCGATAGATCTTTCTGGCACGATCGTTTCGATATAAAGTGGGAGAATATCGTCCCAATAACGAAGGATATATGATCAAAGTAGTGAGCAATGTTTATCGTGCCCTATATTTTAGGAAACGAATTTGAATTGGAAAAGGATTCCAATTTCTTGCCTTATACTCCAAGATTTCGAACTAGGGTCTTCTAAACACCTATAAATACACCCTATTATTATTGTAAAGATATACTTGGACAATCCTTGAAGATCCTTACACCATCTTTGGATCCTTGGTCGGTCCCTAATCATCTAAAGACCAAGAGGAAGCTTAGATCAAGAGAAAAAAAGAGAAGAAGGAGCTTGGAAGCTGTTCATGCCAGTGGGGATTACTTGCTAGTTCTCAAGCTAAACTATCATAAGCTTCTATCGATCCTATTTTACTTTCTTGTCTTTAATTTAAGTTTGTTTAGAGTCATAAAAACCAAATATATATTTTAGTATCTTTGCGTATTATTTCACCAACTATTTCTAGTCCACTTAGTAATTAAATTATTTATAATCTAACTTTCGTAGTCCCTGAGATCGATATATGTTTTACTTACTTATTACTTGCAAACGATCTGTTCACTTGTGGAGAGTTTATCGTGTTAGTATAAGGTGTTAGTTCTTTTATTTATATCTATTATTTTATCACACCTTTTCCCCCACCAGCCGCAAATAAAGGTAATTATCAACCACGTCCCCAGAACAACACTTACCAACACAGAGCTCAAGGTCCTTATCAAGGAAATCAGAATTATAATAGACCACCTCCTGCGCCGCAACTAGCCTATGATGCTTATGCCGATAATCTAGTTAAGAAAGCTTTACCACATGATCCTCAAGAAAAAGTACTGTCAAAGAAGAAATTACAAGACTTTATGGATCTATTTTTTGGCCATAATCAAGTACATTAAGGGAAGTTCAGAGAACAAGAGGCCACAATACAGATCTTAACAACACAGTTGACCCGAATAGCAAAAACTGTGAATGCTCAATTAGAAGCAAATGAGGTGAAAGCAATTGAAGGAGGTGACAAAAATGTTGGGTTTGAAGTATGTAAGGCAATCTATCTTGAAACAGAAAAGAAAGTGGAATCACCACATGCTGCAGAAATTGCCGTGGACAGAAATTGAAGAAGAACCAACTAAGCCTAGCCTAGAAGAATATGACTTTATACATCTTCTCAAGGACATGCAAGAAGATATTAGATCAGTCATTGAGTTACAAGCTAGTAGAGCTATAGAGAAATAGGAATAATCCTTAAAAGAGCCGAAAGAAGAAGTTACACCTGTTGTGCAAGAGGAGAAAGAAGTTGTTGCACCTGCTGTGTAGAAAGAAGAAGAGAAGGTGGAACCACCACCTATTATTCTAGCAATGTCACCATCCATTCCTAATAAAAATTTATAGGATGACATTGAACGCAAGTCATTTGTAGAGGCGTACAGTAAAGAGAAAATCAACGCCCAGATGCTTGAGATTGAGAAGAAAGGGCTTATACCGCAACATGTATTCGCACAAGTTATTCCAGAGAAAGATGCTAGTTTACAAGCCAAGAAAGAGACTTTGGCTCATACTGAGAGAGTCTCGAGAAGAGTTGAAAACGAGCTACAACTCAAGCTTAAAGATCTGGGAAGCTTTAACCTTCCTATTCAATTTAGTGGTATGCTCAAGGTGAAAGCCATGTGTGATGTGGGTTCGAGTGTGAATCTTATACCCAAGTCCGTGTTCGATAGGCTTGGCATCAAGAAGGTGGAAAGAGCTCCCGTAAACTTACAATTTGTGGATACCATAGTAACAAAGACATGAGGAACAGTGGAGGACGTTCATGTCCAACCAGGTAATATCACCATCCCTACTGACTTTGTTATTCTTGATTATAATGCAGATAAACAGGTTCAAATCATACTTGGAAGACTGTTTTTGGCCACAAGTCAAAGCATCATCAACTTTCAAGAGAGAACAGTTACCCTCCATGCTAAAAAGGTCTCTGAGACTTTCTACGTTTTGGATAAGAAACAAAGAAAGTTAGATCCCACAGTTCCTGTCGTCCACATTGCTACCAGAAACAGAGTCCCAGGAGAAATCCACTCAAAACCTGTCACGCCCCAAAAAATGCTACTACTCTATCTAATTTTAAATAAATAAAAATAAATTTTATAAAAATAAATAACTATTTATTACATTACGTTGATTAAAATTAAATAAATACAAAAATCTACTCTTGTTCTGCAACCTGCTCCTGTGCTACTAACCACTACCCAAATCCTTAAGTTATCTAACACCTGAAGAGGGGTGAGCTTCCTCTAGCTCAGTGAGAAAATAAATAATGGTCATATGTGAACTATATCCTAAGAAGTAATCATATTTAAGAAGCTCTTATTGATCTGGTATAGGTCGGATACATTAAAAAACATTCATAAAGCGATAAATAAAAAAAATCAGATAAGTGTATATATCCAACTAGGGAGCCCATACCACCCAGTAAGCTATATACACTAGTAAGTAATAATCACGTTGCGAAGGCTACTGTGGTCTTGCCCTTATGACTCCCGCCACAACTCTCAATCCCTTATCACTCCCACTGGTAATAACCCGGGTATACCGAATCTATGACCCACTAGCCAAGGAACTCTCTGTCACATACGCTAGGTGGGAATAGATCGTGATAGTCGTGTTAACCTTGGCAAGCCTGCTGCCGCCCAATGCAACACGATGTATCATGTCGAATGATCGATCGATAGATATATCAAATATCAAATATTAAACAACTAAGTAAGTCGATTCAACACCGATAACAATTAACAAATAATGGATAGACAACGAAGTAGGCCGTGCTATCCTAAATATACAATTAATCATGTGACAATAAAACAATACAATTAATACAATAATAATAAGACAATATAATTCAGATTAATAATAAGCCACAGTGTCCAAAATCATCGAATTAAATACTATATTATTGAATAATTTTAAATAGGATTAAAGATAAACATATTAAACATTATTTAAATCTCTCACCTTATACGAGGCTGTTTGTGAATAAAAGGCAATTTCCCTCCTAACTGGATCGATATAACTTCCTGTCTTAAAAAGTGATCCGCCATTTATTAATTAAACCCTCCCTTCCTAAATTCTAACTATATATTTAAATTCAGGTAGAATAGCTTAATGAAAATATATAGGCTTTCTTTTGTATTTTAAACTTATTCTATTTACTTTCTACTTACTATTATGCTCCTTATGCTTCTTTTTTTTTCGTTAAGAAAGAACACATAACCAGTTATCCTATGCCCCTATTATTACAACGGTTATTAAGGCTACGGAAGTAATCAACAACTATCCCACAAGGGCAGTCTGAAATATCTATGTTAAGTCTGGTGAGTTTAGCCAATGTATCCGCAATTCTATTAAATTCACGTCGAATATGAGTGACTTTCCAGTTTGGGAATCGACCCATCCACCTCCAAGTCTCATTGACTATTGGGCGAATTCTTCAATTGATTCATTTCCGAAAATTGATACCTTGAACAACATCAAGGTTGTCAAAGTAGAAAGTGCTACTCTGGAGATTAAGATCTGATGCATATCTCATAGCGAGGAGGATTGCCCAAACTTCCCCCTCCACAATGTGATTGATTTTCCCTCTCTTAGTGATCTTTTGTTAGACTGCCCCTCTTGTTTACAGCGATTGATACCATACTTGCTGGTTCCAAACTGTTACATAAAGAAGAATCACAAAGCCATATAACATCTGTGTCATCCTCGAGCATAGTGTTATCTTTATCACTATCTTGAATACCAAGATTTGTAGAAATATCACATGTCGAAACAATTTCAATACTGCTACCAAAAATTATTAATAAGGGATTTAGACTTGTTGTTAATTTCCCATATATTCCACTTTTCCTTCTTAATAAAAAATTTCATTCTTGCTTTCCAGATGTTCCACAAAGTGATAAAGATCGTTGCAGTGACTTCCTACGATCCCATCCATTTTTCGAATAGCCTTCAATGGTGTTTTGGATCCATTCACCAATTTTACCATTAAAAGTATCTTTGATTCTATATTTTAATTGTGAATTACCCCAAACTCCTTTGCTTAGGGGGCATTTGATCAGAATATGCTCGATAGACTCTGCGTTCGCTTCACACCATTCACATGTATCCGACTCAAGGAACTTCCTTCTCTTAAGATCAGACTTCGTTGGGATAGCATTATTATGGATCTTCTAAATAAAGTTTCGAATTTTGAGAGCCACATTTGAATTCCAAATAAGATTGCACATCGTTTTATCGTACTTCTCACCCTATTTTGAAGATTAACTATTCATTCGCATTCTCTTTGGAATATATGGTGATAATCAGATTTAGTTGTGTACTTACCGTCTTTTGTTTCAGGTCAAATGATTGTATCATCTTTGTCTAGTTGAAGAATTGGGATTTTGCGGATATCTATGCCTCTGCTTGTACATAATTTACTAAGCATGTCAAAATTCAAGTTTGTCATATTCTACACACACACATATATATATATATATATATATATATATATAGAGCAAGGTTAGGATGGCGGTTTACTAGAGGATGGGGAAGGAAAAATGTCTTAATGACTAATAACAAAAGGGCGATGTGGAACCTATCGCTTGTCAAAAGAAAATAGATGGGCAATAGGTTAGTTAACTAGTCAAAGTAAAACACTAACATGACACTAGTAATGAAACCACCGAACATATACTCCTGAATTTCATAATATCTCGAACTATTTGGGCAGGATCGACTCTGCAACTACAAATGCGGAAGCAAGATACACAAAATCTCAGCTCTGCAATCCTTGAAATAACACGAACTTTTAGTGGAGGAGCCTGGTACATACAGACAGTGGAAGCATACATCCTTATACTTTGCTGGAATATCTGGAAAGGAAAAATGAAATGCCTCCATGAAAACACCCTATTGATTGCGAATCGGTTATCTTTATTACTAACAAGGCTATACAGAAATTATTTGGACAGGCATGGCACACAGGGAAACCAACGCAGATAGTGTCGCCTAGGGTGTTAGAAAAAATAAGTTAAATATAAGCTAGAAAACAATGCACTTTCACCCTAGACAAGCATGGTACTGCAAGTATTACAGGACGTATGCATGTTTTAATGATAAGTTAGATTCTCTCTCAGGGACTTAGTGTGTTAAACGAATGGGTAGCAATAACGAGTAAGAAGTAATTAAATAAAAGACAGAACATAAAGAGAGAATAATTTTGAAATTAATGATTAAACTAATGAAAATAAAAGACAATAAAATAAATACGAAGAAATATGAGATGAGAAGTATAGCTTCGGCTTTGCTAGTATGCACTAATCCTTCTAATTCTTTCTATCAAATCTAGTTAATAAGGGAAATAATTAGCTCTTATATACTTAGTCAGGATTCTAAATTCCCATACCTTAGACCTTGAGAGCGACTAAGGGGGCTATGGACACATCATGAGGCAGCCTAAACCTAGGTTTATGAAGCGCTACCAAGGCCCTAAGCAATTAAATTCCAAACATGATGATAGTGATTCAATTATACCCTAATGACTATCTAGTTAGAATTACTGTTGTGAAGACCAATATCGACACTAGACGTTATGTGGTATTTCAATAATTAGACACCCAGTTAAGGCGAACATCTAACTACTATTAAGAAAGCCTAAAGTGATCAGTTCTAGGACAGACAATAAATCAAAACACATACACAAATATATAGGTCAGAAGCTAATATCAGATTAAAACATATAATTCCCAAAGAAACTTAGATAGAAAGAAAATAGAATTCATAGTTTATACATGATGCAAAACCCAAGCTATGGGAAAATTAGTTCATACCTGAAGGATGATTTACAAGTGATATAAGGGTGTATTTATAGGTGTATAGAAGCCCTAATTCTTGAAGGAGAAGGTAAGTAGTGGACTCCTAGCCCAACTCAAATTCGTAACCCTAAAACATGGAATCAGACCCGTTTTTGTTTTGGTCCTAATAGCTTCAATTCTTATCTGTTTGACGCATATGAGTAGTCGAAATTCATCGTCTCGGAAAGATCCCCAACTTTGCTCTTGACCGTTTCTCCAAATTTCCCACCACTTTTGAGATATATGCTGATTTGTGGCCGTGGGTTGTGAAATTCAGGATTATGGCAGCTTTCCTATTCCATAATTTTAGCTTTTATTTCCTTATCTCCAATTTACATGCTAATCTCTTTCCATATATCTTAATCTTTGAGTCGGACTCTAATTAATCTCCATAATTATCTTTAAAGCTTCACACTAAATAATTAATTAAACCCAATATGCTCTAAAAACAATAATTTACTAGATCAAGACTCAAAATAGGAAAGTGTAACATTTCTCAAGAAAATTGACTAGAAAGACTTCAAAATCACTAAAAATGATGTCTCCGACTAGCATTAATTCATGACAAATGAGGAGACATCAAGACCCCCAACTCAAAGTTGTATCATCCCGATACAATAAAGATAAAAACAAAGGGAAGTCTCTAAATACACACTTAGGTAATTTTTAACACAATGGGAAGAACATAGAAAAATACATAGAATAGACATAAAGCAACTACTCAGAAAATTTCATGCAATAACATTCATAAACTACATACATATACACTTCTCATATTTATATTCAACACGGTTTGAATTCAAGATCAGGTTAGTTTCGCAATGTAAGAAGGATTGGGACTTTACTCAGTTTACCAAGGAAGCTATAGATTGTTCATCAAACTCGACTAGTATCCAAAGATCCACTTAACTACTCTCTATTGGCTCAATCACTTCTCGATTACATAGCAAAGAATCAAAAGGTCTTTAAGGTTGTAATTTAGGCTTAGGGATGGTATGGTAGTATATTTGGATAATTTAGAGTGAGCTTTTGTCTCTCTCCTCACTAGCCATCAACGAATCGCCCTAGAGCTTGAGTTACTCTCATAAAACGTTTCTCACGTAACCCAATGAATTCTTGATGCACAAAGTAGCATCCCCAATAACCCAATTAAAGCATAAGATGTTCACATAAAAATTCAACTTTGCCGGTCCGAATATATATTCTTTTCATTATTTTTTTTTGTATAGCTATGACTCTTTTTTTTAATGTTGAGATATCACGCTGCTTTTTCTCAGTGTTATGCCTTTTCATAACTTTATCTCGTAGTTTCTTTTTCATTCACTATTACCCCGGCAAAGGGTTACAATATAAATCTGTGAATCATCATCAATATAATAACATAGCACAATTAATAAGCTCAAAAAAATCCCAACCCAATAATATTTCCCATAATCGTGGACCACCACCCCAAACTCAAGCTCTAAAACAATTGTCTATTCATCGCGATTCGAGTGCGGGTCATATGGAAAAGTCTTATAATCTAAAGGGATATGGCTTATAACGTGGCTAAATAAAAAGCTTTAGGAAGGCTAGAAGGGACTTAGAAGGATATAAAATATAAATTAAATAACAGGGTGAGAAGGTATAAAAAGGCTTCAAGTGGCTTTAATATGAAAGAACTGCCTTAATCATTTTCTACACCATGCAATTTCGTTATTTTCTTACCTTTAGCACTTTCATCAAATGGGTTTGTCAATTAGCTTGGATCTCATGACCTACACACTACCCAAGGTTCCCTGAGATCGAACATACTTTCTATCGCATTGCTTATTAATCTTTTCTTTACTATCAAGGTGTGTCTTCCTGCAAATACTCAAAGCATACAAAATGAAATAGCTCATAAACATACTACATACTATCATCAATTCACTGAGATTATGCTTTCAAGCTATTAAACACACTCTACATCTAATTCCCATGTATCAAAAAAAAATTAATTTCTACCTAAAAAGAGAAAAATGGAGATGAGAGACAACAAATCCCCACACCCCCAACTCAAAAATGAGTCGTGTCCCCACGACTCGAAAAAGAAATTAAAATTAGTAGATAAAGCATTTACAGAAATGGTAAGGAAGAAAGAGAACATACTCTCGAGGTTATTGCCTTGCATTATCGATATCCAAGGTCGGATTTGCTTGATCTTTCCTTAATTGCTCAAGGAGTCTCATGATGTGCACTTGATTGGCTTTGATTTATGCCACATCATTGGCTAAGGAAGTTTGAGCTTCTTCAAAATTGTTTAAACGCTCCTTCATCTTCTCTTGCCAACTTTGCTCCTTTTCTTATTTTGAGATTTGCGTAGAACCCGCTCCTCTCAAGACTTTCAATATCCAAGCATTATCAATAGTACACTTTTTAAATTCCAGTTTCTCTTCTTCACCCAATATAACATTAGAGTTTTGCACAAGACACGTGATCATAGTGGGATCTTTAACATTATAAACTGATTTAGGAGAGACCAAAAATTGTATCACCTCCTCAAAGATCAACTGTGTCACATCCACTTCTTCTCATCTCAAAATACAATTTAAAAGTAGAGCGTTCTTCTTAGTCACATCCAAAGTTCTTGTGTTTCCAAAGATATTAGGAATAAGAAAATTGTGCCATATTCTAGCATCCGGTTGAAGATATTTGTAAGGCCAAGGTTCCTTCAATTCTCCCTTGTATGATTGGACTTTCTCCTTGTCTAAAACATGCTCAAAAAGTAATTCCTCATCAAATATTTTTCGTTTAGACACTGCTTTACTATACTTGCAAGGTCCAATTAATTTCTTAAACTGGAAGTGGTTTCTAATCTCTTCAACTATGAAAGGATCTAACTTTCCTCTAATCGGAACACAACCTTCACTATCTCGGCTAAAGAGGCCTAAATAGAAATCTAAAACTAACTCATGACATAAATCGGAACGTCTTACCATGAATGTAGACCAACCCAATCTTTCACCAAGCTCCAAGAATCTCTTATACTCTCATGTACCAACTTCTTCATCGAATACTTTCTCATAAGCAAAAGGTAGTCCCTTTAATTGTTTTTCTGCAAAAGCTATCAAGGCCTTTGAAGCTTCCTCTTTATCTACGGGTGTAGGACCTTTGAAGCTTTCTCTTTATCTACGGGTGTAGGACCTTTGAAGCTTCCTCTTTATCTACGGGTGTAGGACCTTTGAATAGAAGAGGTTGTGTTCTCTTCTTGGGAAAAAGCGAAACCCTTTTTCCCATTAAATCAAACATAGCCGGCTTTCCTCCTTCTTCAACATCGATTTTACCCTTAGCTTTAGAACTAGAACCTTTTTTACTTGATTTCTTCTCAATTGGACCCAATACCTTACTTTTCTTCATCTCCCTCTTGTTAGATAATGTTTCTGTTTTGTTAGTCATCTCAATTGACCCCCAACTCAAAGCTTTAACAACTCTTGAATATTTGAAACTCTTGATTATAGGTTGAAAAAGCTTGATTTGGTTTAGGAAAGGTGAATTGATGATGAATCTCTATGTGGGTAAGATGAATTCTTGATGAATTAGTATGGATCTAAGAAATTGTAAGATGAATTTTGAAAATTTAAGCTTTTGATTCTTCACTTCAATGTGTTTGGTGAGAATTGGGTGATTGAATCTCCTTTGTAATGATGTGGAGAGAATATTTGATGTGTTTCTATGATGATTCGGTAATGGTTTGATGTTTGGGGAAGGTTTGAATGAGCTTCAATGGAGTTGGGAGAGGTTTGGAGAAGAAAGAGAGGCTTAAAGATTAATAATTTCGGAATATACCAACCTCTTTCTCTTTTATAACCTAAAAACGAAGCTTTCTTCTCTCTCCAGCGGTGCTGGGCGGCATACCGGCCGGAGGGCCTGGCATGCCGGTGCTGGAGCTTCTAGAATCTGAGTTACATCAAAATACCCGAGTCCTTGACACGTGGGCACCGGTTTCTTCTCTGACCGGCATACCGACGATATGGCCTGGCATGTCGGTGCTGATGATGTTCGAATTTCGACTTCTCGGCATGGAACACGTGACGACACCCGTGGGAACGGGTTTTGGTTTGGCCGGCATATATCGGAGATGTGGCCCAGCATACCGGTGCTGACATTTCTCGAATTCTTACCTCTCGGCATTAAACGCGTGGCCTTACCCGTGGGCTCGGGTTTTCTGCTCGCCGGCATACCGATGTTAATGGCCGGCATGCCGGTGAGGCAGTCTGAATATTCCATAAAATTTCGTTTCTCCTCCCGAGCTCGATTTTTCTACTACCTAAACATCAAAAACACTAATACCTTTCTTAAATATGCAATATCAGCTAAGAAAACTAAACACAAACTAAAAACATAAAAAGCATAAAAACATAAAATTTTGCGGGTTGTCTCCCGTACAGCACTTTTATTTAACGTCTTTTAAAGTTAGACGCGTTACCTCTATCATGATTTGCGAATATAGCCTCCCCAACAACGAGTTAGGCTATGAACGTCAACTAATCTGCGCTTGATCCCCTTCTTGGGTCGAATTTCTATCACCTTGAATGAAACAACCTTAGTGACGATGAATGGTCCCATCTACGAGTCTTTGAAACTTCGTGGCCTATTTTCTCGTTTGTGAGCTTTCCATAGTACTTCATGGACAACCCCAAACTCAATGTTTGGCTCAGTATCCACAGGTTTTACATGGATCTTCTTTGTAGGGACTTTGTGATGTGACAAGCTGTGGATGACAGGAACGGTGGGATCTAACTTCCTTGATTTCTTACCCAAGACATAGAAGGTCTCAGATATGTTCTTAGCATGAAGGGTAATGGTCCCTTCTTGGAAGTTGATGACACTTTGACTTGTGGTCATGAAAGGCCGTCCAAGTATGATTGGAACCTGCTTATCTGCATCAAACTCAAGTATAACAAAGTCAGTAGGGATGGCGATATTACCTGCTCGGACTAAGACGTCCTCCACTGTTCCCAATGTCTTGGTAACTGAGTTGTCAGCAAACTGCAACTTCACTGGAGCTTTCTCTGATTTACGAAGTCCAAGTCTCTCGAACGCAGACTTAGGCATAAGATTCACACCTGAACCCACATCATACATAGCTTTCACCTTGAGCATACCATTGATTTGAATAGGAAGTTTAAAACTTCTCTGATCTTTGAGCTTTAATGGAAACTCTCTTTCACTTCTTCTTGAGACTCTCAAGTTCTCTCTCTTGGCTTCTACACTCCCTTCTTTCTCAAGAATATCTTGCGTGAAAACTTGTTGCGGTGTAAGAACTTTCTTTGAAATCTCAAGCATTTGGGCGTTGATATTTTCAGGAGTGTACGCCTCTATAAAAATCTTGAGTTCAGTGTCATCCTTTGGATTTGTATCAGGAATAATTGATGACATTGTTTGAACAACTGGTGGCGATTCCACCTTCTCTTCTTCTTTCTCTTCTTGCACAACAGGTGCAACTTCAACTTCAACTCTTGGTTCCTCTTTTGAGGCTTCTTTCTCTTTAGCCAGCTCAGCTTGAAACTCCATTACCGATCTAATCTCATCTTGCATATCCTTCAGAAGCTGTATAAATTCATATTTTTCTAGAATCTTCCTCCACATCACTCTCAGAACAGTTAGAGTCCACGGGGCTAGACTTGGTTGATTCTTCTTCGGTACTCGGAATTTCCACAGCACTAACGACATCATGTGGTAATTCCTTCTTTTCTTCAATTTCAAGGCAGATTTCCTTGCAAGCTTCGAACCCAACATTTTCATCACCTCCTTCGATAGCCCTTAATTCTTTTTGTTCCATAATGCTTGTCAAAACTTTGTTCATTTGTTCTACTTGAGTACCTAAAATCTGAATTGAAGCTTCTTGTTCCTGTAACTTCTCGCTTTGGGAATGCATATTAGTGGTCATAAGATCCATGAACTTCGTTAATTGTTGATTATCCACAACTCCCTCTCGAGGATATTGTGGTAAAGCTTTCTGAGCTAACTAACCGGTATAGGTATATTGAACAGGTTGTTGTGGGGGACCAGGTCTATTTTGATATTGATTTTGATACTGACCTCTTGGTTGGAACGAGTTATTCTGGGGACGTGGTTGATAATGACCAGGATTAGCGGCCCCATGTGGATTTGAATACTGCATACCCGGATGATTACTATTACCAAATTGATAACCTCCTCGGTTGGATATGAAATAAGTAGATTGTTGATTTCCTTCGCACTCTTCCCATGTATGATTCATTGCCCCACAATGTGGACAACCTTGTGCTTCTTGCACTACATTTGTTGCGGATAAATTTCTCTACATCTCAAGCATAAGTTCTTTGATTTGATTCTCTAATGCGGATAATTGAGCTGAGTTTGCAGTTTCTACATCTAAACGAAGCGTACCTCGGGTTTTTGTAACATGAGCTCGTGAAGAGGGCCACCTCCTTTCTTGTTCAATGCAATTTTTTAAAACCTTGGTAGCTTCAGTAGGGTCAATGGACACGAAATTTCCTTTCCCAAGGTTATCCACCTTCAATCTACTTTCTCTGTTGATACCTTCATAGAATATAGCTAACTGTAGAGAGGGGGTATAACCATGGAGCGGACATCTAGCAAACTTCTTGTCCATGCTTCTCCTACTTCTTCTCCATCTTCTTGACAAAACTTTGCAAGCTCGCTTTGGTCTTTGAGTCTCATACTCTTCAGATAAAAACGGTTAAAGAAAGCGGATTGAAGTTCTGTCCATGAATTAATTGTCCCTGGTGGTTGCCTATCTAGCCACTCACCAGCTTTACCGGTAAGAAAAAACGAAAACATATGACAATACAGTTGCTCGCGTGTAATGCCTGGAGTAACATAAGCATCACAAATCTGTATAAACTTCTAAATCGCTCTTACCGGATCTTGTATTGCTGTACCACTGTAGAGTCCAAAAATTTGAAATTGACTGAGCATACCCGGATCAGGTCTAAATTTGATATTTTGGATCTCCAGAGGACGATAACCTATTGGTTGAACATGAAACGACACTCTCAAGCCAGGAAGGTCTTGTTCAACTCGGTTTTGATTGACATTGTTGTTCCCGTTACCTCTTCCTTGTGGTTCTAATGGTTGTTGCCCTCCTGGTGGGACAAGTGGTTGTCCTCCTGGTGGGACAAGTGGTTGTCCTCTTGGTGGGACAAGTGGTGGATTTAACTGATCTCGTACGTCTGTCATAGCTCTTCCTAAGGCTCTCTCTTTTCGAACACGTCGGTTATAAGGTCTGAAGCTCCTATCGGGCTCCGGTAAAGGAGGCAAAAGATTCACTTTTAAAACCTGAAAAAGACTAAAGCAAACCACAAGCGTAAATCCGAAAAAAATAAAAATTAACTAATAACTACTACTCGAAATAGATAGCCCACACGCTAACGAGACACAAGTCCCCGGCAGCGGCGCTTAGACCCCCAACTCAAAGTTGTATCGTACCGATACAATAAAAGTAAAGAACAGTAGGGTAGTCAAAATAAACAAGAAGAAGTCGGAGGAGAACAAGAACAAAATATAATGAATGATCCTAGAGCATAAAATCCTGAAAAAAATCTCATGTAGTAATGCTCAAGAATTAATGCACAAATATGCTTAATATACATGTAATCAACAATCCATAAATTCAAGTTAAGATTAATTTCGCAATGTCAGAAGGAGAGGATGATAACTTAGTTCAGGTTAATGGCTATAGGTTGTTCATAGGTCCCAAATACAGCATCCAATGGTCCTCTTACCTACTACCTAATAGCTCAATTGTTTCTCCATCTAGTAGTTAGAAATCCTAAGGTCTTGGTTATAACTTGGCTTAAGGACGGGTGTGGTATATTTGGATAATGAAAAGTGAGGTTTTGGCTCTCTCCTCACTAGCCATCAACGAATCGCCCTAGAGCTTGAGTTTTCACTCGAAGATGTTCTCACTCAACCCAATTTTTGATGCTTTTTAATGTGCATCCCCAATAATCCCAATTAAAACCTTTAATGATATAAAATCCACTTTGCCGGTCCGAATATATATTTTCTTTTCATCAATTTTTCTTTTGTATAGTTATGATTCTCTTTTGATGTGGAGATATCACACTATTTTTTCTCATATATATATTCTTTTTATGCCCTTGTTGGCAAAATTAGCTCGTAGCTTCTTTTTCATTCACTATTACCCCGGCAAAGGGTTACAATAATAACAATTTCATCATTAATAAAATCACAAAGATAATTCCAAATTCCCAAAGTTCCCTAATGATGAAACCCACCACCCCAAACTCAAGCTCTAAAACGAATTGTTTCAGGTTTTGCGATTCGAGTGCGGGTCATATAGATAAGTCCTAAAAACTAGGGTATGGATTATAATGTGTTTCAAATAAAAGGCTTTAGAAAGGCTCAGAGGGGCTAAGACGGATAAATAACAGTAATATCAAACAAAAGGGTGAGAAAGTCTAAAGGCTTCAAGTGTTTTATCATGAAAGAACTGCCTTAGTCATTTTTCTAACTACCGGATTTTGTTACGTTTTCATTATTAGTTCATAGACAAGTGGGTTTTCAACTAATTTTAAACCTCACGTTCTACACACCAAATAACTATTCCTAAGTTTCAACGTGACTTCTTAGCATTGCTCATTAACTTTCCTATCTTTTATTTCCTGTTTTCATACATGCATGCTAAACAAATTTGTTGCATCTTTCAAAAACATACTACTTACTATCATTGACCTAATAAAATCATGCTCAAATAGGTACATTCAAAATATTCTATGCCTTAATTCAACCTAAAAATTTTAAATTTTATGCAAAAACGAAAAGAAGATGAGGACAACGAATCCCCACCCCCAACTCAAAAGTGAGCCGTGTCCCCACGACTCGAAAAAAGACTCAAGCATGGAATAAAATTTAAAATAAAACTAACTAAACTACCTAATGCATACAAGCTATTAAGAAAAATTAGAATGACCTACCTGGCTGGCCATAGAGATCCATCATATCATCCTCGTCATCCGAAGGATCGGTATAATCATCAACATCCTTATACAAGGTCAAATCTTCTACCTGTGATTCCAACTGCATGATTTCTATCCAAAGGTCTTTGTTATCTTCGCGTAATCTTTCAACTTCGTTCTGTAACTTGAGAGTCCAAGGAGGAAGATCATAAACAATTTCAGAGGAAGAGGAGGAAGAACCTTGGTCTTGGAGTTTTATTTTCTGTAAAGGCCTTGATGGTGTGGACATTCTAGCAGTTAATCTCTTCTTTGGTAGTGGTTGTTCAGGTGCCTTTTCTTTTGAATCTTCAGAAACCTCATCAAGATTGATGGGTTTTTCAATGGTGGCTCCAGGCAATTTCTTATTCTTCCCAAGGATTGAGCACTTTCTCTTGTATTCCATAGCTTCAGATCTGTTAGTCATGCTTGATTTACCCACAACTCAAGTTATACCAAGGATGGATTAGAAGTTTAAGGACAAATTGGTTTAGCTTGATGTTGTTGCTTGGAATTGATGAAAGAGAAAGGTTATTTGATTGATCTTGGAAGAATTCTTTAAAGCTTGTTGAATTTGATGGTGTTTTTATGGTGTAGTGTGATGAATTTGATGAAGGATTGTGTTTATGGAAGATGTAGGAGAGGATTTGATGAGTTGTTGTGTTAATTGTGAAGGTTTTCACAAGCTTTAAGGTGTTTATATAGGGTTTGGGTCTGAAAAATTCGTGGGTGGAAGGCTAGGGTTTATCTTGTAAGGTAAGACTTTGGTTTAGGGAAGAATTTCATCACAAACCGCCACTGGGCGGTATACCGGGCTTTAGGGGCGGTATACCAGACCCATCAGGTCTTCCAATTTTTCGTCTCGTCAAGGACCCCGTGGTACATACCCGTGTCACGGGTTTTTGCCTCTGTCCAATTTCTCATCTCCGTCAAAAAACCCGCGGTATCCAACCCGTATCACGTGTTTTTGCTTCAGCGGTATACCGGGCATAACCTCCGGTATACCGGACCTATCATGCTCAAAAAAATTTCGTCTCGGCATAGACCACGTGGCAGCTACCCCGTGGTACGGGTTTTTGCTCCTGTGGTACCCTCCGGTATACCGGACCTGTGTGCGAATTTTTTTCAATTTTTTTTACCCCAAACTCGATTCCTGCACAATAACGCACTACCTTTCTCTCCTATTAGCTTGTAAACACAATTAAAATTATACACTAACTTAAAATTATACACTACAAAGCAAAAAACAACTAATCTAAAAAGCGGTTAAAACAAGGGGTGTCTCCCAAGAGCACTTTTGTTTACCGTCTTTGAGTTAGACGTGTACCTTAGGCTAAGCGCATTCAACGATATGGATTGTCTCCTCTCGCCCAAAGTCCTCACTGTCATGGTATCTCTTCAAACGCTGGCCATTCACCATGAATGTCCGTTGCTCGGTTGGATTTTCAATTTCAATCGCTCCATGAGGTGTGACTTTAGTAACAATATAAGGTCCTCCCCAACGGAATTTAAGCTTTCCTGGGTAGTTAGAAAATCGAGAATTGTATAATAAAACTTTTTGTCCTATCTTGAAATTCTTTGGACGGAGCCGTTTATCATGTCATCGCTTTGTTTTCTCTTTATAGAGACGTGAATTTTCATAGGCAAGATAACGAAACTCCTCCAACTCGTTCAACTGAAATTAATTTGATTAATAATGACGAAATTTCCACCCCTTTCCTTTGATTCCCACGAACTTTTCAGCTCGATTCTTCATAAGTATGGATGGTTCCATCCAAGATTTCGTGGGAAGGGGCTCTTCTGGTGGTAACTTGATAGCATAACACCCCTTTGGTGATCCATTCATATCCGCGGTTTCTATACTTCGTTTGTTCGAAAGAATATCCTTCATGAATTTTAGATATTTCGGCATTCTTTTGATAGCTTCAACAGACGGCATTTTAATCTCAACCTTGCTCACCATGTCATCGAACTTCTTGAATTCCAGGTCATTGTCCTTCTTTCTGACACGTGAAGGGTATGGTGGTGGAGGGCGTGTATTGAGTTCCACTGGCTTTCTTGTCTTGTCAGGTGTCTCGGTTCGGACACTCTTCGGTTTAACTACCTCCTCAACTGTATTTTTGATTATTTCTTCCCCCCTTTGTTCTGGAATATGGATTGGTTCTTGTTCTGGTCTTGGTGGAGGTAGTTGTTTTCCACTTCGCAACTCAACTACATGGCAAGAATCGTCTCTAGGAGCAATAGTATCACTGGGGAGTTTCCCTTTCGGCCGATTTTGTAATGAACTCGCCAGATGTGATATAGTATGCTCTACTTGCTTGATAATCTTATCCTGAGTTTGAACTTTTTGTTGGCTATGATTCATCTTCTCAGCTGCTTGCATTAACTTAGCCATACTCGAACTTAAGCTCTGGAGTTGTTCTTGTTTTGCCAATTGTATCGTTTGTTTCGGTGGATCTTTCTTTGGTTCTTGACAAGCTTTAACAATGGGTGCCTTTTTCTGAATAGGTTGTGGTGGATTATAAGATTGAAATTGGGGTTGATAAGTTTCTTGCTTTCTGACCCAACTTTTTTGTTGTGGAGGTTGTTGATAATTAGTGTAGCTTTCTTGAGGACAAGCATAACCATTAGAGTAATAGTTATCTTGAGGATATTGAACGGAAGCTACTGCTGGATTATTCATACACCCTTCCCACACATGATTTCTTGATCCACAACCAGGACACGAAGGAATTGTACGTATGGTATTCACCTGAGCAATTATTCGGGCTTGTTCTTTTAGCTCTTCGAGTTGTTTAGCCAATTCTTTAAGCTTCAGAGATTCTGAAGTGTCCTCCTTTCCTGATTTCTTTGGCCAACTTCTCTCGTTCTCAAGAATTCTTTCCATCCCCAACTCAGCTTCTTCAGGATCTAGTAACACAAAACCTGCGTTTCCCAACGAATATGCTTTTTCTCTTGATTTGTCATTAAGGCCTCCATAAAATAAGGTTAAATAATATTCCGGCGAGGATATATGATAGGGACATCTCGCCTTCTTCTCTGTAAATCGTAACCATGCTTCACCCAAACTCTCTTCCTCTTTTTGTATAAATTGTTCAAGCTCCAACATATCTTTTAAACGTCTACTAACCGGATAGAAATGGTCTAGGAATCTTGCTTGGAGCTTGTCCCAATCTGGAATAACATGAGGGTATTGGGTGTCATACCAATCGCTTGCACATCTGGTCAGTAAGAACTGGAACATCAGGTAATATACTTGCTCCCTAGTAACTCCTCTTACGATATAAGCATCACAGATTTGCATGAATTTCTGAATATATCGGATCGGATCTTGATGTGCAACTCCGCTGAATAATCCATGAGATGCAAATTGAGTTAGCATCCCAGGATCAGGTTTAAATTTCGCGGCTTGGATTTCTGGAGCTCGAATTCCTCGTGGCTCCACTCTGAACTCGATGGGTAGCTCAAGTCTCCTTGGGTTCTCCATCTGTAACTAAATTTGAAAAACAAAAACTAAAAACGAAAGCGTAAAATAGAACTAACTAAAAATAAAAGCACAAGATATATGCACAAGGACTAACGATGTAGTCCCCGGCAGCGGCGCCAAAAACTTGGTGGGGCCTAGGGTGTGATGAAATAAGATATAATTAACGTGCAAATAACACCCTAAACTACACGGTTCTGCAAGTATACAGATCGTATGCAAGATTTAGATTTAGATTCGTTCCGCAGAGAATACGAAGGTTAGAAGAATCTTATGCAAATACCAAGTGCAAATAAATTAAAGATAGAACAACTAAACGCAAGTGAAAGTAAAGACAAATAAAGATGGATTGATAAGTAATTAACTAAACTAAAACTAAGAATTAAAAGACAGAAAATAAATATGAAAGAAAAGTGATATGAGAATATAGCTTAAGTTATTAGCATGTAATCCCCACTAGTTTTGCCGTTCTAAACATGTAAGGGTGAATTATGTAGTATTTCCCTAATCGGTCCCAATTCGCTATCGGTAGTTTAAAATAGGATTTACCTGTGTCAATAAGGCTTCCTAAGCAAACTTTTCCTGTAATTGGTAAATAGTCACAAGAACTAAACCATAGTGATTATCTAGATAGGTTGGGTTGTCAGATCATACCTAAGACTAGACGTTATGTGCTAAACATGTAATTAAACACCGTTGTCAATGGTATCCTAATTACTAGATGGTAATTCTAATGGCGGCCGTCCACAAGAACACAGAATATAAATCCAAACACATAAACAGAGAATAAAAACTATAATTCTATTTAAAACATTAAATTCCCAAATTAGATAGATGTCAATCAAAACTAGGGTTCATACATATATGCTAAAACTTAAGCTAAAGAAAGTTAGTTCATGAAAGTAAAGAAAGAAATTACAAATCTAAAGGTAGAAGAAGACATTGTTGATGACAGCTCCTTCCAGACTTCTCTCTTGTGTTGTAAGCTTCCTCTTGGTTTAAGGTTTCACCAAGGATGATTTAAGAGTGTTAAGATGCTGTATTTATAGTGTATAGGTTGACCTAATTCGTTTCTTTAGAGATAAGTTAAGTAATGGACTCCTAGCCCAACTCAAACTCGTAAGGAAATAAAGATAAACACTGCTGGACCGTTTTGAGCGTATCTTCCTCGTTATTGGTCGGATTGAGCTCCATAAGATACCAAAAGAATCGCAACAGAATTATCTTGACCGAGTAGAAGGAAATCACCATATTCGGCCTATTTCTTAGGTAAAAACGCATATCTTTGGACGTGTATGCAGAATCCCAGATTTAGACAGCTTTTCCTTTTCCATCTTTTTAGTATTTGTTTCCTTATCTCCAATTTCCATGCAAATCTCTTTCCATGAGTTGTTGTCTTTGACTTGGACTCTAATTAATCTCCATAATTATCTTTAAAGCTTCACACTAAATAAACAATTAAACCCAATATTCTCTAAAAATAATAATTCTACAAATCAAGACCCAAAATAGGAAAGTGCACTAAATTAAGCTAAAATCAACCTATAAACTAATAAATAAGCCTAAAATGATGTCTAATGAGTATATTTTATTATCACAAATGAGGAGACATCATGCGCCAAAAACTTGGTGTCGCCTAGGGTGTTAGAAAAAATAAGATAAATATAAGCCAGAAAACAATGCACTTTCACCCTAGACAACAACGGTACTGCAAGTATTACAAGACGTATGCAAGTTTTAATGATAAGTTAGATTCGTTCTCAGGTTCTTAGTGTGTTAAACGAATGGGTAGAAATACCGAGTAAGAAGTAATTAATTAAAAGACAGAAAATAAAGAGGGAATAATTTCAAAATTAATGATTAAACTAATGAAAATAAAAGACAATAAAATAAATACGAAGAAATATGAGATGAGAAGTTTAGCTTCGGTTTTGCTAGTATGCACTAATCCTTCTAATTCTTTCTATCAAATCTAGTTAATAAGGGAGATAATTAGCTCTTAGATACTTAGTCAGGATTCTAAATTCCCATACCTTAGACCTTGAGAGCGACTAAGGGGGCTATGGACACATCATGAGGCAGCCTAAACCTAGGGTTATCAAGTGCTACCAAGGCCCTAAGCAATTCAATTCCAAACATGATGATAGTGATTCAATTATACCCTAACAACTATCTAGTTATAATTAGTGTTGTCAAGACCAATATCGACACTAGACGTTATGTGTTGTTTCAATAATTAGACACCCAGTTAAGGTGAACATCTAACTACTATTAAGAAAGCCTAACGTGATCAGTTCTAAGACATACAATAAATCAAAACACATACACAAATATATAGGTAAGAAGCTAATATCTGATTAAAACATATAATTCCCAAAGAAACTTAGATAGAAAGAAAATAGAATTCATAGTTTATACATGATGAAAAACCCAAACTAAGGGAAAATTAGTTCATACCTGAAGGAAATAAATTAAAAGAAATAATAAAAGACTTCATCTTGCTCTCTACAATAACTAAGAATTAATATAAGGTTTAGAACTGAGCAAGGATGATTTACAAGTGATTTAAGGGTGTATTTATAGGTGTATAGATCCCTAATTCTTGAAGGAGAAGGTAAGTAGTGGACTCCTAGCCCAACTCAAATTCGTAACCCAAAAACATGAATCAGACCCGTTTTTGTTTTGGTCTTAACAACTTCAACTCTTATCCGTTTGACACATATGAGTAGTCGAAATTAATCGAATCGGAAAGATCTCCAACTTTTCTCTTGACAGTTTCTCCAAATTCCCCACCAATTTTGAGATATAAGCTGATTTGTGGTCGTGTGGGTGGTGAAATTCAGGATTATAGCAGCTTTTCCTTTTCCATAATTTTAGCTTTTCTTTCCTTATCTCCAATTTCATGCTAATCTCTTTCCATATCTCTTAGTCTTTGACTTGGACTCTAATTAATCTCCATAATTATCTTTAAAGCTTCACACTAAATAATTAATTAAACCCATTATGCTCTAAAAACAATAATTTACTAAATCAAGACTCAAAATAGGAAAGTGTAACATTTCTCAAAAAAATCGACTAGAAAGACTTATAAATCACTAAAAATGATGTCTCAAACTAGGATTAATTCATGACAAATGAGGAGACATCAGCAGAGAACCACACATAATGACGTCCAACAGCTAGATCTGACTCTTGCTAACCACTCAGATTTTACTTGGCATTGTGATGCATCATACGAGGATAGGATATTACCAACATGAATTGGATGCGTACAAATCCATAAGCAGACATGTGTAATAATAGACACATCCACAATGTTCCAATGCAATTCCGCGGTAGACGGAAAAGCACATGCAGTTTTAGAAGCTACTAAACGATGCAAAGATTTCTCAGATGAGACGAAAACAATTTTCTCAGATAACCTTGAACTAATTCAAGGTATAAAGCAACTGTCAGTGGCAAGCTGGACAATCCACCCAATAATATTTGAAATACGGGACAAGCCAGTAATGGAGGGCCAATTAAGTTTCAACATATCCCGAGACGTTTCAACGGGTGGGTGGTGTCGACTAGGGTGTGATAAAAATATGATATAAATAGGTGAAAAAGTAGGCACCCTAGCCTAGCACGATCCTGCAAGTATACATGACGTATGCAAGTTTTAATGATAAATAAGATTCGTTCCTTAGAAACTACGAAAGTTAGAGAGAACTTATGCAAATTATCAAGTGCATATATAACAACTAGATTAAATAATACGCAAGAAAGTAAAAGACAATAGAATTTTTATTGGGTTTTTGTAAATAGAAATATTAAACTAATAAAGTAAAGACAACAAATTAAATATGAAGAGAAGATAGTATGAGATTTTAGCTCGAGAAACTAGCAAGTAATCCCCACTAGTCTTTTTTATTCTAAACAGGTAAGGGTGAATTATGTAGAATTGCAATAATCGGGATTATAAATTCCTCCCTATCCCTGGAGAGCGGACTAGGGCGGCGACCTCACAATCACGAGGGGACTCAAATAGGGTTATCCTGCGCTACTAGGGACCTAGGTGCAGTCTGGCTACTAATGATGATTGGTGATTAAAATAAACCCTAATGATTATCTAGTTAGGATGATCTTGTCAGGATTAATTCTGGATACTAGACGTTTATGTGGTATTTTAATAATTAAACACCCCTTCTGGGTGTCCATCTAACTACTATCAATGTAATCCTATACGTTGTACACCGCAAGGAAAATAGACAATAGATCAAAGCACATAAAACTGAGAATAAAACATGAATTTAATTTGAATACGGTGGTATCCCAAATTAGATAGACGTTCAAACAAGGACTAGGGTTCATACATATATGCTAAATCTCAAGCTAAAAGTAAATTAGTTCATACTAAAAAAAGAAAAGAAAACAATTACAAATTTGAAGGCTTGTGAAGACATGATATGGTGTCCAGCTCCTTCCAGACTTCTCTTCTCTTGATGTGTAAGCTTCTTCTTCGCTCAAGGATTTTCCAAGGGTGTGTTTCTACTTATTAGAGGGTGTATTTATAGGGTATAGGAAACCCTAAAACGTTTTCTTGGAGTGGAAGACAAGTATTGGCCTTCTAGCCCAACTCAAATTCGTAACCCTAAATTATAGGAAAGGTAATAAACTGATGTTGTTGTTTTGTTTTGGCCGTAACTTCTTCGTTTCAACTCCGATTGACGTGTTTTTTATATCGAAACTGATCGTCGCGGAAAACTGTATAACTTTGCTTCAGACCATTCTTCCAAATTCCTACACGTTTTTGAATTATGATCACTTTTGTGGACGTAGCTGCTGGAATTCAGATTTATTTGGAAAATTTTCTTTCCATACTTATTCTTTCTTTGCTTTATCTCCACGTCTGATCATTATTTTCTTTCATTTATCTCTTAGAATTGATTTGGCATCTAATTAATTTCTCAGCCAAATTTTCTCTATTATTTGGCATCTAATTAATTTCTCAGCCAAATTAGCTAACTATTACAAATTTTCTCAGCCAAATCGAAGACATTTGAACTGGGCCTATGGTGTAAAGACAATGGCATTATACTTTTTTTAATATTTTAAATTACTTAAAGTATTAAATTAATATTTTACCGGGCATAAATAAACATGTGGATACTAGACCAATGAGTGAGTTTGGGGTAGGCCATGAAGTTGTATGGAAAGCCGCAAACCCAAGATTAGGACACGCAATCACAAAGATTCGTGGATGGGACCATTTGTTGTCACACAAGTTGTTTCGGCAAAAGTAATTGAGATCAAACGCAAGAGGGGTATCAAACGGAGATTAGTGGAAGTTCATAGTGTTGCTCGTTGTTGGGGAGGCTATATAAAATATGATAGAGGTAACGTGTCTAACTGTGAAAGACGTTAAACAAATGTGTTGTCTGGGAGACAACACACAATTATTTGTATGTTTTTATTTTCTTAGTATATGTTTAGATTAGTTGTTTTTAATCGATATTGCAGTAGTGAGAAGGGTATTAGTTTTTATGATATGCAGGTAAAGGTACGAATTGAGTTTGGGGTGACAAAGATCGCGAAAATACCAAGTCACGCAGAGCGGACCGGCCTACCGACCACCCAACCGGCCTACCGACCACCCGACCGGCCTACCGGTCCCGCTCCAAGGGTCGCCGGTCAATAATACGGTCCAAGTCAGAAGGTCAGAAGCTCTGGCTGGCATGCCGACCCCATGAGTAGTATACCGGTCCTAGACCGTATCGTCACTCGCGTAAAGAGTCGCGACGGTATACAAGATAGAAGACTGACCGACATACCGGTCCCACAACTGGCATTAGCGGTCCATGAATAAGGGTCGCGACGGGAGTATAGAAATGTTGGAGCGGTATACTGGTCCTATGACCAGCCCCCATCCATATCATAATTTGCGCAAAGGGTCACGACGGTTCGAGGTCAGAGAGTTCAAAATCCAGACCTGGCATACCGGTGCGTGCCGCGACATAAATCTTGAAGAGGAGGTTTGTTCATATTTTAATTCACAATCCTTTAGCCCCCTTCTTCTCCAAATCACTAAAACTCCATGGAACTCCATTGAAGTTATACCTAAGCTTCACCTCACATCAAAACACCACCAAATACCATCAATTATTATCAACATCCTTCCCTACTTCCTTTCTAAACAAGATTCAAAAACCCAAAGCAATCCAAACCATATAGAATCCAAGAAGCAAAACCAAAGTTTCAAAATCCTTTATTTAAAATTTATTAAACCCATACCAAACAAGCAAGAGTTCATCATACCCACATAATGAATCCTCATCCTAAAACCTTTCCTAACCCAAATAACACTTCCTCAACCCAAAATCAAGGGGTAAATTTTTTCATAAGTGTTCAAATCTTTGAGTTGGAGGTCAATTGAGATGACAAAGAGAACAGAGACATTATCCACTGTTAGGGAGATGAAAAAGAATCAAAACTAGGTATTGGGTAGTTTTGAGAAGAAATCAATTGAGAAGAGTGCAAGTTCGGGAACAATGAAAAAGGAAAAAACGGGTCAAGATAATAGAGAAAAGCATGCAGTGGAGAAATCAAAGAGCAAAGAAGTCACAACTTTCAAGGATAATACACCACAACCTCTACCAAAGAGACTCCTTTACCCAAGGAAAGCGAAGCTTCCAAGGCCTTGTTAGCTATCGCAAAAGAAAATCTTCCCAAATTACCACTAGCTCATGAGAGAATATTCGGAAGACAAGTTGGAGAAGGAGAATACAAGAGATTTCTAGAGATGAGTGCGAGATTGGGATGGAACACATTCATGAGAAGGTGTTCAAAATTATGTATAGAGATTGTTTACGAGTTCTATTTAGGTCTCTTTAGCCGAGATAGTATTGGTCGAGTTCCAGTTAGAGGAAAGTTAGTTCCTTTCACAGTTGAAGAAATCCGAAACCACTCTGAGTTTAAGAAATTGGTTAGTCCATGCAAATATGAACAAGCAGTGAAGAATTTCGATAATTTTGACTGGGAATTACTTTATGAACATGTTTTGAGTCGTGATTTGTGCAATTACACAATGGAAAGACTGAGGGGCCTTGGCTTTACAAGCACCTTTAAACCGAAGCTAGAGTTTGGCACCACTTCATCATTCCAAATGTTTGGGGAAACAATCGTACCTTGGAAGTAAGTAAGAAATTTCCTTGTTCTTGAATTGTGTTATGAAAGAAATGGAAGTAGATGCAGCGCAATTTATCTTTGATGAGGTGCGAATAACGATCCAGCCTACAAGGGTTTTTAACATTAAATACCCATCAATGATAACTAGACTACTAAGGAAAGCGAAGGTGGAGCTTGGTGAGAAAGAGTCAGTTATGTATGATACTACGACCAACATTGATGATATATGGATCACAAAGATTTTAAAAGGAGCAGTTTCAAAGATACCTGAAAAAGACAAGGGTCTTGCGTGGCAAAAAAGAGTAGATGAGAGATTACACAAATTATAAGCAACTCACACTTCCTTGGCCAATGATATGGAAAAAATCAAATCAAATCAAATTCACATCATGACACTCCTGGAGCAATTAAAGTGCGATATCATGAATGATCCACCAAATCCTATCTTGAATATGGATAATACGAGGCAATAGACTCGAGAGTATGTTCTCTTTCTTCTTTACCATTTATGTATATGCAATATTTACTTGTTTCTAGTTTATTTATTTATTATTTTCCAAGTCATGCGGACACGACTTATTTTTGAGTTAGGGGTGTGGGGATTCGTTGTCCCTCATCTCCATTTTATGTGACTTTACTGTTCGTAGGAAGAATTTTTTTTGATACATGGGATTAGATGTGAAGTGTGTTTAATATCTTGAAAGCATAAGAATAGTAAGTTAATGATAGAAAGTAATATGTTTATAAGTTGATTATTTTATATGCTTTGAGTATGAACATGAAACACACATCGATAGTAAAGAAAATATTAGTGAGCAATGCGGTATAAGTATGTTTGATCTTAGAGCGCCTTGAGGGGTATGTAGGCCATGAGATCCAGGATAGTTGATAAACCCTTAAATGAACGTGCTAAAGGTGAGAAAGTAAAGAAATTGCATAGTTTAGAAAGTTATTAAGGCGGTTCTTTGATAAGCCCCTTGTTGACTTTTAGCTTGTTGTCCATTTATTATATTTATATCCTTCTCAGCCCCTTCTAGCCTTTCTAAAGCCTTTATATATAGCCATGTTATAAGTCATATTCTTTATATTTTATGACTTTTCCATATGAACCGCACTCGAATCGCGATGCATAGACAGTTGTTTTAGAGCTTGAGTTTGGGTGGGTTCACCATTATTGGAAATATTATTGGGTTGGGTTTTTGAGCTTATGTATTGTCTCTATATGTTATGCTTTATATTGGTTTATTGGGGATGATAATTATTCCATCAAATAATTAGGTTGAGTGAGAACATCTTATGAGAGTAACTCAAGCTCTGGGGCAATTCGTTGATGGCTAGTGAGTAAAGAGTCAAAAGCTCACTCTAAATTATCCAAATATACAATCATACCGTCCCTAAGCCAATATTACAACCTTAAAGACCTTATGATTCTTTTTCTATGTGATCTAGAAATAGTTGAAGTATTAGAGAGTAGTTACGTGGATCATTGAATACTAGTTAGGCTCGATGAACAATCTATAGCCTCCTTGTCAAACTAAGTGAAGAACCTCTCCATCATGCATTGCAAAGCTAATCCAACCTTCAAATTGAACCGTGTTGAATATTTGTATGACAAGTGTACATGTAATTTAGTTTGTACTCCCTCCGTCCATAAATGTTTGTCACAATTTCTAAAAATGGATGTCCACAAAAGGTTGTCATTTTAAAATATCAAGAAACTTTTTTACATGTTCTACCAAGTTTACCCTTATTTAATTTTCAAAAAGTAGAAAGCATTAATTGCTTTTCTTAATCATTAAATAGTTGGTTGGGGGTAATTTAGTAAAAGTAGAAGGCATTAATTGCTTTTCTTAATCTATGTGAAGAAAAAGGTATGACAAACATTTGTGGACGGAGGGAGTAGATATTATTACAAGAAATTTTCTGAGTAGTTGCTTTGAGTTATTGTTCATATTCCACTGTCTTCTTTCCAATGTGCTTAATTGACTTAAGTGTGTATCTAGAAACTTCCCTATGTTCTTATTCTTTATTGTATTGGGACGATACAACTTTGAGTTTGGAGTCTTGATGTCTCCATGTTTGTGATATATTAATCTAGGTTTAAGACATCATTTTAGGTATATTTTATTAATTGTTAAGGGATTGTTCCTATTATTAGATAAACTCTTAATTCTTGTCTTGATTTGGAGATGTATTACTTTTAGAGCATATTTGGTATAATTTGTATGTTAATGTGAAGCTCTCTACGTTAATAAAATATAATTAGATTTTAAATCAATTCCAAGGAGTTAAGGAAAGAAGATCCAGGAGAGGTCAGGAGATTAAAGGAAACAAAGTTGAAATAGGAAAGTAAAAGCTGTCAAACAAAATTACCAAATCTGCAGTGACATCCACTAAAGTTAATATAACTACAATCTGGATACGATTTTGGAAGATCCTTTAAAGTTTTAGATAGATCTTTCTACTTCGGTCATTCCATATAAAGTACACGAAATTTGGCGTAGTAACGAAGCACATATGACCAAATCATTGAAGCATTGTTTGTCCTATCCTATATTTTAGAAAACAAACTTGAATTAGACTTGGACTCCAATTACTTGCCTTCCACTCTAATATTTTGACCTAGGGTTAGAAAACATCTATAAATACACCTTCTTGTAAACATGTCGTTTCTCACTTCTAAGCCATAGCTTAGTCCTTGCTCAATTCTAAGCTATAACATAGTCCTTGCCCATTCCTTGATTAGTTATTAATTCATATTACTCTTAGAAGTCATCCATGGAGCAAGTTGACAATATGTATCTTTATTTTATAGCTTGGGTTTTGCATATGTATAATATTTGAATTCTATTTCCTTCTATCTAAGTATGTTTGGAACAAACCTTTTTAAATCGATTGAGCTTCTTAACCTTCATATTTTTATATGATTTAATGTATTGACTGTAGTTCTTCCCAGTGCATGAGTATTGACTAACCCATTAATAGTAGTTGGATGGTCACCCGGAAGGGGTGATAAATTGTTGAAACACCACATAAACATATAGCGTGCGGTAGTGATCCTGACAGGCTTGCCTAAATAGATAGTCACTAGGGTTTGAGATTAACCACCGATCGTTGCGCAGAGTCCCCTTACCCAAGTCCCCTGGTAATTGTTAGGTCACCACCTATGTTCACCCTGAAAGGGGGTTAGGTTGAACATAGAATCCTGACTACTTACTCTAACAACTTTATTCATCCTTATAACTAGTATAGAAGGATAAGTGCATACACGCAAGCTTGAGTTATATCTCTTATATCATTCTTACGTGTTCACTTAATTTGCATTATTAGTTTAATTAATTATCTTTTCACAATTACTCATCTTTATCTATTGTCTTTATTTCAAGCAACTATTCTTTACCACAATTTCTCTTATAATCCATAATTCTAACACACTAAGTCCCTACTAACGAATCTTACTTATTATCTAAACTTGCATATGATTTGTGATACTTGCAGTGAGTTCCGTAATTAGTTTAGGGTAGTAGTTATTGTCTTTGTTTGTCATTATTGTTTCACACCCTACCAGCCACCAAATAGCCATTACGATGACGTTGCAAATGGCAGATATGACGCTCTCACATCCTGAGGGAAAAAATGAAGATGTACTCGTCAACGCTGGTAACCTTATATTCCCATCTAATTTTATTATTCTTGAATAAGACACTGATAAGAACGTTCCAATCATTTTCGGGTGGCCATTCTTATCCTCTGGGTGTACTTTGATTGATGTAGAAAATAGATAAATGATCATGCAAGTGTAAAACAAGGAAGAGAAATTTAGTGTGTTCAAGGGTATGAAGTTCCCTAATCCACCGGAAGATTGTTTTTGCTTAGACACACTCAATCACGTGAATAATTATCTAATAAATGGGGTGGATACCTTAGGGTTGGAGGAGAAAAAGCTCAGAATGAAGCCACCATCCAAATCTCCCCCTAACCTCAAAGGTGATCCATTCATTGATTATCTGAAGAGAACTAAGAAGAATTCGAGAAAGATTCCAAGGGAACCTAAAAGAAAGTAGAAAGATGGTGAGTTTTGGGTGGGAGACATAGTAGCTATAAAATATCCTAATACCCTAAATCAACCAAACAAGCAAAAATGAAAGAGTTCTTGGAGTGACCCTTTCAAGGCCACAAAAGTTGTTTTCGACATGTTAGTTGAGTTGTGGACCAACACAGGTCGTAGACCTCACTTGGTAGAATTTGATTGCCTCACCCACTGCTAGGGAAGCTATGTGAAAAAGAAATAACCTTGAGGTAACGCGTCGAACATCAAAGACGTTAAACAAAAGTGCTTCTTGGGAGACAACCCATGTTTTTTATGCTTTACTAGTTCTATTTTCTATGTTTTTAGTGTGTAATAGTAGATTTATTTGATGTATATTACGTAATGAGAAAGATGATTAGTGTTTTATATGTGTAGGTGAGCAATAAAATGATTTTATGGGAAATTCTTGAACCAAACAACAGGAATTTGTGGTACACCGCACCAGCCGCGATACACCGCAGATCGCCAAACCGTGCTCACTATAATCCACACTAGAATTGAACAACATTACTGGAGCTATAGATTTGAGGTTGCGGTGTACCACACGATACCCGCGGTATACCGCAATACGATAAATTTGACCGTGGAGAAAAGCTTAACACGGTATGTATCGCACGAGAAGAAGAAGCAAGGCGCGATATACCGCACCACCTGTGGTATACCGCAACAACGCCAACTCGTGTACGTGATGGTCCAAGCTTGCTGAGGTTAGAAGAACTATGTTGTAACCCATGACTGCGGTATACCGCACGACATGCGGTGTACCGCGCCTCAATGAAAAAGAAAATAAAAGTTAAACCATCAGCTACACTTTTGACCTAAACTTCAAACTTTCTTCTTCCGCAAGCTTTCTACCACCATTAGAGTTCGACCAAAAACCACCAACATCAAAATACACCTAAATAACCCATATTTCACAACCAAAATCATCCATACATCATTCCTGACAACAATAACCATCCAAAATCATTCCAACAACACAAGAAATCAAACCAAAAATGTCCAATATACCTTATTCCTAAATCTTCAATTTCTTCTTATTTAACTACAAATCCTTCATACCCATATATAAAAATACATTCCCAAACATGTTCACCTCTAAATATTACCTCATTCATCCATTAACGGGAAAATTTCAAAGCTTGGTAAAATTTTGAGTTGAGGGTGAAGGAAGATGACACGAAGAACCGAGACATTAGCTAATATGAGTGAGATGACGAAAAGTTCAACCACAGATTTGGGTGAGGATAAGAGGAAACAATCTGAGGTTTATGTGAGTAAAGGAAAGAAGCAAAAGGGTCAAACCCACTCACTAGAATTTGTGGTTAATGATATTTGTATATCGGTTGTTCCTATTTGGAGAAGAATCAATAGAATAGCTAATAGCATGAGTCATGTGGATAATGAGAAACCGGTTGTTGTGGAGTCAAGTATTTAAGAACAAGCGATCGAGATTCTAAAGAGGAAGACTCCCCAACCTTTTCACGCTAAGATGCTTCCACCCAACAAAAACGGTAATACTAGGGCCCTAGAAACTATTACAATTGAACTTATGCCTACTTTGACACCCACACACGAGTGTAAATTTCATAAAAAGTGGAAAAGGGCAAGTATAAGAGATTTCTCTAGAGATTGGGGAAAAATTAGGTTGGAAGATGTTCACAGTGAAGTGATCAAAAAGAAATATTGAGCTAGTAAGAGAGTTCTATCTTGGCCTCTTTAGCCAAGATAACATTGGTAGAGTGCCCTATGGGGTAAGTTTGACCCTTTCGCAGTTGAAGAAATTGGAAGCTATTTCAGTTTGAGGAAATTGGAGGGACCATACAAGTATCAAAAAGCTATGAATAAAATCTAAACTTTCGATTGGAACCAACTAAATGAAAGGGTGTTTAGTGAGGAGTTGGTTCTAGTCAATGACAAAGATGAGTTGAAGACATCTTGGCCTAGAAGTTCCTTCAACCTGAGGAAGAAGTTGGTACCATTTCCTTGCACCCTCAGCCCTTGGAATGCTCGAGTCACGAATGTGCTTCAAAGATCCGCCATCTTGTTAGATTGTATTATGAAAGAGGAAGAAGTAGATATGGAACAAGTAATATTTGATGAGGTTATGCGATTCATAGTCAAACCAATCAGTTCTTCAACTTGATATACCTATCAATGATCACTAGCCTAGTGTTGATAGAAAATGAAAATATTGGGGAAAAAGAGAAACTTGTTAGCAAATCGAGTTCCATCGTAAACGATGAGTGGATCAAGAATATTTTGAGAGGAGTATAGCCAAAGGGGTCTCCTTGGCAGGAGAAAGTGAGTGAGAAACTTAAGCAAATTGAAACCGCTCAAGCCCACCTTGCCAATGATGTGGCATTAATCAAAGCTAATTAAGTGCACATCAAGACACTCCTGGAGAAAATAAGACGCGGCTCCGCAAACCGTAAACCCTTTTGGATGGTGATCATGCGAGCCGATAGCCTCGAGAGTATGCTTCTCTCTTATACCCTTTCTCTAGTTTTATATTAATTGTTCATTTTTAATTTTATTGAGTCTGTTTGAGTCGTGAAATTTACGGCTCAACTTTGAGTTGAAGGTGGGAATCTGTTGTTTCCACCCCCACTTATGTGTTTTAATTCCTTTTAATATGTGTGAATGTTGGTGTAGAATCTAGCGATGTATCATTTAAGAAAAAGCTTAATGATTTAATGATGATAGATAGTAGATTTATGAACTTTTATTGTATATGCTTAAAGGATTTATATGAAACACATTTTGAAAGTAAAGAAAATATTAGTTAGCAATGCAGTAGAAATAGGTTTAGTCTTAGGAAGCATGAGTGGTGTGTAGAACGTGAGATCTAAACTAGCGTATAAACCATTTGATGAACGTGCTAGAAGTGAGTAAGTGAATAATTTATGTAGGAGATGACATAATTAAGGTGGTTCTTTGTTTAACCCTTAGTGCATTTTAGCCTGCTTTCAATTATAATTGTTATATTATCTGTCTTAGCTCCCTTTTTATCCTTTCGAAGCCTTTTTATATAGCCACATTACAAGCCTTATCCCTTAGATTTGTAGGACTTTACCATATGACCTGCACTCGAATCGCGTTGCTTCGACACTCGTCTAGATCTTGAGTTTGGGGTGGTGTTTATGGGAATTATCATTGGGTGGATTTTTGTTTTGTAACTGAGATTTCAGATCACTTGTTATATACATTGTAACCCTTTGCCACGAAGATGAGAAAAATATATATGAAAAAGAAAAAGGAACATAGTGGCATGAGTTCTTTCATCAAAAAGAGTTACTGCCACTTACAAAAGAAAAATATATATACATTTCAGAGTGGCAAAGTAGGAATTCTTTAAATGATCATAAAAGGGTTTCATTTGGGTTATTAGGGATACGAATAAGTGCATCAATTGGGATGAGTATGAACATCTTTGAGAGTAACTTAAGCTGTAGGGAGACTTATTGATGGATAGTGAGGAGAGATCCAAAAGCTCACTCTAAATTATCCAAATATTTGTATAACACCTACCCTAGTCCTACATTACAGCCTTAAAGACCTTAGGATTCTTGACTATACGATTTAGAAGCTTTCAAACTGATAGAGAGTGGTTAGATGGACTTAGGAACTATGTGAGGATCGAGAAACACCCTATAGCCACCATTTCATATCAAGAAAGGACTTATCTTCATGCACTGCAAACCTAATTGGATCTTGAAATTAATATGTGTGGATCGTATATTTGATACATATATATAATTGACTTAGTTTGTAAATTGTACTATATGAGACTTGTTAATATTTGTACGTTAGTGTCATTCATTACCTTTCTACTCTTTTTCTCTTCATTAGCATATTTGACTTAAATCCTTCTAAACTCTTTTTTTTTCTTTTTATTTTGTCGGGATGATAAAACTTTGAGTTGGGGGTCTTAATGTCTATCTTTTGGTGATGGATTAATCCATTCATGGCACATTTTTTTGGGAGTTTATTGGGTCTAAGTGTGTGATTTTTCCTTATTATTTTTTATATTGCATATTTACTTCTAGTTTTAGACTTATTACTATTTATAGAGTTTTTGTTCCTTAATTGTTTGTTAAGTGTATAGATTTTAGGTACATGCTTGATACAAAGTTCCAAGATGAGGAGAAGAAGTCAATAAGTCAATATAAACCTCAAGTCAAAGCAAAAACTAAGCTTAGAGCCACTTTGGGGAGTTAGAGAGTGTGCTGGAGAAATCTTTATCGCTAAGTGTTTCAGACACTATGACTTTTTGGTGAGATATTTGGACCTTATTAGTTTTGATTTAGAAATAGATTGAATTCAGGGTCGTTTGGAAAGTGACAGAAGTCAATTCGGAGTTAAGATGAAGAAGTTATGCTAGTTGCTTCTACCGTGGTTCGAACCAGAATTTGGGTTAGTAAAACATGTTGGATTATTTCTAACCCTAATTTAGTAAGTCAAAAAGGGGCCCAAAAGTTTTTTTAGCTCATACATAAGCCATATTTCATCCCCATATCATTATCTCTGGATTTATCTCATTTATTATCCATCAACTCAGATAGGGGAAGAACGCTCAAGATAGAAGGAAGAGGAGAAGACAAGCGTTTGTCTATGAACCAATCGATTCTACCTCTTATATTCACCGACTCCCTTTGACATTAAGAGTAACTTAGCTTTATTTTGTATTTTAAATATTATTATGTATTAGTTTTAAATAGTTGTACTTTAAATGAGTTTTTCTTTTATTATGAACTAAACCCTCATTGCTTGAGTATGTTATTGTAAGACTTTGCGTTTAGCTTTTTATGTGAGTTATTGCATTTGGGATATATGATTATATTTAATTGAGTTGGGTTGTATATTTATTCCACTATATTAGGTGTTTTATTTAAATAGTACATGTACTCTGGCCAAGTAGTGGGTAGCTGTTGTAATTTAAGCTAACACCCAGATAGGGGGGGTTTTAATTACGGATCTAGAACATAAGCGCCTAGTGCGAGGCATTGAACCAGATGGTCTTGTCTGCTAGGTAGTGATGTCTCCCTATTTGTTCTAATTATATGCCCTTAGGAGACATCTATTTAGGTTATTATTTGACTTATTTGTTAGACTTTTAAGCTTATTTGGTTATATTGCGATTTCTTCCCTTGGATTTATACTATTTGTGTTTTAGAGCTTTTGTGCATTAATTTTCTTGTTTTTAGTGTAAATTTATTAGGATTATGATTTTATGGAGTATCAAGACAAGGAGAAGAAACGGGAATTAAAGTCTTGGATTGAGTGTAAAAGTCAAAGGCGAGAAAAGTTGATTCGAATAATTAAGTAGATGGGAATAAAATCTGGAATACTGTTACAAATCACCATATTTGAGTATGTTAGCCACTGATTCAGCTTCGGAGCATAAAATAAGGCAGATGCGTCTCTTAGTCAGGAATATTTTTCAAGTTGAACGAAGTGATTCCGAGTCCGGACACAAACGTTACAGATGTTTTAGTAACAGCTACACACCAGTTACGAGATTTCATTAAGGATTGGGCTTTTATTTCATTTAACCTATTTCCTCCTAAGGGTAAACCCCAATCCATGTATCCCACTATATATAAGCCTTAGACTTCATTTTTTTTAAGGCACACCTCATATTAAAAAGGAGAAATACACTAGAGAGAAGTCAGAGCAGCAAAAAAAGGAGAGAAATAGCTTAAGCTGGAGAATCAATCCTCCAACATGAGTCATATCAATCCTTCAATTGGGTTCTTAATTTCATTTCTGTAATTGACAATGAATGCTTCTTATTTATTTATTTTTCGTTTTTAATTCAGTTATGAACTAATTTTAATTATACTTGAGAATCTCATATTGGGTTGAACCCAAACTAGTTTAATTCATGTTTTTTATTTGGGATTTAAGTATTTAAATTTAATTAGCTATTTGTGTTGGCTTTTATTTTATGCTTGAATTATTATCTTTAGAGTCGCGAACTAGGGATAATTCTTAGTATCCAGGCTCTTCAGTATAGTGGCATATTGATCACCTTGATGGGGGAGTTTAGATACAGAACTAGGTAATTTCCGTTGGTATTCACCAATGACCTTGACAAGCTTGACTAACCAATAGCCAAAGCGGTAAGAACTTGAACCGTCTGAAAGTAGTTTTAATCATCTGGACGGAGTTTAGAATACCATAGGAGAGCTCCTTAGTCCACCCTGACGGGGGTAAGGAGACCTTAAAGTCCCGACTAGCAAAATTATAGCAATTCATCCCTTAACAGAAAGCATTAATTAAGAAAGTTTGTGGTGAAACCCTTGCGTGACTCAAGTAATACTTTCTCCCTTGCGTCTATCCTACTTAATTGCATTATTCCCATTTCAGTTTAATTATTTTAGTATTTAATTTATTTGCACTTTAGTCCTAGAAAACCAAAACAAACTGTATATCAACTACTTTTCCCGTACTTGCAACTAAATCACTATTTGATTCACACTAGAGGTGTACCTATTCCGTCCATGCGAATGAATGCGATTTATCAGTTTATTACTTGGACAACCGTACACTTGCGGTTTGTGAGTCCTCAGCTTTAGCACTTTATTTTATAACACACAAGGACCCACCAAGTTTTTGGCACCAATGCCGGGGACGGTAGCGTGTGACCCCGGTGTTAATCTTTTAGTGTTTAATTGCATTTTTATTTTTATTTTCAGTTTTACACTTTTCTTTGTTTTGTTCCTTTCTCAGGTTTTACAGGTTTGGTGTATGTACTTAAACCCCGAGAGGTTAATCCGAGATAAAAACAAAAGAGAGAAAGAGGCAAGAGAAAAAGCAGAGAAAGAGAGAGAAATGGAGGATTTGAATATTCATAATGTTGAAGATCCTAGCATTGAGTTGGATGTGAATGGCCATCCGCTAGTGCCACCAGTTATTCCTAATCATCAAATTCTCAACAATCAACAAAATCATCCACCTACGCAACAAGCTCAACCCCCATTGCATAATGATCAATGGTTCATACATGGTTCTGAACAAGTTCCTTATCGCACTCATGCCCTTGGTATTAGTCCTGCGAATATTAATGTTGCACGGTATAGACCCGACCCTGGTATGTTATCCCACTTTCAAAATTTCGGAAACTTTCATGGAGTAACTGGGGAAGATCTTATTCGGGTAGTACAGAAGTTCATGTAAATATGTGATTCATGCATAACGCAAGGAGTGACCAAAGAACATATATACTATGCTAATTTAAGATTTTTCGAGATAGACTCAGCTAGTGAATGGCATGATTCACAAGAACCAGGAGCAATAAACAATTGGGATGAGATACAAACTACATTTTTCGATCGTTACTATCCGAGTAACATGAGATTAGATGCACAGGTTGATTTGACATCATTTGTCCAAGAACAAGAAGAAACTTTGGGAAGATGTTGGACAAGATTTCAGTTGTGTTTGAGAAGAGTTCCTGATCATGGCGTTACAAAACAACAATTGAAGATATTTTATAAAGGCCTTTATGGAGGATCAAGAAAAGACCTCAATTTATTATGTGGTAGTGGATTCTTACAGGTAGCTCCAGCACATGCTTAGATTATTTTGAATCGACCTGTGAAGAATGAGCAGGGTTGGAATACAGTAAGAACACCTATTCGAGGTGGAAAAGAAAGTAGTATGTGAATCGATGAGAAATTCACCTCTTTGGAGAATAAATTGAAGAATACATGGAGCAACAATTGAAACAACTTACTTTAGCTGTTAAAGAAGGTTTTTTAGGTAAGAGAGCGGGTGTTAATGTTACTCAAGAGATATATGGGTGTTCAAATTGTGGTGTTCAAGATCATGAATGGGAGCATTGTCAAAGTAATTCTGAATCTGTAATGTTTGTTTCTAATCGAGGGAATTACAATTCTAGTGATCAAGGGTATCAACCAAATAGAAACCATCAGGGTTTCAATATTCGAATCCTAATGGGGCAGCTAATCCTACATATGCATATCAGCCGCGTCCCCAAGGTAACAATTATCAAGCTAGACCACAGAATAATTACCGAGGAGGGCAGGTTATGGAAATCATGTTCAGAGACAGCCTTCTCAAGATAATTATAATGATACCATGAGTCAGAGGGATTTACCTGCTCAACCTCAAGAAGGTGCGAATGATCTTTCCCAAACTGTAGAAAAATTAATTCCACTTCAGACATAATCTATCCAAAATCAACAAGCTTATGAAGCCGCAATTAATTTATTAGAGAATTAAATGGCTTAGATGTCGAAACAATTGAGTCAGCGTCCACAAGGGTAACTCCGTAGTGAAACTGAAAATCCGAGACAGACTGAAGATTGTAATGCTATAGTGCTAAGAAGTGGTGGTGTCTCCTAGTGTGTTCTAAATAAACACACCTAAAAAGGCAAGACACATACCGCAAGTGTACGGGTCGTCCAAGTAATATCCGGTAAACGGGATTTCGATCTCAGGGACGGATTAGGTATGATTAAAGTGTTATGCAATAAATGGAAATAGTTGCTTGAATGAAAATTAAAAGTAAAGAAATAGATTTTTATTTTGTTTTTGTTTAAAGGACTAAAGTGAAAATAAAGTAAATATTAAACTAAAATTAAAACTAATGCAAAAAAATAAATATGAAGAGACTAAAAGATGAGAGAATAGTACTTGAGTCACGCTAGGTTTCACCAAAATAAACTTAATCAATGCTTCTTCTAAGGGACAAATTAGTAACTAGTAGTAGTCGGGATTCTAGATTCTCCTAACCCCCGTCAGGGTGGACTTACGTTTATTACAAACCCCGCCAGGGAGATCATAATCCACCTTCGAATGTCAGGTTCTCTACCCAATTGGCTATAAGATTAACTAAGTCCGTCAGGATCAATAATTTTTATCTTACGTTTATTATCTATGTCAGTAATTAAACCCCCGGTCAAGATGATCACTTCCCCACCAAAGTGAATAGCCTAATTACTCAAACCTATGTTTAATTGATCAGATTAAATATAGTGAAATTAACTTACGATAATAAACAATACTAAATTACTCAATTTGAATTAAATTACAAAAATCCCAAATCAGAAAGCATTAATTAAATAAATTAAGGTTCAACCCTTATAGCGATTCTCAAGTACTTAAGAAGTTTAGCTCATAACGGAAAATAAAACTAAAATAAATAAATTAAAAGGCATAATGTTTTACAGAAAGAAAATAAATAAACCTAATGAAGAGGTTGGGTTTGGCTTTGAATTGGAGAAGATGAATGCCCCAGCTCTCAGCTTTCTTCCTTCCTGCTTGCTCTAACTTGAATCCTTAAGCCTCTTTGATAATTATATGAAGTGTGTGTAAAAGAGGAGGCTAAGGGGTGTATTTATAGGTGTTAGAAACCCCTAGGTCGAATTTACTTGGAGTGGAAGACAAGTCAAGAACTCTTTAATTCGTAACCCTAAAATCTAGGAAATATAAGATTCTTCTGCTAATTTGATTTGGTCATATCTTTTTCAATACTTATCCGTTTGAGGAGTTCCTATATATGAAACTGCTTGTCTTGGAAAGAGCTTTCTATTGGTGCAGACCACTCGTCCATATTCCTAGTAAATCTTTAGTTATGGACTTATCTTTGAAACGTGGCTGGAATTTCAGATTCATAAGGCAGCTTTATCTTTTCCTTCTTTGCATATATCCTTCCTTAATCTTCTTATGTCGATGTAAATCTCTTTCCCTTCCTTTTCTAACTCGACTTGGTCTCTAAGTAATTACCATTTATCTTTTAAAGCTTCACATTAAATAAATAATTAAACCGCATATGCTTAAAAATAATAAATCAATAATTCAAGAAATAGAAATAGGAAAGTGCACTCTAAAAATAGAAACTCGAGTAAAACCATTTCCTAACACTCTAAAATACACTAAGACTTTATTCTCACTTCTCCTCCTTGGATTGGTCTTTCATGAAATTCAAGAACCTATTTAAGTTTGCACTAAAAATAGTCAAATTTACGCACAAAAGCTCAAAAAATGCAAATAGTTAAATTCCAAGGGGGAAAAGTGCAATATGACAAATTATGCATGAAAGTCTAGCTAATAAGTCAATTATTCACCTAAAATGATGTCTCCAAAGGGCTAATAATTAGAACAAATAGGGAGACATCATGTGGTAAGAAGCTTCCTCCACCTCCTTTTCCTGTTATGAAAGAAAAAGAAGTTACCCACAAAGAAAAACCAGTAAAGGATGTGGTAGAAAAAGATGATGAACCTGAAGTGGTAGAAGTGGAGAAGATTCTAGAAGTTCCTAAGAAGAAAGATGTTGTAGGAACCCGTCCTCCTCCACCTTTTCCCTCAAGAGTTCAGAAAAAAAGGAGATATGGCTGATTATCAGAGATTTTTATATAGGGTGAGAGGTCTAAATAACAACATACCATTGTTAGAAGCTATCAAAGATATACCAAAGTATGTGAAGTTCTTGAAGAGGGCCCTTGCCAATAAGAGGCCATATTGTGATAATGAGATGATAGGATTTCCAGAAGAGTGTAGCACAACTTTCCAAAGTAAGTTGCCACCTAAGTTACTTGATCCTGGGAGTTTTACGATTCTGATTTCCATTGGTAATGAGTGGCAAGGAAAGGTGTTATGAGATTTGGGTGCGAGTATTAATCTTATGCCCAAATCAGTTTTTCATAAGTTGAAGATGGGAGATGTTAGACCAACTTCTATGGTCTTGCAAATGGCTGACATATCCCTTGTTCATCCTGAGGGACGAATAGAAGATGTTGGTGGGTCCTAGGGTGTTATTAAATTAAGTACGAAAATAAAGGAACCACTTAACCGCAAGTGTACGGTTGTCCAAGTAATACTCCGATAAGTCGGATTCGTTCTCAGGGATTGGACTGGTATAACCCAAGTGTTCAATAGATAAGTAGTAGTAATTGCAAATACAGAAAATAAAAGATGAAATATATTTATTTGGTTTTTATATTGATCCTAAGAATGCAAGAAAATAAATAACTGAAAATAAATACTAAAGAACTAGATGCAGATATGAGCTATACTTGAGTCTCGCAAGGAATCCACTTAATCAATATAATCTATGCTATGTTTAAGGGTAGAATTGGTATTAGTATATTAGTCAGGACTCTAATATCTCCTAGCCCCCTGTCGGGTGGACCTAGAAGCTATCCTAAAGTATCATAAACACCTGTATGGTCGAATATGGCTTTTCGGATGATATGATTTTACCTCTTTGGCTATGTAACTAGTTAAGCCTGTCGGTCAATAACGGACATTACACGGGTATTACCTAGATCTGTATTCAAACCCCCCTGTCGGATGATCACTTCGCCACTAAAGTGAATAGCCCAAATACTAACAGCTAATTCTAGTTGCGCGGAAAAGAATTAGTAATAAAAACAAAGTAATAACCAATATATAAAACTCAATCCTATTTAAATCATGCAATCCCAAATTCAAAACATAAATTAAATTAATTAAGGTTCATCCCTTTATTGCGATTCTCAAGTAATTAAGGTTTAGCTCATATTGAAAGTAAAAACAGTAAATAAATTAATACTATACATGTCCTAATAACAAAAATAAAATAAGAACCTAGATAGAGGAATTGGCTTGAACTGTTGTTGGAGATATAGACAGTCTCCAGCTTCTGCTCTTGCTTCCGCCCCTTGACGCTCTCTCTAAGGATGTATATATTGAATGAATTATGAGAGGTACTGAATTATGAGGTCTAAGGGGTGTATTTATAGGTGTTGGAAGACCCTAGGTCGAATTTGCTTGGAGTGGAAGACAAGTCAAAGACTCTTAAATTCGTAGCTCTAAAAGATAAGATTCTGCTGATTTGATTTGGTCATATCTTTTTCAATACTTATCCGTTTAAGAAGTTCCAATATATGAAACCACTTGTCTTGGAAAGCTCTTTCTATTGGTGCAGACCATTCGTCCAGAATCCTAGCCAATCTTTTATTATGATTTAATTCCTAAAACGTGGCTGGATTTCAGATTTCAAAAGGCAGCTTTATCTTTTCCTCCTTTGAATAAATCTTTCCTAAATCTTCTTATTTCCATGTAAATCTTCTTTCCTTTCATCTTTATCTTGACTTGGTCTCTAAGTAATTACCATTTATCTTTTAAAGCTTCACAATAAATAAATAATTAAACCGCATATGCTTAAAAATAATAAATCAAGAAATCAAGAAATCAAAATAGGAAAGTGTACTCTAAAAATAGAAACTCGACTAGAAATCATTTCCTAACACTCTAAAATACACTAAGACTTTATTCTCACTTTTTCTCCTTGGATTGGTCTTTCATGAGATTCAAGAACCTATTAACTTTGCATTAAAAATAGTCAAATTTACGCACAAAAGCTCAGATTCTGCAAATAGTTAATTTCCAAGGGGAGAAAGTGCAATATGATCAATTAAGCCTAAAAGTCTATCAAATAAGTCATTTATTCACCTAAAAGGATGTCTCCAAGGGGCTAAGAATTAGAACAAATAGGGAGACATCAAGACCCCAAACTCAAACCTTTGTCGTCCCGACAAAGTAAATTAATAAACGAAGGATCTTTTAGGTGAACGCAGAAGGTAGAATCTAGAAAATAATCCCCAAAGCAAAGCTTAAAACAAATTTCATATAGTCTAACCTAGGAATTAATATACACCTACACTTATCATGCACAATCAAATACAAAACAATATCAATCCAAAATTAATTTCACAATGCTAGAAGGTTACGCTTTATACTTATCTCAAGATGGTGGCTATAGGGTGTTCCTTGATCCTTACTTGTGTTGAATGTTCCACTTAGAATACTCCCTATTAACTCACTGTGCATCTAGGAATCACGAGGTCTTTACGGTTTTAGCGTAGGCTGAAGGACGGTATGGTATGTATATTTGGTAAATTTGAAGTGAGCTTTTGGCTCTCTCCTCACTTACCATCAACAAAACTGTCCAAGAGCTTGAGTTTACACTCGAATAACGTTCTCACTCAACCCAATTGACGTGCTTAATTAGCGTCCCCAAATTAACCCAATAAGCACTAAGGATGATTCACCTAAAAAATTTCCACTTTGCCGGTCCAAATATATATTCTTTTCATATAACTTTTTGTTTCGATATATATTTTTCTTTTGTATAGCTATGACTCTCTTTTTAATGTTGAGATATCATGCTATTTTTCTTCATGCCTATTCATGATTTTAGCTTTATAGCTTCTTTTCCATTCACTATTACCCCAGCAAAGGGTTACAATATAATTAAACATGTGAATCATCATCAATATATAGAACGAGCACAATTGATAAGCTCAAAAATCCCAACCCATTGTAAATTCCCATATAGTGGACCCACCACCCCAAACTCAAGCTCAAGACAGGAAGTCTCAGGATCGTGATTCAAGTGCGGGTCATATGGTCATGCCTAACAATCTAAAGGGAAATTGGCTTATAATGTGGCGACAAAAGAAAGGCTTAAAAACTAAAAATTTGTCTAAGAAGGATAAAATTAATTCAAGGATAGACAGCCAAAAAGGATTCAAAGGGCTAACAAAGAACTGCCTCTATCATCTTCCTATCTACACAACTTGCCTCTAGTTCATACCTAAGTGGGTTCTCTACTCATTTAGATCTCACGTTCTACAAACCACCTATTATCCTTAAGCACAAGTTTACTTCTTTTGCATTGTTCATTAATTCTTCCTATCAATTACTTCATATTTGCATGCAATCAAAGTGCGTTTTACACTAACTCCTAAAGTCAACTATTTTCTATCATAAATTTATAAAAAGCATGCTTGATGGGGGCATTTAAAACACTCTACATCTCTACAGTCAAAACATTCCTCAAACTAAAATTTAAAAAAACACTGTAAAACACATAAAATTGGGATGAGGCAACGAACCCCACCCCAAACTCAAAAATGAGTCGTGTCCCACGACTCAAAAAAGACTCAATAAAGCGAATAAACAAATAAAACAAATAAGAAAGGGATAGGAAAACGTATCTGAACCAGCATGAAGCTGGTTTCCATGGTTGCGTGTAGGTTGAGCTCCTTGTGTTGCGTAGGTGGCATGTTGAACATTGCTCACACCACGTAATATGATTTGCATAAGCTCCAACTCTTTTGTGATTTTTCCTATGGGTTTCAATCACCTCTTCATGAATATCCTCCCAAAATTCTTTCAACTACATCTTTCAACACCCAAAAGTAATATAAGGTTCTTCAACTTCTTCTTCCTCTTCATGGTATTCTTGACCTTCCAATCTTCGTCATCTCAATGAACCCCAAACTCAAAACTTCAAATAATAAAAAACTAGAGAAGGGTTTTGAAATTTGATGTTTTGAGGATTTGTAATGAAGGATTAGGGTGTTATATGAGATGGGTAAGCAATATGTAATGGCTTGGGGAAGGTTTAACAAATAGGATTTAAGCTTTGATGAAGAGGCTAAAGCTTGAAGTAGAAGATTTCTTGATGTTCTTGAAGGATTGTGGTGTTAGATGTGTGTTTGGAATGGATTAGGAGGAAGGATTTGATGTTCTTTGGTGTTGTAGTGGTCTTTGTGCAGGTATATAAGGGTTAGGATCTGGAAAATTCGTATTGGGGGAGCCTAGGGTTTTATCTTGACAAGGTCAGAAGTTGAATGGGCCTCAAACTCCTCACAAACCGCCATGGCGCGGTGCACCGGACCTAAGCCGCGGTGTACCGCAGCTTCTGTTGTTTCGTTTTTTCTCGCTCTTGTCTTGACCCCGAGCTAGCACCCCGTGGTACGGGTTTTTGCCTTGCGGTGCATGGGTGCGGTGCATGGGGTAGTCCGCACCAACTTCGTCAAAAAACCCGCGGTACACACCCCGTGGTACGGGTTTTGCGCATGCGGTATAGGGCGCGGTGCACCGCGGATATTTTTTCTCGCCTCTGGATAAGACCCGTGGTGCGTACCCGTGGTACGGGTTTTTGGGGCGCGGTACATCCCTGCGGTATAGGGGGTACACCGCGGGGGTAATCCGCGCCAGCCTCCAAAATTTTCTTTTTGCACTTCCTAGCACCCCAAACTCGATTCCTGCACCAATAACACACTACCTTTCTCATTTCTTTTAAAAGTAGACACTAAAACTTGACACTAACTTAAAATTATACACTAGAAATTTAAAAACTTAAAGCAATTTAAACATGGGTTGTCTCCCAAGAAGCACTTTTGTTTATTACGTCTTTAAGTTCGACGCGTTACCTTCCATAAAGATGGTAATGAGGCCCTTGCGGTTCTCCTCCGCTTGAATTCGCCTCGTCCTTGGCATGTAAGAACCTTCCCCCTTAAAATTTTATTCAATCGATCTCTGAAAGGGGGAGGGTAGTATCTCCGTTTCGCCTTCTTACTTTCATGACGAAACGTGTTCTTCACCACACGATAGTAGATGACCGTCCTCAACGGTATAAGCTCCTTTTTAATCTCTTCAATCTCGCGTTCCTCTTTAAAGTGTGGTGGGTAGGTGCTCCTCCTAGCCGCTTTACTCTCGCGGTGTAGCACCTTTCTTGCGTAGCACCTATTGATCATTTGTAGTAATAGAGGTGATTCCAATATTTTATCTCTAATGATGAGTTGTGGTGGAGATAGTGATTGGTGAACTTTTTGTGGTGGAGATTCAACTTCTATTATATTGTGATCTTTGAATTCTTCGGTGGATATCTCAACCACTTCACATTCGTCTTCGCTTTCAACCCAATCTTCCACTATTACTTCATCATATTCCTTGCTAATCTCGATCACCTCTTCTTCTTGTTCGCGTTTAGTATCTGGATCATGTGCACGCACCATAGGAATAGCAACCTCAGTTTCAATTTCTATGATTTTCGTTGCTACTCCTTCTTCCACCATGCTAATAGGATTGTCAACCACATGGTGGTCTTCATGTATAACTGGCATGATGGTCATATCACTATCACTAATATCTTCCTTCAACACCTCCTCCTCAACTACTTCTTCCAGTTGATCTCTTCCCTCTTCATAAGACTTGATACTATCGGCAGAATGCTGAGAATTAAGTATGGATTCTATTTCGTCTAGCTCCTTTTGCATTTCTTGCAAGCGAGAATCTTGTTCATCTGCTAACTTCTGCGATTGTTCATTTAAGCCCATGAGTTCTGTAATTGATCTATATAACTGGGAAATCTGTGGTGAAGGTGGAGGTTGTTGAATGTTTTCAACCCACTGGTTGTTCCATTCATGTTCTTGCTGATAGTGATATGATGTTTGTTGTTGATTATTCCCGATCCATTGGTTGTTCCAATCCTGCTCTTGCGGGTATTGATAGGATTGTTGGTAGAAGTTACTACCCCATTGTTGTTGTCCCGAAGAGTCTTCCCAATAGTCATATGGATCGGGATCTGGGTAATGTCCTCTATACATCTTTCAATCAAATCTCTTGAACATTACCTAAATAAAGAACCTGTAAAAACAAAACAAAAACAAAAACCAAGCGTAAAACTGAAAAAATAAAAATAAATAAACAATTATAACTACTTAAAGATTAAACACCGGGGTCACACGCTGCAATCCCCGGCAGCGGCGCCAAAAACTTGGTGGGTCCTAGGGTGTTATTAAATTAAGTACGAAAATAAAGGAACCACTTAACCGCAAGTGTACGGTTGTCCAAGTAATACTCCGATAAGTCGGATTCGTTCTCAGGGATTGGACTGGTATAACCCAAGTGTTCAATAGATAAGTAGTAGTAATTGCAAATACAGAAAATAAAAGATGAAATATATTTATTTGGTTTTTATATTGATCCTAAGAATGCAAGAAAATAAATAACTGAAAATAAATACTAAAGAACTAGATGCAGATATGAGCTATACTTGAGTCTCGCAAGGAATCCACTTAATCAATATAATCTATGCTATGTTTAAGGGTAGAATTGGTATTAGTATATTAGTCAGGACTCTAATATCTCCTAGCCCCCTGTCGGGTGGACCTAGAAGCTATCCTAAAGTATCATAAACACCTGTATGGTCGAATATGGCTTTTCGGATGATATGATTTTACCTCTTTGGCTATGTAACTAGTTAAGCCTGTCGGTCAATAACGGACATTACACGGGTATTACCTAGATCTGTATTCAAACCCCCCTGTCGGATGATCACTTCGCCACTAAAGTGAATAGCCCAAATACTAACAGCTAATTCTAGTTGCGCGGAAAAGAATTAGTAATAAAAACAAAGTAATAACCAATATATAAAACTCAATCCTATTTAAATCATGCAATCCCAAATTCAAAACATAAATTAAATTAATTAAGGTTCATCCCTTTATTGCGATTCTCAAGTAATTAAGGTTTAGCTCATATTGAAAGTAAAAACAGTAAATAAATTAATACTATACATGTCCTAATAACAAAAATAAAATAAGAACCTAGATAGAGGAATTGGCTTGAACTGTTGTTGGAGATATAGACAGTCTCCAGCTTCTGCTCTTGCTTCCGCCCCTTGACGCTCTCTCTAAGGATGTATATATTGAATGAATTATGAGAGGTACTGAATTATGAGGTCTAAGGGGTGTATTTATAGGTGTTGGAAGACCCTAGGTCGAATTTGCTTGGAGTGGAAGACAAGTCAAAGACTCTTAAATTCGTAGCTCTAAAAGATAAGATTCTGCTGATTTGATTTGGTCATATCTTTTTCAATACTTATCCGTTTAAGAAGTTCCAATATATGAAACCACTTGTCTTGGAAAGCTCTTTCTATTGGTGCAGACCATTCGTCCAGAATCCTAGCCAATCTTTTATTATGATTTAATTCCTAAAACGTGGCTGGATTTCAGATTTCAAAAGGCAGCTTTATCTTTTCCTCCTTTGAATAAATCTTTCCTAAATCTTCTTATTTCCATGTAAATCTTCTTTCCTTTCATCTTTATCTTGACTTGGTCTCTAAGTAATTACCATTTATCTTTTAAAGCTTCACAATAAATAAATAATTAAACCGCATATGCTTAAAAATAATAAATCAAGAAATCAAGAAATCAAAATAGGAAAGTGTACTCTAAAAATAGAAACTCGACTAGAAATCATTTCCTAACACTCTAAAATACACTAAGACTTTATTCTCACTTTTTCTCCTTGGATTGGTCTTTCATGAGATTCAAGAACCTATTAACTTTGCATTAAAAATAGTCAAATTTACGCACAAAAGCTCAGATTCTGCAAATAGTTAATTTCCAAGGGGAGAAAGTGCAATATGATCAATTAAGCCTAAAAGTCTATCAAATAAGTCATTTATTCACCTAAAAGGATGTCTCCAAGGGGCTAAGAATTAGAACAAATAGGGAGACATCAGATGTCCTCGTCAAGGCATGTACTTTAATTTTTCCCATTGATTTTGTTATTCTTTAATACGACCCGGATAGGAATGTCCCTATCATTTTGGGACGACCAGTCCTATCCACGGGGCATACTTTAATTTATTTAGAAAACAGATAATTGACTATGCGAATCCAAGACGATGAGGTAAAGTTCAACGTGTTTAGGGCGATGAAGTTTCCAGATGTTCCAGGAGATTGCTTCTGAATGGATGTAGTAGAACATTCCATGTAAGAGGTATTTCATTGTTTTAATTATGATGATATCTTGCAGACCGCCTTAACACTTGACTTACCTGAGATGATGGAAGAGCTTGCCGAAACAGTGGACGCTCTTAATTCTGAGAATCTGAAATATAGGCGCCTTGCTTATGAACCTGTGAGAGAACCGGGGGAGATAGTTACTAAAAAGAAGCCATCCATTGAATCTCCTCCGTGGTTGGAGGAAAAACCATTACCATCACACTTGAGGTATGTGTATTTAGGTACTATTGACACTCTGCCTGCTATTGTTTCAGCAAATTTAACAAGTCCTCAAGAAGATAAACTGTTGCGTGTACTAAGAGATAATAAAGAGCCGATTGGTTGGACTATTGCTGACATCAAAGGTATTAGTCCCTCCTATTGCCAACACAAAATTATTCCAGAAGACGATAGTGCACGCTCAGTTGAAGGGCAAAGTCGATTAATGCCAGCTATGAAAGACGTGGTGAAGAAAGAAGTTATTAAGTTACTAGATGCAGGAATCATTTATCCCATAGCTAGTAGCGAATGGGTGAGTCCAGTTTAATGCGTACCAAAGAAGGGTGGTATCACTATCGTCCTAAATGCTCAGAATGAAGCCATTCACTCGAGGACTGTTGTTGGTTTGAGAGTGTGTATGGATTATCGTAAGTTGAACAAGGCTACTAGAAAAGATCACTTCCCTCTTCCTTTCATAGATCAAATGTTGGATAAATTGGCTGGTAGGGAATATTATTGCTTTGTGGATGGGTATTCAGGGTAAAATTAAATTTATGTAGATCCACAAGACCAACACAAGACCACTTTTACATGTCCTTTTGGTACCTTTGCCTTTCGAAGGATGCCATTTGGACTATGGAATGCACCTGCTACTTTTCAGAGATGTATGATGACGATTTTCTAGGATATGATCGATAACTTCGTTGAGGTATTTATGGATGACGTTTCTGTGTTTAGTGATAACTTTTATGAGTGTTTACAGAACTTGGAGAAGGTATTGATTAGATTCAAGGAAACTGATTTGATTTTGAATTGGGAAAAATGTCATTTTATGGTTCGTGAAGGTATAGTGTTGGGAAACAAGGTTTTAAGTTCAGGTCTAGAAGTTGATCGTGCTAAGATTGAGGTAATTAAGACTCTTCCCCCTCCTATTTCCGTAAAAGGGGTAAGAATCTTTTTAGGCCATGCTGGTTTCTATCGCCGTTTCATCAAAGACTTCTCTAATATCGCAAAACCTTTGTGTAACTTGCTCGAAAAGGACTCCAAATTCCTTTTTGATGAAGCTTGCATGAAGGCCTTTCAAGAGATTAAAGAGAAGCTTATTACTGCACCTATTGTATTACCTCCTGACTAGAAGATTCTGTTTGAAGATATGTGTGATGCTAGTGATTCAACTATGGGTGCTGTGTTGGGTCAGAGAAAAGATAAGGTATTCCATTCTATCTACTATGTGAGTAAGACTTTCACTAGTGCTAAAATAAATTATAAAGTGATTGAGAAGGAACTTTTAGCGGTTGTTTATGCATTTGACAAGTTCCGTTCCTACCTCCTAGGGGCGAAAATTGTTGTATTTACCGATCATTCTGCTATTAAGTACCTTATGGAGAAGAAAGATGTTAAACCGCGTTTAATCAGATGGGTTTTGTTGTTACAAGAGTTTGATTTAGAGATTCGAGATGGGAAAGGTTGTGATAATCAAGTTGCAGATCATTTGTCTCGTCTTGAAGGTTCCGAATCGAATAGTGGTCCCGAGTTGGTTAGAGAGGAGTTTGCAGAAGAGATTTTATTTGCTATTTATGATGGTGCTCCTTGGTATGAAGACATCGTAAATCTTATTGTGAGTGATTCTTTTCATGAAGGACCTACTTCACGGGATAAGAAGAGATTAACAAGTCGTGCTAAACAATTCTTTTGGGAGGATTCTTTCCTCTACAAAGTGTGTGGTGACCAAATGGTGAGAAGATGCATCCCCGAGAATGAGATTTTATCAGTAGTTGCGGGTTGTCACGATTCACCGTATGGAGGACATTTCAAAGGTGACCGCACAGTTGCTAAGGTATTACAGTCAGGTTTTTATTGGCCTACATTACATAAAGATTGTCATGAATATGTTAAGAGATGTCATAAATACCAGTTTACTGGTAATATATCCAAGAGGGATGAGATGCCACGTAAGAATGTTCTTGAAGTGGAAATATTCGATGTCTAAGGTATTAATTTCATGGGTCCTTTTGTAGCATCCTATTGGCTGTTGATTACGTGTCCAAATGGGTAGAGGTTGTAGCTCTACCAACTAATGATTCACGAGTAGTGATAAAAAATTTAAAGTCACATATCTTCACTAGACATGGCACACCTAGAGTTATTATCAGTGATGGAGGTTCACACTTTGTGAACAAATATTTGAAGATAGTACTAGAGAAGCATGGGATAAGACATCGTGTATCTACTGCTTATCATCCACAAGCCAATGGTCAAGATGAGGTCTATAATCGAGAGGTCAAATCCATCCAAAAGAAGACAGTTGGTCCAACAAGAACAGATTGGTCAACCAAGTTAGATGATGCATTGTGGGCTTATCGTACTGCGTTCAAAACTCCAGTTGGTGCATCTCCGAATCGTATGGTTTATGGTAAGGCTTGTCACTTACCTCTTGAACTTGAATTAGGTGCATATTTGGCTATAGGGCAGTTGAATTTAGATCCTACTTTAGCCGGTTAAAATCGTATGATGAAGTTGAATGAACTTGATGAGTTTCGGTTACATGCCTATGAGAATGCTAAAATTTATAAAGAGAACACTAAGAGATGGCATGATAATCGTATCCGTGAGAAAAGGTTTGAAGTTGGCCAAAGGGCCCTAAAATACAACTCAAATTTCAGCAATTATCCGGGTAAGTTGAGATCGAAATGGTCTTATCCTTACATTGTAACAAAAGTCACGCCTCATGGGGCTATAGAGATTGAACACCCAATCGAACACCGCACCTTCATGGTGAATGGTCATGGATTGAAGATTTATCATGGAGGCGAGGATATCAATCGCTCGGAAGGCCCACAACCCGGAGAGGTCTGGTACCTCCTCGAAGCTCCTTAGAAGCGAGAGGTAACCTGTCGAGCTTAACGACGTTAAACAAAAGCCATTCCGTTTGTATAATAGTTTAATGCTTTCATATCCTCTAAATTCTTAGTGTAAAATAGATTGATTCATGTATATTAGTGTATACTCTTAAAAAATGAGAAAGGTCTAGTGTTTTGATGATTACAGGTACTTAATCCATGAGTTTGGGGTTAACAGGTGTGAGACGCAAGAAAAAGCGTGTTTTTGGTAAAAAATTTGATCACTCGCACCGGGTAGCCGGTCAACGAGGATCAAACATTCTGTCCACTGACCAATTACACTCAACTATTATTTGCGTTGCCGAAAAATTCATCCGCGCGACCGGCTAGCCGGTCATCTAACCAATATACCGGTCGAGAAATTGCTTCCCTGCGCGAGCTACTGTCTTGGAAGCACTTCCACGCAGCTATAAAAAGCGTCGCCGAATTTTCAAGGAATGTGACTTGCTAGCTGGTCAGCTGACCGGTATGCCGGTCAATTTTTTTGCTATAGCACGAGCTACTGTTCGAGGTGCCATTCCACGCAACTATATATTGCGTCGCTAAAAAAAAATCGTGTCGACAAAATCCATTTGCGACCGGCTAGCCGGCTTTCTGACCGGTAATATGCCGGTCAACTCACTGTAACTCGACACACTCCATGCAACTATGATTTGCGTCAATGAGATACACGATAAATTGACGAGATATTGGGGTTGGTAAGCCAGTCGATCCACCGGTATACCGGTGCGGCCGCCGACTCAAAACCCTAGTGCCTATATTACCATATTTTCTTTTATTGGACACAACTCTTCACGCAAGACACCATTATTCACGAAACCTAAACTTATTAAATTCCTGCAATTCATCATCAAAACACCAAAACACATGAATACTTTCCTTCTAAACCACTCCTAACACATAATCAACATCCAATTTTTCCACCAAACACCAAAATTCTTCACTTTAATCCTTCGTTTGCCTTCATCAAAGCTCCAATACTACCCATTAAACCTCTTCTCTTTCATTAGATATTCATTACCCATCTAATAAAACACCTTAAACCATCTTTCTATATCCTCAAAACATCAAAGTTCAAAACTTTTCTCTAGTTTTTGAATTTTTGAAGTTTTGAGTTTGGGGTTCATTGCGATGACGAACAGAACTGGTTCCTTATGTTATAATAGAAGAGCAAGAGTTAATCCTAATACTATTGGAGCTACTCTAGCTAATACCATTGAAATTCCAGATTCATGTTCTAAGATGCCTAGTGGTGAAGTTGAGAAGACTATGAAGAGGAAAGAGAACCCAATTACTGATGTTCCTGAAAAGCCTACCATGGATGAAGAAAAAGATGAAGAAAAAGATGAAGAAAAAGAGGTAAGTGATCCAATTATCCCTCCAAATTCTGTGAGAAGAAAAACAATGGCTATGAAACCTAAGCCTAAGAAGCGATTTGTTTCGTGGAAAGACCAAGTTCGTGAGAGGTTTGCTAGTATTGCTTTTGGTGTTGAGAAAGGATTTATGTTGAATATAATGGACGGTGAATTCAAAGATTACACGGTTACATGTGAAGAATTTGGGTGGAGAGAACTAAGAGAAAGAGATTTGAGCTATATATCGGCTTTGGTACGAGAATTTTATGAAGAATTAATCTTTGCGAATGGTAACGCTATTGAACTCCGTAAGAAGATTATTCCTTTCTCAGTTGATCATATTTGTAAGGTACTTAACCTATCAAATTAAAGAGGTCCATCCCAATACCAAGAGGAGCTTAACAATCCGGCATTCGAATGAGAATTGTTTTATCAAAGTGTTTTGATTCATGGGACTCCGCCCATTCCCCAAGGTGCTAGGTATGAAGTTCAAGATTTTAGTAGTGATTTATTGCCGCATCCGAGAGCATGGTCCCGTTTTATTATTCCTACATTTTTTGGTAACAATCACATATACGAGGTAACATGTGAGCAACTAATCTTCATTAAATGTATCATTGAGAAGAATGAGATTGATGTAGCTCGAATAATTTATAATTCCATCATGTTGTATATGAGGAATCCCATTAGTGCATGCAACCTCAAGTTCCCATACACCATCACAAAAATCTGTTTTGCCGCAAGGGTGCCACTTAGGGACATTGAGGATGAACCAGTAGAAAAAGGTACAAATCTCAAATCGATTTCAATTGCGAATATTTATAGTGAAGCCAAGAAGAATGGGATTGAGTTAGACAAGCCTTCTGGAAAAGAGGCTAAAGCGCGACCTCCTAAACGCAAGGTTAAAGTTGCCAAAGATCATGAGGTTACTGAAAGAATGAAATCTTTAGAGAAGATACATGAAGAGGTGTTTAAAGCTGTAGGAAGCACCACAAGAGAGTTGGTCTTTATGAAAAACAGATTGGATAGTTTGGGTGATTCCCAAAACGCCATTTATACAATGCTTAAGAAGATGACCCAACCTGGACGCAACACTGAAAACCATCCCAGTGCTATTTGAGATAAGTTTCCTAACCTTCTCATTTAGTAGTGTAAAATAGTTTAATTTCTTTATCGAGTCTTTCAGGTCGTGGGGATACGACTCATTTTTGAGTTTGGGGTGGGGTTCGTTGCCTCATCCGAATTTTTATGTGTTATTTGTCTTAATTGCTTTCAATAAAATTAAATTTAGGGTTGCGTTTGACTGTAGAGCATTTTAAATGTCCCCATTAAGCAAAATTTTTATGAATTTATGATAGAAAATAGTAGACTTTAGGAGTTAGTATAAAACGCATTTAGATTGCATGCAAAAATAGGTAATTGAAAGATAGAATTAATGAACAATGCACAAGAAGTAAACTTGTACTTAAGGAAAATGTTTGGTTTGTAGAACATGAGGTCCAAATTAGTAGAGAACCCACTTAGGTATGAACTATAGGAGAGCTATATAAATAGGAAAATGATAGAGACAGTTCTTTGTTAGCCCTTTGAGACTTTTTAGCTTTCTATCCCTTAATATAATATTATCCGCCTTAGCCCCATTTTTAGCCTTTAAGCCTTTATTTTGTCGCCATAATTAGAGCTCACATCCCTTTAAATTATTAGGCATTACCATATGACCCGCACTTGAATCACAATCCTGAGACTTCCTGTCTTGAGCTTGAGTTGGGGTGGTGGATTTCATTATTGGGAGATTACATTGTTAGGGAAATTGTATGTGTTTGTATTTATGCGCAATTATTGATGATGTATTATTTGTAACCCTTTGTCGGGGTCTTTGAAAAAAAAAGAGAAAGAATGAAAAAGAAAAAAAATAATATATACATGAAAAATAAAGTAACCGGCACAATGGAAGTTTTAGAAATCATCTTTAGTGCTTATTGGGTAATTTTGGGGATGCTACATTAGTGCGTCAAATGGGTTGAGTGATAACAATATTCGAGTGTAAACTCAAGCTCAAGGACAATTTGTTGATGGTAAGTAAGGAGAGAGCCAAAAGCTCACTTCAAATTTACCAAATATACATAAGCCTACGCTATAACCATAAAGTCCTCGTGAATCCTATATATATATAGTGGATTTGTAATTCAGCTAATAGAGAGTATGCTAAGTGGAGCGTTCAAAGTTAGTGAGGATCGATGAACACCCTATATCGATCATTTTGAGATAAGTACAAGCGTAACCTTCTAGCATTGTGAAGTTAATTCTTAATTAATTATTTGTGTTTGATTATGCATGACATTTTTATGTGTATATTAATTCCTAGGATCATACAATATGATATTGGTTTTAAGTTATGCTTTAGGTGCTATTCATTAGACTCTACCTTTTTGCGTATCACCTAGAGCCCTTGTTTTTATTTTACTTTGTCGGGACGACAAAGGTTTGAGTTTGGGGTCTTGATGTCTCCCTTTTTGTTCTAATTATATGCCCTTAGGAGACATCATTTTACGTGATTATTTGACTTATTTGTTAAACTTTTAAGCTTATTTGGTTATATTGCGATTTATTCCCTTGGATATATATTATTTGTGTTTTAGAGCTATTTTGCGTTAATTTGTTTGTTTTTTGGTGTAAAGTTCTTAGGTTTATGATTTGATGGAGTATCAAGACAAGGAGAAGAAACGGGAATTAAAGTCTTGGATTGAGTGTAAAAGTCAAAGGCGAGAAAAATTGATTCGAAGAATTAAGTAGATAGGAATGGAATCTGGAATGCTGTTACAAATCACCGTTTTTGAGTATCTTAGCCACTGATTCAGCCTTGGAGCATCAAATAAGGCTGATGCGTCTCTGAGTCAGGAAGATTTTCCAAGTTAAACGAAGTGATTCTGAGTCCGAACGCAAAAGTTATAGCTGTTTAGTAACAACTACACACAAGTTACGGGATTTCATTAAGGATTGGGCTTTTATTTCATCTAACCTATTTCCTCCTTAAAGTAAAACCCAATCCGTTTTCCCACTTTATATAAGCCTTAGACATTATTTTTTTAAAGACATAACTCATATTACAAAGGAGAAACACGCCAAAGAGAAGTTAGAGAAGCAAAAAAAGGAGAGAAAAAGCTGAAACTGGAGAATCAATTCCTCCAACAACAGTCATATCAATCCTTCAATTAGGTTCTTAATTTCATTTATGTAATTGACAATGAATTATTCTTATTTAATTTTTTTCGTTTTTAATTCATTTATGAACTAACTTAATTGTACTTGAGAAGCGCATATTGGGTTGAACCCAAACTAGTGTAATTCATGTTTTTTTCGATTTGGGATTTAAGTATTTAAATTGAATTAGCTATTTGTGTTGGCTTTTATTTTATGCTTGAATTATTATCTTTAGAGTCGATAACTAGGGATAATTCTTAGTGTCTAGGCTATTCAATGTTGTGGCGTATTGATCACCTTGACGTGGGGGGGGGGGGGGTGGGGTTAGATACAGAACTAGGTAATTACCGTTGGTATTCGCCAATGACATTGAGAGGCTTGTCTAACCAATAGCCAAAGCGGTAAAAACTTGAACCATCTAAAAGTAGTTTCAATCATCCTGACGGAGTTTAGAATACCGTAGGAGAGCTCCTTAGTCCAACCTGACGGGGTAAGGAGACCTTAGAGTCCCGACTAGCACAATTATAGCAATTCATCCCTTAACTGAAAGAATTAATTAAGAAATTTTGTGGTGAAACCCTTGCGTGACTCAAGTACTACTTTCTCCCTTGCGTCTATCCTACTTAATTGCATTATTTCCATTTCAGTTTATTATTTTAGTATTTAATTTATTTTCACTTTAGTCCTAGAAAACCAAAACAAACATTATATCAATTACTTTTCCTGTACTTGCAATTAAATCACTAATTGATTCACACTAGAGTTGTACTTATTCCGTCCATGCGAACGAATCTGTTTTATCGGTTTATTACTTGGACAACCGTACACTTTCGGTTTGTGAGTCCTCAACTTTAGCACTTTAATTTATAACACACAAGGACCCACCACGTAGCCATTTAGGTCTAGGAACATAATTCATCTGGAAATCATAGGCGTGTAGGGTAGAGCTATAAGTCTACCCGGATGGAGTTAGAGTGTTGTTGAATTCCCGACTAGTGTGAACACAACCTCTCACCCTTATCAATAACAATATTAATTAGTGACACAAAAAAGTACTAGCTATTCTTCAAGAAACCATCTCTTATTAGTTCTTTCTTTTTGAACAATAACAGGGTGCAAAGCACCCCAAAATGAAAGTGTCAATCCCTATCCGATACCTAGTTTACTAAATAGACTAGCTAAATGAAAAGGGCAAACAACCCTAATTCTGTCTTCCATTGCCCTGTGGCTAGCTTCCTTGGCAAGCTTATCTGCCAACTTGTTGAGAGTCCTCTTAACATGGTTAAATTGAGGCTCGTTCTCGTTACAGTTGTGAATAATATTCCGAAGGATGGGTTGGATGGACCAACGTGCTGTTGACACTTTCTTTATACCTAGAATGACTTCAAGGTTATCTGATAACACAACCTTCCTTGTGTTAGGTTTGAGTTTACCTAGCTCGACTGCTTTTAGTACTGCGTACGCTTCCCCATCTACAGCCGAGTCACAATCCATACTGAAGGAGTGATTAATAGTAGAATTAGTTTAGTGGTTGACCTCTACTACTTCTAGTCCCGTGGGATCATATTTATTATTATAAGTGGCATCGCAGTAGTATAAAATTTCGGGCCCTGTCGTGTTTACTATTGGTGCTAGATCTTCCTCCGCTGTGGGTGTGGATTTTTTGACTCCTTGAGCTCTGTTCCAATCAATCCCGTGTAATTTTGCCATTAGCCTATTCGTATTCTGAATTATAATTGTTCCATTTGCTGCGCTGTCTTCGTGAACCCCTTTCATTTTACCTTTGCAAATGTTCCAGAGGTTAATCATGATCATATCTTTAATAATTTGTTCGTCCCACCCCGCTTCTTTAAAACTCTTGATTATTTTTATGTACCGATCCTCTAGGGAATCTTCACATTGTTCTTTAATTCTAATTTGGATGAAGGTTCCTACCCAAATATCCTTACACATGCTACAGTTTAGTAAAAGGTGTTCCACCGTTTCTCCTTCTTCCTTACACCAAATACAATTAGTTGACGAAGCACATTTATTCTTGTATAGAATCGTTCTTGCAGGTATTGCATTTTTAATAGCCCTCCAATAAAAGAGTTTAATTTTTTTCGAAACATTTGAGTTCCAGATGAGTTTCCATATTGGGGAGCTATGATTGTGTATTGTGTTTGAATTTGTCGGATTATTTTATATCTGTTCTTCAGTAAGTTTCTTGTAACCTGTTTTTGTATCGTATGTACCATCTTTTGATAAAGGCCAGATAAATTTATCATTCTCATCTGAATTGAGAATCTTTATTCCCTTTATAAGAGGTATAATAGGCTCGGGGAAAATATTATCAAGTATTTCAGAATCCCAATTTCTTGTACCATTGATAAATAACTCGTTAACTTTCTTCAATCTTCAGTTATTTGGTTTCTCAATTTTCCATGTCGTATCTATCCATTTATTATTCCATATATCTATGTCTTCTCCATTTCTGATAATATATATTCCGTGTTTGACTAGAAAATCCCTCCCCTCAATTTAGCTTGCTCAACTCCATATTCTGCTTTGTCATAATTTGCAATCAAGAAAACTAGTACGAGGAAAGTATATACCTTTTAGTAATTTAGTTGCTAAGTTATCTTTGCTTTGAAGTATCCTCCACGCCAGTTTTGTCAATAGTGATGTGTTCATTTTCTTGAAGTCCTTGAAGCCTAATCCACCGATTAGTTTCCTTATTGCAATTTTCTCCCGTGCTAGCCAGTGTATTCTATCTTTTTCCCCTGCGTTCCACCAGAAATTAGATATAACTGATATAAGTTTGTTACAAAATGAATCTGGAAAAGAAAAAATAGACATATAATAATTGGGTATCGCTTGAAGAACTGCCTTTATTAGAACTTCTTTGCCTCCTTCTGACAGTAATCTTGCTTTCCAGCCTTCTGTGTTTTTTAACAGTTTCTTTGCGATCCATTCCAAAGATTCGACCTTCGACCTTTGCAGAATACCCAGGTAAAAGCCCAGATCTTCTGTTTCTTTGATTTGCACTACATTTGTAGTTTCATTCCTTTTTTAAATTGGTGTTTCCTTGCTAAAGTATATTGCTGATTTATTTAGATTAATACTTTGTCCTGATCCTATGCAGTAAGTATTCAAGCATTGTTTAAATGTTTCTAGGTTAGTATCATCAATATCAATAAAGAACAGCGAGTCATCCGCAAATAAAAGGTGTGAGACAATAGGGCAATTACGATTGATTTGTATCCCGCTAATGATTCGTATGTTAGTGTTATGGTCAATAATACTTATAAGAGATTTCGTCATGATGGTAAAGAGATACGGTGATAAAAGGATCCCCTTGTCTAATTCCCCTTCCTGCCTTAAATTTATCTAGCCTTTCTCCATTACGATTAATACTAAAAAAAGTCGTGGTAATACAATTTTTAATCCAAAGTATCCATCTCTCACAAAACCCCAGGTTTCTAAGAACAAGAAGGACAAAGTCCCAACGTACCCGGTCGTAGGCTTTAGCCATATCTATTTTTATTGCTGCAATATATTTTTTATTCTTCAGTTTCCTGTTCATAAAAAAAGAAATTTTTTGTGCAATAATAATATTATCCTGAATTTCCCTGTCTCTAATAAACGCAGACTGAGTCGGGGATATGATATTATTCATATAATTCCTAAGTCTATTAGAGAGAACCTTAACAATTATCTTGTAAATGAAATTAACGCAAGAGATCGGTCTAAAATCTCCGAGATTTTCCTGTGTAATTCCTTTAGGGATAAGTGTTATTAACGTATCATTTATCTTCTCAACAGAGCAGTTATTATCAAAGAAGTCCGATACAAGCTTAAATACGTCAACTTTTATAATTTCCCAAATTTTTTTATAAAACTTACCATTAAGCCCATCCGGGCCAGGGGCTTTAGAAGCTGATAATTCTTTTACCGCTTCTTCTACTTCTTCTAAATTTGGTTTCTTTGTGAGATCTTTATTCATATCTTCCGTAATACATGGTTTAATAAATTCTGTAGATTTTTCCATATCATTATCCGTGACCTCCACCGCTTTAAATAAATCGAAATAGTAGTTCTGAAAACAATTCTTAATTTCATTATTATCCTTTATCCAATTATCTTCTTTGTCCTTAATTTTCATGACTCGATTGATTTTCCTTCTTTGTATAGTAGCGAAGTGGAAGAATTTTGTATTCTTATCCCCGAACATTAACCAATTTTGTCTAGCCCTATCGCTCCAATATTTTTCTTCTTTCTCATATTCTATTTTAAGTCTATCTTTGATTATCTTTTTCTCTTCAATTCTATTAGGGTTGATCTCTTCATTATTAAGCTTAATAAGTTTCTCTTGGAGATTCCTAATAGTACTATCATAATTTTAAAAGTTCTAGTATGCCATTTAACTAATTCTTTTTTGGTATTTTCTCTTTTTTTATAAAGTTTTTAATGGGGTTGTTATTATTTAGTTTTTTCCAACCATTATCTACTATCTCACTACATTCTTCGTTATCTAGCCAGCGAGTTTTGAATTTAAAGTATTTAAGACCAATTCTCATATTTATATCGTGATGAAGTAAAAGGGGGAATGATCCGACCCAATAGACGGAGGGATGTGCACTTAAGCTCGAGGAAACATGTTTATCTATTCGTATGTAGGCAGGCCTCGATCAATTTTTGTCTTGATGCGTTTGTCACCTTCCATCCTGTTAGACCATGTAAAAAAGCATCCATTAGAATTAATTTCACATAAAGCATTACTAGAAGTAAAGTTCAAAAACTCGTTAATATGGAGTAAATTAGCTGAGCTCTTGCTAGACTTTTCATTGATATTGAGGATGCCATTGAAATCCCCAAGTATCATCCAAGGATCTCTAATTTCGTTGCTTAATTGTGATATTTCGTTCCATATTAGTTTTCTATAGTTAAAATCATTGGGTGCATGTATAAAGACCATAAAGTACGAAAATGAAAGTTCATTAATCTTAACTATTACAAAATGCGAATTAGACAAAACTACAGCTAGATTCACTCCAACGTGCCACAAAACCATGAACCCACCAGAGTGGAAAGCACTTCCAGTGGGATCAACAAAAAAGGAATTTTCAAAACCAAATTTTCTAACAATATCAAAGGTCAACCTCCCTTAACATTGTTTCACAAAAAACCACCACACCTGGACGGAACTGAGCCAATAACGAGTGAATCCTAGTCAATGTCAAGGGAGCTCGTAATCCATGGACATTCCAAAATAATGTCGTCATATATAGCTTGCGGCTTTGCTGGAGTAGCTGCCTCCTTTCTCTTTGGTATTCTGGGATGACTCTTCTTCCTCAGCATCTTCATACCTAAAATTCATATCGTTATCTTCACCTCCTCCCTCATAATCCTTCTCAAAGTAGTTTTCACTGTTCTCATAGCTTCCTTCCTTCTCTTCCTCTGGCTCGTATTGGGAATCATAGTCTTCTATCATCCTTGATAAATCCTCCATATTCTTCTTACTCTCGTGATTCTTTGGAACTGAGCCACCATCTTCATTCTCATCTTCGAGTAGAATTTATTTATTATTATTAACAAACTCTTCTATAGGGGCAACTACTCTTAGCTTTTTGAAACTTCTAGCAATCTGTGTCTTCTTTTTGCTATACTCCGTTTCCAAGTGGGTAGCTTTAATATCTCTTCTTCTTTTAACTGTTTGTTGACTCTCTGAGCCACCCTCTTGGTTTGCTGAGTTGTTGGTGCTGTGTGTCATGACTTGTTTTCCCTTAATCTTCCTGACCTCCTCTTCAAAAGCCATTAGAGCTGCTCGTATGTTGCCATAGTTTTCATTTTTCACCTTTTTCAACAATCACATGTGTTCTTTTAAACGCTTCAATTTTCTGAGCTGATTCATGGATTTCAATCCTAAGATCATGCATTTGCTTATTCCAGTTGTTCCAATCTCTTTATTCTCCTTGTTTCTCTTCCTCTGTAAGACTTTGAGCACCTGTTCAGCTAGAACTCGCATTTTTCGTATAGTTATACTTGCTTAATTCATTGTCCCTATTTTCTCTTATCACCAATCCTCTTGCAGGGTTGCGAGTCTCCAAGTTTGCACTTGTACCTCTAACATTCTTATCATTGTAAGTAAAATGAACAAACTCATTGTCAATCTTTAAGTGAAGTCCATAAATAGGGTTAAAGGGCGGGAACTTCGCAATATTATCTATGCTCCATGTCACATTCCTGCGCTCATCTATATCTTCAATTTGTTTAACAACTTTCACTGGACACTCCCCATATTGATGACCCATTCTCCCACACCTGAAGCATAAAGTACCAGTATTTTCATACTGGAAAACAACCCAAGCTGCACCTTCTTCTTGTAATAAGTAAGTCCCAGGAGGTAAAGGGTATTTGGTATTGAACTTGACCCTAAAGCGAAGGATTTTGATGTAAAAGTTTGTTACAGTTGGGTAGTCAACTGCCTCGACTTTGATAAAACAAACTTTAAGAGCTTTAACCGTGGTAATGTTGTTCTACTTAAAGGCTAACTCTCTAACCTGAACCCAGATGGAAGAGTAATCAGTAGATAAGTCTGGAAATTCAATTACCTGACGCCAAATTGTCATGCTCATATGCATTTTTGGATTATACTTGGGCGCATCTCCCAGACTCTCTTAAATTCTATTTCGTTGAAGATTTCTAACTATAAGGTGTTAGTTTTGACCTCTGATACTCAGAAATGACCTTGGATTCCCCACCTATCTTCAATGAACTTTTTCATTTGAACTGCATACACCGTGGTGTCTCCTATCACTTTAAGTAGTATTGCTTTTTCCTCCTTCATGCTTTCGGCTAGCCTGGCTTAATTCCGATGTCTATAACACCTAGATTCCTAAACTTGTATTCTGTGAGTGGTATAATGGGAAGCGAGTGAAAGTCCCTGGATGCCATGTAACAATTCTTGCACGAGATACAGTTAGACAAGAAAGATATATGTTGAAAACAAGGGGGTAAATAGAGAAGAGTTGGGCGAGGGAAGAAGAGATTTTTAGAAGTGAGAATTTGAAGAAGAGGTTTTTGCAGAATAAAGAAGATGCATAAGTGAGACGAAACTTACCCAATTCGAAGGAGGTGAATTTATACTATAAGATTAACCTGTAAATTATTGTCCATCTTATTGTTAATAGGTTGAGTCTCTTCGTTGCTCGAAGAGTAATGATGATTGTTGCAGCACTGTGAAGGAGTCTCTCCATTTTCCTCTTGATAAACTCGATATCCTCCTGGACTTCAAAAAGCTTTTTCATGGGCTTTGTTAACAGTTTCAAATTAACCGCAGTGGTTAATTTATAGAAACTAGGCACGTTTCTTCCTTATTTCCTCATCATAGCTATTAGAAGGCCTCCTCCTTTCATTCTTCTTCTCCACGCCATTCTACAGCTTAGTAACGACAATATATAAAAACCAATTATAGAAAATGATTTACTTACCTTGCGAAATCGTTCTCCCCGTACATAACCATGATTACCCTGTTTCGTGTTCTTCCTAGGGTTAGCCCAAATCAAATTAGGTCTAGGTAATTAAATCCTATCCCCAATTTTTTCCTTCCCTATGAATCTCCCCTTATTAGCTACTACAACTCAGATTTGAGAGGATATCGAAAGATTAATTAAATATTTAGGGTTCTTGAGATTCTTGCAATCTTTCCCTCTTCCTGCAGATGATAGCCCCATCTTCGATGAAATGAACCGTGTGATTAGTAGCCCTCCCTTCGCTATATGTGGCACCCGTAGGTGGTGTGGATCCAGGTGATCCACCGCCGATCTAGGGGTGAGAATGGAACCGGAAAAAGAAAAGAAAACTCTAAAAACCTATATGACGTAAGAGAGAGGCGAGAGAAGTGTAAACTAAGAGAGAGAAAATTGTATCTCATATTAGTTAATCCTTTATAATTTACTTGTTTGTTTATCTTATTTCTTAGTTCAATGATTATTGCATTTACTTAACTCATTACTTGCTCATTTATATTTGAAAACCCAATAAACATTTCCCTATTTGAACTCGTTAACATTTTGTTATTTCTTATAAACTTCATGTGTTTACACTAGTTCCAAACATCATTAGTCTCACATATAATTCTTGTTGAAAACGATAACCCTACTTACCACTTTACTCGTCTTCGATCCATACACTGCGGAATATCACACACTCGGGGACAACAAAGAGAAATCTTGTTATATGTATTCTATTCTTATAATTGGTTTTAATTTTAAAATATTATTTAAAATTTTTTTCTACCCTTTTCAAATGTTACATTATGTTGTTCTACAATATAATATTTTTTTATTAGTTTATAAGAATTATCACAACTATTATATTTTTTTTGAGTAAATACATCTATTACCCCATGTACAATGGGTCGTTTGACAACCTACCCCCCACTATTCAAAATGGTACTGATTACTCCCCATTATTAGTTTTCATGACGTGTTACCCTTGATAATAGAAACCATAAAGAATTGATGTTAGTTGCTCATGTGTTGCTCATGTGCGCGATTTTTTTTTAATTAAAAATATATTTTTTATTTAATTAACAAAACCTAATAATTGACAAGGGTAAAACTGGTACTTTATGATCACTTAACCTATATATACACAAAATTAAAACAAAAATAAAACAAGCCATCGATCTCCACTGGTTCCATCTTATATCAACAACCCTTCGATAATATATTTCAACAATAGAGAATATAGTGGAGAGCCCCATTCTCGAAGCTTTGGAGAGCTCCATTTTCGATGCTATGGTGATTCAAAGCGTGAGTTTTATGGAGAGTTTCATTATCATCCTCTCGGTAGATCTAGTTGATTCCATGGAAGAACAAATGGACATCTCTTCTCTAGTTACTCCAACATGTCCATTAGAGAGTTTTGAGCTTCGTTTGTAGTAGTGAAGTCTTGAGAGCTTCGTTCGTGATTCCAGACCCATTGGGATAAGAGCTCTGAGCTTTGAGATTTGTTTGTAGTAGTGAGATCTCAAAGTTACCAATATCACACATATCGATTTTGGAAAAAAATCCAATTCCCGCAATAAGTCTAATTACTCAAGATCTTCAAGGCAAGGCGAGCTCAAGTTCTTGTTAAATGGTTACTTGAATTACACTTTGGTAACAAAGGAGTTTGATGAGAATCTTCTGGAAGATCTTCCAAGTAGGGAATCACTTAGCTTGCGCCCACAGAGTATTTTCTCTATCCTTATATATCTCCGAAATTTTGAATTGGAGTATTCAAAAAGCTGTGAGGGTTTCGAGAATTCCAACAATTATACTTTGTTCGAAGGGATTGTTCCAAACTTTTCTAAATTTATGTTCATGAGAACTATTCAGTGTTTTGGAGATGAACATAAGCTTCGGTATCTGATGGAATTTCCAATCACTAGCTATAGTTCTGAATATTATTATCATCCTTCTGATCTTAAAACGACATTTATTGGTGAAGGGTTGTGGGATAGGAAGAAAAATAGTTTGAATATAGTCGCTTGCAGAATCTTGAATTCACGTGTTAGTGATTGTTCAACAAAACTAACATTGAGATTTCCTTCGATGTGAAATATTCAAAATAGTAATAAGATTGTTGGACATCTCTGGACCAACAAATATGTTAACAATTCAGGTTACTTCAACAAGATCATGGTAAAAAGTACTGAGGATAAAGGGTATTATGATCCAAGACTTAAGTACGAGTACACTTAAATGTAAAAAAATCTTGGAGAATCCACAATTTCTGAAATTAGGGTTCTTCATTTTCCCAAGTCGAATGAAGATTTTTGGATTATGTTTGGATTATTTTTGTTTTAATTTTGTGTATATATAGGTTAGGTGATCATGAAGTACCAATTTTATCCTTGTCAATTATTGAGTTTTGTTAATTAAATCAAAAAATCTATTTCTTAATTAAAAAAAACATATTCGCGTACATGACCAACTAACAACAATTTTTTACAGTTTGTTAACAGGGGGTAAAGAGTCACGAAAACTAATACCGGGGGGTAACCAGTACCATGTTGAACAGTGGGGGTAAGTTGTCAAATGACCTAGAGTACATGGGGTAACAGATGTATTTACTCTACTTTTTTGCATGAAATGTGTTACTTTACAATGAAGAGGTTAATAAAACTATGCCAGACGGGGCTTCTAACGAGCGTGGTTATGGTCGATAGCAGTGAATTTATCGGCCACGACAAGGGGCATTTATCCTTTACCGACTGGAGGTGGTCAGCGGAAGGCTTGATTTATCGAGTGCTCCATACCCTTTTTACCAACCATGTTGTCGATCGGAAAATGTTTTGTTTATCGACCATATTTTTGTCGGTAGATGTTTTAAATAAAAATTGGTATCTACCTTTAGCGACCACGGTGGTCTCCACAAGCAATTATCCAACTAATTAATTCCATTTTTTGGACATGATAAAATAATTTGAGTACACTAACTGAATTAATCACACCAAATAAATACTATAAATTTTAATAATCAATACGAATAATCAACAAAATATTATACATGCATACGTAATACAAATTATTACAAATATGTCAAGCTATGCTTGAAGTTGTGCAAGATCACCTATATCCAGTAAGCCATTTACAAGAAAAATTAGTGATGTAAAACATATTTTTTATATAAGTTGTTGTAAACAAGAGTCGTTCACCACTTACAAATGGGGGTCTAGTCTATTTTGTAACCGTTCTTCTCAAGATCTATAATATCATCATCACTATCGATGTATATGGTCTGGTGGCCATCAACATTATCATTGTCCTCTACGTACTTGTTCCAAGTATTGTTAGGCTCTTACTCATCATCTCTCCATAGTAGGATCGTGCTCTGATATCTCTTGAACGACTTCATATTATTCTCTATTATTAATACACAAATCATATATCTCAGTGTTGTCATTCACAATGAGTATGGGTATCGCTTATGAGGCATTAAGTTTGGACACGGTACCCCATAATTCTGCATTCCTCCCATGACAATCACCCACTTACCAAAATAATTTATCCGCACTATGTCACGATCTCTTAACGTGTACTGAATCATCGTTGTATAAAACCTTTACTTCTTAAGTCTCTAGAATATACGGTTTTGCTTTGTACCAGAATGAACTAGTGTCGATTTTGGTGACACCGTGTTCTTTTGGATTCTCCTTTTTTCACGTTGGTGTTATACCACTTGCAATCGAACACTATAACTGAACACTCATTCATTGAATCTACCATTAATACGTTAATCAGTCCACTTTACCAACTAACTCCCTTGGTAAAATAACAAATACCGTAATCCCAACTATGTCGCAGAACTCGGTTTCGGGACCTAGGCGGGATACTACGGTATAGCGCCTAGGTAGGATTAGACGAGACCCAGTCAGGAATAGGTGGTTTTAAATCTTGATGTAAAATTTTATATATGTAGTAATTATAATAATTTTAACTTTTTATGTCATAAAATTCATCTCTACACACTATAATAAATATAGAAATACTAAAATTAGAGTTGTAACATCAATTCAAGAATATTTGAGAGCAACAAAATAAAAGGAGGGTCTAGGAGACCATTTGTTTCCATTAATCAGCACCTTTCCAGGCTAGGCGCCTCTTCCAAGTTGACTAAGACACTAGGAAAAACACCTAGCATGTTTGCTAGGTGTAGGCGGTTGATGGGGGGGGGGAGAGAGTTGACGCCTAGGTGGAGATTTGTACAACATAGAGTCCCAGTGATTTGTTTTTCCCTTTTATCATGCGAGACCCATTTTACCCTGTTTATAACACAAGCGTCATATTTACACAGAGTAGTGTTTGGATAGTTAGCCACAAGAGGGAACTCTAAGATTAAAACTGGTTAACCAGCAATATTCACGTTAAACACCTATCATTAGAAAAAATAGTTAGGTTCAATATCTTGACAAGTGTTATAAATCCAAATAGTCTTTACCTTCTCCAAGAACCATACTTTAAAGATTTTTTGTTATTTTTTTCCATATCTACATGTCCCGATAGTATCGTCTTGTGTTACGTTAAATTCAAAATCTTTTCATCATATGAGGCACATGAATAAGAAAGAAGAAAGGATTTTAAATACGTAAAGTACTTACTCAATATGAATTTGGATATCATAAATTTTTTTAGGATGAACCAAACAAACGTATCCATCTCAGTATGTTGAAGCAAAACATACCACTTTTTCCCATCGTGACATTGAATTCTAAAAAATTGTATCTCTCTTAGTCTTGTCACTCGATTTGCATATCTACAATAACCATTAAACTTATTTTTTTCCTCTTTGAGATAATGGGATATGAAATTCAATGTTTCCTCAACAACGTAAACCACGTCTATCAAATCTTCTAGCCTCACCACATTTTGTATGCACTCTTTTATCTTCTTCAAAATTTGATCAAAGGGTACATCTAACGCATTTGCACCGGTCCACCAGGTAGTGCTTTGTGATACAAGTGTACGGCTAGATGAATCGTGATGTCAAAAAAGGCCACGAGAGATATCAATTCAAGCTGGCAAATTGCACAATGACATATTTCCCCCCTGTTTGGTCCACACATACTCAATCTAGCTTACAAACCATGTAGAAAACATTACACAACTATAATATGGTATCTCTCTCCATTTTATCCATACTTAATCTTTGTATTCATCGACTTATTTTTCACCATAATGTGCATCAACTTCGAAATGAAATTCAACAAACCTATTTTTGTGAAACCAGGATACAACACATATTATATTTCTACAAACAACACATCACAACAACCTCATTTTTTTGTGGAACATGCTCGCCTACCATATATGTGACTACATCATTGACAATGCCTCTAGAATTCATCTCAAAGATTCATCATCTCTGTACCTACAATATGGTGCGACTCAACACTCACGGGGCGCGGTTCAATTTCACCGTGGAAAGTCCAAACCAAATACGAAAAAAAAATCTATTCTTTAAAATATGAGCGTATGTGTCTTAATATATGTTTTTCTATTATTCAAACAATTAATACACATACATCAAATGATATTAAAACTATTTATGTGTTTTGACGCAAATGTTATGAACTTCTTCACATATATAATAAACGATAAGATATCCTAATAACTTATCTTAATCCATTTTTTATCAATAGGCACATACCATTTGACTAGATTTCATCATACAAGAAACAATTTGGATAAATATAAAAACAAATACAAATATAAGAAATGTAATGTAAATCTATATATTTTGCAATATAATTTATATACATGAGCTAACCATGAACTATGCACATTCTTTAAAATATAATCGTGAATTATCATAAAATTAAAATAAAAAAATCATAAGAAAACATAATTTTGGGTCAAACGTATATATTATATAACCATGAATCATACTACTTTTCTATAATTTAACCAATAACCGACCACAATAACATAAATTTTATCTTTCTAACAGTTTAACAAGCATATATCTATAAATTTTATAAATTCAGGAATTTTAAAATTTTTTCGAAAAAAAAAAGGTGGAAAAATACCTCAAATGAAATACGAAAATTAATGGTGAAAATAGGGCCTCTTAAGTATGTAGTGAAATGGAGTGGGAGGCAACATATGCAGGTGCGACGACAACGGTGTGTTGCCTTTGGTGAAATCGAATCCACGCTAATATTTTCCGTCTTGTGTAAAAGGGTTTTATTTGGGTTTGCTATAAGTGGACGTCTGTTACATCCCGTCTAGAATTTATTACGAATTTTTGGAGACAGTGTGTTGTGGTCGATAATTGTAGTGAGTAGGTAGGTAAAGTAAACTAAGTCAAGACTACTTTGTGATTGGTAAAACAAAAAATACCTACCCCGACCACGACCAACATTTGCTTACTACACACGTGGTTGGTAGTTGATAATTGTTCTATTTTATTTTTTCCCTTTCAAAACCAACCAAACGCGTATATAATGTATTTACCACTATACGACCAGTATTATTACACCACCATTGCCGACCATTGTCAAACCTGTAGCGACAACAAACGTGGTAGTCAATTAATTTCAATTTTTTTTAAAAACCATTACCGACCAAACAAGTACTTGATATAACGACCATTAGGTTGTCGGTAATACTACATTGTTACCGACCACTGTCAAACATGTAAAGACCACTAACGTAGTCGTCAATTATCTATTTTCTTATAATACCATCACCGTCAACATGCGTGGTTGGTAAAATGTAATTAAGTTATTCTTTTCTTAATCCAAAACCGATTGCTAGTGGTTGTTAAATCCTTATTTTATAGTGACTATATATGTCGATTGCTAAAGGACGGGTTGTTACAGATGATGCGTCCCCATTTGTGATGTTTTTATTAGTTGGAGACATCATTTTATGTGTTTTAGGAAGTCTATTACTCGATTTTCTCAGGATTTATTACACTTTCCTATTTCTTGTTTTGATTTAATGATTTATTATTTTTAGAGCATATTTGGTTTAATTTATTTAATTAGTGTGAAGCTTTAAAGATATATAGTAATTAATTAGATGCCAAATCAATTCCGAGAGATAAAGGAAAGAAGATATGCATAGAAATTGGAGATAAAGGAAAGCAAGGATAAATATGGAAAGATAAAGTTGCCAAGTAAATATGAATTCCACCAGCTACGTCCATTAAAGTGATTAAACTCAATATTGGCTAAGAATTTGGAAGAATGGTCTGAAGCAAAGTTATAGATTTTTTCGAGACGATCAGTTTCGATATAAAGAACGCGTCAATCGGAGTTGAAACGAAGAAGTTATGGACAAACAAAACAGCAGCAGATTATTACCTTTTCTATATTTTAGGGTTACGAATTAGAGTTGGGCTAGAACTCCAATACTTGTCTTCCACTCCAGGAAAACGTTTTAGGGCTTCCTAAATCCCTATAAATACACCCTTAAACCTTTGTAAAATCATCCTTGCCTCCCATAAACAAGTCCTTAAGTTTTATATATCATTAGAGTTATTGTAGAGAGCAAGATGACATTCATGTATCTTTATTTTAGTTTTATTCCTTTAGATATGAACTAATTTTACCATAACTTGATTTTTGCATTATGTATAATCTATGAATTCTATTTTCTTTCTATCTATGTTTCTTTGGGAATTATATGTTTTAAATTGATTCTAGCTACTTAACCATATATTTTGATTTATGAGCCTTAATTTATTGTTTGTCTTAAACCTGATCAATTTAGGGCTTTGCTAATAGTAGTTAGATGGTAACCCAGAAGGGGTGTCTAATTATTGAAACACCACATAAACGTCTATTATACGGAATTGGTCCTGACAACACCAGCCTAGCTAGATAGTCATTAGGGTTTAATTTAATCACCAATCATCATTAGTAGGCCAGACTCACCTAGGACCCTAGTAGCGCAGGATAACCCTATTTCGAGTCCCCTCGTGATTGTGAGGTCGCCACTCTATTTTGTTCTCCGGGGATAGGGGGAATTTAGTTCCCCTCATGATGGCAGAAAATCAAGAAGTATTGGATCCACCACTTATGGATCCACCACTTGGTCCTTTAGGCCAAGTGCCACCACCACCAAGATATAACATAAACAACAACAGAATTGAAAAAGATCTTCCCGGCTTGGGAGCACCTTTTCGAGTTCAACCATTAGGCTATCGTCCTCCAGAGATCCAGAATATCAAGTTCAGGCCCGATCCGGGCATGCTCAGTCAATTCCATAATTTCGGACTCTATAGTGGTGCAGCAGTTCAAGATCCGGTAAGAGCGATTCAGAAGTTCATGCAGATTTGTGATGCCTATGTTACTCCAGGCATTACACGCGAGCAATTGTATTGTCACATGTTTTCGTTCTTTCTGACCAGCAAAGCTGGTGATTGGCTAGATAGACAACCACCAGGTACAATTACTACATGGGCAGAACTTCAAGCCGCATTCATTAACCGTTTTTATCCAAAGAGTATGAGACTCAAAGATCAGAGCGAGCTTGCTATGTTTTGTCAAGAGAATGGAGAAGAAGTAGGAGACGCATGTACAAGGTTTCAACAGAAGTTAGCTAGATGTCCACTCCATGATTACACCCCGTCTTTATAGTTAGCTATATTTTATCAAGGTATCAATGCCGAGAGTAGACTGAGGGTTGATAATCTTAGAAAGGGAAATCTTGTGTCCACGAATCCTGCAGAAGCCGCCGAAGGTATGGAAAACATTATAGAAACAAAAAGGAGTTGGCCACTTTCACGAGCTCCTGTTACAAACACCAGATCGATTAGATGCAGAAATTGCAAACTCAACTTAATTAGCCGCATTATAGAATCAAATCAAAGAAATTAAGCTTGAGATGCAGAAGAATTTAGCCGTAACAAATTTAGTGCAAGAAGCACAAGGTTGTCCACAGTGTGGGTTTACAAATCATACATCAGAAGAGTGCGAAGGAAATCCAGCAACTGTTTATTTCATATCCAACCGAGGAAATTATCAATTTGGTTACAGGAATCATCCGGGTATGCAGTATTCAAATCCACAGGGGCCCGCTAATCCAGGTCATTATCAACCTCATCCCCAGAATAACTCTTTCCAACCAAGAGGTCAAGTTCCATATCAGGGAAATCATAATTATAATCGACCTATCCCTCCATAACAACCTGCCAATGACGCATATTACGATGTTTTAGCTCTGGAAGGCTCTACCACAATATCCTCAAGAAGGAGTTGTGGGTGATCAACAATTGAATAATTTTATGGATATTATGACCACTAATATGCATTCGCAGAACGAGAAGTTAAGAGAACAAGAAGCTTAAGTACACAAGTAGAACAAATGAATAAAGTTCTTACTAATATTATGGAAGTGAAGGAATTGAAAGCTATCGAAGAAGGTGATGCCAATGTAGGGTTTGAAGCTTGTAAGGCTATTTTCCTTGAGATTGAAAAGAATAAGGAAGTACCACATGATGCATAAATTTTCGTGGAAGTTCCTACAACTGAAGAAGAACCAACCAAGTCTAGCCCTCTGGACTATGACTGTTCTGAAGATGAGGATAAAGATTCAGAAAAAATCCGAATTTATACAGCTTCTGAGATATATGCAAGAAGAGATTAGATCGGTTATCGAGTTACAAGCTGCGAGAGCTAAAGAGAAAAAGTAAGAAGCCTCGAAAGTAGAAGTATCACATGTTGTGCAAGAAAAGAAGGAAGAAGAGAAGGTGGAATCGCCCCCAGTTGTTCAAACAATGTCACCAACTATTACTGATACAAATCCGATGGTTGAGATTGAACTCAAGACATTTGTAGAGGCGTATACTCCAGAAAATATCAATGCCCAAATGCTTGATATTGTGAAGAAAGGGCTTACACCGCAACAAGTATTCACGCAAGTTATTCCAGAGAAAGAAGCGAGTGTAGAAGCCAGGAAAGAGATTGTGAGAGTCTCAAGAAAAGCAGAGAAAGAGTTACCATTGAAGCTCAAAGATCCCAGAAGCTTTAATCTTCCTATTCAGATAAATGGTACGCTCAAGGTGAAAGCTATGTGTGATGTGGGTTCAGGTGTGAATCTTATGCCAAAGTTCGTGTTCGATAGACATGGACTTCAGAAATTAGAGAAAACTCTAGTGAAGTTGCAGTTTGTTGACAACTCAGTTACCAAGACATGGGGAACAGTGGAGGGCGTTCACGTCCGATCAAGTAATATCACCATCCCTATTGACTTTGTTATACTTGATTTCGATGCAGATAAGAAGGTTCCAATCATACTTGGAAGGCCCTTCATGATCACAAGTCGGAGCATAATCAACTTCCAGGGAGGACAGTGACCCTTCATGCTAAAAACGTATCCGAGACATTCTATGTCTGGGGTCGAAACCGAAGAAGTCAGATCCCACCATTCCTATCATCCACAACCTTTCACATCACAAAGTCCCTAAAGAAAAGATCCATGCAAAACCTATGGATACTGAGCCAAAGATTGAGTTTGGGGTCGGCCACGAAGTTCTACGGAAAGCCAACAAACCAGACAATAGGCCACAAGGTCACAAAGACTCGTGGATGGGACCATTTGTAGTCAGTGAAGTTGTTTCAGCTAAGGTGATAGAGATCAGGCCCAAGTGGGGCACTAGCCAGAGATTAGTGGATGTTCATACCCTAGCTCGTTTTTGGGGAGGCTATATTCACAAATCTTGATAGAGCAAACACGTCTAAGTTTAAAAGATATTAAATAAAAGTGTTGTACAGGAGACAACCCGCAATTTTTTATGTTTTTATGTCTTTAAATTTTGTTTAGTTGTTTTTAGTTGATATTTCATTATTTGAGAAAGGTATTAGTGTTTTTGATATTCAGGTAATTAAGAAATCGAGATAGGAAAAGAATAACAAAAATTCAGCGAAAATCTGACCACACCTGCGGTATACCGCAGGAGAGGTCCGGTACACCGCGAGTCCAAAAACCGTGGCGACGGTTTTCTCTACGGTATATTGCCAAGGAGAAGAGATAAAAACCGTATCGCGTAGCGCGACCATGGTATGAACAGCAGGTACGTTTGGTGCACCGTACCAGCCTTCCGGTGTACCGCACCAACAAAAACCATGGCGACGGTTTTCCACTACGGTATATTTACCAGAGAAAAAAGACCAGCTCTTCAAAACAGTATCGACAACTCGCGAACACGGTTTTCAAACCCTCCGGTCATGTACACCGCATACCACTTCTGGTGCACCGCACGGCGCCGACAGATCCAAAGAGAAAGGGTTATATGAGGGGAATTAAAAGAAGATGTTAGTTTCTACACGAAATTTTCAATCCTTAAGCCTCTCTTTCTTCCCCAAGCCTTCCTTAACTCCATTAAAGCTTCATCAAACCTTCACCAAACATCAAAACACTACCCAATCACCATAAAAACACTTCCAAGCCTTTCTCCACATCATCATAGAGAAGATTCAACTACTCATATCATACCAAAACACCTTGTATCCAAGAATTAAAAGCCTAAATTTCAAAAATTCATCCAAAAATTTCTTAGATCCACACCAATCAAAGAAGAATTCATCCTACCCATATAAAGAATCATAATCATAACACCTTTCCTAACCCAAATAAAGCTTGTAGACTATTATCAAGAGTTTCAAATTTCAAGAGTGGTTAAAGCTTTGAGTTGGAGGTCAATTGAGATGACTAAAAGAATAGATACATTATCTACTGTTAGGGAGATGAAGAAGAATCAAAATAAAGTGTTGGGTCCTAGTGAGAAGAAATCAATTGAGAAAAGGTCAAGTTCCAATTTCAAAGGTAAAGCAGGTTCAGAAAATAAAGGAAAGCTAGCTGTGGTAAATTCTAAAAGCCTAAAGGTGTCAACTTTAATAAAGAGGATACCACAACCTTTACAAATCGAGAATCCTGTGCCTAAGATCAACGAAGCTTCCAAGGCCATGTTAGCTTCAACAGAGAAACACTTAACAGAACTTCCTTTGGCTTATGAGAGAGTATTTGAAGAAGAAGTTGAAGAAGGTGAGTACAAGAGATTCATAGAGATGGGTGATAGATTGGGTTGATATACATTCATGTTGGGAAGATCGAATTTATGTAGAGAGTTAGTTTCTGATTTATATTTAGGCTTATTTAGCCGAGATTGTGTACCAGTAAGAGGCAAGTTAGTTCCTTTCACAGTTGAAGAGATTCGAAACCACTTCCGGTTTAAGAAGTTGGTTGGACCATGTAAGTATAGAGAAGCGGTGGAAAATATCAAGACTTTCGATTGGAATCTACTGTTTGAGCATGTATTAGACAAGGAGAAAGTGCAAGCAAATAAGGTAGAAGTGAAGGCACCTTGGCCTTACAAATATCTCCAAAAAGATACAAAAGTTTGGCATCATTATCTTACAGCAAATGTCATTGGAACCCTAAGAAACTCGGAAGTAACTAAGAAGAATGTAATCGTGTTGAATTGTATTTCAAAGGGAGAAGAAGTGGATGTGGCACAAGTGATCTTTGAGGAGGTGATGCGATTTTTTGTCTCTCCTACTTCGTTGTTTAGTTTAAAATATCCTACTATGATCGTGTGCCTTGTTCGGATAGCGAGTGTGATTCCGGGTAAAGAAGGGAAGCTAATGTATAATATAATGAACAATATTGACAACAACTGGATCAAGACAGTTTTGAGAGTAACGAGAGTTACACAACTTTCAAAAGAAGAAAAGGATCTTATTTGGCAAGAGAAGGTAGAGGAGTGATTAAACAAAGTCGAAGCAGCTCATACTTCCTTAGCCGAAGATGTGGCACAAATCAAATCTAATCAAGTGCATATCATGACACTCCTTGAGCAATTAAAGAAAGATCCAATAAATTGTATCTTGGATGTCAATAATGCGAGGCAATAGCCTCGAGCGTATGTTCTTTTTATTCCTTTCCATTTCCTGTACATGCTTTATCTGCTAATTTTAATTTTTGTCTTGAGTCTTTTTCGAGTCGTGGGGACATGTCTCATTTTTTAGTTGAGGGTGTGGGGATTCGTTTTCTCTCATCTTGATTTTTCTATTTTTAGATAGAAATTAAAATTTTTTATACACGGGAATTAGATGTAGAGTGTGTTCAATAGCTTGAAAGCATAAGCTCATTAAGTTAATGATAGAAAGTAGTATGTTTATGAGCTGCCTTATTTTGTATGCTTTGAGTATTTGTAGGAAAACACACATTGATAGTAAAGAAAAGATTAGTTAGCAATGCGATAGAAAGTATGTTGGATCTCAGGGAGCCATGAGTGGTGTGTAGGCCGTGAGATCCAAGCTAGTTAATAAACCCATTTGATGAACGTGCTAAAGGTAAGAAAATGAAAAAATTGCATAGTTTAGAAAGTGATTAAGGCGGTTCTTTCATGAACCCCTTGTTGCCTTTTAGCTTGCTGTCCAAATTATTATTTTACATCCTTCTCAGCCCCTTCTAGCCTTTGTAAAGCCTTTATATTAGCCACATTATAAGCCATATCCCTTTAGATTATAGGAATTTTCCATATGACCCGCACTCGAATCGCGATGCATAGACAATTGTTTTAGAGCTTGAGTTTGGGGTGGTAGGTCCACCATTATGGGAGTTGTTATTGGGTTGGGGTTCTTGAGCTTATTAATTGTGCTCTGTTCTATATATTGATGATGATTCACATGTTTATTATATTATAACCCTTTGTCGGGGTAATAGTAAATGAAAAAAAGCTGAAAAGCATGAAAAGAAAATAAAAAATATTTAAAAAAATAGCATGATATCTCAACATCAAAAAGAGAGTAATAGATATACAAAAGAATAAATTTATTTAAAAAGAATATATATATTTGGACCGGCAAAGTGGAATTTTTATGTGAACATTTTTATGCTTTAATTTGGTTATTCGGGATGCTACTTTGTGCATCAAGAAAATCATTGGGTTGAGTGAGAAACGTTTTATGAGAGTAACTCAAGCTCTAGGGAGATTTGTTGATGGCTAGTGAGGAGAGAGTCAAAAGCTCACTCTAAATTATCCAAATATACTTATCATATCGTCCCTAAGCCAACAATACAACCTTGAATACCTTATGATTCTTTGCTATGTAATCTAGAAGTGATTGAGCCAATAGAGAGTATTTAAGTGGATCTTTTGATACTAGTGAAGTTCGATGAACAATCTATAGCCTTCTTGGTGAACAGAGTAAAGATCCTCTCCTTCTTACATTGCGAAGCTAATCTAATCTTGAATTCAAGCCGTGTTGATTGTGGAATGAGAAGTGTCCAGGTATGTAGTTTGTAAATATTATTACATGAAATTTTCTGAGTAGTTGCTTTATGTCTATCCTATATATTCTACTATCTTCTTTCCCACTGTGCTTAATTGACCTAGGTGTGTATTTAGAGACTTTCCTTTGTTTTTATCTTTATTGTATCGGGACGATACAACTTTGAGTTGGGGGTCTTGATGTCTCTCCATATGTGATGATTTAATCTTAGTTGGAGACATCATTTTAGGTGTTTTAGGAAGCCTATTACTCGATTTTTCCATGATTTATTACACTTTCCTATTTCTTGTCTTGATTTAATGATTTATTATTTTTAGAGTATATTTGGTTTGATTTATTTATTTAGTGTAAAGATTTAAAGATATATAGTAATTAATTAGATGCCAAATGTATTCCAATAGATAAAGGAAAGAAGATATGCATGGAAATTGGAGATAAAGGAAAGAAAGGATAAGTATGGAAAGATAAAGTTGCCAAGTAAATCTGAATTCCAGCAGTTACGTCCATTAAAATGATCATAACTCAAGTTTGGCTAGGAATTTGGAAGAATGGTCTGAAGCAAATTTATAGAGCTTTCCGAGACGATTAGTTTCGATATACAGAACGCATCAATCGGAGTTGAAACGAAAACGTTATGGCCAAAACAAGACAGTGGCAGATTATTACCTTTTCTATATTTTAGGGTTACGAATTTGAGGTGGGCTAGAAGTCCAATACTTGTCTTCCACTCCAAGAAAACGTTTTAGGCCTTCCTAAATCCCTATATATACACCCTTAAACCTTTGTAAAATCATCCTTCCCTCCCATAAACAAGTCTTTAAGTTTTATATATCATTAGAGTTATTGAAGAGAGCAAGATGACATTCATGTATCTTTATTTTAGTTTTATTCCTTCAGGTATGAACTAATTTTCCCATAGCTTGGGTTTTGCATTATGTATAATCTATGAATTATATTTTCTTTCTATCTAAGTTCTTTGGGAATTATATGTTTTAATTTGATTCTAGCTACTTAACCATATATTTGATTTATGTGCCTTGATTTATTATCTGTCTTAAACCTGATCAATTTAGGGCTTTGCTAATAATAGTTAGCTGGTCACCCAAAAGGTGTGTCTAATTATTGAAACACCACCTAAACGTCTAGTATACAGAATTGGTCCAGACAACCACCAGTCTAACTAGATAGTCATTAGGGTTTAATTTAATCACCAATCATCATTAGTAGGCCAGACTCACCTAGGACCCTAATAACGTAGGATAACCCTATTTGAGTCCCCCTGTGATTATGAGGTCGCCACCCTAGTTCGCTCTCCGGGGATAGGGGGAATTTAGAATCCTGACCTCATATCTAATAGCTATTATCTCCCTTATAAACTGAAATTGATAGAAATAATTAGAAGGATTAGTGCATACTAGCAAAATCTAAACTATACTCTCTCATCTTATTTCTCCCGTCTTTATTTTATTGTCTTTTAATTTATTTAGTTATTAATCTCATCTCTCAATCAATCATATTTATATATTGTCTCTCAATTGATTATTGCTATTCTGACTTATTTGCTCATTCGTCTAACACATTTAAGTACCTAAGGAATGAATCTTCTTATCATTAAAACTTGCATACGTCTTGTAATACTTGCAATACCGTGCTAGTCTAGAGTTCTTATTTGCGTTATTTATTCTATATTTTTATCACACCCTAGGCGACACCAACAGAAGTGCACGATAATAGTGTAAGTATAATTTATTTTAGTTGTTAAAATATTAATTATCAAAAAATATAATATAACTGCTAAAGATTTTTTTTTTAATTAAACTGTATGATAGGGTGGTCATTTTTCTTTCTAACCCATTATGTGCATAATAAGTAAATGCATTAAATATGACGAAATATTTCTTACTTGGCATTTGGTTGAAAATAAGATCTCCTTTTCTATTAAAGAAATACATCTCTTTAATATTAGATGATTCAATATCAATTATTTTATAACATATTTCATGTAGCCGGTGAATTAGCTTAATTGGTTAGGGTCTTGCTATTTTCCCAACACTTAAAGGAAAGTATAGGATTCGAATACCCTCCCGCTAATGGGTTAGAAGTGAGAGGCACAAGATTCCACACTCCCTCCATGTATATGGGTTCCTAGACACTTCAATGGTCTGACTCTTGAGTTTGAAGGCCGGAGGGCGTGTGGAACACCGACTCTTGGAACAGTGTTTTTCGAGAGTAAAGATAGGTTGAACCACCCGACCACTTTATAATTATAATTACATAATTAATATAATTAGACGTGTTATATATAATTAATGGTTATGAGGTAAATGTTGTATCTTCTAATATTAACTATAAGTATTTTGAAAAAAAACATAAAATCTAATTATTATCACATAATTAATCTAATGAGACGTGTTTTAATATAAATAATAGTTAAAAAGTAAATATTGTATCTTCCAATATTAAATAGAAGTTTACCTTTTTTTTATGTGGTAAAAAGATTGAATTATTTTGATATAAAACGATCATTATCCTTAGAGAAGAATATGTAAATTAAATTGAAGGTTTAACATATGTTTTACTTAACCAGGTGTGATTAGTTCACTGGCCAGGAACTTGGTCATTCAATCTAATGGTGCAGGTTCAAATCGAGTCAATCACTCTAAATCCAAAATAGCTCTAAAAAAATAAAAAAAGATATGTTTTACTTAAACCCACTTCAAATCTTAGCATTTGTAACGAGGCAATACATTTCAATACGCAATCTGATTCGATCAGTAATAATTAGAAAGTATACATAACACTTCAAATTCCAATCTAATTTCGATATAATAGGAGTAAGTAGGAAAAACATATACTGCTAATTCGAAACACCTCATCATCTGGATGTACACGGAACTGATTTATAAATTTTTATCAACAAAAATTTGAAGATGGATGGAGAATTGTGTAGGAATTAATTTTCTTAAGGTAAAGTCTTTCAGTGATCCTATATTTTTCAAGAAAATATAGTAATTGTACTCGATCTATAAAAAATTACGAAATAGCCCTTACATAAGTATTTTGTGACATCGTTAGCCTTTTTTTTTATTTTTTATTAGTTGATTGTTAGTCAATGATGCGCAGCACCACGTCAGTATTATTACTCTCAGTAATCATCGTCTTTATTATTTATTCTGATTAAAAAAAAAAGAACCTTTAAACACGCTTGAAGCCATTAGCAACAAAAAACCCAAATCAAAAAAAAAAATCTCTTCAAACTCACCTTCCCACACCAAGCCGCTCTCCTACACAGTAATCATTCCGCCACCCGTGTCCATTCTCCACTGTCATCAACGGCTTGGCTACACCATTAACAATCGAAGAACCCATATCAAAAAACAAAAAAATAATCTCTTCAAACTCACCTTCCCAGAACTTAAATTCAATTAAAAAAAATTGAATTATTTTAATCTAATCTCATCCCTTTTACAATTCTCCCGAATTATCTGATTTAAGTATAATTGTTTATTATATTTTTATACAAAACCTTGGATGGTCATTAAGACCGTTGAAACCTTTTATAATTATTTATTATATTTTTATACAAATCCTACAATGGTCATTAAAACTTTTGGAAACCTTTTACATATGAAAAGTGATGCGCTGAGAGTGAAATTTTTTGTCTTACACTGTATTTTTTGAATTGTTTTGCAGTAAAAACAGTACAACCTTTTACCATATGAGAAGTAATGCGCTAAGGGTGAGCAATTTGGTCTTACACTGCATTTATTTGAATTGTTGTGCTTTCACTGGGAAGTGAGCAATTTGGTGTTATACTGCATTTTTTGAATTATTGTGGAGTAAGTAATTTGGTGTTATACTACATTTTTTGAATTGTTTTGCAGTGAATATCCATTTGGGGTAACTTCGTGTTATATTGTACTTGCTGGATCTGGGTCGTGACTAATGGAGTGAGCAATTTGGTGTTATATTTTATTTTTTGAATTGTAATGAAGAACACCAAGAACACTAAGAACACCAAGAATGTTGGTGTTTTAGTGTGTTAGTGTGTGTTTTGATGTGTTTGTATGAATGTGTAAATGTGTTATAACGGGTAAATGAAAAAACTGCCCTTGCCACGTAGAAAAATTCTCAGATGATGATGACATCATGCTGATGTGGCGCTGAGGCGGCACCACGCGGCGTTGACTAACGGTCAACTGGCAAAAAATACAAAAATGGCTAACAGTGTCACAAAATACTGACGTAAAGGGCCATTTTGTGACTTCTTATAGATCAGGTACCGCTAGTGCATTTTCGTGAAAGATGATATAGGGCCACAGAAGGGTTTTACCTATTTTCTTATTTACATCTTCTTTCAAAAGAAAAATTTGAAAAATTTGAAAAATTTGTGGTGTGCCTAATAATTAAATAGATATATTAAGTATTATCTAGGAAGTATTATTCAAATATCTTTCATGACATTAATTTTAAGTAATGTAAAAAATTGATTAAACAAAAATTATGTAAGAAATAGAAAAACAAACAATATAATTTAATTATTTAAGTTTCATATCATAAAGAATATCTGATATTTTTTTTGATAATACTCATTATTATTTGAAATTCATGGAACGACACCCTCCTTTATTTCTTGTAGATTCACCCTGTATATGTTTCATTTAGGGTTGATCTTGACATATTTGGGGTCCAAATCAAACCCGTATAACGCGGTCCCTTGTATATTTATTTATTTCATACAATTTTTTATTAAAGATATAGAATTTCTATTATCGGGGTTAGGTGTCGTTTGATTTCATTAAGTGATAAGTACTGAATATTGAATAACAATTAAATAGATCTTATTATGTTAAGAGGTAGATAATGAATGAATCAGACTTAGTTTGACATCGTAATGAAACACACTAGTTTAGAGATGTTCAAACATGAATTTGTTAAAAGAAAAACAGTCTTGTTGATCCAGTGTCTTAATTATGAACCAAATTAAGATCTCATTAAGTGCAATCAAACACCCATTTACTGTTAATTTATTTTTAATTCACTTTACCGAGATCGATCTAACGCAAGCTTGTGTAATGCGAACAAATTGGATTTAATCACGTGTTCAGTTAAATTTCTGAATTTGAATTGTTTGATTAAAAACTAGAATCTTTTTCTAATTATATTTGTAATTTTTTGAGTCTTTTTTAAATATTATCTATAATAAATTTAAAAAAAGATGAAAATTAAATAAATAAAAACTTTGAAGAAAAAAAATATCATTCATAAGATATTCAAGCTAGATATCTCTTAGAATCTAAGTATATTTTATTTTTAATAGCAATAGGCCAACTTATCATATATTTCTTTTTCAATGGAAAAAAAATATATAAATACATATACTCAAAATTTTAGAGGTTTGAAACAAATTCGTTTTTCGTATGGCAAACCTTGCTTTCATTTTATAAACTTACCCAAATACTCTTATGGGATGGTAATTCAATTTTTAGTGCATGCATGTTGGAACATATATCCCGGAAAGAAGGAGAAAGAAAAGTGTAAAGAAACATATGGTGCACTTTTACACATTTGTTCCCACTTTAGTTTACTACCTAATTTTTTTTTTAAAAAGACAAACAACGTACAGTTCTCGACCAAAAAGAAAAAAAGAAAAAGAAAAAGAAAAAAATAACGTACAGTTCTAGCTGCTTAAATCACGCTAGTTCTCTTTTTCCTTTGGACGGTGAAAATTGTTCTTTTTCTTTTCTCCGTTTCTTTCTAAAAAGCCTTTCATTGCAAAATATATAGTTCACAAATAGTTAGCCAACTTTCTTACGATTACCGTAAAATTCAATCAACTTCGCTAATTAAATTAATAGCAGAGTAAGCCAATCACCAAACAAGTTATCCAATAATATTTGTTTTTTCATTAAATCATCACTTAAATTTCTATTTTTTTTGTTTTATGTTAAAGTTTTTTGTTCAGAAATATTACTATCTCTTACCAAAAGAGAAAATATGATTACGTTGAATCATCTATAAACACTACAAAAAATAGTATCTTTAGCGGCAAAAAATTTAACACTAAAAATCTTAATTATATTGTTAATAGTCGTTATTTGTCGTTCCTATAAGTTCGTCATTAAAGATACCTTTGGTAGCAAATTATTTGTTTTTACCTCAATTAATTTTATCTTTAGCGGCAAATATTGCCGCTAAAAATATAATTAGAGACTATTTTGATTTTCAAAAATATCATTAGAGGCTATTTTAGTTATTGCCGCAATAACTTTGTCATTAATGCTACTATTTCTTGTAGAGAAAATAGACATTCTTAATAACGTTACAGATAATAGGTATATAAATCAGTATGTTCTTGACCTAAGGTTCCATAATACTTGTACAATCATATTTTATCATAACTTTAACATTTTTTTCCATTTTCCAATAAACAAGTATTTTAATTTTCAATGCTTGCGCTTTAATTGTAGATTTTATCGCTATTTTCCATGCCCTATTGTTAAAAAAATTACCTAGTCTAAACACACATGAAATTGCTATTTTACCTATTATTATCAAATGATACGTCATTGTTAATCTTTAATAAGTTTCTAAGGGGAGGGGATCCATATTTTATTAGAATTGGTATTTTTCTAGTTAATATCAAAATCTTTATTATGTATATCTAACATTTTTAACTTTATGACTCCTCATTGATATTAATTTTATCTTTTTCAAAAGTAAGTTCCTATTATTATCTTCTTCTTGTTTTCTAATGATATTGAGTGGATTTTACTCGTGACATATCATTTGGCAAATATATCTTTAATATGGAGATTATATCATCATTATTACTATGTACCACTTTTTCTTTACCTTTATTATTAGTAGGGTTATCCTTACTCTTTTCTATTTTTATTTAACCTATGTTTTTTTTTTGGATAATACATGTCTGTAATATGTAAATTCTATCCTATCCCTATTCTTTACAAGTATCAGACTGTGTTGATATATCTCACTCTGATGACCTGATCGGCCTCTGTCTAGCGTATTTCGCAAGTTTGTCTGCCATTCCATTAAAGGGCCTCCGAATGTGTTGAAAAGAAGTTGGCACTCCAATGAGAGCTTGCCTCCAGATTTACAATATTATAGGATAGATTGTGCAGTTTGCCACTAACAGTTGCTTTGTAGCTTGATCCAAGTTGTGAGTAGATAAATCAATCTTAGTTTTAAGAGTGTTAGGATAGATATACGGAAGGAAATCAAACATGGCAGCTTCATCAAGGGACACCATTTTATTTTCCCTTACAATTCCATTTCTATTTCCTTCTTACAACTTAAATTTGTAAAACTTGTTCTTACATTGAGATTATTTATACCACTTCTTTGTAATAGATGGACCAATATCCGTATTCGTTTCCTCCTTGCCTTTTATGATATGTTTACCTCTACAGTTAGCAGAGGATTCCTCCAAAACACCAACTTTTGAAGAGCATTGTTGGTAATCTAATTTGTTTGCTCCTCCATTGCTGCAATTATCCTATTATATTCAACTTTATTTTCTCTCATTCTTTCAATCATGTGAATAGAGTGTTACACTCAAAAGTCTCCATTAATAAGCACAACTTTTACCCATTTATAATAACGTGCAAGATCATCCATTGGGTGGGTGAGAACAATGGTTGAGTGGCATTGTGATGTCTCCCTATTTGTGATGCATTAATCTAGGTTGGAGACATCATTTTAGGTGTATTAGGATAGTCAATAATCGATTTTTAGTTATATTTTAGTATTTTCTATTTCTTGGCTTGATTTGATGATTTATTATTTTTAGAGCATATTTGGTTTAATTGTTTGTTAATTGTGAAACTTTAAAGATATATGGTAATTAATTGGATGTCAAATAAATTCTAAAGAGATAAAGGAAAGAAAATTAGGATGGAAATTGGAGATATATGAAGTAAAAGATAAAATAGTAAAAGAAAAGTTGTCAAGTAAATCTAAATTTCATCAGCCACGTCCACTAAAGTGATCATAAGTCAAAAGTGTCTAGGAATTTGGAGATGCGCTCTGAAGTTAAAGTGTATATCATTTTGACACAGTTGTTTAGATATATAGTAGACAAAAATTGGAGCTATATTGAAGAAGTTACGGCCAAAACAAAACAGTAACAGTTTTTCCTTTCTCCTATATTTAAGGAAACGAATTTGATTTGGAAAAGAAGTCCAATTTCTTGCCTCCTCCTTCAAGAAATCTGAATTAGGCTTCCTATACTCCTATAAATACACCCTTTAACTATTGTAAACATGTCCTTGCCTCCCAGAATTAGACCTTAAGTTTTATTCATCATTAGAAGTTCATATAAGAGAGCAAGTTGACAGTATGTATCTTTCTTATATTTATTTCTTTCTAGTATGAACTAATTCTTCCATAGCTTGGGTTTTGCAAAATGAATAATATATGGAATTCTATTTTTTTCTATATATGTTTCTTTGGGAGAACTATTTTAAATTGATTTTAGCTGCTTAACCATATATTTGTTTTATGTGCTTAGATTTATTGTCAAGTTTTAAACCCGATCAATTTAGGGATGTGCTTATAGTAGTTAGATGGTCACCCTGAAGGGGTGTCTAATTAATGAACCACCACTCAGATGTCTAGTGTGTGGTAGTGATTTGGAAGGGCTTGCCTAACTAGATAGTCATTAGGGTTTGATTTAATCACCATCATTATTTGCAGGCCAGACTCATCTAAGAACCTAGTGGCGTAGGAGCACCTTAGTTAAGTCCCCTGGTAATTGTAAGGTCACCACTTAAGTCCACCATAAGGGGGTTAGGAAGAATTTAGAATTCTGACTACTTATCTAAGAGCTATGGTCACCGTTATTAATTAGTAGAAGAAATAGAAGGATTAGTGCATACTCACAAAACCTAAGCTATATTTTCTCATCTCATTCTCTCGTATTTTATCTACCTGTCTTTATTTTATTTAGTTACGCATTAATCTCCTCAATCATATTTATTTACTTTACTTGTCTTTTAATTATTAATTGTTACGCTATTCTGTTGACCTATTCGTATAACACATTAAGTCCCTGAGAATGAATCTGACTTATCATTAAAACTTTCTTACGACATGTGATACTTGTAGTGAGTAACATGTTTAGACTAGGGTGTTAGTGCATCGTTTATCCATATTTTATTATCATATTTTTATCACACCTTTGGCGACACCTCATTGGACTTGAAAGTTTCTCACCAATACATATTTAAAGCACACTATTCCAATGTTTTCAAACTTAAACATAGCCCACAAGTCACTATCCATCTATTTAAAAAACCTCTGAAAAGAAAGAGTTTTTTCAATATTGAAGTCTACTCTACAACAAGTAAATTTAACGAAGATACATCAGGTAAATTCACCTCAGTTGAGCCTCCTATACCAAAAACCATCTCTTCAATCATTTTGAAGATATCTATATAAAAGAAGTCCTTCAACATAATCCCAATTTGATGAGTATTTAAGATCAAGGTTATCAAAATGAGTATTTTCTTTCCATACTTCGATCAATACATGATTTCCTAGGAAGATGCTTGGTCTGCAGTGCCAAATGTATTTGAAATCAACTTTATACTCGAAAAATGAGTTTGAAGTGATTGGAAAATACTTCCTCAATGTCTACCTCATGCTGCATACACCACATTTCTTTTACTACCTTCCTACAGATATTAAGGTGATAAGCTTTTAGAGCTAGAGCTTTGGCTAAAATAACCCGTTTTGTATCTGCAAAAGAGATTCCATCCACTTTGATACTCATATATCGAATGTCAAGATCATGATTCCTCAAGTGTTCGCTCCCAAGTGTGATGTAAACCCAATTCCAAGGGAAAGTGACTCCGCACAAGTGTACGGGTCGTTGACAAGTAATAATTTGATAATTACGGGGTTATCATATCCACATGGACTATCAAAGTTGAGATAAATGTGTACAGGAAGTAAAACAATTTAGAGTTGCAAAATAAATGACAATAATGTAAATGTAATACTTTCTTTTGCTTATGGATAAAGAACAAAAATTACAAATAATACAAATAATAAACTAGAATATTAATAAATAAAATTCTAGAAAGGTGAAAAAGTATGAGAGGTATGCTTGATTACTGTGGGTTATCAACCTAATCAACCATTTAATCGTTATTTGCTATAAGTGAGAATTGAGTTCTTCACATTAGTCGGGTTTCAAAAGTCCTTCTAACTCCTGTTGGTAGCTTAGAAGGCAACCTCAACACCACTAAAGGACTTGGGTAAGGACACCCTAGAAAATGAATTGATGTAGTATTTCTAACCCTGGTAACTATCTAGCTAGGCAAGACCTCCCGGTTCACCACTACACACTAGACGCTTATATACTATGTCCGAAATCCGATCCTCGCCCGCGTGTTAGCCAAAAGTCTCATACTATCCAATACGTAATCAAAGCATGGATAAGAAACATAAATATATAATCAACGAAAAAGTAAACCTCGATTCATTTTAATATTAAAATATCCAAAATCTAAATGACATAGAAAATAATTAATTAGGGTTTGTACCCATTATAAGTCTCAAGCAAAAGAGGTTCAGTTCATACTAAATAAATGAACATAAAAGAAAATGAATACCAAAATCATGTTTAAAAGATAAACTGGAATAAAATTAACCTAAAATGGGACATGAAAGAGTTGTGGAATGGTGAAGAATGATGAACATGGGTGGAAACTCTCCTTCTCTTCTCTCCAAACGTTTTGTTCCTCTTATCTAATGATGGATAATGAATAAGAAGGCTCTAATATGCTTATACACCTAGACAAAAACGTTTTGGGGCCTTATGGGTTCACTTAAGCGGTTTAAAAATAACCAACCCATTTTTGGCCATTGCTGTCCAGGTTCAAATAACGATTGCGAAATTAGCATAACTTTCTCGTATAAACTCTAAATTGACTTCTGTCACTTCTTACGCGTCATTCACTTCATTCTCCATATGAATCAAATAAATTTATTCAAAAATTATTACCTATTAATCACGGTTACTAAAACAATATGACATTAAGATTTCTCCGGTAAATGCTCCAACTTTCCCAAAGTGACTTCTAGCTTATTTTACGCCTTGAATTGGGTTTGGACTTCAGTTATTGACTTCCCCTCATATACTTGGACTATAGTGGCAATTATGTACCTAAAATCTACATACTCAACACACAATTAAAGCTCAAAAACTCTATAAATAGCATAATGTCCAAAAGAAAGTAGAAAAGTAAGATATTAGGAAAAAATACCTCAGTTAGGTCCCATACACCCTTAAAAATTTGTCTCATGAGTAGATTAATCTATACAAAAATAGGAGACATCAAGGACCCCATCTCAAGGTTTTGTCATCCCAACAAAAAAAAAACTGAAGAGGGGCCTAAGTCAAAATAATCAAACCATAAGGAGGAAGTAGTAAGATAATGAATAAATATAAATAAAGTATCCTAAAAAATATCATATATTTGTATCCAAGTAATACTACACAAATGCACATAATATACAACCAACCAACATATAAAAATTCAATATTGGATTAACTTCACAATGCAAGAAGGAGCAGTTCTCACTTAGGTTGATATGACGGCTATAGGGTGTTCATAGGTCCTCCCTAATGTCTAATGGTACACTTAGCTATTCCTTAATTTTTCAATCATCACTTTAACCAAATAGCTAGGAATCCTAAGGTCTTTTCGGTTATAGCGTAGGCTTAGGGACGGTGTGATACGTATATTTGGATAATGTAAAGTGAACTTTTAGCTCTCTCCTCACTAATAATCAAAGAAGCTACCTTGAGCTTGAATTACACTCGAGAATTGCCTCACTTAACCTAATTTCGATGCTCTACTATTAGCATCCCCAAATACCCAAAAACATTACTTGATGATTTACAACAATTTCCATTTTACATGTTTCTTTTTCTTTTCTAATAAATTTTTCAAGTTGGAAATGAAACTCTTTTTAGGTAAGACGTCATACTACTTATTTTTCAATTCTTTTTCTTAATTTTTTTTTCAAGACCCCGACAAAGGGTTACAATACAATTATATCATCGATATCGCACAAATTCCAGCTTCTAAATCCCATCCCAATATTCCAAATATGTAGTCTTTACACCCCAAACTCAATCTCTAAAGACAATTAGTCTCAGGGTTGCGATTCAAGTGCATGTCATATGGGGAAGTCCAATAACTTAAGTGGTATTATAGTGTGGCGACAAAAGAATGCTAAAGGCTATGAAGGATTTAAGGCAATTAATAATTTAATTAACATGGGTGAGCAAGCTAAAGTATTTAAGTGGCTCATCAAAGAATTGCCTTAATCATTTTCCTAACTACTAGGGTTCGTTACTTTCTCACTTTTATGTCATAGATAAGCGGGTTGTTCACTAGTCCATACCTCACATTCTACACACCGGTGGTATCTCCTGGAGTGTGATAAAATCAACACCCCTAAAGAGAGGGACACTAACCGCAAGTGTACGGGGTGTTCCAAGTAATAGATAAATATGAGGGATTTCGTTCTCAGGGACGGATAGATATGATTATGGTGTGTATCAAAAAAGTAGAATTAATTGTAAATAACGAAAATGAAATAAATAGATATTTGTTTTGGTGTTTGAATTATAAATACAAGATGCAATAGAATAACTTAACGAAAAGATTGACTGAAAGTATATACTGAAATTAAATACTGAAAGTAAAGATGTGGATGCAAATATGAGAGGTGTACTTGAGTCTCGCAAAAGATCCACCGAAGTTCATACAACTAATGTCTTTGTTTAAGGGCTAAGCTGGTATTTGTGTACTAGTCAGGACTCTAATATCTCCTAACCCCTTGCCAGGTGGACTTAAGAGCTATCCTACAGTACTACAAACCTCTACCGGGTGATATATCTACTTTCGGATGTGAATTCTCTTACCTCATTGGCTATGTGGTTAGTCAATTCTGTCGGTCGTTGACGGACACCACACGTCTATTACCTATGTCCAAATTGAAACCCCATGTCGAATGATCACTCTCCACTTATTGAATAGCTTAATTACTCAAACCTATTTCTAATTGATCAAAATAGAATTAGTAAACAAGCATACAATAATAATCAATACAAAATACCCAACTTAATTTAAATTATTAAATCTCAAATTCGGAAAAAAAATAATTGAATAAACTAGGGCTTAACCCATTATTGTGATTCTCAAGCACTAAATGTTTAGCTTATGAAATAATTAAATAAACATTCATGTTCCTAAATTACATAAAAGAAATAAATAACCTAATTAGGGTGTTGGATTGAGATGTTGTTGGAAGAATATGAATTCTCCAGCTCTTGCTCTCTTCTGCCTTTTAATCTGCTTTGGAATTTATAAAAAGATTAATGCCCAAGAACCCCTTCAAGTTAGAATTAATTTCCCCTCACCCCAGCCATCATCTTTTTGCCCATAAACCCCCGAAACTCAAATTATGAGCTATGGGAAAATTCCCAGAACTCAGATGTTGAGTTATGAGAAGTTTCCTAGAACTCAAATTTGAGCTAAGGGAAAATTCTCAAAATTCAGGTTTTGAGTTTTGGGAGCAAACTCAAGATATCTTAGAAGGATAAAAAAGACAGGGGGTTTACGGGATATTAGAAAAGACTACATGGAATTATTGAGCATTAACCCTTTAGAAAATAATGAAGCGTACTAAAACATGAGGTCCAAAAGGCTATTTATACTACTTGATGTCTCCCTATTTGTTCTAATTATTAGCCCTTTGAAGACATCCTTTTAGGTGAATAACTGACTTATTTGATAGACTTTTAGGCTTATTTGATCATATTGCACTTTCTCCCCTTGGAAATTAACTATTTGCAGATTTTGAACTTTTGTGCGTTAATTTGACTATTTTTAGTGCAAAGTTAATCGGTTCTTGAATTTCAGGAAAGACCAATCCAAGGAGGAGAAGTGAGAATTAAAGTCTTAGTGTATTTTAGAGTGTTAGGAAATGTTTTTACTCGAGTTTCTATTTTTAGAGTGTACTTTCCTATTTCTATTTCTTGAAATATTGATTTATTCTTTTTAAGCATATGCGGTTTAATTATTTAATTATTGTGAAACTTTAAAAGATAAATGGTAATTACTTAGAGACCAAGTCGAGATAAAGAAGTAAAGGAAAGAGATTTACTTGGAAATAAGAAGATTTAGGAAAAGATAAAGCTGCCTTATGAATCTGAAATTCCAGCCACGTTTCAAAGACGAATCCATAACTAAATATTCGATAGGAATCTGGACGAGTGGTCTGCACCAATAGAAAGCTTTTTCCGAGACAAGCGGTTTCAACTTCTCAAACGGATAAGTATTGAATGATATATGACCAAATCAAATCAGCAGCAAAATCTTACCTTAGAATTTAGGGCTACGAATTTGAGAGTTCTTAACTTGTCTTCCACTCCAAGTAAATTCGACCTAGGCTTCCCTAACACCTATAAATACACCCCTTAGCCTCCTTTTCACACACTTCAGAGAATTACACAAGAGGCTTAAGGTTTTCAAGTCAGAGCAAGAAGGAAAGGAGAAGCTAGTCTTGGAGGAGTCCTGTTCTTCCACCATCAGTCATTTTACCCTTTAGGTTATCAATTTATCTTGTGTATTTTAACATGAATTCCTTTGTTTTAATTTTAGTTTTCCATTCCGTTATGCACTAATTTCTTTAGTACTTGAGAATCGCTATATGGGTTGAACTTAATTCTGTTTAATTTATGTTTTCTGAATTTGGGATTTAATGGTTTAAACTATTATTTTGTTTTAATCACTAATTTTGAAGTCATGAATCAAACTTAGCTCATAGTAATTAGGCTATTCCATATAGTGGCGTATGGATAACCTTGACGGGGGGGGGGGGGTTTAGTTACAGACTTAGACAATAGACGCATAGTATCAGTTATTGACCTTGACGGGCTTAACTAACCATGCAGCCAATGAGGTAAATTAGTATTCATCTGACAGTAGCTTATATTCACCTTGTCGGGGTTTGTAATACCGTAGGATAGCTCCTAAGTCCACCCTGACGGGGGTTAGGAGATATTAGAGTCCCGACTAGCACAATAATACCAGTTTAGCCCTTAAACAGAAGCATGAATTAGATAGGTTAGGTGAAACCCTTACGAGGATCAAGTACTCTTTCTCATCTGAAGTTCAAGTCTCTTTTATTTGCTTTCTTTTATTTCCGTACTTTATTTTCTTGCATCTTTTAATTTATAAAAACCAAACAAAAATCTTTATTTTATTTTCTGTCAAGCAATTATTCTTACTTTCCGATTAATACCTGAGTTGTGCCTAATCCGTCCCTGCGAACGAACTTGTTTATCATATATTACTTGGAAAACCGTACACTTGCGGTTAAGTGGTTCCTCTATTTTCAGTTCTTAATTTATAAACACACCAGGACCCACCAAGTTTTTGGTGCCGCTGCCGGGGATGGTAGCGTGTGACCCCGGTGTTAATCTTTAGTAGTTTAATTGTTAGTTTAGTTTTAGTTTAATTTTTCAGTTTTACACTTTGGGTTGTCTTTCTTTCTCAGGTTTACAGGTTTTGTTTTATGCGTGAAGATATCGTGATTCTTGCAAATCTTGAAAACCTAGTTCGAGAAGCAAATAAAAGAAAGAGAGAAGCTAGAGCAAAAGAGTTAGAGGAGAAATTAGCAAGAGAAACAATGGCTGAAAGTCATGAACTCCACACTCCTCTTGTTCATGTTGTTCCACAAGCTCAACCTCCTCAGAACAATGATTAGTGGTTCATCAATGGCCCTGAAGAAGCTCCATTTCGAGCTCCTGCCCTCGGAATTGGCCCAACAAATATTAATGTTGAGAGATTCAGACCCGATCCTAGTATGTTATCTCAATTTAAGAGTTATGGCAATTTCCGAGGAGCACCTGGCGAAGATCCAATCCGTGCTGTACAGAAGTTCATGAAAATTTGCGATTCTTATATTACAAAAGGAGTAATTAGAGATCAAATGTATTTTGCTAATTTTAGATACTTCGTTATTGATGGAGCAAGTGTGTGGCATGATTCTCAACAACCCGGAACAATTACAACATGGGACGCATTACAAACTGCGTTCTTCGATAGATACTACCCAACGAATATGAGATTAGATGCGCAAGTTGAAATAACTTCATTCAAACAAGATCGAGACGAACATTGGGTAGAATTTGGAAGAGATTTCAGATTTTCTTAAGAAGAGTCCCTGATCATGGCCTCATAAAGATTCAACATATGAAGATATTTTACCGAGGACTTGATGGCTCTTCAAGAAAGGATCTAGACTTACTTTGTGGTGGTGGATTCCTACAGGTACAACCAGTCCATGCTAAGATTATTTTGAATAGAACAGTTACAAATGAACTGGGTTGGAATACTGTGAGAACACCTATTCGAGGTGGAAATAGTGCGTTGATCGAAGAAAAATTCACCGCCATGGAAAATAAACTTGAGCAACAATTAAAACAACTTACTCTCGCTGTTACAAAGAGTGTTGCAGGTAAAAGAGCAGAATTTAATGTCACACACAAAGTTTATGGGTGTTCTAACTGCGGTACGCAAGATCATGAATGGGAGCAATGTCAAAACAATCCAGAATCCGTAATGTTTGTTTCCAACCGAGGTAACTATAACTGAAGTGGTCAAGGTTATCAACCGAATAGAATCCATCCAGGTTCCCAATATTCGAATCCAAATGGGGTTGCTAATCCAACTTATGCATATCAACCACGCCCCCAAGGCAATAACTTTCAACCAAGACAACAAAACAATTACCAAGGTGGACAAGCATACGGAAATCAAGCTTAGAGACAACCTCCTCAAGATGCTTATACCGACACCATGAACTAGAAAGCTCTGCCTGCTCAACCTCAAGAAGGTGCATTAGATGTGCAACAAATCTGGACGACACTAATCAACATTCAAAAAACTATGGCCGTAGCACTTAAATTGATGGAACTCAGATGGCTCAGATGGCAAAGCAATTGAATCAACGTCAACAAGGACAATTACCTAGTGACACTGAAGAACCCACGCAAAGAGAAGATTGTAATGCAGTAACACTTAGAAGTGGTAAGAATATCCCACCACCTCCTTTTCCCGTGATGAAAGAAAAAGAAACAACTGTGAAAGAAAAACCGGCAAAGGATGTGACGGAGAAAGAAGATGAACCTGAAGTAGTGGAAGTAGAGAAGATTCTTGAAAAGCCAAAGAAGCCAGATACTATAGTAACCCGTCCTCCTCCACCTTTTCCCTCGAGAATTCAGAAGAAAGGCGATATGGCTGACTATCAGAAATTTTTGAATGTGGTATGTGGTCTTAATATTAACATTCCATTCTTAGATTCCATTAGAGATGTGCCGAAATATGTCAAATTCCTGAAGAGAGCCATCGCCAACAAAAGACCACACCTTGAGAATGAGATGATAGGTTTGCCTGAAGAATGTAGTGCCATATGCCAAAGCAAATTGCCACCAAAACTACTTGATCCTGGGAGTTTTACGATTCCTATTTCCATTGGTAATGAGTGGAATGGTAAAGCTTTGTGTGATTTGGGAGCGAGTATCAATCTCATGCCCAAATCAATTTTTGAGATGTTGAAGATAGGAGAAGCAAGGCCGACATCCATGGTCTTACAAATAGCTGACAGATCCCTCGCGCATCCAGAGGGACGCATAGAGGATGTCCTCGTCAAGGCAGGTACTTTAATTTTTCCCGCTGATTTTGTTATTCTTGAATACGACGCGGATAGGAATGTCCCCATCATCTTGGGACGACCATTCCTAGCCATGGGGCGTACAGTTATTGATGTAGAAAACGAAGAATTAACAATGCGAATCCAAGACGAGGAGGTAAAGGCAACGTGTTTAGGGCAATGAAGTTTCCGGATTTGCGAGAAGACTGTTTCTGATTGGACGTAATTGATTTAGCCACACGAGAAGTATGGGAATACATGAACTTTGGTGATATCTTGCAAGCTGCCCTAGCACTTGACTTACCAAAGCCAATAGAAGAGTTAGCCGAGACAGTGGCAGCTCTTAACTCAGGATATCAGAAGCAGAAGCGTCTCACTTATGAACCTGTCCGAGAACCGGGGGAGATAGTTCTTAAAAATAAACCATCTATCGAAGCTCCCCCGAAATTAGAAGAAAATCCACTTCCGACACACCTGAGGTATGCGTATTTAGGTACACTAACAAAACTCTGCCTGATATTGTTTCAGCTACTTTAACAGGTCTTCAAGAAGAAAAACTGTTGCGCATACTACGAGCTAACAAAGAGGCGATTGCTTGGACTATTGTTGACATCAAAGGTATTAGTCCTTCCTATTGCCAACACAAGATCATTCTGGACGATGAAAATGCTCGCTATAAGATATGGAAAGATAAAGCTACCAAATAAATCTGAATTCCAGCACCCACGACCATAGAAGTGATCATAACTAAATATTGGATTGGAAATTGGAAGAATGTTCTGAAGAAAAGTTATAGAGCTTTCGGAGACGATCAGTTTCGACATATGGAACGCGTCAAACGGATTTGAAACGAAATGGTTACGACCAAAACAAAACAGCAGCATATTATTACCTTTTCTATATTTTAGAGTTACGAATTTGAGTTGGGCTTGGAGTCCAAGTTACTTGTCTTCCACTCCGAGAAAACGAGTTAGGTCTTTTAAACACCTATAAATACACCCTTTAACCTTTGTAAAATCATCCTTGCCTCTCATAGGTTAGTCCTTAAGTTTTATATCATTAGAGTTATTGAAGAGAGCAAGATGAAATTTATGTATCATTATTTTAGTTTATTTCTTTCAGGTATGAACTAATTTTCCTATAACTTGGGTTTTGTATTATGTATAATCTATGAATTCTATTTTCTTTCTATCTAATTTTCTTTGGGAATTATATGTTTTAATCCGATTCTAGCTACTTAACCATATATTTGATTTATGTGATTTGATATATTGTCTGTCTTAAACCTGATCAACTTAGGGATTTGCTAATAGTAGTTAGATGGTCGCCCGAAAGGGGTGTCTAATTATTGAAACACCACATAAACGTCTAGAATAAGGAATTGGTCCTAACAACACCAGCCTAACTAGATAATCATAAAGGTTTATTTTCATCACCAAACATCATTAGTAGGTAGGACTACACCTAGGACCCAAGTGGCGTAGGTTAACACTTTGTGAGTTCCCTCGTGATTGTGAGGTTGCCACCCTAGTTCGCTCTCCAGGGATAAGGGGAATTTAGAATCCTGACTACATATCTAAGAGCTATTATCTCCCTTATGAACTGAAATTGATAGAAAAGAATTAGAAGGATTAGTGCATACTAGAAAAACCTAAGCTATATTCTCTTATCTTATTTCTCTGTATTTATTTTATTGCCTTTTAATTTAATTAGTTTAATTATCAATCTCATCTCTCAATCAATCATATTTACATTCTTGTCTTTTAGTTATTAATTGCTACTCTGATTTATTTACCCATCTGTCTAACACATTTAAGTCCCTAAGGAACGAATTTTCTTATCATTAAAACTTGCATACGTCATGTAATACTTGCAGAACAGTGCTAGTCTAGGGTGATTAGTGCATTGTTTCCTGTATTTATTTATCATATTTTTATCACACCCTAGGCGACACCAGTATTATAAACCCTGTCAGGGCGATTATACCTACTTTCGAATGTTGAAGTCTTTTACCCAGTTGGCTGCGTGGTTAGTCATGTCCGTCAAGATCATTGATGAACACCATATGTCTATTACCTAGGTCCGTAAATAAACCCCCCGTCAAGGTGATCTAGACCATATCCATACCCTTCTTGAAAGGGGGGGGGAGGCTTTGAATTCATTACATTCCCAGTTCTTCTTGGCTGGGGATGGGATTTATTTTACAGTATAGTACGCGTGACTGACCCTCTAATGTCAATGATTCAAAAAAATCTCAACTGACATTTTCTTCTGTCTAGGGAAGGATCGAACCATGGGAACGAATCTACATGGCTATCACCCTACAGTGAATATCCTAATTACTGATACCTATTTCTAATTAGCTAGGTCAGAAGTAGTTAATAAGCGTGAAATAATAGTCAATACAAAATACCCAATTTAGATTAAATCATACAATCCCAAATTCGGAAAAACATTAATTAAATATATTAGGGCTTAACCCATAAATGCAATTCTCAAGTACTTATGAAATTAGCTCATGTTCAAACTATAAACTGAAAAATAAGTTAAAAGGAGTCATTATTCTCAATTACAGAATTAAAATAAAGAACCTAATTAAGGTGTTGGATTGAGCTATTGTTGGAGGAATGTGAATTCTCCAGCTCTAGCTTCCTATTCTGCCTTTTTGCTCTGAATCTAACTTTTAAAATAATGAAGCGTATGTAAAAAGGAGGTCTAAAAGCCTATTTATAATGCTCTAATTCGGAATAGACTTTTATTTAATAAAAATAAGTCAAATGATAAAAAGCCCAAGTCCAAATTAGAGAATTTGGTAAATGTTGTACACCCTTCAGTAAAACCGCCGTAACTTTTGCGTCCAACATCCAAATCACCTGATTCTAGTCCTCAAATCTTGCTAACTCAAAGATGCAACTTCCTCTTTCAAATCTCCATGCCCGAATCAGTGTTGATGTGGCTAGAAATCAGAAATTAGTAACAGCTATCCAAATTCTCATCTCTTTTAGTCAACTCTTCGGGTGGTTATTTCTTGCTTTTGACTTCTCCGCTTGATCTAAGACATTAATCTACACTTCTCCTCCTTATCTTAGTGCTCCATAGCATCCATTTACCTAAGAACTTTATACAAAAAACACACAAATTAGCGCACAAAAGCTCTAAAAATGCAATATCATAATTCTAAGGGGAGAATGTGCAATATATCAAGATAAGCATAGAAATATATCAAATAAGTCTAATATTGACCTAAAATGATTTCTCCTAAGTGCATATATTTAGAAAAAACGGGAGACATCAAAACCCCAAACTCAAACCTTTATCGTCCCGACAAAGTAAAATAAAAACATAGGGCTTAGGTGAACACAAAAAAGCAGAGTCTAGTTAATTATACCCAAAGCACAGCTTAAAACGAATCTCATACATTATGACCTAGGAATTAATATACACATACACCTATCATGAAAAATCAAACACAAATAATATCAATCCAAAATTAATTTCTCAATGCTAGAAGGTTACACTTACTACTTATCTCAAGACGGTGGTTATAGGGTGTTCATCGATCCTTACTTGCTTTGAATGCTCCACTTAACTCACTCCCTATTAGCTAAATCATAAATTCACTATGTACCTAGGAATCACGAGGACTTCACAGTTTTTGCGTAGGCTTAGGGACGGTATGGTATGTATATTTGGTAAATTTGAAGTCAGCTTTTGGCTCTCTCCTCACTTACCATCAACAAACTGTCAAAGATCTTGAGTTTACACTCAAATATGTTATCACTCAACCCATTTGTTGCACTAATTTAGCGTCCCCAGTTTTATCCAATAAGCACTAAAGATGGTTTCTAAAATCCCACTTTGCCGGTTACTTTATTTTTTCATAAGTATATATATATATATATATATATATATATATATATATATATTTTCATTCCTTTATTTGTATAAGATATCCCAGAGCATCATTTTGATGTGAATGGTCATGTCTCTCATATTTTTTTTTTCTCTTTTCTTTTTTCAAAGACCCCGACAAAGGGTTACAAATAATATATAATCAACAATTGCGCATAAGTACAAACGTATACAAATTCCCTCCCAATATAATTTCCCAATAATGAAACCCACCATTCCAAACTCAAGCTCAAGACAAGAAGTCCCAAGATCGTGATTCAAGTGCGGGTCATATGTAAATACCTAATAAACTAAGGGGATATGGCTTATATTGTGGCGACAAAAGAAAGGCTTAAAGGCTAAAAATGGGGCGAAGAAGAATATTATTAAAGTATGGGATAGAAAGATAAAAAGTGTCAAATGGCTATCAAAGAACTGCCTCTATCATTTTTCTAGTTACATAGCATGCCTCTAGTTCATAACTAAGTGGGTTCTCTACTCATTAAGATCTCAAGTTCTACAAACCACTCATTTTACTTAAGTACAGGCTTACTTCATTTGCATTGTTAATTAATTTTTCCTATCAATTATCTAATGTTTGCATGCAATCAAAGTGCGTTTTACACTAACTCCTAAGGTCTACTATTTTCTATCATAAATTCATAAAAAGCATACTTAATGGGGTCATTTACAATACTCTCCAGCCAAAAGCAACCCTCAATTAATTTTATTCATAGTAGGTTAACTAATAACACATAAAACTAGGATGAGGCAATGAACCCCACCCCAAACTAAAAAATGAGTCGTTTCCCCACGACTCGAAAAGACTCAATAAAGCAATTAAACTAATATACACTACTAAATAAGAAAGGAAAACGTATCTTAACCATCACTAGGCTGGTTTTGTTCACTGTTGCGTCCAGGTTGGGCCCCTTTCTTAAGCATTGTGTAGGTGACATGTTGTGAATCGCTCACCCTATCAAGTATGTTCTTCATAAGTACCAACTGCCTTGTAACTTTTCCAAAAGAAGTTAACACGTCTTCATGCTTCTCCTCCAAAGCTCTCATTCTTTCAATTACCTCATGATCTTTGGCAACCTTTGTCTTGCGTTTAGGAGGTCTCGATTTGTTTTCTTTTCTAAATGGCCTATCTAACTCCATATACTTTCTCTTGGCATCAGTGTGAATATTCGCTATTTCGATTGAAGTAATATTTTCACCTTTTAATACCGGCTCATCCTCAACATTCCAGTGTGGCACATTTGCTTTCATACAGATTTTCGTAATAGAACACAGGAATTTGAGGTTGCGTTGAACAATGTGAGATCTTACGTAAATCATAATGGAGTCATAAAGTATGCGAGCCACATCAATCTCCTTCTTCTCAATAATGCATTTAATGAAGACGAGTTGCTCACGTGTTACCTCAAATATGTGGGAATTATGAAAGAAGCTAGGAATAAAGAAAAGAGACCATGCTTTAGAACGCGGTAGAAAATTTATACTAAATACATGACCTTCATATCTAGAGCCTTTGGGAATGGGTTTTACCCAAGAATCAAAACCTATTTTTACTCCTTGAATGCCTCCATGCAAGCTTCATCAAAAAGGAATTTTTTGTCCTTTTTGAATAAGTTACACAACGACTTAGCGATATTAGAGAAATCTTTAATGAAACGGCGATAAAACCCAGAATGTCCCAAGAAACTTCTCACCACTTTTATAGAACTAGGAGGTGGAAGAGTCTTTATTACCTCAATCTTTGCACGATCAACCTCTAAACCTGAACTCAAAACCTTGTGTCCCAACACTATTCCCTAATGAACCATGAAGTGAGATATTTTCCAATTTAAAACTAAGTCAAACTCCTTCCATCTAATTAACATATTTTCTAGATTCTGCAAACAATCATCAAAGTTATCACCAAAAATAGACTAGTCCTCCATAAATACCTCAAGGAATTGATCGATCATGTCCAAATTGACTTCCATCACTTACCAGGCGACCCAGACTCAAAAATATCTCTAAATAAAAAGAAATCATGTCCAAATATCTCACAAAAAAGTCGTAGTGACAGAATTACTAAGGTTCAAGAATCTTCTGGTAAACGCCCCATCTCCCAAAAGTGTCTTTTATCTCCATTTTGGTCTTGTCTTGGGGGTTATGTTTACTTTTTGACTTCTCCTTATCATATTATAACCTTGTGTCATCCATTTACCGTTAATGAGTTGAATCTGGTAAGTAAAAAAAAGCTAAGGCATTTGAGAACGACTTATGGCTGAACTGCGGGGCCGTTCGGAGGAAAGAGAGCCCTGAGAAGCAGTCCGGTATCCTTCGGGCGCTGTAAGAAAGAAAGGTTCTTTGCTTGCGGGGACAGGAGTGGAAATGTCTGAGAGAGCGCTTCGCGAAAGAAAACACTACACACTAAACACACCATTAAAGCACAAAAATCTCTATAAACAGATTAAAGTCCAAAATAAGAGGGAAAAGTGCAATATAGCAATGTTAGAGAAAAATACCTCACTTAGGCCCAATAAACTCCCCAAATAATGTATCATGTATAGATTTATCTATAAAAAAAGAGAGACATCAGTACAACACGAACCTCAAACTATCTATCGAACTAAAGCATCATGTGATCATTTTGATGGTCTGGTGATGTACGATGCACCGCGATTCTCAAGCATAGTACCGCGCTTAAGGATGTAAGCATGATTCTCCAAGCTCTTTCACCCCAAACTCAATAATTTATAGATAAATCTATAAGAAAAAGAGAGACATCAGTACAACACGAACCTCAAATTATCTATCGAACTAAAGCATCATGTGATCATTGTGATGGTCTGGTGATGTATGTTGCACCGCGATTCTCAAGCATATTACTGCGCTTAAGGCTGTAAGCATGATTCTCCAAGCTCTTTCACCCCAAACTCAAATATATACCTACCTACACAACAAAATTGTAAACTTTCCTTTCCCATTATAGCTTTAATAAACACTACACATAGATAAAAAATAAATTTAATAATAAAAACTACAAAAGAAATAAAGTAATCTACATACAGGCTTTCACCCTTATTTGGATTTTGTTAAAAATTGTAAAGCTCAGGTTACCTCACGTGCTATGAGACTTCGAGGAAGTACATGACCTCCCCATGATTTGGATCTTGCTCACCATTGGTATCCTTGCCTCCATGATAAATTTTCAATCGATGACCATTCACCATGAGTGTACATCGTTCGGTTGGATGTTTAATCTCTATAGCCCCATGAAGCGTGACCTTTGTAAAAATGAATAGACCCGACCACTTCGATCTTAATTTACCCGGATAATTGTTACACTTGGAGTTGTACTTTAGAACCTTTTGTCCCTCTTCAAATGTTTTCTTTCGAATAAGATTATCATTCCATTTATTTGTTTTCTCCTTATAAAGTTTTGCATTTTCATAAGCATGAAAGCGGACCTCATCAAGCTCATTTATTTTCATCATTCTTTTCTCTCCGGCCAATAGCGGGTCTAGGTTCAACTCTTTTATCGCCTAATATGCTCATAACTCAAGCTCAAGTGGTAAGTGACAAGTCTTATGATACACCATTCGATACAGTGATACACCTAAGGGAGTCTTGAGAGCTGTTATTTAAGGCCATAGCGCATCATCTAGTTTTGTGGACCAATCCTTACTCACTGATCCAACAGTGTTCTCAAGAATAAATTTATCTCTCAATTAGAGATTTCGACTTGAACATTTGTTTGGTGATGATTAGTGGTAGACACTCTATATCTCATCCCATATTTCATGAGTACCGCATTTAAATATTTTTTCACGAAATATGTACCTCTATCAGTGATGATGACTCTTGGCATCCCATGTCTTGTGAAAATATGTAATTTCAAAAAGTTGTATAGTGAAGAGTGGAGTTGAGGAGTGGGATAATTGCTTAGTTGGACAATTTTTTGGAGAAGCCCCTGAATATCACATGGTTAGAAGTATGGTTAATGCTCAGTGGAGAAATTGTGGTCAAGTTGAAATAAAGTCTACGGATATGGAAGTGTTTCTATTCAAATTCAAAGGTGAGCAAGAATGTAACAACATATTAGAGCAAGTTTGGCATGTAAATGGTAGAATTATGATCTTGAGAAAGTGGGAACCTAACATGAAATTTGAGAAGCTTGATTTGACTAAGGTTCCATTATGGGTTAAATTGAGAAAGGTTCCATTACACTTGTGGAATAATGATGGGTTAAGCTACATTAGTAGTGCTTTGGGTATTCCACTCCAAATGGACCCAATCACCAAGACAAAAAATAGATTAAGCTTTGCTAGAGTATGTGTTGAAGTAGATATGACAAAGGAGCTTGTAAAAAGGGTGAAGGTTGATCTTGAGGAGGATGGGATTCATGTGGTGGAGGCTTACTATGAGTGGTTACCTCCAAGATGCTCTAATTGTAAGGCTTTGGGGCATAAGGAGATTAATTGTAGCCAAGGAAGGAAAGAACCTATCAAGTAAACCACCAACCTAAACTAAACCAAGTAAACCACCAACCCAAACCAAACCAAGATAATCACCAACCAAACCAAAACAAAGTTCAAAAAAGGGTTGAAGAATGGAGGGTAGTGCAAAGAAAGCAAAAGGAGAAGAAGGATGATGAAGTTCATATTCCTAACACCAAAAACACAAATACACCTCCACCTCAAAATGTGGGAAGTAGTAGTGCAAAGGGGAAAGAAATAACCCCTAGCACACCTAGAGAAGGTGCTTACAATTCTAATATTCTTGTAGGGGAGTTAAGTAACTCCTTTTGTGCTTTAAATGTGGCTAATGAAAACCTTGAAGAGGCTTTGAATAGGTTTGTGGGAAGTACCCATAAAGAAAGAGAACCTCCGGATTTAAATGATAATTAGCTCTTGGAATGTTAGAGGTTTGAATCAAAACCTCAAACAAAAAGAAGTTATTCATGTTATACAAGATAAAAAAGTTGATCTAGTTGGTTTATTGGAGACTAAAATGACCCTACAAAGCTACAATAAGTTTCACAACACTTATTTGAGTAATTGGGGTACAATAACTAATCATGATAAGGATGAAAGAGGGAGAATATGTGTAAAGTGGAATAAGAATGCTTTGGATGTAAAGTGTCTTAATTCAACTAGCCAAGCCATCTTCCATGAGGTACATGATATATATAATAAGAAAACTTTTAATTGTGTGATGGTATATGCGGATAATGATGATGAAAAAAGGGTGATTCTTTGGGAAACACTTGGTGAATGGATAGTTATTAATGGGGACTCTCCTTGTATTTGGTGTGGGGATTATAATGAAATTACTAAAGTTGATGAAAGAATGGGTTGCACTAGCCTTCATAAGAGTTCTCATGAATTTGTTGATTGTATTAAGGATAATGGGATGGTTGAACATCCTAGCCAAGGGTGTTACTACACTTGGACTAATAGAAGAATAGAAGGGTTTATATCTAGTAAAATTGACAAATTTTTTATAAATGATGCTTGGTTCACTTGCTTCAAGTCTCATTTGATGGTTGAAGCTCCTGGAATTTCAGATCACTCTAATCTTATCCTCAAAATTCAGGGGAGTTCTAATACTAAACCTTCATCTTTTAAATTTTTTAATGTTTGGATTGATCATGATGAATTTCTGCCTTTGATTGAAAAGGTGTGGAAATATGAAGTTGAAGGGAGTATGATGTATAAAGTGGTGAATAAATTGAAGGAAGTAAAGAAAGCTTTGAAGATCTTCAATAGAAAATATTTTCATCACTCTACTAAAGAAATAATGGAGCTTAAAGAGGAGCTTGAGAAGGTACAAATTATGCTTATGAATGGTGATCAATCTATGCTTACTATTGAGAAGGAGCTTAGGGACAAACTTATGCATCTTCTCAATATTCAAGAGGAGATTCTAAAGCAAAAATCTGGAATTACTTGGGCGCAAAAAGGTGATTGTAGTACTACCCTTTATCACAAGAGTATCAAGGCTAGAATCACTCAAAACCGAGTTGCATCTATTGTGACTGAAAATGGGGATATTGTTGTTGATGATGAGGCTATTCATGATGAATTTATTAAGTACTATACTAGTTTAATTGGTACTAAGGATGTTTATGAAGAAAGTGTTAGCTCTAGTTGTTTAAACAAGCTTGTTAATAAAGCTATCACTAAGGAAGAAGCAAAAGATATGGTGAAAGACATTACTAATAAGGAGATTAAAGAAGCTATTTTCTCTATTGACATCTCAAAAGCTCCTGGCCCAGATGGTTTTAATAGTGCTTTCTTCAAAGCTACTTGGAATATTATTGGGGAGGATGTTTGTAATGCTATAAAGGAAACCTTCAAGAATAGACAAATTTTGAAGCAAATTAATGCTACTAATCTTGTTCTTATTCCCAAGTTTAAAAACCCCACTTCAGTAAAGAGTTTTAGGCCCATTGCTTGTTGTAATATCCTCTATAAAGCTATATCTAAAATCATTGCTAATAGGATGAAGAAGAGTCTTGAGAAGCTTATATCTAAAAATCAAGCTGCTTTTGTGGGAGGTAGAAGTATTTCGGATAATATATTGGTTGCTCAAAGTGTGGTGACAGGTTATGATAGGAAGGACTTGAGTCCAAGATGTACTTTAAATATTGATCTCCAAAAGGCTTTTGATACAATTAATTGGAGGTACTTATTCCAACTACTTCAAATCATGGGATTTGATAAAAAGCTTATATCTTGGGTCAAGATGTGTATTTCAACACCTATGTTCTCTTTGTGCATTAATGGTAGTGTGTGTGGTTATTTCAAAGGAGAAAGAGGACTAAGACAAGGTGATCCTTTATCTCCTTATCTATTTGTTATATGTATGCAAGGTTTCTCTTCAATTCTTGAGAAAGTGGCAAATAATCAAGCTTTTACTTATCACCCTAATTGTGCTAGAATGGGTTTGAACCACCTTATATTTGCGGATGATTGTTTAGTTTTCTTTAATGGTGATAAACACTCGGCTATGAGACTAAAACAAGGCCTAGATCTCTTCTCTAGACTCTCTGGCCTTAAAATAAGCCCTGAAAAGAGTGAGCTTTATATGGGAGGTTGTAACAAAAACCTTCATGATGATTTGAGTTGTATTCTCAATGTTAAAAAGGGCAAACTTCCTGTTAGATATCTCGGGGCTCCTTTAACTACAAAAGGTCCTAATAGCCTAATGTGTGCTACCCTTATTAATAATATTGTGGGAAGTGTTGAAGGGTGGATGCATAAATTTCTTACATTTGCGTGAAGGCTTCATTTAATCAAAAGTGTTTTACAAAGTAAAGCTAGATATTGGTGTAATGTAATGATACTTCCAATGGGAGTTATTCATGAGATAGAATCACTCTTGAGTAGGTTCCTTTGGAAAGGTAATACTAATGATTTTCATGGTGCTAAAGTGGCTTGGAAAGAATTATGTCAAAGCAAGGAAAATGGAGGACTAGTCATACCTAATCTTCTCCAAATCAATCAAGTTGCTATTCTTAAAGCTTTTTGGAGAATGTATGGCTATAAAGATAATATTTGGTCTCAATGGGTCTACTCATATTGGCTAAGGAACAAGAGTATATGGAGCATTACATGTGATAATAGCCTTCCTTGGACATGGAGAGCTATGCTTAATATAAGGTACCTTGCTTTTAAATATATTATACATGAGGTTGGAAATGGCAAGAGAACCTATATGTTAGATGATAGATGGATAAAAGGGAAGTGTGTAGGTGATATTTGTGAAAAAAAGGATGCTATCTCTTTGGGAAATTACAATATTAACAAAAAGGTGGTGGACTATTATGTGGGGAAGAGGTGGAGGTTTCCACCTAGGCTTAATAAGGTGTATGAGGTGGTAAAGGATATGGTACTTAATGAAGAACATGACACTATAAGATGGGGAGATAAAGGCTTTAGGACCTCGGATGTTATGTATGATCTAAGGGGTCCTAATGAGAAAACTAAATGGTATAGTGTGGTGTGGCATAAATGGAGTATGCCAAAGCACAAGTTTTGTGCTTGGTTAATTTGTAAGGATAGGTTAAGCACAAAGGATAGGCTTAGTAAGTGGGGTATGGAAGTGGACAAGATGTGCAACCTTTGCTTTGAAGAACATGAATCAAGGGATCACTTATTTGTGAATTGCAAATTCACTAATTTGGCTTGGAAGGAGATTTGTACTCTTCATAGTTGGCACAACTCGTGTAATACTTGGGAGGAAAGGCTTGATTTTATGCTTAAGTTTGATGGTAACACCTTAAAAGATACTATATCAAATATTACTTTCCTTAGCTTTCTTTATTGTATTTGGGATGTGAGGAATAAAAAAGAGTTTAAGAAGATGCATCCTAAATATGAGGATATTGTGAAAATAGTTGTGAAAGATGTTCAATACACACTTTGGAATAGAAAGTTATTTAAGAGGAGTGTTGAGAATATGAGATTGATAGCAAGATGGAAGCTACATGGAGTACTCAAGGGAGGAGAACAAGAAGATCAAGGAAGATAGCTTGGAGCTTGGACCTAGTATAAGTCTTTAGCAATTGTTGTATATGGTTTAATTTCCTAGCAATAGTTGTATAGGGTGCTTTTACTTTGATTTATTTTTCTAGCAATGGTTGTATAGGTTGTCTTGCAAGTTGATAGGTTTACTTTCTAGTAAATGTTGTATAGGGTTTGTTTTCCTAGCCATGCTTGTTTTTGAGTCAAAAACAAGTAGGGGTTTGATTTGTACTTGTCATTTTGTGGATATAAAATGGTAGGTTTGATCAAAAAAAAAAAAAAAATTTGGGTAAGTCCACCGCATTAACCCATTTTGATACGTAATAAATTGCTTGCAATATGTATTATTTCCATGGGATGACACTAATGGTCCCATAAAATTAATTCCCTTAACATAAAAAATCTCCACATTCAACAAATTATTGTGTTGCATCTCGTCAAACCTTGTAATATTTATGGTGAATTGACATATTTTACATTGATTGACATATATATGACAATCCCTGTGAATCATAGGCCAATAAAAACTGGACTGAAGTACCTTAGAGGCTTCACCCTTGAGATATCCTCCGTACATTGAATCGTGACAACTCGCTACAACATAAACAAAAATTCATGCTTTGGCACACACTTTCGAATCATGTGATCACTACATACCTTGAACATGAATGGATTTTCCCAAAAAAAAAAATGCTTCGCGTGGTGAATCAATCTCTTCTTATCTTGTGGTTTGCTTTTGATAGGAAATTCACCACTCAAAATGAGATTAGAAATATCTGCATACCATTGAACATATAGCATATTTATCAGATTAATTAATTCTTATAGAGAAATAGCTCTTTGTCCGACTCTTGTACATTGTTGACCTTTGAGCCTTCGAGGCGAGATAAATGATCAAATACTGGATTCCGGACCCCCTTCTGGTATCGAATCTCTAAGTCAAACTCTTTCAACAAAAGCACCCACATAATAAAATGCGACTTTGCATCCTTCTTCTCCATGAGGTACTTGATTGCGAGTCCGAGTAAACAATAACTTTCGCCCTAAGAAGATAGGAATGGATCTTATCAGACGCATATACCACGACCAATAAATTCTACTCGGCTATGGTATATTTTAGTTGTGCAGCTGTGAAAGTCTCACTCGTATAATAAATGGTATGAAATATCTTATCCTTACATTGACCCAACACGATACCCATATCAATATCACTTGCATCACACATAATCTCGAAACGAAGACGCCAATCAGGGAGAGTCACAACTAGTGTAGAGATAAGTTTCTCCTTGATTGGCAAAAATGCTTCCAATGCATGAGTAATTGTAATGAAATTTCACATCCTTCTCAAGTAAGTTAGATAGAGGTTTGGAATTTTTGAAAAATATTTTATAAATTAGCAGTAGAATCCCGCATGACCTAAGAAACTTCTCACATTTCAACTGAAACAGGAGGTGGAAGGGTCTTGATTACCTCAATCTTTAAACGGTCAACCTCCATCTACATGCTCGAAACCTTATGCCCCAAAACGATCCCATCATGAACCATGAAATACCACTTTTCCCAATTCAAAACAAGACCAGTGTCTTTATGACAAATCCAAACATTCTCCAGGTTGTCAAGGCAATCATAAAAGTCATCACCGAACAATGAGAAGTCATCCATAAATACCTCCAAGAATTGGTCAATCATGTCCCAAAATATCATCATCATATACCAGTGGAACGTGGCTAGAGCATTGCATAATCCAAATGGAATCCTTTAAAATTCAAAGGTTCCAAATGAACACGTGAAGGTGGTTTTTCGTTGATCAATTTCTGATAATCCATCAACACTTTCCAACCCACAATGGTTCTCGATGGTACGAGTTCGTACTGATTATTAAGGACACTAGTAATTCCTCCATTATTCGGCACACACTGAACCAGACTCACCCATTCTTTGTTAGATATAGAGAAAACGATCCCCGCATCTAACAAATTGATAACTTCCTTTATCACCACTTACTTCATTACTGGCGTAGGCCTCTTTTGACCCTCAATTCATCGTTTCTTCTCATCTGCAAGAATGATCTTGTGTTGGCAGATGGTAGGACTAATTCCTTTAATGTCCGCAATAGTCCACCAAATTAACTCTTTGTTAGCTCGAAGCATACGCAACAACTTTTCCTTTTGAGGACCTGTCAAGTTAGTGTAAACAATAACAGTTAATGTATCATTTTCACCTAAATAAGCATACCTCAAATGGGAAGAAAATGGTTTCTCTTCAAGTTTCAGAGGATATCCGATAGATGGGTTCTTTAGTGGTACAATCTCCCCTGAACCTTGGATTTGTTCGTAGCCTTGATTACATCTTGGTCTTCCTCCTTCTGAATTTAGAGCTGCCACAATTTCTGCCAGCTTTTCATGTAACTAGGGAAAATCTAGTGTAAAGTTTTCCTATAAAATATCATCATTCATCATATACCTCTTGCGTGACACGATTGAGGATGTCTGTACAGAAATAATCGTCCCTCGAATTAGGAAAATTCATGGCCTTGAACACGTTAAATTTGACCTCTTCATCTTGTACTTGCATAATTAGCTCTCCATTTTCTACATCAATCAATATATGCCCCGTGGCTAAGAATGGTCGTCCCAAAAAGATTGGAACATTCTTATCCGTGTCATAGTCAAGAAAAATGAAATTACATGGAAATAGAAAACTACATGTCTTGAAGAGCACATCTTCTATGTTCCCTTCAAGATGGGAAATATATCTATCAACCATTTGAAAAACCACGGTAGTAGGTCTTGCTTTCCCTATCTTTAATTTCTCAAACAATGATCTGGGAATAAAATTGATACTTGAACCCAAATAAAATAAGGCTCTCCCGGTCCATTCTTCACCAATAGATATACGAATGTTAAAACTCCCAAGATTCTCCAGCTATGGTTGCAACTAGCTTTGACAAATCACACTACACTCCTTAGATCGGCCAACCATTTCCCCTTCAATGTAGTTTCTTTTGTTGGAAAGCACATCTTTCATATATTTAAAATATTTTGGAATTTTCTTAATTGCTCCAACAAACGACAAGTTGATTTGTAACATTTTATGCGATGTTCATAATCTTCTTGAATTTTTTATCATCTGGTTTGTTATGAACACGTGAAGGGAATGGTGTAGGATGTCTCTTTTCATTCACAATTAAATCTTTCTTCTTATTTTGTTCCTTCAGATCCTCTTGAATATTTTCATTAACAATTACCACCTCACTTGTCTCTTTGACAACATCTTGTACTATTTCCTGATTTGAAGTCGACTCTTTTTCTTCTTGTGTATCGGGGAAAGGTGGGGGTAGTTGCTTCACACTCCTTGAAGAAATCATGTTACAATCTTCCTTATTTCACGAAGTCTAATTATTGCTAGAATATTGACCCTTATAAAATGGACTTGGCCCTTAATCATTTAATTAAGTCAAATAGGGGCCCAGTCCGTTTTTAAGCTCTATATAAGGCTTCTTAAACCTTAAAAATCAGCACGCTCCATATTATTTCCAATTTTCTGAGAGAGATGGCAAAGCAGAGGCAAGAGAAGAAACTAGAGAAATTCTTTTCTACCACCAACAACTCAAGTCATTCACATAAATAGGTTATTTATTTTTTCTGTTTTTAGGAAACATGTATCAAATTAATTTCTTTTTTGTTTTTAAGTTTAATATGAGCTAAACCTTTATATACTTGAGAATCGCGTAATGGGTTAAGCCTAGTTTAATGAATTTAGTACTTTTGAATTTAGGATTGATTAAATTTAATTCAAGTTTGATATTTCCTATTGTTTATTATTTCAAGCGTATATACTGTTTTGGATTTGGCCAACCAGAAATAGGTATTAGTAATTAGGCTATTCACTTGTGTAGGTGATCATCCAAGGGGGGGGGGAGGGGGGGGGGGGGTAATTTCTGAACTAAATAATAAACGCGTGGTAATCGTCATTGATCTTGATAGGCTTGACTATCCGCGTAGCATATTTATTAATTTCTTATATCATCGGAACGTAGCTTATAATCGCCCTGACAGAGTTTGTAATACTGTAGGATTGCCTCCTAAGTCTACCCTGATGGGAGTTAGGAGGATATTAGAGTCCCGAATAATATAGAATTACCAGCTTGACCCTTATACGAAAGCACTAAATATATGAACTCAGGTGGATCCCTAGCGAGACTAAAGTATACTTCTCATATTAGTGTCTACTCTTTTAGTCTTTATTTTATTTGCATTCTGTTAATCTCTAGTTAAATTACTTTGTTGCATTTTAGTAGTTTTATAATCAAAAACCCAAACAAACATTTATCTTTATATATTTTGTATGACAATTAATTCTACTTTTTACTTAAACATATCAATCATATCTAGCAATCCCTGTGCAGACAATTATTCTGATTTTACTAATTTATTACTTGAACCTGTACACTTCTGATAGTCGCTTCTCTTCTTTACTGTTGATTTTTATCACACTCTAGGAGCGACCAGTAGCCTTGAAATTTCATCAAACCCTTTATTAGACATCTAGAGTTGCATAAGAGGAGTATACCCATGAACAGGGCACTTCGCCAACTGTTGATGAAATCTAGTCCATGTCTCCCCTAAAGTCTGATCATCGTCTTTAACAAAATTGGAAAGTTAAACTTGGTCTTTAATCCTCATTTTTTGTGGATAAAATCAATCGAAAAACCTTGCTTGAAGTTAATCTCAATCAGGGATTGTCTCGGATGGTTGTCTATCTAGCCACTCACTTGCACCTCCAGTCAAGAAAAATTGGAACATAATGTAACACATTTGTTCCTTTGTCACGCCTTGAGTGATGTAGGCGTCACATATCTGCATGAACTTCTAGATAGCACGTACTGGATCTTGGTGAACAGATCCACTACAATTCCCATAGCTAAGGCATTAATTCAGCATACCCATATTAGGCTTAAAAGGGGCGGCTTGAATAGATGAAAGGAGAATTCCCAAAGGTCGAACAAGAAAATGCACTCCTGGCTTAGGGATGTCTTGCATTTGATGATTAAATCCATTTAGTGGATTGTCTCCATTAAATATCACTCCTTTGGATTATTATTTTGAACCCCCTCAAGTGTATTAGCTTTTATAGGTTGGTTCACTTGATTCTCATTGGCTTCAAAACGGGACGGTGGGTTAAGATTAGTCATTAACACTTGTGATTTCCTTTCTCTTTCTCTCTTATTTGGTCTCGAAGCAGCTTCTCGGGATCCAAGTGCATACACCAAAACCTGTAAATCTAAGAAGAGACAAAAACACAAAAGCACCGTAAAACATAAAACAAACTAGGCACTTTCACACTAAAATAAAAACAAAAAATCAACATAATAATCCCCGAAAGTGACGCCATTTTAATTGTTGTCCCCCAGTGTGTGATATAAAATAAAACAATAATATAAATGGGTGACACTTCGTAGTGTACGGATCAAAAACAAGTAAAAGTGATAAGTAGGGTTATTGTTTTCCACAAGGATTATCTGTGAGACTAATGATATTTCAAACTAGTGTAAATGTTGGAAACTTGTAATGGAAATGACGAAATAATAAAGATTGCAATTTAGAAAGTGTTTGTTTGGTTTTTAGTGTTTAACCACTAAGAAAGTGATGACAAGAATTAAACTATTAATGGAAATAAACAAGTAAATAAATAAAAGTATGAACTAATAGGAGATGGTTAATTTGAGGAATTGCTAGTAATTGTTTATGCCTCTTATTAATATTGTTATTCATAAGAGTGAGTTAGCTCAAAACCAACAAAAAGATATTGGAATGGATTAAACATGTCTTGCGTTATCTTAGTGGAACAACGGATATGGGTTTGTTTTACTCAAAATATTCATAATGACAAATCGTAGGCTATGTTGATGCTAGTTATCTTTCGGAACCTCACAAAGGCTGATCTCAAAACGATTACGTGTTTACTTGTTGTGGCGCTGCGATATTATGGACATCCCTTATACAAACTTTAGGTTCCACTTCATCTAATCACTCTGAAATATTGGCACTGCGATATCATGAAGCAAGTCGAGAATGTACATGGATAAGATTCCTAGATCTGAGAGACGTTAGAGTTATCCTCAATAAGAAATATACCGATCGTAGTGTATGAGGATAATGCTTCCTGAATCACACAAATTCAAAATGGATAAATCAAAGGTGACAGAACGAAACATATTTCACCAAAGTTTTTCTACAAACACGAGCTACAGAAGAATGGGGATATTGACATTCGACAGATACAATCATGTAACAAATTTTGCGGATTTATTTACGAAATCATTGCGAACCACAATATTTAAAAAGTTGGTCCACAATATTGGAATGCGACAACTCAGAGATCTCTTGCCAGCATCAGGGAGAGCATGAACAAGACATTTTACTCTTTTTCCTTTGACCAAGTTTTTACCCCACCGGGTTTTTTTGGCATGGTCTTAATGAGGCAGTATTTGGTAATAACATATGCATATGTACTATTTTTACTTCGATCAAGTTTTTATCCCTTGTGATTTTTTATTAGCAAGGTTTTAATGAGGCATATTTTATAAAGGATGGACATCCAAGGGGTGGGGGGGTATTGTGAATAATTTAATGTAATGGATGCCCTTTGATATCCTAGGCTTCTACCATTCCCATCTTTATGGATATCACTTACTGTATGAAATGAAGAATCATATTTCTCCTATAAATATATGACCTTCATCCTATTGTATTTTACACACATTAGTTGAAGAAAGAATAATATTTTTTCTCTATAATTCTCCATCTATTTTAGCTTATATTATACTAGTTTCTTAACACCTTATATATATAAATATATATGTATAGTATAAACAAATAATCTCATCTACGCTTATATCTGAACATGAGTTTGAGTTAACCAGCAAATACACAAGAACAAACATTTAATTATTAAACTATTACTTGCAAATGATCTTTGCACTTGTAGACAGTTTCTCATGGATATCCTAAGGTGTGTGTGGTTTTATTATTTCTTTATTTATCACACATTTGGCGCCACCACTAAGCATTTGAAATGCACATATTAGAGAATGAAAGCAATAGTGTGAATAAGTGTAAATGAGAAACTTGTTGGATCATGTTGATTCATTGGGACACTCATTATATAACACGACTCTAAATATAGTATGGTTTCTAAATATGAGGCTTTGAGTCACAAGACTAAAATAATATCAAGATAGAAACATATATTAGAGACAATATGATATTTTGAAAGGCAAATCCCAACGATTCATCTTGAACTTGTATATTGTCGTCTCTAAAGGTGTGATAAAATAATGACAGAAAAAGTGCACACACCTCTAGAGAATGGGATAAACTCTGCAGGTGTATAGATTTTGCGATTAATAAGTAAGTAATACGGGTATATTTCTTAGGCAATACAAAATTTAATTAGAAGGTAGCATTATTATGAAGTGTACTAGAAAGAGTTGATAGAGTAAATAAGCAAATACACTAAACATTTTTTGGCTTTGGGATTAACAGGCTAATGCAAATACAATGAATTAAATAAGACTCAAATTAAATACTAAAAGTAAATAATGAAGGAGAAATATATGACACTATAGCTAAAGAACATGCAAGTAATCACCACTAGCCTTTGTCTTACATTTTATTGATTGAGAAAAAATTGTGTAAATACGCAGTAGCCGAGATTCAAAATTCCTCCTAACACCCGTCAAGGTAGCTTAGGAGGCAACCTAAAAACTACTAGGGAAATTAAGTAAGGGGACACTAGGAAATAATTAGGTGTTATATCTAACCCTATTGACCACCTAGTTAAGCAATCCCGTCAGGATCACTACCACACATTAGACGACTATGTATCGTTTTAAATAATTGAACCCCCTACTAGGGTGACAGTCCTGACTACTAAAGGGGTAGACCTATGCTTGACAATAGAAAGGAATACAATAATACGGAAAATACATAATACCTAACAATCACAAACACAGTTCATTTAATGGTACTCCCCCAAATTCAATAAACACATAAGAATAAGTCTAGGGTTCATACATAAATGATGTTCTCAAGCTAAATAGAATTATTTCATACTTTAATAATAAAACATAGTAATTAAGAATATCATTTTCATTTTCAAAAAACAAAACAAAATAAGAATACTCTACTAATTGCTAAAAAATTATGAAGGAATGGGTTGGAATGGCACGAACCACTTCCCAGCTCCTCGTTCTCTTATTCTTTCTTGTAACTGGTGTTTTCCTCTTTATCCCTATAAAAAATAGACTAAGACTGCTTCTCTAATGTTAATTTATGGTATATATAGTTCCAGAAAATGTTTTATGGGTCATGGGCTTGTTTTAAGTGAAAAAGCCCACCGCAAAAGCGTTACACTTAAGTGTGGACTAGTTTGAACCACGACAATGGAAATTAACATAACTTCTTAATTTTAGCTAAAAATTGAAAATCGTCAAATCCTACACGTTTCCGACTTTAAATACTAATTGGATATCCAAAGGATCTTCCAGAATTGTTGTACATCTTTCATGGAACCTCGATCAATGCACTTTCTAAATCTGGCCGACACATGCTTTCACTTTCTAAAAGTGGTCGACTCTTCCTTTTTACCCATAATAAAGGGGCAAAATTAATTTCTTCACTTGTTATCATTACCTTGGAGTATACTATATTCCAAGTATCTAAGAGCTACACACTTAACACAAAAAGTATGCACATAATCTCTAGAAATAGGATAAACACCGAAACTAGAGAAGAAAGTGTAAAACATCAATACATGGTGAAGAATCCCTCATCTTAGTCTTAAATACCTCTAAAATGATATATCGTGACTAGATTAATATATCACATATATGGAGATATAAAGACCCCCAATTCGAAGTTGTGTCGTCCAGACACAATAGAAGTAAGCACAATAGTGTAGTCTCTATCTACAAATCATAGAATAAGAAGAAGAAGAAGAAGAAGAAGAAGAATAAGAAGTGAGTAGAAAACAATGAATGATCCTTAAGAAATTATCCTAGAAAGTCTCATGTGGTAATGTCTAAGAACTAATACACACACGCATAATATACAAACAATCAACATATCAGAAATTCAAGATTAGATAAATTTTGCAATGCAAGAAGAAGCAATTTTCATCTAGTTTGTTATGGCGGTTGTTGCTTACCCTGGTGTTAAAAAAGTCAACACTTTGAAAGGAGGTAACTTCTCGCAAGTGCATGGGTCCTTGTCAAGTAATAAAATAAGCCCAGGGATGGATCATCTTCTTAGGGATTATCAACGTTATCTCAATACGAAGTAAATAAAGAAATATTTTTGGGTTTTTATAATGTAAAAGATAAATTATAATTAGAGAAATTAAACTAAGGAATAAAAAGACAATTAACTAAAATACAAGTTTTCAAATATGAGAGTAATGCTTAATGATTGATAATTCTCGCCAAAATCGATAGCTATGATGTTCTTGATATGAGTGTAAATGAGTTGTTCGTATTAACCTGGATTCTAAAGTCTTCCTAACTCCCGTAAGGGTCGACTTAGGAAGCGCACGTACTCAAATTATGCAAGATTAAAATAATACCCTAGTGATTTTTCTCTTTTTGTGATGGATTAATCCATTCACGAGACACTATTTTTTGAGTTTATTGGGCCTATATGAGGGAGTTCTCCCTATTAGTTTCTATATTGTACTTTTGCCTCTAGTTTTGTTTCTAACACTATTTATAGAGCTTTAGTGACTTAATTGTGTGGTAAGTGTGTATCTTTCAGGTACATGGTTGATACAAGTTGTCAAGATGAAGAGAAGAAGTAAAAAAGTCAAGATAAACCCCAAACTAAGGTGTGAATTGAGCTAAAAGTCACTTTGGGAAGTTAGAACGTTTAATAATCTAAACTTAGAAGTAAGGATCTAAAATCTTGTAGTCACTTCAAGTCTTTTAAAATTCACATGTAGTAGAACCTATGGGAGGATCGTTTATGCCTGAGGGTGGTGTGGAAAGACATTGTCAAGCTTAGAGTGGTTAACTCGACAACTTCTTTTGTTATTGCTCGTATCAATGAATCTAATAACTTTTCTTGGTATATTTTTTGTTTTTACGCTCCTACTAATGACACTAATAGAAAAAATGTTTGGAAATCACTCATCTATTAATATTCTTAAGTCAAGATTCCTACTCTTTTAATTGGCGATTTTAATGATATCACAAGAACGTCGGAAAAGCAAGGATAACTCTATCCATATTTCGACTGTATCATTCGCTTTAAGGGGTTATTACAACAACCTCTTAATTGACTTTTCTAGTAAAGGTTGCTTCTTACTTGTTATAATAATAGGAAAGGGGAAGAAAATGTTAAAGAATGATTAGACCGAGCCCTTACATCAACTTCGTGGTGTAATGCTTTTCCTAACGCTTCTCTTTTTGTTCCTCCGGTTATAGGTTCTGATCATTCCCCTCTTATTTTATATAAAGATACAATGACGTCTAACTTCGTCGAATACTTCATGTTTGAATCACGCTGACTTGAGAATGATCAATGTAGGGATATTGTTAAACAATCGTGGAAAAGTTTCCGTAAAGTCGAAAATCTCCATGATTTTTGTCTTAAAAGGGATACTACCTGTGTAGATCTTACTAGATGGAGTTGGAAGATGTTTTGTAATAACAGGAAACTAATCGAGAAACATCAAAAAGAGTTAATTAATATCCAAAATGAGCATTTTTCTGAAGAAAATTGGGAAAAAGAGAAAATCATCTATGATAAGCTTGATAATTTATGGAGGCAAGAAAAGCGTTTTTTGGCTGATAGAGCTCGCGATCTTTGGATAAAAAACCAAATACATTTATGCCTCAACTCTCACTCAAAAGAAAATCAATCGTATTTGTAATATGAAAAGGGATGATGGTTCATGAACCAATGATCTGAAAGAGATCAAAAAAATTATTCTTGATTACTAACTAATCTTTTTAGTGACAAGTCGAATTCTATTGTTGATGATAGGATAACCAATATTATTCTATGAAATATATCCTCTCATATAAATGAGGTTCTTATTAGACTCCCAAATTTGGAAGAAGTAAAAAACGTTGTTTTTAGTATGTCCCGTGCCAAAGTACCCGGTCCCGATGGACTCTAGGTAATTTTTACCAAGAATTTTGGGACACTGTTAAAAATTATATTTTTAAAGTGGTTGATTTCTTAATACTCCTTTGTATGATATTAATGATACACTCATCTCGCTGATCCCGAAAGGAGATTTCGAGGAGACTATCGTCGATTATAGACAATTTCAGTTATAAAACTGTTGAAAAAATTCTAGTGCTTCAGCTTCAACCTTTTATAAATGACATTATTTCTCAAACTTAATCGACTCTTTTTAAAGGTAGGAGTATTCAAGTTAACATACTTATTGCTCAATAAGTATCTTTCTTTATTAAAAACAAAAGGAGATCTAAAAAATATTATGCGGATGTTAAAATTGATACGGCTAAGGTGTATGATTAAGTTACTTGAAATTTCCTCATTAATAATCTTAAAGGTCTTGGATTTTGCGATAAATTTAGAAATTGGATTTATTATTGTATCTCTTCAATATCTTTCCAAATCAAGGTCAATGGACGGAGGCTTAAGAAATTTTCCCCAAAACAATGTATTAGGCAAGGTAATCCTCTATCTATTCTGCTCTTTCCGCTCTCACTTAAAGCCTTCTCAGTTTTATAAATTATCAATGTCGAGAAGGGAATGTTGAAGGAGTGCCTATAGGAAATGCCCGAAGCTTACTCATCTTCTCTTTGCTAATGATGCTCTCTTCTTCATTAACATTAATAATAGAGAAATTGAATCATTTAAGGATACACTTTCTAAATTTTTCGGATATCAGGGCAAAAAGTTAATTTTCATAAGTCCTCTATACTCTTTAGCAAAGGTACAACGGATAATCTCTGCGACGAAGTTTCATAAATATTAAATATATATAAAACGAATTTCTTTGGTAAATACTCGGGAATCTCTTTCTCTCTTAAGAGATAAAAGTCTGAGAACCTCAATTACATTAAAGATCGCCGCCTCACAAAATATTTCAATTGGATTTCAAATCTTCTCTTAAATGGTGGCAAAGAGGTCCTTACTAAGGAATTACTCCAATCTATTCCTAACTATTCCATGTCTATTTTTTAATTTCCAAAAATTCTATGTAAGAAATTATCTGAGCTATTTCAAATTCCAGGCTAAGAATTCATTAGGTAGCTTGGAAAAAAGTTGTCAGGTCTAAATCAATTGGTGGAATTGGCTTCTAGGATTTTCAAAAAAAAAAAATCTTGCCATTCTAGCCAAACAAGGTTGGAGAATTATTAATAATCTGAATTCCCTTGTTGCTAAGGTCCTTAAAGGTATTTAATCTTCTAATCTGAATTCCCTTGTTGCTAAGGTCCTTAAAGGCATTAATTTTCTTAAAAACCACTCAATATGGTAAATTGGAAACGGTTTAAGTACTAATATTTGGGAGAGTAATTTGATTGGCAAAGGTCTCATGGTTGATAAGCTAGCTAACTGTAAAATTAATTGGGTTTCTGAATTATTTAACGAAAACACAACTTCATTGAATTCTTATCTGTTTAATAATCTCTTCCTGATCAATATTTCAAACGAAATTCGGAAAATACCGATATTCTACTTGTAGAAGAAGATAAAGTTATATGGCCCCTTTCCAAAGATGTGATTTATTCTATGAAATCAGGATATCATACGCTTATAACTGATGAAATTTGTAAATAAGCTCAATCTTCAAGTGATGGCTAGAAAAATATAAGTGAAGTCTGGAAGACAATTTGGTAATCTAATGTCCTCTCAAAAGTCAAGGCTTTTGGATGGAAAGTTTGTAATGGTGCCCTCCCTACCAAATGTAATCTCTGGAAAATGAAATATGTTCAAAATGATCTTTATGGTTGGTGCAAATCTGACTTAGAAGATTTTGAGCATCTATTTCTAAAACGCCTATTCAATATATTTGTTTGTGCTAATTCATCGCTGCAAATTAAAGTTGACCGTGAAGCAGATATTGTATATGCGGATTGTCTTATGAAGACCATTAATCTTTATACTTCTAATGTATAGGACAAAAGAGAGTCACGACTTCCATTCTACGAATTACTTCTAATATCTAGAAAGCCAAAACAAAAGGTTTTTTGAGAATAAAGGAAGTAATATTCATGAAATTAACTTCAGGACTCTAATGTCATAACTTTTTGGACCTCCATTCTGTTGGTAAAATTACGGAACTGTAATGGTAACTTTAAAAACCGATTTGCAAAAAATGAGTTTCAACAAATAGTACAGTTATAAAAGACAGAATATAAAAGACAGAATATAAAAGGAGAAAAATAAAATGAGAGAAATTTAAAACGAGGAAATGAAAAGACGAACCGGAAACGGAGATGAAGATGACGTGAAGTAGTGCCGTGGAGGAGCCACTGCCTTAAGAACGAATTCCGGGACAGCCGAGGTGCGATACTGTTTCTCCGAACGTTCCCCAAGGATTCAACACTACTGACCAACTTAAGTGTGCACTCACGAAAGATGGTTTGGAATCTGTATATAATCGCTCAAGAACAGCAGGTAGGAAGAGAAGGATTTTGCAGAGGAATTTTGAGAGAGAGATTGAGAGTTGTGGTGTGTGTTTTTGGAAGATTGGAACCACTCTTTATATAGGGGTGGAAAGGCTGTTACGAAACCAAAACACATCCCATGATCTCCGCACCTGTTACGAGCGGAGATAATGGCCAAGAAAAACCGCAGGCAATAAATCCGTAAAACGCATAAGTCAAAAGCATTTTTAAAACATGGGAAATGTGGAGGAAAAATCATAACGGTAGACAAAGCCAATATTAAAAAAATTAAAAAAAATTCTGGTAACAAAACTTATTTATTTTTATTTTTATTTTTTAATTCCCCAAGACCCAAGACCCAAGACCCATGACCCATGACCCAGACCCGGGCCCGGGCCCGGGCTGGGTGGGTGGTGGTGGTGCGCGCGTGTGGGCTTTCACATTATCCTTTCATGTGCATGGGTGTTAGTCTTTTGGTAGCTAATAGGATCACTTAGCATTTAAGTGGGTTAAAACCCATTCTCCCCACCGATGTGGGAAATAAAGAAAACCACCCCATGCTTGAAGATGTGGACATGAAAATGGAGCCAACAATCCCCGACACATTTGAATGTCAACCAAAAGTTTGAAAAGAAGGAAAGGTTAATTGAGCGAAAGCTGGGTGAATTGTACTTAAGTGTCAATATCTTGTGATTTGAATTGACACGTAGTGAAGTGAGGCAACAACCAAGTCCGGTCAAGTGAACGTACTCTTGAACTTGACGTTCTTTAGTTAAGACCCCCACAACACGTACTCAAACCCGTTTACTTATACAGATTCCGCGATGTTATCATAGGCGCCTTTTAGGCCATGCGCATACCTTGGATCTCATGAGTTCTCCAAAAAGATTTCTCAAGTCTTATATAGAAAGCGGCCCCCACTTTCACACTCACATAGGTGATTTCAAGAATGTCTATTCAACATAGGTTTCAAGAATGTCTATACAACATAGATTTCAAGAATGACTATACATCATAGACTACCCCTCGAGGGTCTTGAAGTCATTAAGAGGCCTTAAAGCTCAACCTCATCGTATGCCGGTGAGTTCATCAAGTCCTTCTCAACAGGACCACCACAAAGGGCTATGAACATCATTAAGAGTCAAAATTCAACCTCAAAATAAATATCGGTGATTCATCAAGTCCTTCTCAATAGGACCACCACAAAGGGCTATGAATCATTAAGAGTCGAAACTCAACCTCGAAATAAACATCGGTGATTCATCAAGTCCTTCTCAATAGGACCACCACAAAGGGCTATGAATCATTAAGAGTCGAAACTCAACCTCATTTGCACTATTGTATGCCATAGGGATGGGTAGGTAGTGCATCACATGTCATCCATATGACCCCCATGAATAGGCTTAAGCCCCATCCCCCTCGACATCTCCAGAACTACTCTCCTAGTTAAACCTTTAGTAAATGGATCAGCCAAATTTTTCTCGGATTTGACAAAGTCCAATACTATCACACCATTCTTCGGTAATTGTTTTACTGAGTTGTGCCTGATTCAAATATGTCTCCGTTTTCCATTATAGGAGCTGTTGCGAGCAACGCTGGTAGCCGCTTGCGAGTCACAATGAAGAGAAACTGGTACAGCTTTATCTTCCCATAATAGTATATCTGCTAGGAGACTCCTCAACCATTCGTCTTCTTGTCCTGCTAACTCTAGTGCTATGAACTCAGATTCCATGGTTGATCGTGCTATACAAGTTTGTTTAGACGACTTCCATGATATAGCTCCTCCACCCAAGGAAAATACATAACCACTAGTAGAGCTCACTTCATCATTATCTGATATCCAATTCGCATCACAGTAGCCTTCCAAGACATCAGGGAATCTACTATAGTGTATGCCTATATCCATAGTACCTTTAAGATATTTCAGTAATCTTCGAAGAGCAGCCCAATGTTCACTACTAGGGTTATGGGTATAGCGACTAAGTCTACTTACGGCATAGGCGATATCAGGTCGAGTGTAGTTCATTAAGAACATCAAACTTCCTATTACCTTAGCGTATTCGGTTTGAGATATTGCACTTCCCTTGTTCTTAGTCAAATGAATACTAGAGTCATAAGGAGTTCTAGCAGGTGTGACATCAAAGGAGTTGAATTTCTTCAACAACTTCTCTACATAATGGGATTGACTAAGAGATATACCATTTTCATTTCTTAAGATCTTAACCCCTAAGATAACATCAGCTTCACCCATGTCTTTCATCTCAAACTTAGATGATAAGAAGTCCTTAGTCTCATTAATGACTTTAAGGTTAGTGCCGAAGATCATCATGTCATCTACGTATAGACATATGATCACACATTCAGATCCTAACACTTTAATGTAAACACATGAATCAGAAGTGTTGACTATAAAGCCATCGTTAGCTAAAGTACTATCTAATTTTCCGTACCATTGTTTGGGTGCTTGTTTCAAACCATATAGAGATTTCTTAATTTTGCATACTTTGTTTTCTTCACCAGATGCCACAAACCCTTCGGGTTGTACCATATATATCTCTTCCTCTAAGTCTCCATTCAAAAACGCGGTTTTAACATCCATCTGATGTATAGTGAGTTTATGAATGGAAGCTAAGGCTATAAGAGTTCTTATAGTGGCTATTTTGGTCACTAGGGAATAGGTGTCAAAGTAGTCCAACCCTTTATTTTGAGTAAAGCCTCGAACCAAAAGTATAGCCTTAAACTTCTCTATAGAACCATTTGGTTTAATTTCCTCTTAAAGATCCATTTGCTACTAATTGGCTTACACCCCTTTGGTAAGTCAGTTAGGTCCCAAGTGTGGTTTGATCTAATAGATTCTATTTCGCTGTTTACTGCCTCTTTCCAAAAGCTGGCATCAATTGATCTCATAGCTTCGGGAAAGGTCTTAGGATCTTTCTCAAAAAGGAAACAGGAAACTAGTTCTTCACATAGCATATCTACGTGAAAACCCTCAGTCAAGAAAGAAGTGATAAAGTCTGGTCCAAAACTAGACCCAGTCCTACGTCTTTTGCTTCTCCTAATCTCGTTGTCAGGGTGTGTGCCTGAACTCGAAGGGGGAAGAAAAGCAGACATATTATCACTAACAGGTATAACAGTATTGATTGGTGTGTCATTACTGGTAGAAGAAGAGGAAGGATGAACAATATCCTTTTTCAAGGGAAATATATGTTCAAAGAATTCAGCATCTCTAGATTCACTAATAGTGTTATCAACTAAGGACATAAACCTATAAGCTGCACTATTCTAAGCATATCCTATAAAGATAGACTCAATGGATTTGGGTCCAATGTTGACTCTCTTAAAGTCGGGTAAAGCTACCTTAGCTAAACACCCCCACACTCTTAAAAATTTCAGGTTAGGAGGGTATCCTTTCCACAACTCCTAAGGGGTCTTATCTATACGTTTATGGGGTACTCGGTTTAAGACATAACAAGCAGATAAGACAGCTTCCCCCCACATGTTGGATGGTAGGCCTGAACTAATTAACATGGTATTCATCATTTCCTTAAGGGATCTATTTTTTCTTTCGGCTATGCCATTTTGTTGGGGTGTATAAGGGGCACTAAGTTCATGAACAATTCCATTATTTTCACAAAATTCTTTAAGTGTGTTTGAACTATATTCACCGCCCCTCTCGGACCTAAACCGTTTAATCTTTCTATCTAGTTGGTTCCCAACCTGAGCCTTATATTTTAAAAAGGTGGATTCTGCTTCATCTTTAGACTTTAAAAGGTATACTTTGGTGAACCTAGAGTAGTCATCTACAAAGGTCATATAATAAAGTTTTCCTCCTCTACTAGCGGTAGTTTTAAAGTCAGCTAAGTCAGAATGCACTATTTCTAAGAGTTGAGTTTCTCTAGTGGTTACATTTTTAAAGGGCTTTTTCGCATGCTTAGCCTCTACACATATTTGACACTTAACTAAGTCATCATTATGGTTCCCAGGTATTAGACCATGAGATTTAAGTCTTTTAATAGAGGAAACATTTAAGTGCCCTAATCTAGCATGCCACATATCAAGAGATTCAACAATATAAGCAGAAGTAGATGCATTTTTATTCAAAGCAGAAAAAACGTTAAGTACAAATAGTCCACCATTAAGGTAACCTTTCCCTACAAAGTCACAATTTCTAGAGATAATGATTTTCCCACCCTCAAAAACTAGTTTAAGTACAACTTTGTTTAGAAGAGACCCAGAGACTAAATTTCTACGAAGCGTGGGGACATACAAAACATCATTAAGGGCTAAGGTCTTGCCAGAGGTAAGTTTAAGACACACCTTTCCCTTGCCAAGGACGCCAACAGTTGTAGAGTTTCCCATGTAAGCGCATTCCCCATCAGCTACATCTTCAAACCCTTGGAAAAACTCTTTGTTGGCGCAGAAGTGTCTTGAAGCTCCAGTATCGAGAATCCATTCGGCCTTATTCTCTACCAAATTAGTTTCGACCATTACCGCGACAATTACCTCTTCAGTTTCAGTCAAGTTTGCGCGAGGGGGTTTGTTTGATTTGAACCTATCATTGCATTGGTATGCCTTGTGTCCTTCCTTCTCACAAACGTAGCAGGTTGCCTTGTATTTCTGAATATTACCAGTAGGTTTGAAGTTGTTACCTCCGGATTTGTTGAAGTTGCCTTTTGATTTGTTGTTCTTATTCTGACCATGAGATTTCCCTTTACCTTTATTCTGACCATGATATTTGTTGTTACAATACCCAGAAGTCTCGACCAAGTTTGCCTTCGAAGAGTAATGAGGCAAAATTTCAGACTTATCTTTGATACGATTTGCCTCTTCGGTTCTCATGTGGCTGATTAGCTCTTGGATCGTCATGTCTTTCTTATTATGTTTGAGGTGGTTGCGGTAGTCACTCAAGGATGCCGGGAATTTCTCAAGTAAAACATTAGCTTGTAAAATTTCACATAATTTAATACCTTCAGATACAATTTCGGCGCACAGATTTTCGTAAACGAGAACTTGTTCCATGATTGGTTTTTGATCGGTGATTGTGAACTTAAGCCAGTTTCCGACAACATATTTTTTCTTACCAGAGTCGTCACCTCCGTACTTAGTGTTTAAACGGTCCCAGATAATTTTTGCAGATTTTTCATTTACAAATAAATCAAAGAGGGGGTTTGACATGTGGTTTAAAAGGTGACCCGTAGTAAGTTTATTAGCTTTTTCGTATATTAAAAGAAGAGCGGCTATAGTAGCATCCGCGTCGCTAGTTGCAACATGAGGGTTTTCAGAAAGCACAAAGTCAATTTCTAATTGTTCGAAGAAAATGAGGAGTTTTTGGGACCAGCGTTTGAAATTAGAACCATCAAGTGGTTCGAGTTTTGACATATCGGGCAACGTTTTCAAAACCGAAGGGGAGGCCATTACAGTTTTAGATATAAAAAGACTTCGATCTTAAAATGTTGGTAAAATTACGGAACTGTAATGGTAACTTTAAAAACCGATTTGCAAAAAATGAGTTTCAACAAATAGTACAGTTATAAAAGACAGAATATAAAAGACGGAATATAAAAGGCGAAAAATAAAACGAGAGAAATTTAAAACGAGGAAGTGAAAAGACGAACCGGAAACGGAGATGAAGATGACGTGAAGTAGTGTCGTGGAGGAGCCACTGCCTTAAGAACGAATTCCGGGACAGCCGAGGTGCGATACTGTTTCTCCGAGCGTTCCCCAAGGATTCAACACTACTGACCAACTTAAGTGTGCACTCACGAAAGATGGTTTGGAATCTGTATATAATCGCTCAAGAACAGCAGGTAGGAAGAGAAGGATTTTGTAGAGGAATTTCGAGAGAGAGTTTGAGAGTTGTGGTGTGTGTTTTTGGAAGAGAGGAACCACTCTTTATATAGGGGTGGAAAGGCTGTTACGAAACCAAAACACATCCCATGATCTCCGCACCTGTTACGAGCGGAGATAATGGCCAATAAAAACCGCAGGCAATAAATCCGTAAAACGCATAAGTCAAAAGCATTTTTAAAACGTGGGAAATGTGGAGGAAAAATCATAACGGTAGAAGCCAATATTATAAAAATTAAAATAAATTCTGGTAACAAAACTTATTTATTTTTATTTTTTAATTCCCCAAGACTCATGACCCATAACTCGGTCCCGGGCTCGGGCCGGGTGGGTGGTGGTGGTGCGCGCGTGTGGCCTTTCCCATTATCCTTTCATGTGCATGGGTGTTAGTTTTTTGGTAGCTAATAGGATCACTTAGCATTTAAGTGGGTTAAAACCAATTCTCCCCACCGATGTGGGAAATAAAGAAAACCACCCCATGCTTGTGGACATGAAAATGGAGCCAACACTTTCATCAAATTCCAGGATAATAAAACCATTAATAAACCTATGTGATGTCTCCCATTTTGTTCTAAATATTATCTCTTAGGAGACATCATTTTAGGCTCACATTAGACTTATTTGATAGACTTATATGCTTATCTCGTTATATTGCATTATCTCCACTTAAAATTATGATATTTCATTTTTAGATCTTTTGTACCTTAATTTGTTTGTTTTTAGTGCAAATTTCTTAGGTCCATGGATGCTATGGAGCACCAATTCAAGGAGGAGAAGTTGGAATTTAAGTCTTAGATTAAGCAGAGAGGTCAAAAGCAAGAAAAGAATATTCGAAGAGTTGACTAATAGAGAGGAAAATCTTGAAAGTTGTCACTAATTGCTGTTTTCGAGCCACTTAGACACGGATTCAGCCTTTGAGCCGTGAAGTAAAGAAAAAAATGCGACTTTGAGTTAGGAAGATTTAAGGACGGGAATCAAGTGATTTGGAGTTGAGACTCAAAAGTTACGGCCGTTTTACCAATAGTTTTACATCAGTTACAAGATTTTTAGTATGGACTTGGGTTTTTTATTATTTAAATTATTATTCTTAAAATAAAAGCTCAATCCTAATGTTCTCTAATAAATATACCTTTAGACCTCCTTTTTACACACAATTCATTCTACGCTTAGTTTTAAAAGTCCAAGTCAGAGCAGAAGGCAAAAGAGGAAGCTAGAGTCGGAGAATTCTCATTCCTCCATCAACAACTCAATCCAACGCCTCAATTAGGTTTCATATTTTATTTCTGTAGTTTAGGATAATGTCTTATTTCAATTTTTATTTCGAACATGAGCTAAATTCCTTAGTACTTGAGAATCACAATAAATGGGTTAAAACCCTAGTTAATTAATTTGTGTTTATGAATTTGAGATTTTACGATTTAAATCGAGTTGAGTATTTTATATTGGGTATTATTTTATTCTTGTTTAATTTATTCTGGCCAATTAGAAATAGATTTTAGTAATTGGGCTATCCACTTTAGTGTCGAAGTGATCATCCGACCGGGGGGGGGGGGGGGTTGATTACAGACATAGGTAATATCCGTGTAATGTATGTTACTGATCGGCATGATTAACTAATCACATAGACAAAGAGGTAAAAAGCTTCACATCTATAAGTAAAGTTGCTACCTTAGAGGGGCTTATCTTAACGTATGATAGCTCCTAGGTCCACCCGACAGGGGGCTAGGAGATATTAGAGTCCTGGCTAATATTTAAATACCAACTCTACCCTTAAACGAGACAGTGATTATGTTAACTTAGGTGGATACCCTTGCGAGACTCAAGTACATCTCTCTTTCTTGCGTACAACTTTATTTACTTGCATTATTTTATTTCAGTTAGTCATTTTAGTATTTAATTTTATTGCATCTTTAGTCCTTAGACAAAACCAACACAAAAATCTTATAATTTACTTTTCTGTTTTAAACAATTAATTCTACTATCACGATTAATACTAGTGTCATAACTAGTCGTCTTTGAGAACGAAATTCGTATTATTTACACATTACTTGGAAAGACCCGTACACTTTCGGGTAGTGTCCCTCTCAAAAGGGGTGTTGATTTTATCACACACCAGGATACACCACTATGTCAGAGTCAAAGATTCTCAAGAATCCTTTGTTATCTGATAACTCAAATTCTCATTGGCTTTGTGATGCCTTTTTTACTAAAGAATGGGATCGGGTGGTGTTGCTTATATTGCCATTAACGCTAATGATATTATTACAGATAATTTGCTAACATATGTTTTGTCTAAAGTCCTATTGAAGGAGAAAGCTGGTTATTTTTTACTTTCTTTGAGACTAGCTACTAGTCTCGGCATTTGGAGTTGCTCCTTCTACTCCGATAATCTTGAACTTGTTCAAGACATTAACAAAATGGTAGGTCTTTATTGTAATATTAGTATATTAATAGCCGAAATGAAGATCTGGCTCTCAATTTTCCTACATGTAAAATTTGTCACATCAAGAGATCCTTGAATGGTATAAACGATGCCCTTGCTAAGTGTGTTCGGCGAGATATATATCTTTCGCAGTGGCAGGATTTCTCCCGTTTTGGTTCTTTTGATTTTATAAATCTCATGTGTAGTAACGTCATGTCTTCTTAAAATTTTTTTCCTGACAAAAAAACAACAACAAACAAGAGGTTCTAAGGCCAAGAGGGATTATCCAACACATGATTTCTACACTTTTCGGGCTCAACTTATATGGTATAGTAGCTTAATCTATTATTTTTCTTACTTGAATTTTGGAAAAAGTAAAGGTTTATAGCTTATATCTTGTGAAAAGTAGTTAGATTTTGCAGGGGTATTGAGGTATTTGTGTTGAATTTAGGTTTGTGTTTGAACTAAGTTGCGGGCACATTAAATTCTGTATCGAAATTCAGGCAAATTGTCTGATAAATCGTTGTGTACTCTAGTATTATGAATGTGTCGGAGCTTAGATTCATGGAGTTTTGGTTGGAGTGTTGTGTAATTTGAGTTGATGGTTACAATATTAGGTGAAGATTGAGTTGGGGGTACCATAAGGTTGCAAATTGCAGTACATTTTTCTGGTAAATCGAGAGTTGTTCCAAGTTTAACCATAACATTTAAAGATAAGAGTGCGAACATGGGAATTTCTATTTTCAACAAACATAGACCCTCCTATGGGTGATGAGCGCGACAACTCGGGGATACTCTAGCTATTTTTTAGATGTATATTATATGATTTGGTGTATACTCTTAAAATTTTACTTATTTTTGAGATCTTTTTGAGCCATGGGATACAACTCGCCTTTGAGTTGTAGGTTGGGGTACTTGTAGTCCTCATCCCTATTTATGAGTTTAAATCTTTAAAAAATGAAAAAAAATTGAAAATAGAAAAGAAAAAGAATTAGTTTAGGAGATTAGATGTTGAACTAGTTATTGTCCCTTGTAAGCATTTACAACCGAGCCAGTGATAGTAATTTCCATATTTGTACTTGAGATGCTCGTATGATAACATGTTAGCATTGAAGGAGGTTTATTGAACAATGCATATAAGGGCCTATAACAAAGCTGGAACTAAGTAGGTGTGTAAAACATGAGTTCCGACCTAGTGGAAAACCTACTTTATTTGAAACTTTTACGTGATCGAGTTAATGATATTACATAGCTAGGAAAAATGAATAATGAGTTTCTTTTGTAGCCACCTGCTCCCTTTATATTTATGTCCAAATAATATCAAGTATCATTCTTAGCCCCTCTTAGCCTTAATCTTATTTGTTTGTTAGCAATTACTATAAGTATTTACCCCTTACTGTGTAGGACTTTACTATATGACCCGCCCTCAAGTAACAATGACTTCAAACTAGGCGTCTTCGAGCTTGAGTTTGGGGTGGTGAGTGATTGTGGTATTTAAATATATATACATTGGGTGGGTTTTGATGCTTGGATAGTGATACATATTGATGCATTATATTATGATCCTTACCGGGATTCAAGAAAAGAAAAGAAGGAGATTGAGATAAAAATGAAACGAAAAAAAAAAATGGATAAAAAGGAGTCAACATGAATTCTTTCATCAAAACAAGATTCCTGTTTGTCTTGCAAAGAGAAAGAATACAAAATATAAAATAAAGGAATCTAATAAGTGAATTACTTGAACATAAAAAAAATTGTTTTGGGAATTGGGGATGCGAATCTGATGCATTAAAAAAATATGAGTGAGCAAATCTATGTGAGTAAACTTAAACTCCTAGGCGGTTAGCTATTTTGTTGAGCAAGGAGAGAGTCAAATGCTCACTCTAAAATTGTCTAAATGTATCATACCAACCCTAAGATACATTATAAACGAAAAGACCTTGATATTATTAGCTATGTAATTTAGTGATAGAAGAAAAAAATGAAGTGAGTAAGTAGATCATTAGTCGCCATGGAAGAATTGAGGATATGGTTCGCCTTAGGTGTGATAAAATAAGGGATAAAATAAGTGCAAATAAACACCCTAGGCTGAGCACGGTTCTGTAAGTATACAGGACGTATGCAAGTTTTACTGATCAATAAGATTCGTTCCTCAGAGACTACGAAAGTTAGAGAGAACTTATGCAATTTATCAAGTGCAAATAAGACTGCTAGATCAAATAATATGCAGGAAAATAAAGGACTAAAGAGATTTTTGTTTGGTTTTTATAAATATAAAATTAGACTAATAAATTAAAGACAGAAAAGTAAATAAGCAAAGAACAGATATTATGAGAGTTTAGCTCGAGAAATTAGCAAGTAATCCCCACTAGCCTTGTTTATTCTAAACATGTAAGGGTGAATCATGTAGTATTACAATAATTAGGATTCTAAATTCCTAACCACACCTGGAGAGCAAGTAGGTAGGCTACGACACAACCACGAGGTGACCTTAAATAGGGTTATCCTACGCCACTAGGTTCCTAAGCAGATATTTCCTTCAATTGGTGATATGGTGATTAAAACAAACCCTAATGATTATCTAGTTAGGCTGGTGTTCTCAGGACCAATTCCATATTCTAGACGTTATGTGGTGTTTCAATAGTTAAACACCCCTTCTGGGCGACCATCTAACTACTATTAAGGTAATCCTATACGCGGGCCCTCGTAAGGAAAACAATCAATACATCAAAGCACATAAAAAGAGAATAAAACTTGAATTCAAATTAAATACGATGGTATCCCAAATTAGATAGATTTAAAATAAGAACAAGGGTTTATACATATATGCTAAATCTCAAGCTGAATTTATTTTGTTCATACTAAAGAAAGAAAAAATAAAGTACAAATTCGAAGGCTGAAGAAGACATGATATGGTGTTCAACTCCTTCCAGACTTCTCTTCTTGTGTTGTAAGCTTCCTCTAGGCTTAAGGTTTGCCAAGGATATGTTCTTCTGATTAAAGGGTGTATTTATAGGTTATAGGAAACCCTAATTTGTTTTCTTGAAGTGGAAGACAAGTAACTTGGACTCCAAGCCCAACTCAAATTCGTAACCCTAAAATATAGAAAATGTAAGATTCTGGTGCTGTTTGTTTTTGCTTTAACGCCTTTAATACTTATCCGTTTGACGCGTTCCATATGTCGAAACTGACCATCTCGAAAAGCTCTATAATTTTGATTCATGCCATTCTTCCAAATTCCTAGTAAATCTTGAGTTATGATCACGTTTATGTTCGTAACTGTTGGAATTCAGATTTATTTGGCAACTTTTTCTTTTTCTTTTTCATATTTCTTTCCTTTATCTCCAATTTCCCATGTATATCTTCTTTCACTTATCTCTTAGAATTGACGTGTCATCTAATTAATTATCATATATCTTTGAAGTTTCACAATTAACAAACAATTAAACCTAATATGCTCTAAAAATAATAAATAATTAAATTAAGAAACGAAATAGAAAAGTGTACTAAATCATGAGAAAATCGACCTATAACCTAATAAATACACCGAAAATGATGTCTCCAACTAAAATTAAATCATCACAAATAGAGAGACGTCAAAACCCCCAACTCAAAGTTGTATCGTCTCGATACAATATAAATAAAAATAAAGAACAGTAGGGTAGTCAAATATTAAACAGAGAAGAAGAAGTAGGAGGAGAAGAAGAAGAACATAACACAATAAATTATCCTAGAGCATAATATCTAAAAAGTCTCATGTAGTAATGTTAAATAAATAATGCACACGTATGCTTAATATACACATAATCAACAATCCATAAATTCAAGTCCAAATTAAATTCGCAATGCCAGAAGGAGAGGTCTCAACTCAGTTTGTGTTAATGGCTATAGGTTGTTCATAAGTCTTAGTATAGCATCCAATGGTCCACTTACCTACAACCTAATAGCTCAATTGTTTCTCCACCAAGTACTTAGAAATCCTAAGGTCTTTATGGTTATAATGGGGGTTAGGGACGGTGTGGTATATTTGGATAATGAAAAATGAGCTTTTGGCTCTCTCCTCACATTCCATCAACGAATCGCCCTAGAGCTTGAGTTTTCACTCGAAGATGTTCTCACTACACCCAATTTTTGATGCCTTAATGCGCATCCCCAAATAACCCAAATAAAAACCTTTTTATGATGATATACAAATTCCACTTTTCCGGTCCAAATATATATTCTTTTCATATCAATTTTTTCTTTTGTATAGCTACGACTCTCTTTTTTATGTTGAGATATCACACTATTTTTCTCATATATTTTTTTATTTTCAATTCATTCTTTTTTCATTTTCTCTTACCCCGGTAAAGGGTTACAAATATAACTTTTTCATCATCAATAAATGCACAATTACAACTTCCCAAACCCAATGTTCCCTAATGATGAAACCCACCACCCCAAACTCAAGCTCTAAAAACGATTTGTCTCAGGTTTTGCGATTCTAGTGCGGGTCATATGGATAAGTTCTAAAAACTAAGGGGTGTGGCTTATAATGTGGTCAATAAAAAGGCTTTAGAAAGGCTCAGAGGGGCTAAGACGGATAAATAATAATAATAATAATAAAATAAACAAGGTGAGAAATCTAAAAGGCTTCAAGTGGCTTCAAATATGAAAGAACTGCCTTATTCACTTTTCTAACTACCGGATTTTGTTACTTTATCAGTATTAGTTCATAGACAAGCGGGTTTTCAACTAATTTCAAACTTCACGTTCTACACACCAAATAACTCTCCTTAAGTTTCAACATGACTTCTTAGCATTGCTAATTAACTTTTCTATCTTTTATTTCCTGTTTCTATACATGCATACTAAACATAATTGTGACACCTTTCAAAAACATACTACCTACTATCGTTAACTTAATTAGATCTTGCTCAAATAGGTATATTCAACATATTATATGCTTATTCAGACCTAAAAAATTTAAATTTTATGCAAAAACAAAAAGGAAGATGAGGACAACGAATATCCATCCCCAACTCAAAAGTGAGTTGTGTCCCCACGACTCGAAAAAGACTCAATAAAGAAATAAAATTTAAAATTTAACTAAACTAAACTACCTTATGGATACAAGCAATTAAGAAGCAAAATTAGAACTAGGTACCTGGCAATAAAGATCTAGCATGTCCTCCTTCGAAGAAGAAGAATAGTTCTCAATATCCAACGTCTCAGTTACTTCATCCAGTAACTGATTAATCTTGTCAATTTCCTCACAAAGTGCGGCATTTTGTTTTCTTATATAATTGACTTCATCTTGTAATTTGATTGCCCATACTGGTGGCATGCAAGAATTATTCTAATATGAAGAAGAAGAAGAAGAAAACCTTGATCTTGAATTTGTGTCTTTTCTTTAGGCCTTGATGGTACACTCATCCTAGCTGTTAATCTTTTACGTAGTGGTTGTGCTGATGCCTCTATCTTTGGTTTCTTTTCAGCAGGTTCATCAAGGTTGATGGCCTTTTCAATTGTAGCTCCAGGCAAATTTTTGTTCTTCCCAAGGATTGAACACTTCCTCTTATAATCCATAGCATATGTTCTGGTAGACATCTATGATTGACACACAACTCAAGTTACACCAAGGATGGAATAAAGTTAAGAAAGATTGGTGTGGCTTGAGTTTCTTGCTTGTATTTGATGATAGAAGAATGTTTCTTGATTAACCTTGGAAGAATTCTTGATATCTTGATGATATTGGTTGTGTTTTATGGTGTAGTGTGATGAATTTGATGAAGAATATGTGTTTATGGAGGAAGGAGGAAAGGATTCTAGTTGTTGTTGTGTTTTTTGTGGAGGTTTAATCAAGCTTCAAGGTCTATTTATAAGGTTTGGGTCTGAAAAATTCGTGTTGGAGCCTCGGATCGGCTTACCGGTCGATTCGGCGGTATACCGTTCCTTTTGATGTTTCTTTTTGTTTCTCTTGGCATAAAACCCGTCTCGAAAACCCGTGTCACGTGTTTTTGGGCGCCGGTATACCGGTGGTGTGACTGGCTTGCCGGTGCGCTGCTTTTTGAATTTTTTTGCTTCGGCAAAAAACCTGATTCACAAACCCCGTGGGCACGTGTTTTTCTTTGGCAGGCATACTAGTCACGTGGGCGGCATACCAGTCGCCTGGGTTTTTGTTAGACCTGCTCTCGGCGAACAACCTGATTCCACCAACCCATGGGCACGTGTTTTTCCACCGATATACCGGTGGATCTGCCGGCCTACCGGTCAGAGAATCAGATTTTCCCATTCTTTTCCTTTGGACCCCGAACTCATTTCCTACACAATAGCACACTACCTTTCTCTTCTATTAGCTTGTAAACACCTTAAAAATATAAACTAACTTAGAAATATACACTACAAAACATAAAACTAATCTAAAAAGCAATTCAAACAAGGGGTGTCTCCCAAGAGAACTTTTATTTAACGTCTTTGAGTTAGACGTGTACCTTGGGCTAAGCGTGTTCTTTGAGAAGGATCGTCTCCTCTCGTCCAAAGTCCTCACTATCATGGTATAACTTCAAACGCTGGCCATTTACCATGAATGTCCTTTGCTCGGTTGGATGTTCAATTTCAATTGCTCCATGAGTTGTGACTTTGGTAGCAATGCAAGGTCCTCCCTAACGGGATTTAAGCTCACCAGGATAGTTCGATAATCTAGAGTTATATAACAGTACCTTTTGTCCTCTCTCGAATGTCTTTGGGCGAAATCGTTTATCATGCCATCTTTTTGTTTTATCCTTGTAAAGCCGCGAATTATCATAGACATGGAAGCAAAATTCATTTACCTCATTTAACTGCATCAACCTTTGTTTCCCGGCCAATTCTGGGTTTAGATTCAGTGTTTTAATAGCCCAGAAGGCACGAGATTCAATTTCAATAGGAAGATGACATGCTTTGCCGTAGACCATGCGATATGGAGATGCCCTAGCTGGTGTTTTGAATGTTGTTCTGTAAGCCCAGAGAGCATCATCTAGTTTTACTGACCAGTCCTTCCTCGTTTTGTTTACGGTCTTTTCAAAAATATATTTGATTTCCCGGTTAGAAACCTCAGCTTGACCGTTAGTTTGGGGAAGACAGTCGGTTGAAGTGCGGTGTATCACCCCCAACTTACGAAGGGCAGCTCTCAACAGAAAATTGATGAAGTGGGTACCTTTATCACTGATAAGAACACGTTGTGTACCATGTCTTAAAAATATGTGCGTCTTTAGGAATGATATAACTGTTTTAGCATCGTTCTTTGGTGTTGCCACTATTTCTACCCACTTGGATACATAATATACTGCTAGCAAAATATAAAGATTACCATGGGAAGTGATGAAAGGTCCCATGAAATCTATTCCCCATACATCAAATATTTCGACTTCAAAGATATTATTGAGTGGCATCTCGTCTCTTTTTGATATATTACCAGTGAACTGGCATCTATGACATGTCTGAATGAATTGATGACAATCTTTATGTAGGGTAGGCCAATAGAAACCGAATTGAAGAATTTTAGCTGCAGTTCTATCGCCTTTAAAGTGTCCACCGCATGGTGAGCCATGACATCTTGCCATGATCTTAGTAATTTCGCCCTCATGGACGCATCTTCTGATAACTTGACCACTGCAAACTTTGAAGAGGTAGGGCTTATCCAAAAAAGAATTGTCTGGCTCTATAACTTAACCTCTATCTTTGTTGTGGATTTAAATCTGTAGGGAATACACCACCCACGAGGAGGTTAACTATATCTGCATACCAAGGAACAAACACATCTTTAATAGAAAAAAGTTGTTCATCAGGGAATACCTCCTTGACCAATAATGGTCCTTTGTTGGCATCAGATCCTTCGAGCCTAGATAAATGATTAGCAACTTGATTCTCGCATCCTTTTCTGTCTCGAATATCTATGTCAAACTCTTGCAACAACAGTACCCATCTAATAAGACACGGCTTAGTGTCCTTTTTCTCTATAAGATACTTGATTGCTGAATGATCCGTGTATATAATAGTTTTCTTCCCTATCAAGTAGGAACAAAATTTGTTGAAAGCATATACCACGGCTAACATCTCTTTCTCTGTTACAGTATAATTCATTTGGGCAGCGTTAAAGGTCTTACTTGCATAGTAAATCGTGTGGAAGATCTCGTCTTTCCTCTGTCCTAACACAAAACCCATTGCGTGATCACTTGCATCACACATAAGTTCAAACAGAGATTTCCAATATGGAGGTACAACAATTGGTTTGGAAATGAGTTTTTCCTTAATCGTTACAAATGCTTGAAGACATTCATCGTTAAAATTAAAAGGAGAATCCTTTTCAAGTAATGAACAAAGCGGTTTGGCGATCTTGGAGAAATATTTAATAAATCTTCTGTAAAATCCTGTGTGACCCAAGAAACTTCTCACTCCTTTAACAGAAATTGGAGGTGGTAAGGTTTTTATAACTTCAATTTTAGCACGATCGACCTCTATTCCTACTTTCGAAACTTTATGTCCCACCACAATTCCTTCTTGAACCATGAAGTGGCATTTTTCCCAATTACACACAATATCTTTTTCTTAACATCTCACTACGACCTTATCAAGATTATTTAAGAAATCATCAAAACTATCTCCAAAAACTGAAAAAACATCCATAAAAACCTCCAAATATTTATCAATCATGTCCCAAAATATAGCCATCATGCACCTCTAGAACGTGGCAGGTGCATTGCATAAACCAAATGGCATCCTTCTGTAAGCAAAGGTGACAAACAGACAAGTAAAAGTTGTTTTGTGTTGATCAAGGTGATCCACACAAAGCTGATTATAACCTGAATATACGTCAAGAAAACAATAATACTCTCTCCATGCGAGTTTGTCTAGCATCTGATCAACGAACGGTAGAGGGAAGTGATCTTTATTTGTATCCTTATTGACTCTTCGGTAATCCATGCACACTCTCCACCCCACAACTGTTCTTTATGGAATGGCTTCACCTTGATCATTAAGGACGGTAGTGATACCTCCTTTCTTTGGAACACATTGCACTGGACTAACCCAATCACTACTTGCAATGGGAAAGATAATACCCGCATCTAATATCTTGATTACCTCCTTCCTTACCACCTTTTTCATAGCTGGCATAAGTCTCCTTTGCCCCTCTGTAGCTCGCCCTACTTCGTTGTTAAGAATAATCTTATGTTTACAAATGGACAGACTAATTCCCTTGATATCGGCAATAGTCCATCCAATTGCTTTTTTGTTAGCACGAAGCACACGGAGTAGCTTATCCTCTTGAGACCTGAAAGGTAAGCAGAAATAATAACAGGTAAAGTATTGTTCATAATTACATACGCATAGCGTAGATGGACAGGAAGTGGTTTTTCTTCGAGAACATGTGGACATATTATAGATGGTTTCTTTATTGGTTTATTGTCACCCGATTCTCGAAGTTGTTCTCGTATATATGATCCTAATGCTGCAACTTCGTCAATGGTATCATCGTCTATCTCTGGTGATTCAAGTGCTAAGGCTTCGTCTAGATCATCATATAAGCTTGCTTCATTAAAGACTTCTTGTGTAATTTTTCCGATGACATTTATTTTTAAACATTCATCTTTCATATCTGGTAATTTCATAGCCTTAAACACATTGAATCGTACCTGTTCGTCTTGGACCTTCATGATCAATTCACCATTCTCAACATCTACTAGTGTACGCCCTGTGGCTAAGAATGTTCTGCCCAAGATGATGGGGACATTATTATCCGCATCATAGTCAGGAACAATAAAATCACAAGGAAATATAAAAGTACCAACTTTAACTAAAACATCTTCAATTTATCTACTGGATGGGAGAGGGAGCGATCCGCCATTTGTAATACCACAAAAGTGCGTACTACCTCTCCTATATTAAGCTTCTCGAACAGGGATTTTGGCATGAGATTGATACTCGCGCCTAAATCACATAATGCTTTCCGGTCCAACTTTCTCCAATACCAATGGGAATCGTAAAACTTTCTGGATCTTGTAGCTTTGGTGGTAACTTGTTTTGACAAATAGCACTACACTCCTCTGGCAATCCAATTGTTTCTCCAGTTTCTAAACTTCGTTTGTTAGAAAGAATGTCCTTCATGAATTTCAGATATTTCGTCATTCTCTTGAGAGCTTCTACAAAACGGAATATTAATATCTAACTTTCTCACCATGTCAAGGAACTTCTTGAATTCTTTTTTATTGTCCTTCTTCTTGACACGTGATGGGTATGGTGGAGGAGGGCGTGTACTAGTTTCCACTGAGTTTTTCTTCTTTTCTGGTCTCTTTTTTTGGACACTCCTTGGTTCAACTACCTCTTCGACCTTATCTTTACTATTTCTTCAACCACTTTTTCTGGAGTATAGGTTGGTTCTGGTTCTTTTCTACGCGGAGGTAATTGTTTTCCACTTTGTAATTCAACTGCATGACAAGCATCATTTTGAGGAGCAATAGTATCACTTGGGGGTTTCCCTTTAGGCCTGTTTTGTAATGTACTCGCCATTTGTGATAGAGTATTGATGTCTCCCTAATTGTTCTTATTTTCGACCCTTGGGAGACATCATTTTTTATGTTTAATTGAATATTTTGATAGAATTTTGAGTTAAAAATGCAATAATCCGGAATTTCCATTTTATTTCTAGTATTTTTGATTTATTAAACTTTTGCGCGTAATCTTGTGTATTTTAGTGAAAATTTTGTAGGTTTTGAATATTAGCTAGGAATGAAATCCGAGAGGAGAGTCAAAGATCGTGATATTGAGTCAAGACTTGAAGATAAATCCCGAAAGAATTTGATTTTAGAGCTGCAAATCTGGAAAACAGGCCAAAGATTGCTGATTTCGAGGCACTTAAGAGATGATTTAGCCGTTGACCTTCGAAGAGAATATGTTTCTTATCGAGTTACGGAAATTTAGCAAGTGATTTCAGGTCACTCGGAGTTATAACGAAGCGGCTAGAGCCGTTTTAGTGAAGGTGGTGCAGCAGTTGCGGGATTTTGGGCTTAGAAATTGGGCTTGGACATTTAATTAGTGATTTATTCTTAAGTCCAAGCCCTAATCCGTTTTTCCACTTATAAAAGGAGCCCTTGACTTCTATTTTCAACACAATTCACTTTTTACCAATTAAAACATCAGAGAACAGAAGCAGAAGGAAGAAAGAAGAAGCTGTAGAGTTGGAGAGAGTCTATATCTTCATTCTCAGCCAAATCCAAATCCGAAAATTAGGTTTTCTTTATTTTTTATTTTGTAATACATTATGAATTCCTTTTCTTTTAATTTAGTTTTCTTTTTAATTAGTATGAGCTAATTCCATTATAGTACTTGAGAATGCTTTATGGGTGAATCCCAATTCTTTTGAATTTCTATGTCTGAATTTGGGTTTCTGTTAAATTAAATTAAATTGGGTCTTTTACTCTTTTCGATAAATTGAGATTATTTACTGTTTTTGGAGTAGCTAACTAAGAACAGGTGTTAGTATCTAGGCTATTCCACATATGTGGCGTGTGGATCATCCCGACGGAGGGTTTAGGTACGGAAATATTTATTCAATCTAAAATAGAAGCTATTGATTCTGACGAACTTAGCTAATTTTAGGGCCAATGTGGTAATTAACTTAAACATCTAAAAGTGGATCATATTTACCCTGACGGGACTAGTGACACTCTAGGATAGCCTTATAGTCCACCCTAACGGGGGTATAAGGAATTTAGAATCCCGACCATTGTAATTGACCAATTTAACCCTTAAACAGCATAGGTTTTGAAATAGGATTAGGAGGATCTCTTGCGTTCTCAAGTGCTACTCTTTCGTATTTGCGTTTCACACTTATTTACATGTGTCTTAGTATTTAATTGCATTTTCCATTTAGTCTTTCATTACTTAGAAATAATAAAATCAAACAATCAATCATTATATCTTTATTTGCTTTCCTAAGTGCAACCATTCATTATTCGATAAGCATTCTAGTTAACCAAACCGTCCCTGCGAATGATCCTAGAATCACTTATTACTACTTGGGACAGCATTACACTTGCGGTTGTGGTTCAATTACTTTTGCATTTATTTTAGAACACACAAAGGACCACCAAGTATGCTCGATATTTTTGATTACCCTTTGATGGGTTTGGAGTCTTTGCTGGCTCATCTTCATATTTTCTTCAACTAATTTCATCATCTTAGCCATACTTGAATCCAACCTCTAAAGTTGTTCTTGTTTAGCTTGTTGCATTGAATGTTTAGGTGGTTCTTTATAAGCTTTTTCATAAATTGGCGCTTCTTGATATATGGGTTGTGGTTGATAATAGGATTGAGGTCTAGTTTGATAATAAGTTTCTTGATTTCTAACCCAATTTTGATTTTGTGGGGGCTGATAATTAGCGTAATTTCCTTGAGATAGATAATAACTATTTGAATAACGGTTTCTTTGATGAGATATGAAGGAAATCGAAGCTGGATTATTCATACACTATTCACACAAATTATTTCTTGCTCCACAACCAGGACATGAAGGTAAAGTATGTACTAGATTTACCTGAGTTATTGTTCGAGCTTGTTCTCGTAATCCCTTGAGTTGTTGGTTTAATTCTTCGAGCCTTAGAGATTATGAGGTCTTTTCTTGTTTTTCTGATTCAATCGGTCAACTTCTCTCGGTCTCAAGAACTTTATCCATAATACTTTCAGCTTCTACAGGATCTAATAATACGAAACCTTTATCTCCTAATAAATCTGCTCTTTCCTTGGACTCATTATTGAGTCCTCCATAGAACATGGTTAATGCATATTCTGGTGATGACACATGGAACGGGCATCTCGCCTTCTTCTCGTGAAAACGTAACCATGCTTCACCAACACTTTCTCCGTCAACCTGCATAAATTGTTCAAGCTCCAACATATCTTTTAATCGTCTACTAACCGAATAGAACCGGTCTAGGAATTTGGATTGAAGCTTGTCCCAATCTGGAATAACATTAGGGTGTTAGGAATCGTACCAATCGCTTGCACCTCCGGTCAAAAAGAACTAGACATAACGTAATATATCTGCTCCTTTGTAACGCCTTTTATGATATAAGCGTCAAAAATCTGCATGAATTTCTGAACATACCGGACCGAATCTTGTTGTGCAGCGCCGCTGAATTGTCCATGACTCGCAAATTGCGCTAACATTCCTTGATCTGGTATAAAGTTAGCGGCTTGGATTTCTGGAGTGTGGATTCCTCTAGGTTGCACTCTGAATGAGATGGGAAGATCAAGTCTCCTCGGGCTTGCCATCTGAAAATCTGAAGGAGATTGAGATAAAAATGAAACGACAAAAAAAAATAAAAAATGTATGAAAAGGAGTCAACATGAATTCTTACATCAAAACAAGATTCCTTTTTGTCTTGCAAAGAGAAAGAATAAAAATATAAAAGAAACGAATCTAATAAGTGAATTACTTGAACATAAAAAAAAGTTTGTTTTGGGAATTGGGGATATGAATCTGATGCATAAAAAAATATGAGTGAGCAAATCTATGTGAGTAAACTTAAACTTTTAGGCGGTTAGCTACTTTGTTGAGTAAGGAGAGATTCAAATGCTCACTCTAAAATTGTCTAAATGTATCATACCAACCCTAAGATACATTATAACCGAAAAGACCTTGATATTATTAGCTATGTAATTTAGTGATAGAAGGAAAAAATGAAGTGAGTAAGTAGATCATTAGTCACCATGGAAGAATTGAGGATCTGCTGTCGCCTAAGGTGTGATACAATAAGGGATAAAATAATTGCAAATAAACACCCTAGGCTAAGCACGGTTCTGCAAGTATACAGGACGTATGAAAGTTTTACTTATAAATAAGATTCGTTCCTCAGAGACTACGAAAGTTAGAGAGAACTTATACAATTCATCAAGTGCAAATAAGACTGCTAGATCAGATAATACGCAGGAAAATAAAAGACAAAAGAGATTTTTGTTTGGTTTTTATGAATAGAAAATTAGACTAATAAATTAAAGACAGAAAAGTGAATAAGGAAAGAACAGATAGTATGAGAGTTTAGCTCGAGAAATTAGCAAGTAATCCCCACTAGCCTTGTTTATTCTAAACATGTAAGGGTGAATCATGTAGTATTGCAATAACCAGGATTCTAAATTCCTACCCACACTGAAAGAGCAAGTTGGTAGGCTACGGCACAACCACAAGGTGACCTTAAATAGGCTTATCCTACGCCACTAGGTTCCTAAGCAGATATTTCCTTCAATTGGTGATATGGTGATTAAAACAAACCCTAATGATTATCTAGCTAGGCTGGTGTTGTCAGGATCATTTCCATATTCTAGATGTTATGTGGTATTTCAGTAGTTAAACACCCCTTCCGGGCAACCATCTAAATACTATTAAGGTAATCCTATACGCGGACCCTCGTTAAAAAAACAATCAATACATCAAAGCACATAAACAAAGAATAAGACATGAATTCAAATTTAATACGATGGTATCCCAAATTAGATAGAATTAAAGCAAGAACTAGGGTTAATACATATATGCTAAATCTCAAGCTAAGTTTATTTGGTTCATACTAAAGAAAGAAAAGAAAATAAGTACAAATTCGAAGGTTGAAGAAGACATGATATGGTGTTCAGCTCCTTCCAGACTTCTCTTCTTGTGTTGTAAGCTTCCTTTTGGCTTAAGGTATGCCAAGGATATGTTTCTTATGATTAAAGGGTGTATTTATAGGGTATAGGAAACCCTAATTCGTTTTCTTGGAGTGGAAGACAAGTAACTTGGACTCCAAGTCCAACTCAAATTCGTAACCCTAAAATATAGAAAATGTAAGATTCTGGTGTTGTTTTGTTTTGGCCGTAACTCCTTCAGTACTTATCCGTTTGACGCTTTCCATATGTCGGAATTGATCATCTCGGAAAGCTCTATAACTTTGATTTAAACCATTCTTCCAAATTACAAAACAATATTGAGTTATGATAACTTTTATGTTCGTAGCTGTCGGAATTTAGATTTATTTGGCAACTTTATCTTTTCCTTTTTCATATTTCTTTCCTTTATCTCCAATTTCCCATGTATATATTCTGTCCCTTATCTCTTAGATTTGACTTGGCATCTAATTAATTAGCATATATCTTTAAAGATTCACAATTAACAAACAATTAAACCCAATATGCTCTAAAACTAATAAATAATTAAATTAAGACACGAAATAGGAAAGTGTACTAAATAATGAGAAGATCGACCTATAACCTAATAAATAAACCTAAAATGATGTCTCCAACTAAGATTAAATCATCACAAATAGGGAAACATCAGGATCACCCTATAGCAACGACTTCGCACTAAGTATTTATGTATCCCTTATTGCATTTTGTTGTTGATATCTCTTGGAACTTTAATATGTTTATTATGTGTGTGAATAGTATATGTTTGACTTATTCTTTAGTAAGACTGTATGAGACTTATTGAATATTTTTTTTGGCCTTTATCACTTGCTTTGACCTTGTGAACTTTTTGGACTTGAGACCTATTAGTGCTTATTTTTTTAGAAAGATAAAACCTTGAGTTGGGGGTATTGATGTTTTGCTTTTGATATATTAATAGACTCTTGAGACACAATTAGTATGGGTCTAAGTGATTTAATATGAGATTTATCCCTTTATTTACATGGTTCAATTTATTGGCTTATTCTTGTATTTATACTTGTTTTCGAGAATTTTAAGATGATTTGGGTGTTAATTGTGTAGTTCCTAGACCATGGACGATAATATGCCCCAATATGTTTCCAAGAAGTTTAAAAGCTAAAGAAAACCTCGAGTCAAGTCACAAAGGATCCAAAAATCCCACAAGAAGCTTAACAAAAAGTGTTGGAAAAACGTGTACATCGACTTTGAAAAATCACAACAATTAGTTGGTGAGAATTATGATCATGAAAATTTCCCTCAAGGTATCTATGGGAGTTTAGAGCACGTGAAAAGAAACAAAGAGAATTTTGAAGTTGAGATGCATAAGTTTTATGCCTCCAGATCTTCAGATAGTAGATTAGGGCACTTGCAATTCACTTAATTATGCATAGCTTTTGGTAAACAGTTTATGAGGGCTATGTATATATACTACCTTTCAGAATAAAAACAAGCCGCTTATAATATTTAGAAGCTAGAATCGTTGGTAAAAAGGGTAACAAGCAATGAGTTCATCTACAACACCTTATTTCACATCCATATCATCACAATTAACGTAACTCTTCATATTTTTACATTCTTGGCTTAACTGTGACTATTTATTATTTTTATTATTCTTTATTTCCACCATGAACTAAACTCATTCGTAGCTTGATATGCTTGGGTATAAACCTAATTTGTGATTGGGATTTATTTTGTATGACTTTAGGATTACAATTAATAAAGTGTGTATTGTTGTTGTTGTTGTTGTAATTATCCTTGCGCTTCATGCTTAAATTCTTGTATTTTGGTCATACGCATAGGGTTTTATCACTATTAAATAACACTGGTAAAGGGTTTTTAGTAGTGGAACTAGGATAATTACGCCTTTTGAAGTTGAAAAAACAGAAAATTTAAACTAACTAGATAACCAAGAGAGGGTAAAATAGTCGTAATAGTTAGATAGTATTGTAGGTTCATTTGAGAAAGGTTCCTATTATAAAAAATAATACACTACTTACTCATGAGATACTTATGGTGTATCTTTGAATCCCGATTAGAAACACCATCCCGTTTTGCCCTTAAAATCGCAGTGAAGTCCCTTTCAAAATTAGTGGTGAGTATGAGTATGTTCAGCTATGCTTTCTCTATTATTATTAAAACATTTTTAGTTTTTTTATATGGTAAGTTTTAGTTTTGTTCATTCTTAGTTTAATAGTCCATAATCTTAAATAACGAATTAAAAGTCTTTGCTTTTAGTCTTTTTATCTTAACGAATATTTAATCGAAAACTATATTTATGTATTATCTCTTTAATCCCTATGGCGACGAACTTACTTATCAACTTTATCACATTTGACTACTCGTACACCTACAATTTTTCATACTTCGAGTGGTTGATTTTATATCACTCCTCGGAGGACATCAGGTTCGCTTCTCCAATGCAAACTTCGTCGAAGACACTCTTGGTATGAGGCTCAGTCTCGCTCTCAAGTCACACACTGGTTTACCATCAAAATAACCACCAATATTGATTAAATGTAAAAACCCCTCAGATCGTTGAGCTTTTCTATCAACTTCCTTTGTATTGTGGCTGATATCTCTTTCGTTGGCACCATAGTCTCATCATCTATAGTTATTTTCTACTTGGAGAGTGTCACCTTGAAGAATATAAGATATTTTGGTACTTTCTTGATGGTTTAGGGTAGGTTAATGTTGATATTTATTAGAATCAAGATCAATAAATATCTTATACTCAGAATAATCACTCTTCATGGCAACCCGAAATAGAAATGGAGGTAGTTGGAAAATTTCCTATGGTAGAGGCTCAACTCTCGGTAACTATTGCACTTTAGGAGGTTTCAATGGTTTCTCGAACACATAATATTCTTCTTCTTCAACCCATTCTTTAACTATTACTTCATCTATATTTGGCTTGAGAAGTTCTAATTCTTTTGTGTTCTTTAGAAGATACAACTTGTAGTGGTGTTACAAACTTTCCACTCTGAAGAGCGATAGACATACATGACTCATAACTACCCAAGTCATCTCTATTTTTAGAAGTAACTTAATCTCAACATTCGTACCTTGCTAAAGTTGCTGAAGAGATCTCATGATTTAAACCACCTGTTGTTGTAAGATTTTCAATGTTACCACGTGATTATTGACCATCTCATTTGTTTTAACCATATGCTGACTTGTCATCAGATTTTTTTTATTGAAACTCTTTTCCAACTCACTTAGGCCTTCTTGTTGAACTATACGCAGGTATATGAGGAGCTTGGTTCTGATAATCTTGTCCACTTGAATACTGATTCTACTAATTTTGTGGATAACTGGCTCCTTGAATACATGATTGGTATGGATTACCCAAATTCATGCCATCTACCCAATTATCATCATTAACACAGACCTCAAATATCAATATTGATTTCGTACTATATTCACATTTTTTTGCATACATGAATTAACATTTAGAGTCAATTGTTTCACTTAATTATAGATGGTAGCAAGATTTGCATTAATTGTTGTCTCGGTATTTAAACATGAAGTACCTTTTTGAGTTCTGTGGACTAGAGCATTAGACGGTTGAAAACTCATCTCCATGCAAACCAATGCATGATTTCGTTCCATCACCATGAAACTGCTTACACCAATAACATCTAATTTCTCTTGAGAACCTATGTCAAGACCGTGATAGAACATAGCTAGTTGTAACTCAGTGATATACACATGAAGTGTTCACTTCTTCAAGCTCATCTAAAATCATGTCCAAGTCTCGCCTGAAGTTTCACATGTATCTTGTAAAACATTTGCGAGATCAATTTGATATTTTACCCTCTTGCTATGAGGATAAAATATGTCAAATAATGTACTGTGGAGATCGTTCCACGTGGGTATTAGCTAGGGTGGTTGATGATCAGGCTATTCACTTGCCTCTCCTTTCAAGTAAATGACGACCATGATATAGGAAATATGTTTCCTTGTAACGCCTTGAGAGACATAGTCGTCATATATCTGCATGACTTTCGGAACTATTGGTACGGAATCTTCATGCGTAGCTCCACTATAATCTCTGAAACTCATGATCTGGTTCAACATATTACTCACTTCAAGTTTGAATCTCGCCTGAAGAACTGGTGAGCGAATGCCAAGTGGTTGAATACAGAACTAAAAACCTTTCCCAGATGGCCTTGAGCTCCAACTTTATTGTTTCCAAGACCCCTTTGATATTCTGTTTGTTGATCCATTCTTCACCCACAAGCACAACTCCTAATGGAACTACTATATTACAATACACATAGAAGACATGTTGTTGAGACATAGCCCATTGCTATTTCCTCTCATTTTATAGTCTCGTTTTAAGTCAAAACAACGTCTAAGGAACCTCGAGAATGCACCCGGTGTAACGCCTGCAAATACCAAAGAAAAGAACAAGTGTAAAATCCAATTACAAACGTCTAAAAGAAACTAAAACTATAATTCACTAACTATTCCCTTTAACAACGCTAAAAACTTGTTGTCCTCCGAGTTGTGATATGAAATAAACACTCGAGGAAGACTCCTCACATGTATAGAGTCGTCACAAATTATATATTTGTAATTAAATTTTTTTCTCCACAAGGAATAAGAAGTTAAACACGTAATTTTAGCTTGATTGTAGATATTTGTCAATGAAAAACTAAAATTAAAAGAAGATATTGTTTGGTTTTCAATTGATTAAACTACTAACTATGATATTGAAAGAGGATTATTAACTAAGATAAAACTTAAATACTAATAAGTAATAATAGGATGAGATATGGAGAGATATAACTCAAGATTCTATACTCACCAGAAGCATGACATGGGACTTTTCTTGACTTAAGGGTAAATTGAAAATTTTACTTCCTAACCGAGATTTTAAGTTATCCAAATTTCCTTCCAGATAACTAGAGGGGGTGATATCTAATCCTTGGAACCTCTTCCGAGTGATCCTACAAAATTATCTAAAGCCTACAGTTCTAACCCTATGTAAGTATCTAGTTAGTTTAGATATTCTGGTACTCAACATAACATTGTAATTCTATTTCAAGAAATTAAAAAGCCTTTCAAGGTGTAGTTTAATACTTAACACAAATTCAATATAAGGCCCACTAATTGAATTCACAATAATAACAAGAATTATAAGCAACAAGACATCCACAATTTAATTGAAATAACATGTGATCCCAAATGAAAGATAGGGTTCATACATGTGCAATATCAAGCTAAAATATGTTTGGTTCATCTTTGAAGAAACAAAAATAAAGTAAATAAAGAAATTAAGTTTTAAACGAATTAATTAGGAAATATTTAATGAAATAGGTGTAGTATACTTCATTCCCATTAGACCTAGCGTTCTATTTCTTTCCAATATGATAAGTTGTCTATTTTGAGGCTAAAACCATATACATACATATACTCCTCAAAAAAAATTCCATCAATTGGACTTACTTAATTGAGTCAAAAGTGGCTCAACGGACTCATTAAAATTTCTAGACAACTTGGGTCTTCATAGCAAAACACTTATAATCTCTTCAATTCAAATTTGATTAGATATCTGTTTCTTTATACGTGATCTAGATTCCAAGATCCATATATTATGTGTAAGTATCATGATCAACATGAGTTTTAAATTTGACAGAGACATTACGCCGACAAATTTGGTTGAGCATTTCATGAAACTTTTGGCCCCTTCATGACTTGAATTAGGATTTTCCTTGACTTTTGACTTCTTAGATTCATCTCCAGGTCCTATATTATCCATTTTCCTCGGATTTGCACACTTAGAACACAAATAATACTTAATTTATATAAAAACATATTATATCTGAAATTCACTAACATCTCATAACATGTCAATAAAAGGACAAACCCCACATTTAATCTCAAAAATCCATTTAAATGATGTATCGTATATCTTAAAATCTATCACACAATGTGAGACACCAGTTTCTACAACAAGGTGTTCCTTTGTCATCCTTTTGTTTCACATTTTCTATGGAGTCTCTCATCTGTTTCATTGAGTAGAGTATACGAAGACAGGAAATAAAGGGAATCCTGATTACTAGGAATTGTCCGATTCTTTGACATCTACTGTTCACAAAGAATTACCTTTTCTTCATATCAATAGAAGGCCGAGATGTTTCGCTGTTCAAGTAAATAATTAACATTTTCCATGCAAGATCAAAACACCAAGTTAAATTTGATAAGTTAACATCTTGTTTCAGTCAAGGTACACCTCAAGAGATTAATGATCAGGTGACTTCAATGTTATGTATTCAAGCAAAAGACAACTTGTGGATATATTTTGGGATACCATTACGTCATCAAAGATTAAAAGTAAAAACTCATACCTGGATAGAAAAAAAGGTCTTTGTAACAGTAAAACGATGTAAATTGCAACCAATCTCAGAACGCGGAAAGGAAGCACTCATCAAAGTAGTAATACATGCAATTCCTAGTTATGCACTTCAAGTGTTTCTTTTTATAATGAACTTTTGCAAAAACAAATATAACCTATGATTGAAAACTTATTGTGGAACTCTGCAAAGCGAAACAAATTTCATTGGATTGCGGGGGACAAGATATTGTTCAATAAACTCATAGATGGAATGGGGTTTAGGGACTTACATCGAATGAACATTTCTCTAATTGCAAGGCCGACATGGAAGTTATTTCCAAATTTAGTGTCATTGGCAACAAGAGTTCTAAAAGGTATTTATTTTCCACAAAAATTGTGTATGAATGCCAAGCTATGACAAGGAAGATAATGGATGTGTGTGATTATCATTGAATGTAGAAAGTTTCTACTTCGACTAGGCATGATGCAGAGTGAAAATGGGAAAGACACTACTATCTGGAAACATATATATGGTAACAAGAATTATAAAAGGTATTTATTTTCCACAAAAATTTTTTATGCATGTCAAGCGATGACAAGGAAGATCATGGAGGTGTGTGATTATCACTGAATGGAGAAACTTTCTACTTCGACTTGGAAAAATGCAAGGAAGATGTTATAATCTGCAGCATATATGGTTGGATGTTCCTTTTAAGCTGGAGCAGCCTAAAAATTTGCAGGTACAACATGTCTTACAATTTATAAGAGAAGCCAAAGATACTTGGGACACATAGTCCTTGAATGAACTTTTAAGATGACTAGTGGCAGATAAGATCGCGCGAGTTAAAAGTTTACATCTATAAGAGAAGGTCAATTTAACTTGGCCTCACACAAAGACATGACCATACTCCACAAAATTAGGTTACTTTATTTTGACAAAAGAAGAGTTAAGTTTAACGACATAGACAACAACGAAATATAAGATCTCTAACTTAATTTGGAAATCTAATTTTCCAAAAACAATTGTACTTTTTATTAGAGTTTTATTTTGCAAAATCATCATATCTATGGTGGTTAAACTGATGAAATGGAAGTTCATAAAATATGACAAATGATATTGGTGTACGAATATGACTAACAGGGTAGAACACCTACTTTTATACTACCTACTCAAGACTCTCCTTTGGGAGGGGTAAGCATTACAAACGCGTGTGGAGAAAAGTAGTGAAGAGAAAATCAGATAATTGATGATTTGAATTGTCTAGACTTATGGAGAAGGCACATGGAATACCCGATCTATTCAAGCATGTGTTTAGTTAATGATGTGGAATATTTGGAAAGAGAAAATGAAGGCATTCCATTAGATAGAGAATATTAGTGTTGATGCGACGTTACAATCGTCATGAAAAATTATGGTAGATCTTTTTGGACAAAATTGGGTAATAGATACATCCTACTTGGTTTCCATTGGTAGGGTTACTTTTATTGTGACCCTACCACCACATGAGTATGTTATCTTTTTATACGACACATCATGTGAAGACAATTGGAAACACACGAGACTAGATATAATCGAGTTTCTCGAATCAAACACATAAGACACCACCAATCCGGAAGTGATACATTCTTCATCAACGACTAAAGGTGAATCATGTGTGGTTCTACTTGATACTAACTTTGTGAGAACTTCAAGATACAGATAATACTATCTTCTCATAGAATCTTAAAGTTATTCAAGGTTCCAACAATCGTCAACATCTAATTGAATAATTTGACCCATACTTCGGAGAATCGGCGAAGTGGAAGAACAATACAACCCTGTTTCATATTACCATATTCCTCGAAACTTCAATTGTAAGGCCAATACTATCACAAGATCCACTAAGCGGCTAGCAGACTCAGAGTTTGGAATGGTTGATTCGGGGTGAAATTTTATCGCCTTAGAAAAGGTTAATTTATGCACCAACTTTATTTTCTTTTTCTATCTTTGTATATTTCCTCTTTAATATAAATATGAAATTTCTAACCAAAAAGATGAACCCAAAAGTTATGTAGCTTAGTATTATTATATCAAAATATCTATCATCAATTTTAGAGATGACATACACGTACAAACTATTGAAATAAAAATACGCAATCTTTTAATGAAATACCCAGATTATTAAGAAACATGTTAACCTATTAATAATTTGACTTTTTAGAGAAGAAAAATAATTTCGTACCTTTTTAACTAATAATCCTTCTGTATCTATGTATCTATGGTTGAGATTCTTGCAAAGTAAATTTATCCTCTTTAGGATCTCGTGGTGGTAACATTTGGACCTTTCTCTGAGACGTAGAGTTTAATTTGGAAGTATAACGTCCCGATGAAGATGAAAATTTTCTTGGAAGAGATTGCAAAAATGCATTACGAACGACTCAAAATTTTAGAAAGAGGCGGTGTATCAAAGATATCAGATGTTATTGGTGCCACGATCCTTGTGAGTCAGTCATACATCTTCTCCTCTTTGTCCAATAATCTTGTAGATTTGGAAGGTTCCATTATGCAAGTAGGCATTAATTTTGTGAAAGAGATAAAAAATTATTTTTATCCCATGTCACCCATGATGGGAAAGACATGAGCGTACAGGGAAGTTATCAAAGATAACTTCCCACTTAGATGGTGGAGGAGGTGGAGAAACTGGGAGAGTGGTTTATTTACCGGCAATAAACCAACTCTCCAGCTCTATAAATAGAGCCTCTCTTTCTCACAAAACAACAACACAACAGCAACACAAACCATATATATCATAAGCGTATAATATTTCTCTCCAAATCAATATCACACCATAGATTATTCTGAGACATTTAGGTGGTGAAAACAAAAGATTTAGTTCTAGTAATTAAACTTACGACCATAGAAGCGATTCCTTCATTCCAATTCAATCAATTACAAGAAGGCTAAATTCAGGACTCTTCATTCCAATCCGCTGCGTATAAGGTTTCTCTGATAAACCTTCTTGTTTATATTCAAGTGTAACAATTGGTATCAGAGCATGTTACCAAATTGCATATATGATTGAAATAAATTTTGAGCTTTTATTTTGTGTCGAAAAAAAAAATTGAAAGTTTTTTTTTGTTCGGTCGAACAATATAAGAAGAAGGAAGAAAGTGAATTTTTTTCGTACGCTCCAGTAGATATAAATTCATTAGGTTAGTTTTTGGGCTCTTAGTTTAACTTGAGCCATTTTTATTGGATTAATTTTAGACCAAATTTTATTAAATTAGTTTGGGCCAAAAGTAATTTTTTTTTGGGCCGGCCATTGGGAATTTTTTATCAAGTATTCTCATGGGCCGTTAGACTATATTTTTTGGGCCTTATTTTTTATTAATTATTATTGGGCCGAATTATTTTATTTGCAAAGATTTTTTTTGGGCCGAATAGGGCTGTTCTAATCTTGGGGACTGTATTTTTTTTATTTTTTTTTGGACCTATTTTTTTTTAAGAAAATCTAAATGACATGTTGAGGGGATTCAAACCAGAACCACTAGGTCCAATGACTAGTAGCCTTACCAGATTTGCTACCTTAGGTTATTGTTAATGAATATAATTTCTGGAAAGATACTATTATCTTTTCTTGTTTCCTAATCAATTTTGGTATATTATTTTTATCGTTCTTATTTTTTATATGTAGAAAATGATGGAGACACGATCCCAGGGATCGAAAGAAAAGAGGCTCCGTCTATTGGGAGATTACCGAATGCTCCATAGGAACGTAAGAAATCCTAATGGATCCTCAGGGATCCATAGACCAGAAGTTGCAAGGACACCGAAAGAAAAACAGTCTTTGAGAAATAGTATCAAAGCACTCCGTTATAAGAAGAAACCTCATCACACCCTAGTGCAACATGTGGCAATTGTCAATAGGTTGATTCAAGATGTCATAAATTGGGGTGATATCATATGTGAAGGACATAAGGTTAAAGTTCTTTACAAAACTCTTCCAAGAGAGATGAAGAGGGATATCGAAATCTTATGAGAGTGTGATTTTCCGGAGAACTATGTTCATGGGAGACAAGCTACATATGAGTGGCTAGTCTATGCTTTGACTGAATATCACTTGTGGAGGCACTATAATAATTCCACTAGGTCGGATCAGTGCAACTGTGGAATGGATTATCGAACTACTAGTGTTGATAATTATTTTCCAATTAGACTCTATGAGGAAGTGAACTTTGAGCAGTCAATTCCTAAATTAAGGTTTTGGATATGAAAGGCGTATGCTAGTTAGGACTTGCAATAGGTAGTTTGCTTAGTGGTTTGTTTTTCCAATTTTTTTCCCTGTTTGTTAGGAATTGCATTAGTTGCTTTGATTCAGTTATTGAACATGTATTTAATTTATGTATGAATTCAACTAGTTTTTTTTATGTTATTAGTTGTTTATTTCCATACATTTTCGCTCTATTTATGTTAGAGTAAGTGGGAGTTCTTGGAGAACTTATTTTTTGCAGTTAATGAAATTGATTGAATCATTAAGACAAACAAAATATAGTGGTTCATGATTGGGAACATAGTGAACTTTCTTTATCACTTATTTTGTTATCTTTCTTATTCATTCTATTTGCATTAATAGCATTGGGTAGTTAAATAATTGTATGTATACTAATGAAAAATCTCTTACTTTATAAGAAAATGACAACCGTCATTGATGATCTCAATGGAGACATAATGAATGGTGAGAACTATACCCTGGTAAACTCAAAATACATTATGTTCTAGAGAAACAAGAATTCTTGAGGTTATTAACAATGTCATGGCTCAGCCTAAGGAAGGCATCACAGCTCAAAACAAAAGGGACATGGAGGCTTATGAGAAGTGGAAAAAGATATATTCCACTACAAGAGGCATCTTGATAAGCTCCATGTATGACGATCTTGTCCATAAGTGTCAATAATACACCACCGCTCACGAGATGTGGGACGCTCTTAATGAAAAGTACAAAGGTACAACTATGACTAAGATGAGTCAATTGATCATTGAGTTTGACACTTACAAGAGGAAGCCTAATCAAACCAAGCATATTTGGGAGATGTCTAATATTATTAGGGAACTTGGACTGCAGGTCATAACCTTGCTGATGAACATCAGGTTCAAGCTGTGATCCAATCTCTTTCAAATAAGTGGGAGCATTTGAAGATAAACTTGACTCAAAATGTGACGTTGGAAGATGAACGTCTTAATGCAGTTAAGTCTTAGGATCAGACTTATATATTGATGAGTCAAGTTCCCACAAAGGTTCTTGCATTAAGTGCAAGAACCATGGAAAGAGAAACGAAAATGAGCATGCTTCCAAGAAGAACAAGAATGGTGGTAACAACGTTTTTTTTGAAAGACGAGAGTAAAGTACAACGCTATAATTGTGACAAGATAGGTCACTTCGCCCGCGAGTGAGGATAAAGATAGCAATATCATTTACTTCATATAACTTTACATATGTTACCAGTACTGTTTGCTAGTTGATTCTAATCCTTTGTGGACTGTGGATTCAGAATCGACAGACCATGTAGCCTAAGACCAAGAGGCATATGTAGAGTACCATCTAATTCCAGAGGAAATGTGATGAATATAAGTTAGGAGACAACAACAAGGTTGAAGTCAACAGATTTGACACTTGCAAGTTGAACTTGCGAGGTGGTCAAACCTTATAACTACATAATGCACTTTACACACCTGAAATTCGAAGGAATTTGGTATTGGTCACTGTTCTTCTAGGATTAGGTTTTAATATGCATTTTCATAACAATCAAGTAGACATCTATTATGACGCTAAGTGTTAAGTTTTTGGTTTTTATTTCTCATGTTTTAATAGTACTAGATGATGATAACTCATTTAATAGTTATTATGTAAGTAATTGCTTTTCTACTAATACTTCTTCTAGTAATTTTAACGTAGAAGAAAGTGTATGGAATGCTAGACTAGGTCATATAACAAAGACCATATGAATTTGTTGGCTAAGGCGAACTTTTTTTGGGTTCATTGACTAGAGTCAACTTGCCAACTTATGAAAATTGTCTAGCAGATAAAGCAAGGGGAAACCATTTTTTGAAAAGGCTAAACGAGTCGAGTACCCATTGCAAGTAATTCATGTAGATATCTGTGACCCAATGAATGTTCAAAATATACAGGGGGACTTTATTTTATCACTTTTATAGACAATTTCACTAGTTTTGGTTATGTTTACCTGATTTTTCATACATCTGTAGCATTGAAATTTTCTTATGATATATTTCAATGAAGTAGAAAATCAGTTAGAGAGGAAAATAAAAACCTTAATCACGTGAATATCTATTGGATAAGTTGAAAGAACTGTGTGATGAAAAAGTGAGAACTCTCCTAGAAATGGTTAAGTCTATGATGGCACAAGCTAATCTGTGGAGATGCCTTGCCTACTGCTAGTTATATACCAAATACCCACAATGACTGTTCCATCAAACTCCTTATGAACTACTTGTGACCCTAGGGTCGACAGACTATGTTCATGATCTATCTCATAAATATGGGAATTTAGGTCTAAGAGGTAAGAAGTGTATCTTTATTAGATACCCAGCTCACTCTAAAGGATATGTGTTTATTGGTGGACATAACGATGGGGGTCTTACTGAAATTGAGTCACGAGATGTTACATTCTTAGAGAATGATTTTACCAACAGATGTTAAGTTGACAGAATTTTCATTTTATGTGAATTAAATGAGATTCAGGAAGATGATATGCAAACAAATGTGACACCTGATGAGGTAACACATACTAAAGAAATAGAGAAGGATACTCCTTGAAATATTAAGACGGAAGAAACCATTGCATCATCTAGTAATCCTATTTCTCAAGATTCTCAACTTAAGAGAAGTGCTAGAGTTTTAGTTCCTCGTCGTCGATTTGAAATCGAAGGAGAAGTCTTTATGATAACTCCACAAGACGAAGAAGAACCTCGATCGGTTAATGAAGCATTCTCATGTCCTGCTAAGAATAAATGGAAGAAAGAAATGGAAGAAAGAAATGGAAGAAGAAATGGAGTCGATGAAGAAAAACCAGGTATGGGAACTGGTTAATCTCCCGAAAAGACGTAAGGCGATTGGGAATAAATGGGTTCTCAAAATAAAGAGGAAAACCTGACAATCACATTGACATGTAAAAAGCTCGCTTGGTAGCGAAAGGCTCTACTCAATGGGAAGGAATAGTTTTTGAGGAAATTTTTTCTCCTGTTATCAGATTTACCTCAATACGTCTTATTTTTAGCTATTGTGGCGCATCTCGATCTGGAGTTGCACCAAATGGATGTTAAAACTACATTTCTAAATGGAGATTTAGAAAAGGTTATTTTCATGGAACAACCCTCGGGTTTCGTTGAAAAAGATCAAGAGAATAAAGTATGTAGATTGTTAAAATCAATATATGATCTTAATCAAGCCTCGAGACAGTGGAATTTGAGATTTCATGAAGTCATTTCATCAAATGGATTTGAGATGATAAGTGAAAATCAATGTGTTTATGTTAAATGTTCCAAGAAATTTTGTGATCTTATCTCTATATGTAGATGACATCCTATTAGCAGGGGATGATAAAGAGTTTATTCAAGCTAATAAGGAGTAGCTAGCTTCTCAATGTTATATGAAATATATGGGAGAAGCAAATTATATTCTTAGTGTTAAGATTAGTAGAGATAGGTCTAGAGGACTATTATCTTTGTCTCAAGAACCTTAAATCATGAATATAATTGAGCGGTTTAGCATGACTAAGTGCAATACCATTGACACTCCTGTAGCAAATGGAATAAACTTAACTCTCGACATGTGTCCTAGTACTCCAGAAGAGAAATAGAAAATGTATACAGTGTCATATTCTAGTTGCATGGATAGTCTTATATATGTTATGATGTGAACTAGGCCAGACATATGTTATGTGGTAGATTTAGTTAGTCATTTTAATTGAACCCAGGACAAGAAAATCCGAAAGTTGTGAAAAAGATATTGAGATATCTAAAAGGCACTATGGATTATGCCTTTGCTTTCGAGGAAATAGATTACACCTAGAAGGATATATTACGCTATTTGGGATAGTGATATATATGGGGGTAAATCTACATCAGGTGATGTATTCATGTTGAATAAATTGCGCAATTTCTTGAAGTAGCAAGAAACAAACCTGTATAATTTTTGTCCACAATGGAAGCTGAGTTTGTAGCATGCTTAGCTATGGTTCCAGAGGCTGTTTGGTTAAAAAGGTTATTATGAACATTTAGGATTCTCAGGCGATAGTGGGAGTCCCGTTATTATACATTGTGATAGTCAAGCTGAAAAGGCTTGTGTGAAAGCTCCTAAGTATCACAGTATGACCAAACACATTGATATAAAGTATAACGTTGTTATAGATATTATTGCACAAAAGGATGTTGATTTGCAATACATACACACACGCAATATGCTTGTTGATCCATTCACAAAGGATATCCCAAGGGATATATTTATGGATATGTTAAATCTATATGATTAAGCAAGATATAATGTATGAATATGCGAGTTTATGTGCATTCATGTATATATTTTCATTAGTATGTTTATTTAACTGTTTATTTTAATAATATCATGTTTGATATATATTATAATGCGTGTAATTTTTGAAGTATGTATGTCCTATAGACTGAGATTGGCCCTATCACACGGGCAATCACCTTTGGCACAAGAAGTGCGCAAAAATGAGACTGACTCATAGTAGTGAAGAACCCTTAAGATAACTTGAGTTAAGATAGTCGCCTTAACTAAAGTGTTAAGATGAGATCATAAACATGGATGAACCATGTTAAGCTTATATTATGATCGAAGTAGAATCCCACTATCTACTTAGTCTATAAGAGCCAGATATGAGTTGCTTGATTGATTTCATAGAAGGGTTGATCAATCGAAGAATTCATCTTAGGCAACGAGGCTTGTCTAATTATATATCTGTATGGTATTTATAAAATTGTGACATACAATTGGAGCTATATGAATAATACCATAACACGTGTGTCATACCACGTGTGCTTTCGACCAGAAGGAAGTGAAGAGTCGATCCCTGTCTCTTCATTGTGTGATGCCTTCAAAATTGTGCCCTTATTACTCTTGACTATGTCTTGATATTTTGATTAGGTGTATGCTACTTTGAACATACTACTAATGATCATGAATGATTCGGTCTAATGGGGTATGTTTGGGAAAGCAACCTAATCAACGTAAAAGGATATAAGTGTAAAGGGAAGACTAAAATTCTGTATCAAAGTGTGTGCTTGAAGGTACCGATCATGTAAGTCAATTTTGGACCATAACATGATAGTGAGACACATGAAGTTATGTCAGTGAACTCTTTTGATCACATAAACGATGTGATATAAATTTAAAGGGGTCAGAGTTACTGAATATGATACAATAAATTATTAGTCTGGGGTACTACAAGATACGTAAGGAATGAAGTTTCATTTGAGCAACTATGTACCCTAACAGGTTATTAGTAATGTATGCTCGTATGCTTGTCGGTCGCATGACCTATTTTGTCAAGTATGATGAATTATTCTAGAAATGTGTATATGAGAAGATTTGAGAAATATTGATGTATGGTGCATTGAAATGCATGTACCTAAAGGTAATGATTGTAACTCCATCATGTGCGAGTGGGAGAATGAAAGAGATAAAAAATTATTTTTATCCCATGTCACCCATGATGGGAAAGACATGAGCGTACAGGGAAGTTATCAAAGATAACTTCCCACTTAGATGGTGGAGGAGGTGGAGAAAGTGGGAGAGTGGTTTATTTACAGGCAATAAACCAACTCTCCAACTCTATAAATAGAGCCTCTCTTTCTCACAAAACAACAGCACAACAGCAACACAAACCATATATATCATAAGCGTATAATATTTCTCTCCAAATCAATATCACACCATAGATTATTCTGAGACATTTAGGTGGTGAAAACAAAAGGTTTAGTTCTAGTAATTAAACTTACGACCAGAGAAGCGATTCCTTCATTCCAATTCAATCAATTACAAGAAGGCTAAATTCAGGACTCTTCATTCCAATCCGCTGCGTATAAGGTTTGTCTGATAAACCTTCTTGTTTATATTCAAGTGTAACATTTTGGAATGGAGGAACCTTTTGGAGATTGGTTATGTAATATTGGAAAATGTTACTAGAACGGAGGATGATCAACTAACACTGTCAGGGTGTATATCTTTATTATGATATAGAATAATTGGAAAGAAAAGATGCGACTGATTCATCAAAACCACTAAACTGACGTCGACGGGATCATCGAGACCAACACTGAAAGAATAATTCGAGGATGAATATGTAGCACAAATTCCATCATATAGAGAGGATGAGCCTTCTTAGGTACACCTAACTAATGGGGGCCAACGGATCGGCAATAAATTTTCTTTTATTGCAACACTTTATTTAATACTAAGTGTAAACCTGCTGGGATCGGCGTAATTGCGACACATAGAATGACAGTGATTCACTTTAAACAATCGCGGACTTTATTCTATTCATTAACGATTAAGAAGGTGGTTTATAGTGTTGTCTACAACTAAACTGTGTCAAAAGTTTTGTTGGTAAAGAGAAAATAATCTTTTCAGACAAGATATTACGCTACCGTTGGTTGTAAATTGATCAGTTAAACGATGTTAAGGAAAACTGCAAAACTAGTAGACATATATGGTCATATAAATTTCTGTCCTCTTCTAAGATATTTTAAAGCTTTGCCAGATAACGTTGCCAAGATATTTTAAAGCTCTGCCAGAGTAGCGGATTTTGTAGTTGGAAATTAGAGTTAATGACATAATTTTAAAATTTGGGACAGTTGATCAACCGAGGATCGCTAGATTTACTGTTCGTAAGAAAAAAAAAGTTATCCTGCTCAACCAGCAGCTATAGAATAGTTGGTGCATGATAAAATGATCATCAGATTCAATCCATTGAGTGGAAGGGCAAAAACTGAAGTAGTTGTAGCATAAAGAATTGATGACCAAAAGTTTTGATAATCAATTAATATGATGTGGACGCTGTATGCTGGTCCCTGTAAAATGAGTGGTGGACCTTAAAACTTTTTTTAAGCCACTTATTCTTCTGTTCTAATTCCATAACAAAGAGAATGTATTAAATGTTGATCATATCCAATGTCATAAAGAAAAAATAACCATGATTACTACTATTCACATTTTTTTTTTGGTTCAAATACTTCTTACATAGAATTTATAGTTGTAAGCAAAGGCGATTTATATTGAATATCTTAATAACAAATTAAAACTTTGGTAATTATATAATATTCAAGATTTTTTTTTGATCGGAATATAATTTCAAGTTCTGATATATACTATATTATATCCTTGATTAGACTATTTTTACTCAACCCCTATCTATAGATAAGATTTTAAACTTTATATTAGTTATATCTGGTTGGTGTCGCCTAAGATGTGATAAAAAGATGTATAAAATAAGTGCAAATAAACACCCTACGCTAACACGGTACTGCAAGTATTACAGGACGTATGCAAGTTTTAATGATAAGAAGATTCGTTCCTCAGAGACTGACGAAAGTTAGAGAGAACTTATGCAAATTATCAAGTGCAGATATTAAAAGATAAAAAAGATAATACGCAAATAGAAATAAAAGATAGACAAATTTTTATTTGGTTTTTGAATAATAAAACTAAACTAATAAACTAAAGACAGAAAATAAAGAAAAGAGAATAGTATGAACGTTAGCTTGAGTAAATAGCATGTAATCCCCACTAGTTTTGCCGTTCTAAACATGTAAGGGTGAATTATGTAGTATTTCAATAATCGGTTCCAATTCGCTATCAGTAGTTTAAAATAGGATTTACCTGTGTCAATAAGGCTTCCTAAGCAAACTTTTCCTGTAATTGGTAAATAGTCACTAGAACTAAACCATAGTGATTATCTAGTTAGGCTGGGTTGTCAGATCAAACCTTATACTAGACGTTATGTGCTAAACATGTAATTAAACACCGTTGTCAATGGTGACCTAATGACTAGATGGTAATTCTATATGGGTGCACTTCCACAAGAACACAGAATATAAATCCAAACACATAAACAGAGAATAAAAACTATAATTCAATTTAAAACATTAAGTTCCCAAATTAGATAGATGTCAATCAAAACTAGGGTTCATACATATATGCTAAAAACTCAAGCTAAAAAAGAGTTAATTCATACTAAGAAAAGAAAAGAAAAGAATTACAGAATTGAAGGTTGAAGAAGACATGATTGATGCACAGCTCCTTCCAGACTTCTCTTCTTGTGTTGTAGCTTCCTCTTGGCCTTAGGGTTTGGCCAAAAATGATTTTCTAATGTTAAGAGGCTGTATTTATAGTGTATCGGTTGACCTAATTCGTTTTCTTGAAGGATAAGTTAGTGGTGGACTCCAAGCCCAACTCTAATTCGTATGGACATAAAGATAATTACTGCTGAACTGTTTTGAGCATATCTTCTTCGTTATTGGTCGGTTTTTGCTCCATAATATACCAAAAGAATCCTCATAGAATTATCTACGTCCCTATGAATGGAATTTACTAAAATCGGCTTATTTCTTGGAGTTATTACCACTTTTTTAGGTGTGTGCCGCAGAAATTCAGATTTAGGCAGTTTTTCCTTTTCCTAATTGAACTCTGTTTCCTTCTATCTCAAATTACCATGCATATCTCTTTCCAAATATTGTAGTCTTTGACTTGGACTCTAATTAATCTCCATAATTATCTTTAAAGCTTCACACTAAATAAACCATCAAACCTAATATGCTCTAAAAATATTATGTTACTAAATCAAGACTCAAAATAGGAAAGTGCACTAAATTAAGCTAAGATCGACCTATAAACTAATAAATACGCCTAAAATGATGTCTCGGAAGTATATTATATTATCATAAATGAGGAAACATCAAGACCCCCAACTCAAAGTTGTATCGTCCCGATATAATAAAAGTAAAGAACAGTAGGGAAGTCAAGAAGAAGAAGTAGGAGGAGAATAAGAACAAAACATAATGAATGATCCTAGAGCAAAAAAATCTAAAAAAATCTCATGCAGTAATGCTCAAGAAGTAATGCACAAGTATGCTTAATGCACAGGTAATCAACAATCCATAAATTCAAGTCCAGATTAATTTCGCAATGCCAGAAGGAGAGGATGATAACTTAGTTCGGGTTAATGGCTATAGGTTGTTCATAGGTCCTATTATAGCATCCAATGGTCCACTCACCTATTACCTAATAGCTCAATTGTTTCTCCATCTAGTAGTTAAAAATCCTAAGGTCTTGGGTTATAACTTGGCTTAGGGACGGTATGATATATTTGGATAATGAAAAGTGAGCTTTTGGGTCTCTCCTCACTAGCCATCAACAAATCGCCCTAGAGCTTGAGTTTTCACTCGAAAATGTTCTCACTCAACCCAGTTTATTGATGCTTTTGCATCCCCAATTACTCCCAATTTAAAACCTTTGATGATATAAAATCCACTTTGCCGGTCCGAATATATATTCTTTTCATATCAATTTTTTCTTTTGTATAGCTATGATTCTCTTTTTGATGTTCGAGATATCACGCTATTTTTCATATATATATTCTTTCTTTTTATGCCCTTGTTGGCAAATTTAGCTCGTCGCTTCTTTTCCATTCACTATTACCCCGGTAAAGGGTTACAATAATAACTTTTTCATCATCAATAAAATCACAAATATAATTCCCCAAAACCCAATGTTCCCTAATGATGAAACCCACCACCCCAAACTCAAGCTCTAAAACAACTTGCTTCAGGTTTTGCGATTCGAGTGCGGGTCATATAAATAAGTCCTACAAACTAAGGGTATGGATTATAATGTGTTTCAATAAAGGCTTTAGAAAGGCTCAGAGGGGCTAAGACGGATAAATAATAATCAAACAACAGGGTGAGAAGGTATAAAAGGCTTCAAGTGTTTTAACATGAAAGAACTGCCTTATTCATTTTTCTAACTACCGGATTTTGTTACTTTTTCACTAATAGTTCATAGATAAGTGAGGTTTCAACTAATTTCAAACCTCACGTTCTACACACCAAATAACTCTCCCTATGTTTCAACATAACTTCTTAGCATTGCTTATTAACTTTTCTATCTTTTATTTCCTGTTTTTATACATTCATCTAAACAATTTGTAGCATCTTTCAAAAACATACTACTTACTATCATTAACTTAATTAAATCATGCTCAATAGGTATATTCAAAGATATTCTATGCCTAATTTAACCCAAAAAATTTTAAATTTTATGAAACAAAACAAAAAGGAAGATGAAGACAACGAATCCCCACCCCCAACTCAAAAATGAGCCGTGTCCCCACGACTCGAAAAAGACTCAAGAAAGAATAAAATTTAAAATTAGCATACATATTGCACATAAAGAAATGGTAGGGAAGAAAGAAAACATACTCTTCGAGGCTATTACCTCGCCTTAATGACATCCAAGATAGGATTTTGCTGGATTTTTCTTTGATTGCTCGAGGAGTGTTATGAGGCACTCCTTCCTTCTTTTGAAAGTTGCGTAATTACTCTCAAAACATTAATGATCCAAGCATTGTCAATATTGTTACTCATCTTAAATTCATGTGTTTCTTCTTCACCCAACTTCTTATTCGATTTTCCGATCAAGACACGTGATCATAGTAGGATATTGCATTAAATAACGGCATGGGAGAGATCGCAAATCGTATCATCTCCTCATAGATCAACTGCGCCACATCCTCTTCTTCTCCACACACAATACAATTCACAAAAAGAACGTCGAACGTCTTACCATTAAGGTAGACCAACCCAATATTTCCAAATCTCCACGAATCTTCTTGTATTCTCCTTCAACTTCTTCTTCAAATAATTTATTATAAGAAAAAGGGTAGTTCCTTTAATTGTTTCCTCGGAGAAGTTATCAGGGACCTTGAAGCTTTCTCTTTTTCTTTGGGTGTAGAGTCTTCGAATTGGAGAGGTTGTGTTGTCTTCTTCACTAAAGTTGGAATCTTTTTGCTCATTGAATCAACACAGCATGCTAACCTCTCTTCTCTTGACTTGTTTTACCCTTTGAATTGGAACTAGGACTTTTCTCACTTGATTTCTTCTCAATTAATCCAATACCTTGCTTTTCTTCATCTCCCTCACAGTAGATAATGTTCATGTTCTCTTAATCATCTCAATTGACCCCCAACTCAAAGCTTTAACCACTCTTGAAATTTGATCTTTTGATTATTGGTTGTACAAGATTAATTTGGGTTAGGAAAGGTGTTTTGATGATGATTCTCTATATGGGTAAGATGGATTCTTCATGGATTGGTATGGATTTAAGAAATTGTAGGATGAATTTAAGCTTTTGATTCTTGGATTCATGGTGTTTTGGTATGATATAGGTGGTTAAATCTTCTTTGTAATGATGTGGAGAATGAATTGGATGTGTTTTTATGGTGATTGGGTAGTGTTTTGATGATTAGGGAAGCTTTGTATGAGCTTTAATGGAGTTGGGAGAGTTTTGGAGAAGAGACAGAGGCTTGAGGTTTAAGAAATTTGGATTAATGAGCTTTATACCTCTTTTATAAGCTAAATCCGTAACTTTCACTCTCCAGCGGCGCGGCGCGGTGCATAGGCGCGGTACATGGGTACACCGCATGGGTGTACCGCAGCTTCTGTAGCTCGACAAATTTTTGCTTCGGCAAAATACCCGTGGTAGCACCCCGTGGCACGGGTTTTAGCTCTGCGGTATAGGGCACGGTATAGGGTCCGGTACACCGGACCCATCAGCTTAATTTTTTTTCTTCTCGGCCTAAAACACGTGGCAGCTACCCGTGGTACGGGTTTTCTTCACCTGCGGTATACCGCGGCTGAGGTCCGGTATACCACACCCCTGCTTCAGTTTGTCCGAAAAATTTTTGTTCGCCTTCCCTAACTCGATTTCTCCAATACCTAATCATCAAAAACACTAATACCTTTCTCAAATATGCAATATCAACTAAATTTAACTAAGCTAAACATAAATTAAAAACGTGGAAACGTAAAAACGTAAAAGAAATTACGGGTTGTCTCCCGTATAACACTTTTTTTTAACGTCTTTTAAAGTTAGACGTGTTACCTCGATTAAGGATGAAGAAATTTCCACCCTTTCCCTCTAATTCCCACGAACTTTTCAGCTCGATTCTTCATAATCTTGGATGGTGTCATCCAAGATTTCGTTGGAAGGGGTGTTTCTGGTGGTAACTCGATAGTATTACACTTCTCTGATGATCCACTCATATCCTCAGTTTCGAATCTTCGTTTGTTAGAAAGAATGTCCTTCATGAATTTTATATATGTCGGCATTCTCTTGAGAGCTTCTACAAACGGTATTTTAATCTCTAACTTGCTCACCATGTCAACGAACTTCTTGAATTCCAGGTCATTGTCCTTTCTGACACGTGAAGGGTATGGTGGTGGAGGGCGTGTGTTGGTTACCACTGGGCTCTCTTTCTTTTCTGGTGTCTTCTCTGGGACACTTTTTTGTTCAACTACCTTTTCGACCTTATCTTTTGTTGTTTCTCCTCCCCCCTTTTCTGGAATAGGGACTGTTTCTGGGCATGGTCTTGGTGGAGGTAGTTGTTTTCCACTTCTTAATTCAACTATATGACAAACATTGTTTTCTGGAGTACTAGTATCACTTCGGAGTTGCCCTTCTGCAAAGATTTGAAGTTTATTCACCATTTGTGACACTGTATGCTCAATCTTCTTAAGCGCATTGGCTGAGTTTTGGATTCTTTGCTCGCTAATCTCCATCTTTTCAATTAAGTTCATTATCTTAGCCATGCTTGAATTCGAACTCGAAGGTTGTTCTTGTACGGTTTGCTGCATTGAATAAGGAGGTGGTTTTTGATAAGCTTCATTATAAATCGGCGCTTCTTGATAGATAGGTTGTGGAGGATAGTAGGATTGTGGTCGTGGTTGATAATAATCATCATAATAATGGTTATTATGATAATAAGTCTGTTGATCTCCGACCCAATTGTAATTCTGTGGGGGCTGATAATCAGCGTAATTTCCTTGGAATTGATAATAACCATCATAATAATGGTTTCTTTGATAAGGTATGAAGGAAATTGAAGCTGGATTATTCATGCAGTATTCCCGCGAGTGATCTCTTGCTCCACAAATAGGACATGAAGGTGGTGTATGTACTAGATTTCCCCGAGCTAATAGTTTGCGTAATTCAGCCATTTGCTGGTTTATCTCATCCATTTTTTGCAGGATCTAGTAATACGAAATGGAACTAACTAAAATTCTGGTTTATCGCCTAGAAAAAATTCTGTAAAACAAAAACTAAAAGAAAAGCGTAAAATAGAACTAACTAAAATAAAAGCACTAGATAATTGCACAAGTACTAACAATGTAGTCCCCGGCAGCGGCGCCAAAAACTTGGTGTCGCCTAGTGTGTGATAAAAAGATGTTTAAAATAATTGCGAATAAACACCATACGCTAACACGGTACTGCAAGTATTACAGGACGCATGCAAGTTTTAATGATAAGAAGATTCGTTCCTCAGAGACTGACGAAAGTTAGAGAGAACTTATGCAAATTATCAAGTGCAGATATTAAAAGATAGAAAAGATAATACGCAAATAGAAAGAAAAGATAGACAAATATTTATTTGGTTTTTAAATAATAAAAATAAACTAATAAACTAAAGACTGAAAATAAAGAAAAGAGAGTAGTATGAACGTTAGCTTGAGTAAATAGCATGTAATCCCCACTAGTTTTGCCGTTCTAAACATGTAAGGGTGAATTATGTAGTATTTCAATAATCGGTTCCAATTCGCTATCGGTAGTTTAAAATAGGATTTACCTGTGTCAATAAGGCTTCCTAAGCAAACTTTTCCAGTAATTGGTAAATAGTCACTAGAACTAAACCATAGTGATTATCTAGTTAGGCTGGGTTATCAGATCAAACCTTATACTAGACGTTATGTGCTAAACATGTAATTAAACACTGTTGTCAATGGTGACCTAATTACTAGATGGTAATTCTATATGGGTGCACTTCCACAAGAACACAGAATATAAATCTAAACACATAAACAGAGAATGAAAACTATAATTCAATTTAAAACATTAAGTGCCCAAATTAGATAGATGTCAATCAAAACTAGGGTTCATACATATATGCTAAAAGCTCAAGCTAAAAAAGAATTAATTCATACTAAGAAAAGAAAAAAAAAAGAATTACAGGATTTAAGGTTGAAGAAGACATGATTGATGCACAGCTCCTTCCAGACTTCTCTTCTTGTGTTGCAGCTTCCTCTTGGCCTTAGGGTCCGGCCAAGGAGGACTTTCTAATGTTAAGTGGCTGTATTTATAGTGTATAGGTTGACCTAATTCGTTTTATTGAAGGAGAAGTAACTGGTGGACTCCAAGCCCAACTCTAATTCGTATGGATATAAAGATAATTACTGCTGAACTGTTTTGAGCATATCTTCTTCGTTATTGGTCGGTTTTTGCTCCATAATATACCAAAAGAATCCTCACAGAATTATCAACGTCTCTATGAAAGGAATTTACTAAAATCGGCTTCTTTCTTGGAGTTATCACCACTTCTTTAGGCATGTGCTGCAGAAATTCAGATTTAGGCAGCTTTTCCTTTTCCTAATTGAACTCTGTTTCCTTCTATCTCCAATTACCATGCATATCTCTTTCCATATATTGTATTCTTTGACTTGGACTCTAATTAATCTCCATAATTATCTTTAAAGCTTCACACTAAATAAACAATTAAACCCAATATGCTCTAAAAATATTATGTTACTAAATCAAGACTCAAAATAGGAAAGTGCACTAAATTAAGCTAAGATCGACCTATAAACTAATAAATACGCCTAAAATGATGTCTCGGAAGTATATTATATTATCACAAATGAGGAGAGATCACTGGTTTAAGGAAAGTAACTATTACAAAAAATGGAATTACGAATTACAAATAATAAATCACGGAATTAGAAAAAAACAACACAATTACACGGTAATCAGGCGTTAAGAAGATATCCCGGCGTACCGGTACCTCTAACAGATTAAGGTTCTATGACTACAGTGTGTATTTCAGAGAGAGGTAGAATTTTTGTTCTTTTCTGGTGTAATTCGTAGCTTAAGACAAGTGAGGAGCTACTGTATTTATAGGGGATGGGAGTAGGTGAGGAGTAAGTTTTCAGAAACGTCCCACAATTAGCGCCCTTAATTGCCTCCATTGATTGATTGACGGTTTTGTTTGACTCATATTTTCCACGTTTTAATTACCAGCAATGAACCTGGACACGTGTTGACCAAGTTCTGTAACCGTTGACTGGAGCGTAATTGGTGGACGCTTGTCTTCTGGCTGAAAGGGTTTGACTTGCCAGTGACCACTATTAGAGCTAGTCTTCTTCCACCTGATTCACTTTAGAAAAGTTATTTCATTTTTCATTTTTTGACTCCCCAAACTCCCCCACGAGCCCACAGCCCACGACCCACGCCGTCGCCGGGTGGTGGTGGTGGTGGTGCGCGCGTGTGGGGCTTTGTCATTTTCCTTTTGCCTTTCATAGCCTTTAGTTCTTTTGAAAGTAATACACAGGTAAGCTATTTTATATTGTTAGATTTTCTATCTCCGCTCCTATGTGGGACATTTACTTCACAAAAAATGTCTTTTCCACTTTTCAAAAAGAATATGAAAGGTTTTAGTTAATACTTTATATTAATCTAAGTCTTTCCAATTCTCCAAAGGAACATGAATGGATTTGTGTTTAAGATTATATAAAGCTAATAATATAAATCATTAACATGAAATCCAACAAACCCCACTCAGGGTCTTTTGAAGAGAAGGTGAACATGTTTCCATATCTACCATCATTTGGGTGAATTGTACTTAAGTGGCAATATCTTTCGATTCGAATTGACAAGTAGTGAAGTGAGGAAACCACCGAATTCCATTTAAGTGAACTTACTCTTGAACTTAACGGTTTTCGATCAAGACCCTCACAGCACATACTCTACCCTACTGAAAGTTATGGTTCCCTCGAACATCACCCTTCAGTTAGTTCATCAAGTCCTTCTCTAAGGACCACCCCTTGCGGGCCAAGAACTTTATGAACTCATTCATATGAAATTCTTAAGGAACTCTCCTTAACTTCTATCATGAATGTTGAGTCTTACTTTTGATCCTGAATTCATCAAGTCCTTCTCAAAAGGGACCACCACATAATGGCTATGAATTTATTATGAGTTGAACACCCATCCTTGTGTTCGTTCTAGAATGATTCGCTTTATAAGTGAATTCATCAAGTTCATCTCAATAGGAGCACCACGAGTGGCTATGAATTCATTAAGACGATTTATACATTCGTGTCATATCCCATGACTATTGAGTCTATTGTATTTGGTCCTACAGTGACCGTAATTAGAACTCGGGTAACCTTTGCTCCGCACCCCCACATTTGAGTTAGTGGGCCAGAAAATATTATCATAGCCTTTAGCTATGTCATTACGTAGGGATGTGCAAGGAACTAAGTTCGTTGATGATTCCGTCAATGTCACAAGGCCATTACAAGGATTTTAAAACAACATTCGTGCCCTAAGTCTTTTGATTCAGCAAAATACATAGTTTACAATCTGGGACTTATATTTTATAAAAAAATGTTCTGTTTCACTTTTAGTATTAGGATATATACTCTCATAAACCTGACATAGTCACCTATTAAGGTTAAATAGTGTGGGTTTTCTCCTTTACTAGCGAAATTTATAAAGTATTTAGGTCCGAATGTACTAATTCTGTTAGTTTAGAATTCTCAAGGTTTTCATATTAAAGGATCGTATTCCCATAAGTTTGGACTCTAGACATATCATATAATATATAAAGTCATCGACCTTATTAGTCCAAGGGATTTTTATCCTTTTAATGGAAGAGAAAAAAAAGATAGTCTAATCTACCATTCCACACATCTAAACATTCAAATAGATAAACAGAATTAAACATGTCCTTATTAGAGGTTAACACAAACCCTTATTCGAAAACGAAAAACCCCTTCCCCACATGCTCATCACTTAGGTACTAGTCATGGATTACAGTATTTAAGACAAACAAATCATTATGTAAATACCCTTTTCCCACAAACTCATCTTTTTTGGTAATAATTATTTTCCCCCCTCGAAAACTAGTTTGAGTCCTACTTTATTAAGAAGGGCCCCGGAAACCAAGTTCCTCCGGAGCGAGGGGCCAAAGAGAACATCGTTTAACTCAAAGATCTTACCAGAAGTGAGTTTGAGGGTAACCTATCCTTTTCCGAGGACTGTAGCAGTGGATGAGTCACCCAAGTACACGCATTCACCATTGGTTGATTCCTCAAATTTTTTGAACAAGGCTTTGTTTGCACAGAATTATCGTGAAGCCCTAGTGTCAAGTATCCACTCACTTTTGTTTTCCACCAAGTAAACCTCAACCATAACCGCGACGATTACTTCTTCGGTTTCAGTTAGGTTTGCAGCAGGTTTTGGATCAGGAATAACTCTAAGAGAACATTTGAAAGCCCCATGTCCTTCTTTACCAAAACAATAACAAGCACCCTTAGGTTTCTGAATCTTACTAGAGGTTTTAAACCTTCCGTTTTGTTTGTTGGAGTTGTTGCGGTTCTTATTCCACACGGATTTGGAATTGTTAGCGCCTTGCTGTTTTCAATTACCTTCGAACATGTCCTTGTTACCATGCCCAGAACTTTCGACAAGGTTAACCTTTAAGGAATGAGGAGGGAAAGTAAGAGACTTATCCTTGAGTCGATTGGCTTCTTCGACTTGCATGTGGCTGATGAGCTCTTGGAGGGTCATTTCCTTCTTTTTGTGTTTGAGGTGGTTACGGTATTCACTCCATGATTGGGGAAATTTCTAAAGCAAGATGTTGGCTTGGAAAACTTCACATGTCTTCATTCATTCGGCGGTTACCTCCGCGCATAGGTTTTCATACACCTGAAGTTGTTCAGTCATAGGTTTCTGATCAATCAAGGTAAAGTGTTACCAATTACCGTTGATGTATTTCTTTTTACCGGAATCATCAGCCCCATACTTATTCTCAAGAGTTTCCGGTATGACCTTTGCCGATTTTTCTTTAGAAAAAAGATCAAAAATGGGATTTGATACATTGTTCAACATCCAACCCCGAGCCATGGTATTAGATCTTTTGAACTTGGCTTCGAGGGCGAGATGTCTAGCCTGTTCTTGTTCAGTAGGAGCTCCATTATCCACCATAAGTGGAGGAGCCTTGACTATAGCAATGTCGAGATCATACTGTTCAAGACAGATCATAATTTTTTGTGCCCAACGCTTGTAGTTGGAACCATAAGGGGCTCCAACTTATTCACGTCGAGAAGTGGCTTTGCGTTCAATGATGAAGCAGAAGCCGAGATAGGAAAAGCCATTTTAAAAAACGGTGATAAAAAAATATCTTTTTAAATTGAGAGTAAAAATGGAAGTCACCGTTTTTAAAACAAAAGAAATGGTATTCCAGGAAAACAATAATCCGATTTAAGGAAACTAACTATTACAAAAAATGGAATTACGAATTACAAATAATAAATAACTTACACGGTATTAGAAAAGAACAACACAATTAAACGGTTATCAGGCGTTAAAAAGATATTCCGGCGTACCGGTATCTCTAACAGAGAAATGTTCTATGACTATAGTGTGTGTTTCAGAGAGAGGTAGAATTTTTGTTCTTTTCTTGTGTAATTCGTAGCTTAAGACAAGTGAGGAGCTACTATATTTATAGGGTATGGGAGTAGGTGAAGAGTAAGCTTTCAGAAACGTCCCACGATTAGCGCCCTTAATTTCCTCCATGATTGATTGACGGTTTTGTTTGAATCATATTCTCCACGTTTTAGTTACCAGCAATGAACCTGTACATGTGTTGACCAAGTTCTGTAACCGTTTACTGGAGCGTAATTGGTGGACGCTTATCTTCTGGTGCGAAATTGGTGGACGTTTGTCTTCTGCTGGAAGGGTTTGACTTGCCACCGACCACTATAAGAGCTAGCCTTATTCCACCGGATTCACTTCAGAAAAGTTATTTCATTTTTCATTTTTTGACTCCCCCAACTCCCCAACTTCCCAACTCGCCCACGTCGTCGCCGTCGCTGGGGCGGGCGGGTGGTGGTGGTGGTGGTGGTGCACGCGTGTGGGGCTTTGCCATTTCCCTTTTGGCTTTCATAGCCTTTAATTCTCTTAAAAGTAATATATAGGTAAGATATTTAATGTTGTTAGATTTTCTATCTCCGCTCCTATGTGGGACATTTACTTCACAAAAAATGTCTTTTCCACTTTTCCAAAAGAATATGAAAGGTTTTAGTTAATACTTTATATTAATCTAAGCATTTCCAATTCTCCAAAGGAACATGAATGGATTTGTGTTTAATATTATATTAAGCTAATAATATAAATCATTAACATGAAATCCAACATTTACGGAATTCTTATGTCTTTCATCGTAGATCTTTTTTTCGAATCTTAGCTTTTTGCACCAAAATTCTATGTCATGTAAGCTCGTATTATGAAGATGTGAGGATCCTCATCATCTCATTCCACTGGTGTAATGAACCTCGGAGACTCATTGTATATCCAACTTAAAGTTGTCACCAAGAAACCACCAGACTCTTATGACCTCACGTTATTGGGAATTTTAGACCTCCCTTGTGCTCCAACCTTAGGCAAAATCACACCACGTCATGAATCATGGGAGCATGTCTTCTTGGGATTACCTCTTGCGTGTTTGCAAGGCGGATTGGATTCAATGGAGAATGATCTATATCTTATATAAGAGAAACACTAGAAAGAGACGGGTCAACCACCTTCGACTGGACAAAAATGCACAATCATGGCTGCGGAAACTGTCTAACACGTTTCTTTATTTGAGAAGAGAGTTGACAATTTACAACAAATCTTTTGAATACATGTGGAATGCGAATCGAGCATGGTTTGCTAGGGTGTTTCTGTAATGGAAAATGAGCTTGGGAATGTTAACTGTGGAAGTTCGACTAGGCTAGACTAGTGTAGGATTCAGCTGCATAACAGGTGCTTGTGAAAAGGAATGTGACAAATTCTTAGAAACAACATTTATGTTCGACAAAATACCTTGTATGGTTTTTAAAATTTAAATTATGAGACTTTCAAGTCAAATAATATGGTCCTTGAGCATAAGGTGACCAGCTGAGAAGTCACGAATCATGGCCGATACCTTGGTCGTAAATCTGGCAAGTCGGGCTTTAACCTAAAAGTGGATATGAAGGATATTAAGAGAGATTTTTGGACTATGTTGCTTAATAATTGGGAGTTGTTGTCCCCCAAGGTGTAATATACAATCAACTCTCGTAGTATGATAACTCACAAGTGTACGAGTCGTCACAAGTAATAAAAATGTAAGTAGGGTTCATTCTCCACATAGAATAAGAATTTACACACTTAATTTTATATAATCTAGAGATTCATCTGACAAAAAATAAAAATGAAAGAAAAGATATATTTATTTACTTTTTGATATAAGATTAACTAAGACAAAAATAAACTAATTATTAACCTAAAATAGAAATTGAAGACTAAAAAGAAAATACGATGATACGAGGATGATGAGATACTCGCCAATAGCATGACAAGTGACTAATCGTGAAATAAATATAAATTAGGAATTTCACTTGCTAACTGGGTTCTAAAGTCAGTCTAAGTTAATGTCGGATAAGTAGGGGGCTGCTAACTAATCTTTTGACACTCTTCTGAGCAAATCCTACATAATTTTCTAATTCCGAAAGTTCTAACCCTAATTGGTTATTTAGTTACTTTAGATCTTCCGATTCACAAACTCAACTAACCAATTATAGTTTTAGATTTTGAAGAATAACCCCCTCCCGGGCGTAATTTCAAACCCTAACACAACTCAATATGCGATCAAGATAAAGAATTTTTAATAGGAACGAGAATTATAATAATCAAGCAATCCACATGTAATCCCAAAGTTCATATAAAAGTAATCTCAAAGAGCTAGAATTCATACATATGAAAGATAAAGCTAAAAGATATTTAATTCATGGTTTGATAAAGAAAACCAATAATTAAAGAAATAATATTGAGTTAGGGTAAACCCCTCATGTGACCCTTTATTTGTAAGGTATTTGGTGTTCATGGCCCCTGATCTACGAAAAAACCCAACATAGCCGTTATATTTAACTTTTATTGACACCATTGGCCTTTTTCCATCTTCTATTAGATGACCGTTAAATTAACGTCATATTGGCGCTATCAACATATTGAGGTGGTCCAAATAACTCCATATTCTTAGATAAAATGATACGTTTATGTAAATAATTTTTCCCAACATATTGTATTATATTGATGAAAAACTACATATTCATCTTGCTTAGATGGCCCAAATTACTTTGTATTCTTTGATTTATACAATTTATCAATGGGGATATACAAACCCCAATTGACTGATAGAAAATTATGGGAAACAAGGAGGGTTTATTGAAATAGGGATGAAATTTAAGATTCTCTACTCCAACACAGCGATTTAGATACCCCAAAACAATAATAGATTAGTTATTTTGGATGATAGATTAGCGTGTAGGAGAAAATGTGAAGATGGGTAGGCAAGAAGATGAGTTTGATTTTTTTTTTGGTTATTTATTAAAATAACACCCTACTTATATTTTCTAACTTGGCAAAATTTCCAAGTGGCACTAACGGGGCACAAATGTGGCGTTGACTAATAGACAACTAACAGAAAATAGAAAAAAAAGTCCAACGGTGTCACACAAAGTTAAATATAAGGTCTATTTCAGGTCTTTTGGTAAATCATGGTCTATGTGGGTCAAATTCCTTAAAGATATGGGGCCACGGGAGGGGCTACCCTTTTAAAGAAAAATAATTATAAAAGATAGAGAAATTGTGTTGGTACCTTGCTCTCCTTACTTCTATCTTGCTCCCAAGCTAATAATAATGAAGTTGTAACGAAGTGCGTCTAAAAATATGAAAAATACTAATATATACTATAAAATTCAGAGGTTTAATGCATGGACAAATGAAATAGGTCAAAAGTGGCACACATACTTTTTTGTTAAATTTGGACTCCTCAAGTTAGTTTGCGAAAATATCCATAACTTACTCGTCTCAACTCAGAATTGATCTATTTTTATTTTAACGTGTACTAGACTCCAAGATATACCTCGATTCGAAATATCATGATCATATTCATTATTGTACTTTTTGGAAGTTAACAAATCCAATTTTTCAGATTTGGTGCTTTGACTTCTAATGATCTTCATGACTTCTTGGCTTGTCTTGATATTGTATCCATTCATATTGGGTGTTTTCTTAGCTTACTGAATAGTTAGTAAGATTTTTTATCAAAGCATCATCCATGTTCAAAGAATTACACAATTAAAATACAAAACTACCTCAAATTGCTCTTAAATTTGAATAATTTCATATAATATGTAAGAAATCAATGTACTAAAAAAAGGGATAAATACCATCTTTTTAATTATAAAACAACCCAAAAAGATATCTCAGAAGTATTAAATTATATCACAAAACACGATACATCGAGAGCCTTCATTAGGAATGCAACTATGTCACTTTAAACTAAATAAAGGTTAAATGATGGAGTTTCTTGATGATGTTGTGATGACGTGGAAGAAAATGTTGGTTTTACACTCATGGGAAATGTAGTCGGAAGAGTACTATCTATATTAATAAAAATGTTAAAGGTTGGGTAATTAAGTGTAATATGTGAAAATACCCAAGTGGATGGCTTATATTTAAATTCAAACACGATGAAGAACGAAAGCTTGTGAGTTCAAAGGGGTATCTTTATTTATATGCAAGACTTTTAATGCTAGCAAAAATCCCAGATTTTTTTTCTTTGGTGATTACAAATTTACTAAGTTTTATACTTAGATCCTTGTTAGGAAATTACCAGATCAAGCGAGAATAAAAATGAGAATATCAAAGATTACCTCAATCATTGGGAGGTTACTTAACACATACATGGTAAAAAAGGGGGGAAAGATATCTCTTTTTCCCGAGTTCTTATTTAATTTGACATTAATAAAGAAATTAAGCATATAGTGAAGTTCAAACTGCCAAGAGGTAAAACATATACGCTAAAGATTGAGTACGATAAAATGCCTTTGTGTTTTTCAAGGTGTAAGGGATTTATGTCACATAGTTTATATATATTTATCACAAAAGAGTAAACACGTGTGTGTAGGAAAGAGGAATGCAGGAAGGTTAAGCTGTAGTAAAGGATACTTAAGCCTCACAAGTGATGTAGAAATGGAAAACAAGGGGAAATCTTCTTGCAACCCAAGGGAATGTAAGCGCATGGAAAATGCAAGGTTTGTGATACTAAAAGTGAATTCCTTGACGATTAATGAGACATGATCAATTAAGGTTGGGATGTGAAAGAGATGCAAGTTGTGATGAATCAGAATATTGAAGGCTTGAGTGTAGAGAATCATGTACTTGCAAACATAAGGAATAATTATGAGTGTAGGATTGTGTTATGGGATGGTACTAAACATCAGCTACATTTGGAAGATAATGTGGTAGGAAAAGGCCAAAACTGGTAGAATAATCGTGCCTTACACTCTCTCTTTTAATCTGGTAGTATCGGAGATGCTAGAGATGTATATAATACTTGGGAGGTAGGACATATTACTTTTGGAGATGAACTTGTATATTAGTAAAATAACGAGAAAGCGTGAAACAAGTATTTGGATAAAGAGTGTCTACGAATAGTTATGGCACCATTGATGAGGAAATTATGGATAACTAATGTCTTATGACTTAGGGAGGTGGGACAATGGGGAGAAACCCATTAGTCCTACCATGATCATCACAACATATAGCACAAGGGTTTTTGTATTGCCCCATAAAAGGTGGGATAATGTTGACCTCGTCCAACATAAAATATTGATATGTTAGGAATTTTAGAGATAAAGAGTAACTAATCAAGTGTAGAGAGATTTATGAAAACGATGTTCGGTAGTTGGAGATTTGTGGATAACATTGATAAAACAATTCACATGAGGACATTGCTTGTGCGGAACTCTGATAAAGTGGAGATGTAGATTTTATTGATTACTTTACAAGTGATCCATTACATTATTAAATTTGAGGTTACTTCACCTAGGGTACGCCCCTAATTTATTCATAGGTTGAATAGGAAAATTAAAAAGATAAAGTTGTGGAGTGATTTGATTACCTAGATCACTACATTTGATTAGGTTTGGCTCCTTATGGGCGATTTCAAAAGCATCTTGGGGAATAAGAGAAAACTAGGAAATAAGTGACCATGAGTGAGATAAACACTTTGAAAATCATTGTAACATTATTGGTTTGGAGTATTTGCAAGATATTTACTAATTCTATATGTGTCATAATACTCATATGTTGAGTCAAATGATAAGGCTATCGATAACCTATGTTGTAGGCATCGAGGCACTATATTCATACCGATTTCTCGCCAATATCCTTTATCTTGAATCATTCTACATATGTAGTTACAATTTATATGCAAGCTATAAAAAGGACCACGCTTTTTAGATTTTTCCATAAATAGACTATTTATGAAGTGGTGACTAATGGGTGAAACCAGGATCATATTTTTTGAACTAAAGAATTTTTCCTTTGCAAAAGGTTGTGAAGTCTTAAATTCCAATTTAGGGCCTTTAATAAGAAAAAATATTTGTACATATTCAAACGAGTTTAACGAGTTAATGTTGTGCGTGAGAAGGATGTAGTTATATTAAAAAGATATATGAGTAATATCCCAATAATGGAAGATATCTTTGATCTTTAAAAGAAAGCAGCTCGTCTAGCTAAAGTAGAAAGTAGCATCTATAGGTAAAAGTACGATATGGATTAAATTTGATAAAACACCGGTGCACAAATATTTTTCATAATATTATGAGGAGTAAGTAAAAAGATCATTGCCTTGGTAAAGCTTACGAATGGGTCTGACTCGAGTAATAGTGATCACGTTCATGCGACGTTTGTTGATATTTACAAGGGATTGTTAGGTATTATGGAAGATGTAGAGTTAGTGGAAAAATAGGCTTTTGATTAGGGAAATGTGTTGACTCAAGAACAAGAAGTTGATTTATGTACCAAGGTGACAGATGATGAGATGAAATATGTGATCTTTCAGATAGCGAGTGACAAGGCTCCGGGCTAGATTGATATTCTATGTTGTGTTACTAGAGATAATGGAGTATGGTGGGTAATGAAGTTACTGCAACAATTTGGGAATTCTTCAATTTGGGGTATCTTTTATATCCATAAAAATCACGCTACTATTTCCCTCATACCTAAGAAGGACAAGTTGTTAAAGGTAGGTGATTTTGTTCTAATATCTTGTTATAATTTTTTATACAAAGGTATTATGATACTAATCGCGGATCAGATGAAGCCAATGTTAGATGGATTATTTGACAAATCTCATAGTGTTTTTAGTTCTAAAAGAATTTTGGCCAATAATGTACATTTGATGTAATAATTCCTTAAGGGGTACAACAATAAAAATAATTCTCATACATGCATAATCAAGATTGACTTCTCAAAAGCTTATGGGGTAGTGAGGAAGCCATGGATTAACCAACTGTTGGGTAGCGTCGATGGGAAGAGAAGGGTAAAACAAGTTGTTTGCATACCCATCGTAGTGGAGGCACACACCAAGGGGGAGTCCTATATGCCTAGAAATTGGATATAGAGGTGTCGGAGAACTCCTTATTTTTTTCCTTGGGATTAGAAGATCCACCATCTATCCCTGAATGTTGGGGGTGCAACTACAAACGATGGAGGAGGAATTTAATGAATGACCAGTAATTTTCCTTCCATATGATATGAGGATGTTTTGAAAGAAAAACAGTGCAAGAAGAAGGAAAATTACATGATACTTAAAGATAGAAAGTGATGTTTTGTCTTTTCGAGGTAATAAATGAGAAACACTTTGTATTCAGCATAATGTCATATGAGCTCCTAGAAAACGTCATTTAATAATGATGAAGGAATGGACATTAAAATATGTTCACGTGCTATGATAAGGATAAATCAAATTAGTTGTATCACAATCCCTCAACGATCACCAATATCATTTGTTTCAGGTTACGAAAGGGCTTTTCAACATCATTGACTAACGAGTTCTGCAGAACCCCATGTATAACTTATTAGAAAATACTTATACGAGCGAAAGTAAGCTTATATGTATTATTCAAAAGACCAAATTTTGTATTGGAATATCATTAAATACTGAATTTACTAAATTATGCATCGGCATTGTAAAGATAGTGCAACATGTCATTCGATTTTTCAAAAGATTGATTACTTCATCGACCCGTTATAGGATACTCAAATCCCAATTCCTACGCTGGAACACTATCAAATGCTCAAAAGGCCAATTAGTTTATCGACACATTAAATGATACTTAGAGTTGGTTCTCTTGTTAGAACTCAATAAAAATGTAAATGATTTTTTAGATCATGCGAGAAAGGGAAACATCAATCGTGAAAATTGAGGGGGTCTTCATCATCCATAATAAACACCGAGTATAACCGGCAAAGATAAGGCTTTGCCAAACCTAACTATCCTAGTCTAGGGTAAATAATGGTTGACATGATTCAGCCAATGGAAGGAATATATACATACACACTAACCGAATATACCATCACCATAAACCTCGAAGAGGGGGAAATGACAAAGGCATGTAGAGGCGCCATGGGCCTAATTTGCCTATAAATATCCCACGCACACCTCCTTAAAGGGGACCTAATTTTTACTACCCTCAAATTATAGCTCATAAAAATAGTCAAAACCTCTATAAATCTTTCGGGTCATAAGAATACCCTCATTCATAATTTATTACTTCAAAATCAGAGTGTTATCGGAAGATAAATCGATGTGATCCTGACTTAGTGTTTGTTTACATGTATATTCAGCTATGTGTAGTTCAAGATCATTAAAAATTCAAGAAGAAACCTTACCCAATAATTCCTATGTCATAAATCATTTGATAATTCTACCGATAATTACTTAGGTGACTCTACTCATATTCTTACGTAATTAAATTCTATTGGTGAAGTTTTTATGCTCCGTCATATAGGGAGATATCTTTGTATTAATTCAACTATTTTTCTATTAATTTATTTAATTTTAAATTGTCATCGTATCTAATTTATCAAAATTCTCATTGAAATACTATTTTCTCATGATATTTTTATCAAATAAGACCCATTCTAAGTCTTCCCTAACTACTATTATAAAGTCTTTTGAAATAGTTTTGAGGGGGTTATCATTAATAACATTGGTCTAGTGATCAATGCGCTCGTCTATTATGTTTATTTCATTTTCACTTGACTATTTAGTTTCCTCTAAATTCTCCTTACTTAAATATCTAAGTACTCTGATAGAACCTCTTGTCTTGTAGTGATATAGGAATATGACTACAATATTTGCATACTTGATTCAAACTTAGTTTCCATGTTATTCAATTTTTCAAGTATGGAAACATTAGCTTCAATCCTATCTTAATTGCCTAGGAGGGTTAGAATTTACATGCCTAAGTTCATAATTATATCCAGGATTAGATGGCCAATCCTAATATGTTGATAATGTTCTTCATATTGGAATTTCCCCTCTTGTTGATTATTATTGCTCCTTGGTGATGGATTTATATATGGTATCAATTCAAGTTGATATATGTTGTAATTGAAATGATGTTGGTCAAATTATTTTGCATTTCACTTTGTTTTATTTTTTGGTGTTTTATTATGTTCATGTACATGCACGATAAAAGAGAAACACGACAAACAATAGAAACAATTAGGTCTTCGCTAGTATCGAGACATATATTGTAGTTCCTTATTTTTTTATTAGTATTTTTCCGATATCCATTTTACAATAAACTAAAATAACCTAAAACCTAAAATTTAAGATCTCCTACCCGTTCATAAACTAAAATAACCTAACTGATATTTTTAACAAATTTTATTCGTAGGCAATTAACTAATTAAGATGCTAAAATAAAAAATTAAAATGAAAACTACTAAATATGCATAACGAGAAAAATAAGATAGTAAAAGTAAAAAAAAAGTACTAAGACTGACACTAGTATTTAGCAACGATGCCAAATTGACTCTAAGATCATTGATTTCTTACAAAATCACTATTAATAGAGATTTATTACAAGACTCTTATCAATTAAATTTATATTCCACTTTACCAATTTTGTGGTTCTAAGGATCGATTCACTAAAAACCGTGGTACCCTAGCTAAATTGTTTGTTAGTTTTACTATATTAATTTGGGGGTTTTGATAAATCTTTTATATCAGTATGAAGGTAATCATTATTGGTGATTGCAAAAGAGAAATCACAGAATATGTAATTCTTAAGTATACTTAACCTTGAAATAAAACCTCATATTCGTAAATTAGAGATATCATTGCCTACTATTGGTAGGGAATACACTTGGGCACTCCTACAATGGTCGTCTATCATTCACCCGTTCAAGATCATCTCGTCAATTTTTTTCTTATATGCTTGCATGATATTTATAGTATTGTAGAAGTCTGGTCCTTCAGTAAATATCTAGGGTATCACATTTTGATACATAAACTTATCACACCATGTGAGATGAACCTGTATTTTCCTAAACACTAACTCTACTTTGGTGATTCTATTTCAAACTTTGTTTACCTAAAGCATTGAAGGAAGATGTTAGAGAAAATATGGATGGAATTACATAATATAAAAAATTTAAGAGAAATCTAAAGCATGATTAATTATTGCAAATAAATTACAGTAATCACAGATCGCACACTAAGAGATAAATCTTAGTTTAAACTCTCATCGAATTGTCTAACATAAAATTAGTTAAGTCTAGTTCTATTTATAAGAAATAGAATATAATTTCATTATGTTTAAGATTATTTAAACTAATTGATATTTATTCAATAATATACATCTAATTAACTAATATTGCAATTATCTTTTAAGTTTCCTTCTTTAATTGGGCCTTTCTCTTCTTTAATCTCTTTTAATTCTTGACAACTTTTATTTTTTGGAGTCTCTCGCTTCCCAATAGAGGAATTTAAAACTAACACTTAATAGAGACAAAATTGGGCTACTTATGGTTAGTTAACTTGATCCAAGTTGTGTCTTCTAATTTCTTGTCAAGATCCAACTCCTATTTTTGTATGTAGCTGCTAAAATAGTACTTTCCTACAATAGTTGCAGTATCTCCTTATTAAACAAAATTCCTAATTAGGGATGGAATAGTCTTTTACCTATTAATCATGCAATAACATCAAATACGAGGTAAAATATACCTAATATCTCCTAAATACTTGACAATTATAACATATTATTAGGATGTATTAATTATTACCCATCCCATCTATTAATGGATATATAACCATCCAAATGATTATTTGTTCGTATAGTTTTATAAATATTTTACTCATTTAACTTTTTTATTAGTCATGAGTGTGATATTGTTCTCTGTATAAGGCGACATAACCAAAAACATAAGTTACTTCCATATATTGATCCTCAAATGCCAATTTATATTTTAATTGGACAAACTATACAATTGGAAATTTACTCAATTAATGACCCTAAACATTGTTTTATATGTAGTTGATTTATGATATACATACCTATGAGCTATTTTTACGCAAAATTTCTCGGTGAAAGGCATATTGCATAGATTTCAAAAAGCTAACTTTTGAAAGTTCATGGATGTCATATACACATACATGTACAATGTGATTCATGTTGATCTCATTTAAGTTCAATTGTTTTTTCTGTGATGACAATACATAAATTGAATATCTATGTGGTATACATTATTCATAAGAATATTTAGAAGTATACAAATGCATAAGTATACGTACTTGAGGCATAACTTGCAAAAGATGGAAGAATATCACCCAGATAGCCATGGGAATGCATTGAAAGAAGCCAAGAAGGATGAAGCTAGATAAATAAGAGAATAATCCATTTTATACATATAACAAACACTATTTATGGAATATAGAGTTACGGTAGAAAATAAAATTTCACACTGTTTAGCGGCTAGCGTACTATGATTACAGTAGCTTCTCATTGTTGGTTATCTAATGGTATTGAAATTAGCAAACAAGGATGAACATAAAGGGAAACCCACCAAAAAGAATAAAATTGTTTAATTCATTACTAATGTAATAGTTAGAGGACCCCTTGTCATCTTAAACACACACCCACCAAAAAGAAGAATACCAGTATTATCTTGTTTTGGTCAATTATCTAAACTATATTAGGCCACATGTATTACAACCATTGGGGAGCTATTTGCCTTTTAAATTAACTTCATATTTTTTCACAATCAACTTTCCAACATACGATATCTCAATTTAAACTTCAATATCATAAGAGAGAGTTTAAAAGAACCATCTAGCTCAATTTAATAATATTATAACTAGATTATTCTTCATTGTAATATTTTCTTAAAAATGAATTAGAGTTTAAAGTTATAGAGTCGCCATTATTTATAGAGATGACTAGCACATCTATTTGAAAGTGAGAGAGGTGTTTATACTTCCTAGTTAAAGAGATATATAGGTTGTACTCATGGTGATACATAGAGTTTGTAAAGCTATTATTACAAAATAGTAATAAAGAGGTTGTTATCTTACCTATCGGTGCAAGGTGAGAGGGAATAATTCCATTTATGGAAAGTCGAGAAATCCTAACGTTATAATAACATTATATATATGAGTAAGCATTTATGCTAACCACTATATATACGGGGTAAATTTATGCAACCCTAAACTCTTTACACTATTTTTTATCTATGTTTGAGATATTGTTTGGCCTAAACTATAAGTGCATTGTAAAACACATATATATTGTCCTGCAACATATTGGATTAGGCTTTAAAATTTTATTGAAAACAATTTTATTTAATTTTTTGTTCAGCAGTTGAGTCCATATATCATATTCACCACCTCTAGGATACTCAACTGGACCTTCAATTCCAACAGCGTCAGTCACTAAGAATGTATTACACTAGATGTTGATGGTGTGGGACAGAGAATATAAATGGTTCTTCCACTACAAAGGTTGGTGCGGGGCTACAAGGGATCATATTGGAGTAAAAGCTAACACACGTGCTGAAATGGTTTACCACTGCATGTTGAAAAGCATACTAATGTATTCAATTACTCGGCGACACCACCAATCCAAGAAAAAGAATTAACATACTAAGTGAAATTATACATATTAAAGATGTCTAATTCGTAAATTTATACTATTCTCTACACTTTTGATATATTTAAATGTGTAAAAGTGTGAATATACTACATGCACGATGAAGTGTTTAACTTTAAGAATAAGATCATACCGTGTATGATTGATAATGGTTAGACCTTGAAGATATTATTTGATACAGATAAAAGATTTGAGATCCTTGAGGTCCTGGAAGTACATGTCTCAAAAAACAATATATTGTAAAAACATCAACTAAATTGTAATTCTATGATTTTTTTACGTCTAGAGTGGTTAGCGTATATTATTTATCGAAAGTACAATTAATATGCATTCTCCAATATATAAATTCATATGTTATTTCACTATTTGTTAAGGTTAAATTATGAGTAAAGAGAAGGAAGACAAAAAACGAGAATTGGAGAGCTCATTATCAATGACACAATATCATATTATTGTGTTAAAATCTATTAATGTATGAGTGTATTGTATCACGGACCTCTATCAATGACTCATTGTCTTAACAAATTAAAACACTAAAAACAGTACAAATCACTAAACGATATAATGTCATAATGAATCAACGTTTAAAGTGTAAAATCACAAATATTTTGACATATACAAAAATATAGGTTATCCAACAAAATAGACACAAATGAATTACAAAATACAAAAAATTAAAGATATGTGTTGTATGTTGTACGATTATGTAAATCATATGAGTGGCATCAACCACACATCCCTTTTTAGGCCTCTAACTCTCATTTAAATGGGAACCTCTTTTTTTGGTTTGCCTAGTTGTTATTTTTTTAAGACAGATGGGTGTATCGTCAATTTGTCTTCAATGCAATGTTCAGTATGAAATGTAGTCACGCAAATGTAAGAATTCTACAAAAATACGAATACCTATACTTTATTGTGTGTTAATACTGACCCGCATGATCGAATGGTCTATTCGACATATCATATTCAAGAGAAACGGCAACATGTGCACAAGGCAAACATTTTACTTGAAATTTTTACAAGAACATGCTTGACTCTTTATGTCAAAGACCATGGATGGGTCGCATTCAGCTTAAAACAATTAACTATTGGTTTGATTTACATTACATGTTCTACATAAATCAAGATAATACTAGTAACTGATGGTTTTTTTAGAGAAAAGTATTTGTACAAATGATAGTCTCGACAAACCTAAGATACACCTTATCCATTAAAAGAGAAAAAATTTGTCCATTGACCATATGAACGGGGCTCTCGTATGGCCTTGATATGATTGTTGAACGAACGCTGGCATTGGATATCATCTCGTTGTATAACATGCAACAAAAGTGTAAATAAAAAATTTCTCCTTCATCAAGTTTTTTAGAAGCTCCACACCTCTTTGACCACTTATGGTTATAAACTAATCCACTCAAAAAAATTGACGGTCGATCGATATGCAACTTTTATAACAAACTCAACATGATATATTTAAGTGACTTGTAGTTTCTTAATTTATTCATCATGTTTTGTTTCAGATGTTGTTGGAAAAAGGTTTGATGAACATCAGGGAAGACTAAACCCATAGTGTTGCCAATACCACCGTGTCAATTGGGAAAGAATGTTACATTACACTAAACTATATGTGGATGGATGTGTCTAAATAATATGGTCTTTTACTTATTTTCTAAGACACCTCTAGTAGTTTTACCTTTCTAATTTAGTGAATTGCATAAATTATAGGTACAATCGAATTTCAAGCCCTTGATGCATAAAAATCTTAAATAATGAGAAATTACATGTGTTAGAGAAGAAAAGGAAAGTTGGATTATGAAATGGTGCAAAGAATACCCATTTGTATCAATCAAGTAGAACCTAGAAGAAGGGAGTTATAGCCCCCACTAATGTTTTAGTCGAAAATCTCTTATCCAAAACAAAAAGAAAATAAAAATTTAGAATTAGATTATTGTAGACAAATATAATTTTAGGATAAACATTAATATTTAAATTTTATTATTGTCTTTATTGAGAATTTTAGGATAAACTATTTTCATACTAGCTTTACATATATATGTGTGTGTATGTATGTGTATGTGTATATATTAGCTTTATCATTAGTTTAGGATCATATTTTAAATTAAATAATTAATACTGATCAACAGTGATACTTTATATCTTTAGGAATCTATTAGAGAAAGAGAAATTCTACACATAAATCATGATTATGTATACCTCTTCTATCGATCCTTTGTTTCTCTAGTTATATTAGCTAGGCATCCCACCTATTGGATGTTATTGATTTATTTCATGTTGTTTTATATCTGAATTTACATTATTACATGATCTCCATATAATTATGTGTGATTTATTTTCATTGATAAATCTTTAATGCATATACTATCATGAGATTTTCTATATATTTTTTCCACAGATTTAGGAATTCATGTTATATATTATTCAAAATTTATGTCTATGTAAACTTGGATCACTTACAATTATAAGGTAATAATCAATTACCTAGTCCTTATATGAGACTCAATGTGTAAATGATAAACCATATTGTCATATAGGGCATGCACTCGTAGAGTTGAATAATAATTATAATAATATATTCTGAGTAGTTGTGATTAGATTAGGTTTTAGTTATGCATAACCAATGGTATATTCATAAGATATACACCTATGATTCCAATTCAATTACTACAAATCTTAAGTAATTAAACAGAAAAATATGAAAAGCATGGGACACTCGTATCTTAGAGTGACCAAGTAGTAAAGTCTCTAGCAAATGCACTAAATAATTATATTGATAGTTTACCTAGATAAAATATTAGGTTAGTTCTTCTATTAGACAAACGTTTGTTTCAATAGTTTAACTTTCTTAGTTAGTAATTAGTTTACATTATTGTTTGTATTAGTTATATAAGATTAACCAAGAAAACTTACCTTATTGAATGAGTTAGGTAATTTACATAAATAATATCAAGTTCTTAGTAGTTCAACCCTTAGATCCACGATGTGGGAAAGATGAGTTATAAATATTAAAATTACACATATATATTTGAGCAAACGTTAATTTAAATAGTTTTGTGAGAAAATAATGACATTTACGGAAGCGTCAATGTTTTGCAAAGTTGTCAGATATTGACTCTTAGTTTGAAAAGTAAATTTTAAATTCGTACTTTTATTTTGTATTAGTATCACATATTTAATTTGTTGAAGAAATTATAAATAATTCGCACAGTAACAATAAATCACCGTAAAACTCTTTTAGATACGTTTATGCCAAATGGAAGATATGTGTCCCGCTCTGTAATAATTTTACCGCCCTGAAAACAACAACATTAAGTTAAAATCATAACTGTTAGACATGTTCCCTAGTTTTTGTGGTTAAAAAAGAGGGAATAAGTACTTTCATATAAATAAATTCAAAACAATATACCAACCTATTAAGTTTCATGTAATGGTAAAGAAGAGGTTACATTATAAGTATTTGAACACGCCTTATAAAAAGGCAACACGTTGGTTTGACAAGCTCCATTTAAAATAAATTCTTAATTTGACATGACTAATGAAACAATTATTTTTTGAATATTATTGTTTTGTAAAAATCATGAACATTAGAAAAAGGCAGAAAACATCTCACGATTACCCTATGGAAAATTACATCAAATTTCAGATATATTAGAAGAGATGACAAGTGAACAACCATATCATAAAATTTCAAATGAAGATCTAGTATGGTAATTTTTTCAAGGACTAAATGATAGTTTTATAATTTAAATAGATAAATATTGTTCTAGAAGTTTCATGGTTCAAATGAAGGAGATGTATGGAACAAATTACAACAATTAAATGTAAACACGTGGTTGAACATATCCTCCAAACCAGAATCTCCAGAAAAATACTAAAAAGAAGTATCCTAGAGATAATAATTTAGAGGTACCCTAAACATATATGTTCTAAAAATAGTGTAAACAATCTAAGGTTCAATACCAAAATAGACTATAAAAAATGTGTGAATTCTCAGTTAAATAGTCATATACATAATGTAGATGTTTTGGTTTATTGTATCACTATTTTGGAAAAATAAATTTAATAAAAAAGTTTAGGATATGATGTTATCTTGAAAAGCTTACGACATAATAACACGCAGGACAGAAGAACAAGACATGAATGCAACAACAACACAGAGAAGTGGAAAGAAAATAGATAATAATGTTGGGATGGAAAAACAAATTATAACAAGATAAAATATAGAATACCATCACACTAAGGGAGGCCCCAATTAAAACCTCCCCATCTTATATACATCCTCAAATTAGAGTTTCATAAGCACCTTATCTATATGCACTAGGATTGAGAAAAAAAGATGAGGGAAAATGAGTGTCTGTTAAAAATATCTAAACAAGTAAAATCAACTTGTCATTTCTTGAGGAAATAAAATTATCACTACTTATATCAAGATAGTAAAATATTTATGAACACATAAGAGAAGTTATTAAACATAGTAAGGGTTTAAACTAAATGGTCAAATAAGTTATATTTTAATATGTCTTACCCTGCAGAAAATGAAAAATCTAGAAGCTACACCATACCTTGTTACATGATATAATCATGTGTTGAAAAACTATTACTTGATTTATGTGTGAGAGTAAAGTTTTCAAAAGAAACGCCTATTATGCTAAAATTAGTAGACCGTGCATTGTAAAATTCTAGAGGGTAGTGGAAGATGTATTTATATATGTTGATAGAAATTATTTCCACGTAAATTTTGTTGTCTTAGATATGGATTTGAGCATGTTAACAAAATATCATATGCATATCATCTTATGAATACCCTTTTTAGCTACACACGATAGTTAAAAAACTATTGAACATGAGATGTAGATGTATCATTAGAGAATATAAAAGTAATATTAAATGTCACTAACACAGTTAGAGTGGCTAAGAAAGACGTAAGTCTTGAGTTATTTTGGGATAGATGAGATTAATCCTCAATAGAGATTTTTTTTTCATACATTATAATCAAATGAGTCATTAGAAGAGATATGCTCATATCATTACAACTTTAGATGATTGAGGTGGAGTATTAATTGGATAAAAGAAACGCAGTGTGTTATGTAGACCCCTTTCTTGACCTTGAACTAAACCTTATTCCCCCATCAATAGTCTATCCTTGTAAGGTAGAACAAAAATCGGATGCTTTAAATATATTTATATGTGAAAGAATAAACCCTGCCATCAATTGTTGCATCTAATCTTTCAACAAAAGAAGAAATTTGTTCAACGTTCCTTAGATAATGGGGAATCCTCTTGATGGGATGTTGTTGACCTGAAAGGAGAATATATATATATATATATATATATATATATATATATATATATATATATATATATATATATATAAAACTTGTTGTATGCATAAGATCTTCATGGAAGATGGACTATCACGTGAGGCACAATGCCAATTGAACCCCAATATGTAGGAAGTACTAAGGAAGGAAATCACCAATTTTTTTGATGTATGTATCATAAATCCAATATCTGATAGTGAATGGGTAAGTCTTGTATAAATTTTCTCTAAGAAATCATAAAATTTTGGTTAAAAATGCATAAGGTTTATCAATTCAAACTCATCTCACCATAGGTTAGAGAATCTATATAGATTATCATAAACTGAATAGCATGATTTGTAAAGATCACTATTGCATCCTCTTCATTTGAATAAATACTTGATCGATTAGTTAGGAAAGAATACTTATACTTTCTTAATGGTTATTCATGGTACATTTAAGTGGATGTGTCTATCGACGGCTAGGAGAAAACTAAATCTACGTGTAAATTTGATACTTTAACATATAATTGTATATATTTTGGTTTATGTAATGCTCTGACTATTTTTTTATTGTACAAATCTATTTTTTCTTATGTATCGGTGGACTTTTTAGATATCTTTCACTACTACACGGACGTTTATTAGTGATGACATCTTTAGCGATGACCTGCGGGTCCTCGCTAAAGATCGTGTCTTTAGCGGGGAAATCCTTTTGCGAGGACTATGTCGTCGCCTAATAGTGGCTGGATTAAACGGTTGGTGAAAATAATTAAAAAGGAAATTTTTCGTCCCGGGTCCTCGCTAAAAATGGGTTCTTTTGTGAGGGCTTAAATGTCGTCGCTAATATCTATCTTTAGCGAGAACTTTTTGTATCTCTTGCAAGGACTTGATGTCCTCGCTAAAGATTTTCTTAATATAAACCAGATAGCGGGCAGTTAGCCATTAATGCGAAAAAAACCCCAATAAACTAAAAAAACCCAAAACTCTCCCAATTATTTTCCCTATTCCACAAATAATTTTCGGGCCCATCAATAACAAAACTTCTATGATACATTGAGCTCTCGTGGGTCCCATTTTCAAGCAAATTTATCCATCACTTTGTCCACAAATTAGGTATTTTCTATATGTTTATTTTGTTTAAATTATATAAGTGTTGTTATATTTTGTGTTATATAAGTGCAATTAGTAGGATAGAGTTTTTTTAGGTGATATATTTTTAATTTTTTTGTGAAATAATTATTATTTTTGAATTTTGTGTTATTATTTTAATTTGGTTTTTAAGTTATAATAATTTTAGGTGTTGGAGTATTAATGGAAAAATAATGTAGGGACCTTTGGAAACTATTTAGATGTTTTAGGGGCATTTTTTAATTGATTATGATTGTAGGGACTGTGATATAGTTTGAATAATTAATTAGGGGCCTTAATTAGTGGACTATTTAGATAACTTAGGGGCATTTTAGTAAGTTTTTGTAATTGTAGGATTTAAATAGTATTTTGAATAGTTTGGAATAATAATAAATTGTTTAATTCAATTTGGATAATGAACTCGGTAATGGACAAGAGTTGAGTTAAATCAAAGAATAAAGTTACGAGGGAATATATCGCGGGTATATTGGAGTTTATTGATTTTGCGAGAAACCAAATGGGTAATGTCCGTGTAATCATTGTTATAATAATTGAAAGTTTCTAAATGACGAAGTTCAAAAACATCTTTTTTAATGGGGTATTTGGTCATCGTATGAGGTTTGGAGGAAACATGGGGAAGAAGTAGTATTTCCCGTGGATGAACCAAACGAGGATAATGTAATGGATAATGTGTTACATGATTTGGGACCCACTTTTGAAACTGGTAGGCACTCAGGTGGCACCGAGATGCGTGACAAGAATGTTAATGGAAATGGTCGTGGGTCTTTCGTTGCGTTGTTCCGTGAAATGGAGACAGATTTGTAGCCCAGTTGTACTAAGATGAGTTCTTAGGATTTCATAGCAAAGCTAATGCATGTGAAAGTGAATAACAGGTGAAAAATACCTCTTTTACCAAACTTCTTCAATTGTTGGGTTGTGTTATCCCTGAACCTCATAACTTACCTGATTCTTATGTGGATTGCGATAGAAGGTTGAAAAGTTTGGGCATGGGATATACCACGATCGACGTGTGTTTGAGTTATGGTATTTTGTATTATGAAGAGAATGAGAATCTTGTGAAATGTCCAGTGTGTGGAGAATAAAGGTGGGACCCGAAGAAGGGGAGGAAAGTGTCGCATAAGAAGCTACATTATTTTCTGATTGTGCCTAGGTTACAGAGAAAGTATGCTTCGAGGCACACCACAAAAGATATGATATGGAACCATACTGCAAAGAGTACCGACGAAGATGTGTTGTGTCATCCCGTCGATGGTCATAGTTGGAAAACATTTGACGAGTGGAATCCTGAGTTTGCTAGTGAACCACATAATGTACGTCATGGTTTGGGGATTGATGGATTTTTTTCATTTCTCAATACAAAACAACTCATATAGCATGTGGCTGGTTATATTGACGATCTACAACTTGGCTCCTTGGTTATGCAATCCACGTTTATGCTTACTCTGTCGATACAAGGTCCTCATTCACCTGGAAAAGATATGGATGTATTTCTCTATCCGGTTGTAGATGAGTTGGAAACGTTGTGGGGCATGGGGAAGTTACATGGGATGCACATATGAAGGAGGATTTTGTAATGATGGTTACATTGTTGTTCACGACGAATGATTATCCTGCTAGATTTTACACTTCTGGATAGTCGGTTCAAGGCTACTTAGATTTTCCCGAATGCATGGAATATACTCCTTCCATGTAGGTTAATAAAGGAGTTATTTATTTTGATCACGGTGGTCACCTCTAAACCATCGTTTTTGGAAAGACGCATCTTTGTACATTTCAGTTGACAATAGTGCCCCGCCTAGGAAACATAGTCACATAGATATTCAGACGGAGTTAGATAGGTTGTCAATTATGTTTCCAAGAAAACACAAGGACTTCGGTGGCAAGGTGGCAAAGAAAACTGGGCCTCGTGAGTCAAATTGGAAGAAAAAAAGTATATCCTATCGTTTATCATAATTGTCGGAAAACTTGTTGAAACATAACATCGATATGACGCATTGTGAGAAGAATGTGTGTGATGCTCTTCTCGGCAAAGTTGGTTTAGATGGAAAAATTAAAAATGATAACGTGAAGTCAAGGAAAGATCTGGATTCCATGGGAATCAGGCAAGATTTGTGGTTATTTGTCGATTCACGTGGTAAGACCATTCTACCACGTGCAAAGTAGGCGATGACAACCGATAAGAGACGAGTGTTTCTAGATTGGTTGAAGGTGCAAAAGTTGCATGATGGTTTTGCTTCCAACTTGCGGAACCACGTCTAAAGTGCCATGGGAAAGATTATCGGTATAAAATCCCATGACTGTCATATTTTGATGCAGTTTCTATTCGTGGTTAGTATTCCATGGTTAATTGGCAACAAATCCATCAGCAATCCAATTATTAGGTTGTGCAACGTGTTCAAAAATATTTGTAAGAAGAACCTGGGTAAAAAGTAATTGGAATCGAGAAAGTCTAAAGTGGTTGAGCTTATGTTCAAGTTGGAGATGAATTTTCCTCCATCTTTTTTTGACATTATGATCCACATTGTTGTACACTTGTACGAGGAAACTCAGTTAGGAGGCCTGGTACAAATGCGTTAAATGTACCCGTCTAAGAGGTACTTGAAGAAACTAAAAGAATATATTTGAAATCCGCCCAGGCCAGAGGGTTCAATTGCCGAGGGATACGCTGTAGAGGAAACCTTTTACTTTTTTAACTCGGTTTATTCGAGAGGAAAGTAAAATCTTAACAATCCGGGATGATACGGTCAGATGATTTCCGAAAGCAAGGAAATATCAGTCTTTAAGAGCCAGTGCAAGCCGATTGGTAAAAAAGTGTTTGGTTATTTACCATTCAGAGAGAAGGAACACATCAATTTGTATATCCTTCATAATTGCGACTAGATATAGAACTATATAATGTAAGTAATTTAGTTAAAATATTTTATGTAAATATCCTATTATTGATTATTAACACTATGTTTTTAAGGGAACACAAGTCCTCACTTCCGACCCTTGATAGAGAGAGAAAACACCGAGAGCAGTTTCATCATTGGTTCGTGAAAAATGTATACAAGTCTATCAAACAAATTGACTTTATTTCAACTAATAACTGACTTTATGTGTAGATGTATTTAATGCAAAAAGATGCAGATCCCCTTGCTACCGAAGAGCTGCTTTCATTGTCCAACATGTCGAATAGCATCATGTAGCAATATGATTCTTGTGTTGTGAACGGGATCAAATGGGTTACGCGTGAGAAGGGTGAAAAAATAGTTAGTGAAGATTACGGAGTTTGTACTATCACGGGTTGGTTACTTGTATTTTATTTCATTAATTTTTTTTAGTCGGGTGTTTGTATATAACTACATATTTTGTAATGTCACAGGTGAAGATACTTTTTATGATGGGTTGGTCAAGATTGTTAAGGTTGAATTAAGTGGTTGGGGTTTCGTTGTGTTGTTAGAGTGTAAGTGGTATCGCACCGACGCAAAAAACAAAACACTGGGCAACAATGATCAACACAAGTTCATTCGGGTGGACTGAGAAATCCTACATCTTAGCAACTCAAGCAAAAAAGTTCTTTTACATTGATCAACCTAACGCAAGTAAGGCGGAAAAGGGGTCGAAAGTTATTTAGAAAGTGAACGACCGTCATGGATGGAGTCCCGAATCATTTGGTGCATAATCGATTTCCACTGGTCCAGATCCGATCGACATTCCGTTAGCTGAGACGAAGTAAGATTCGAAATACTTATAGTTTCAATTGACTACTGGACAAGGCATAACCATCTATCTTTCAATTTTTAACCTTGTATCAGAACCCGCTATATAAGACGATGATGATGTTTATGATGACACATTATATGAGTACGGGACTGATGAAGAAACTATATATGTTGATAGTGGCGATGAACCCGTAACAATTAATGATGGAACGACACTAATTAGTTGTGGACTAAGGTTTTATTATTTTTTCATGTTTTTCATAATTTTTCAAAGTTTGAGTTATTTTGATTCTGATTTGTAATTGTGTTACGATATTTAATAGTATAGTTTAATGATTATGTATTAAAAAACAAAACAAAAAAAAGTTACGTATAAAAATTATTAAAAATAAATTAAAATGTCTTTGGAGAGGACATTGTCCTCGCGAAAGACTAAAAGTCTTTAGAGAGAAGTTCTTCACGATGAACCCGTCATTAAAGACTCTTAGTCTTTAGTGAGGACATTTTCCTCGCTAAAGATGGAATCTGAAAAATTTGGACACGCGTAAGGCAGTCAATATTCTCTCCTTTCCAATTGGTCAGTCTTTAACGAGGACATTGGTCTTTTGCGAGGAACATGTCCTTGCTTAAGACCTTGCCGAAAAATATAAAAAAAGCACCCGCACCACCTTCTTCTTCACTTAATCCCTTCTTCTCCATTAAAACCCTACCCATTTCTCTGGCAAAAACAACCCTGTTTCTACGGCGATGCACCACCATCAACAACACACTAATCTAGTTATTCAAGGTACAAATTTCAAATTTTATTCAATTTTGTTTATATGAAATTCTTAATTTTTTTTATTAAGAATCTAACTTAATGTTTATGGTGCGTATTTGGTTTGTGGTGATTCTACATCAACTATTAACAACCAATTCTCGGAATTAAAGGTATTTTATCCAACCTTTGATCTTTTTTTACTATTTTTAGAAATATTAAATTTTGTTAATTAATTGTAGTTGTTTTAGATTTCCGAATTTAAGTGGTGATTTAAGCTTAATAATTATTTCTTTAAATTGTTTAAAATAACAACTTTAGTGGGAATTTTTAGTTTGGGTAATTTTGATTTTTTTTTTTTGGAAATTATTCAAAAGTGCACAAAATATTGAATTTATGGGTTGAATTTTAGTAAGCCAAATAATTGTAAATAGTTTAGGGGTAAAAAAGTAAATTTTAAAAAGTTTAAGGGCCTTAGAGAATTTTATAGATGATTTAGAGGATTTAGTTTCATTTTAAATTGTTTAGGGGTAAAAAATGTAACTTTTAAAAACTTTACGGCTGTAGTGACTTTTTTAGATAATTTAGAGGCCTTAGTGTAATTTTATATAGTTTAGGGGTAAAAAAGTAAATTTTAAAAAAAACTATAGGTCCTTAGTGACATTTTTAGATAATTCAGGGGTTTTAGTGAATTTTAAATAGTTTAGGGGTAAACAAGTAAATTTTTGATAGTTTAGGGGTTAAAGTATAATTTTTTCCTCAAATGGATATAGTGATGCCACATGGATATGACAGAGATGGCGATGGTAATGATCCCTCTTGGATTCCTAATAATCTGATCGCGGGTTGCAGTGCACTAGGTATTCTTTTTATATAAAGTTATTTTTTACTTAAATAGGAATTTAATTGTAACATTAAAAAGGGAAAAATCCCAGAAGCCCATGGGTAAGAACTAAGAAGACTCTCGCAACAGTCGTCAAGCCGGTAGCAAAGCACATAGGGAGACTATTCGTGGATTCTTGCCATCTTTACAACACGTGGAACCCAATCGGGGCATTCGGGCATCACGTGGGTCAGGTCATCAACTTGACGATTCACGAGACGATTCCCCTATGTTCTGAGAACTGGGGAAAAGTCCCCTTCGACGAGCAGAAAAAGATATTGAGACGTTTGAGGGTAAGTTAACTATACTTAACCTTTTTTGTATTTACTAAGAGTTAATTATACAATCCTTTTGAATTTGGTTTACTTCTGAACATGGCTTCTTTTTGGTTGAGGATTGGGAGACTCGCGCAGATTGGCTTAGCATCCAAAAGATGCTACACAACAAGTGTTATAAGGGATTTAGCGATCACAAAAACCGTGTGAAGAGAAAATTTTACGATATCGATAAAATTCTGGACGATCAGACCTCGGAGAAATGGAAGAAAACGGTTGACATGTGGGACTCGAAGAGGTGTCAGGTAATTATTGTACTTTAATATCTTACAAAATATATTCTCTTTATTGACTTCATTGCTTTATTTTATTTTTTATTGTTTAAAAACTAGCACCAAGCGACAGTGAATAAAGAGAATAGGAAGCAGCAACATAAACCGAGCGGGGCAGGTTCCATGACCTACACTAGGAAGCAGACTTTCTTGATTTTGGTAAGGAATTCGTTTAAATAATTCTAAACACGTTCTCTATTTACCGTTTAACTGAAACAGGATGAGAAGAATAATAAAGCCCCTCGATTAACCGATTGTGAGGGATTAAAGCAAGCTTTGCCTATTCCCCTGATAAAAAAATTCTTTTGGGAAATCGGGTTCGACAAGAAGAAGATTGGGTGGAGGAGCAAGGAGTAGGAGCAAGCTGATCAAAGTTTTTAATACTGATGTCTCCCTATTTGATCTAAATATTATCCCTTAGGAGACATAATTTTTTTTGAATATTTGGCTTATTTAATAGACTTTTATGTATATTTTGTCATATTGCACTTTCTCCCCTTGGAATTAGACTATTTGCATTTTTAGAGATTTTGTGCGTTAATTTGTTTGTTTTTAGTATAAATTTCTTAGGTTCATGGATTCTCTAGAGAACCAAGATAAGGAGGAGAAGTGAGAATTAAAGTCCTAGATCAAGCAGAGGAGCTAAAGGCAAGAAAAGAATTTTCGAAGAATTGACTAAAGAAGTTGCAGATCTGGAAGGCTGTTACTAATTGTTGTTTTTGGGCAACTTAGTTACGGATTCAGCCTTTGAGCCGTGAAATGGTGAAAATGCCTATGTGAGTTAGGAAGATTTTTCAATGGGAATGAGTCCATTTGGAGTTGATATGCAAACGTTATAGCCATTTTACTAAGGGATCTACACCAATTACGAGAATTAAAGAAGAAGATGTGCTTGGGCTTTTTATAATTTGACCTAATGCTCTTAACCTAAATCCTAGTCCGAATTTACTAGTATAAATAGACCCTTTAGTCTCTTTTTTACACACAATTCAGAGAATTACATCAGAGGCTTCATATTTTCAAGTCAGAGCAAGAAGGCATAGGAGAAGCTAGAGGTGGAGGAATTCTATTCTTCCAACAACAGCCAACCAAACCTTTAGGTTAACTATTTTTTTTGTAATTGAATATGAATTCATTTTATATTATTTCAGTCTTTAATTTTATTATGAACTAAACTTTCATATACTTGAAAATTACAATAAAGGGATGAACCCTAATTAATTTATTTTATGTTTTAAATTTTGGATTTTTATTATTTAAATTGAATTGAGTCTTATATATTGGATATTACTTTGTTCATCATCACTATTTAGCTTTTAGTATTTGGGCTATTCACTTTAGTGACAAAAGTGATCATCTGACAGGTTGCTTTGAATACAGATTTAGGTAATATCCGTGTAATCTCCGTTATTGACTGACAGGCTTAACTAATCACATAGCCAAAGAGGTAAGTACTTCATATCCAAAGAGGTATATTCGCCCATATGGGGGTTTATAGTACTTTAGGATAGCTCTTAGGTCCACCTGACAGGGGGCTAGGAGACATTAGAGTCTGGACTAATATAATAATACCAATTCTACTCTTAAACAGAACATTGATTACATTGATTAGGTGGATCCCTTGCGAGACCCAAGTACATCTATCATCTCTGAAGTTAGTCCTTTTACTTGTTTATTTTCTTTTCAGTTATTTATTTTAATTAGTCTTTATTTTATTGCATCTTTAGTTTTTTAGAAAACCAAACAAAAATTATATTATTTTACTTTTGTACCTATTCCGTCCTTGAGAACGAAACTCGAATTATCGGAGGGTTACTTAGACAACCGTGCACTTGCGGTATAGTGGTTCCTTTATTTTCAGTATTTTATTTTATAACATCCAAGGACCCACCAAGTTTTTGGCGCCGCTGCCGGAGACGGTAGCGTGGGACACCAGTGTTAATCCTTTAGTAGTTTTATTGTTATTTTTATTTTTATTTTTCAGTTTTACGCTTTGGTGTGTTCATATTTCTCAGGTCTTGCAGGTTTGGTGTATGCTCGATAATCCCGAGATATTAGTTAGAATTGCAAACAAGAAAAAGAAGGAAGAAAAAGAAGCAAGAGAAAGGGAAGAGAGATTAGCCAAAGAAGCAAAAATGGCTGAAGAACTCGAGCTTAATCCTCTTCATGTGCCACAAGTTCAACCTCTAGTTAATAATGATATGTGGTTTATACATGGTCCTGAACAAGCTCAGTACCGCGCTCCTAGTATTGGTATTGGTCCTTCTGATATGAATGTTGCAAGACATAGACCTGATCCTGGTATGCTAGCTCAATTCCAAAACTTTGGAAAGTTTCGTGGATCACCTGGAAAAGATCTGATTCGTGCAGTACATAAATTTATGCAGATATGTGACTCATATGTAACACAAGGTGTGACCAGAGAGTAGATGTATTATGCAAATTTCATATTTTTCATGATAGAACCAAGATTAATTACTAATTAGGATGAGTTACAAACAACGTTCTTTGATCGTTACTATCCAACTAACATGATATTAAATGCACAAATTTCTTTAATGTCATTTGAACAAGAACAAAATGAACCCTTGGGTAAGTGTTGGACAAGATTCCAATTATGCTTAAGAAGAGTTCCTGATCATGGCCTTACAGAACCACAATAAATGTCAATATTTTATAAAGGCCTTGATGGATAATCGAGAAAAGATTTAGACTTGCTCTGTGGTGGTGGATTCTTACAAGTACAACCAGCTCACGCTAAGGTTATTTTGAGTAGAATGGTGAAGAATGAGCAAAGTTGGAATACTGTGGGAACCCCTATCCAAGGTGGAGGCTAAAAAGAAAGTAGTGCTAGAACCACTATCTAAGGTGGAGGCTATAAAGAAAGTAGTGATGTAATTGAGAAAAAACTCACTTCCATGGAGAATAAATTACTGAACACATTTGAACAACAATTGAAATAGCTTACTCTAGCTGTTACAAAAGGTTTGTCAGGTAGAATAGTAGATGTTAATGTTACACAGGAAGTTTATGGGTGTTCTAACTGTGGTGTACAAGATCATAATTGGGAGCCTTGTTAAAGAAATCCAGAAGCCGTAATGTTTGTTGCCAACCGAGGGAATTATAACTCAAGTGGTCAAGGTTATCAGCCGAATAGAAACCATTTAAGTTTCTAGTATTTGAATCCAAGTAGGGCCGCTAATCTGACATACGCATATCAGCCGCGGCCCCAAGGCAATAATTATCAACCAAGACCCCAGAACAACTACCAATGGGGACAAGGTTACTGAAATCAAGCTCAAAGACAACCTCTTCAAGACACCTATACTGACACTATCAATCAGAAAGCTCTACCTGCTCAACTTCAAGAAGGTGTGTTAGATGTTTAGCAAACCTTGTTGACATTAATCAACATTCAAACAAAAGCTTCCCAAGATCAACAATCATCTCCCGTAACAAATAAATTGTTAGAAAAATCAGATAGCTCAAATAGCAAAGAAATTATGTCAGCGTCCACAAGGACAGTTACCTAGTGATACAGAGGCTCCTACCCAACAAAGATTGTAAGGCTATTACGCTCATAAGTGGTAAGAAGTTTCCACCACCATCTTTTCCTGTTATGAAAGAAAAAGAAACAACTATGAAAATGAAAACGGTAGAGGATGTGGTTGAAAGAGAAGATGAACCATAAGTAGTGGAAGTGGAGAAGATTCCAGAAAATTCAAAGAAGAAAGATGTTATAGAAGTCCGTCCTCCTCCACCATTCCATTCAAGAGTTTAGAAGAAAGGAGATACTGCTGAATATTAAAGATTTATGAATAGGGTGAGTATGCTCAACATTAATATACCTTTCTTAGAGGCGATCAAAGGTGTACCAAAATATATGAAATTCCTGAAAAGAGCTATCACCAGCCGATGCAGTATCTTGAAAATGAAATGATAGGTCTGCTAGAAGAAAGTAGTACCATCTGCCAGAGTAAGTTGCCACCTAAATACTTGATCCTGAAAGTTTCACGATTCCGATTTCTATTGGTACTAAGCGGAAAGGGAAAGCTTTGTGAGATTTGGGTGCGAGTATTAATATTATGCCCAAATAAATTTTTGAGAAATTGGAGATAGGAACCGCAAAACCAACCTCTATGGTTTTGCAAATGGCTGACAGATCCCTCTCACATCCAGAGGGACAAGTAGAAGATGTCCTCGTCAAGGCAGGTGCGTTAATTTTTCCTGTTGATTTTGGTATACTTTATTACGACGCGGATAGGAATGTCCCCATTATTTTGGGAAGACCATTCCTAGCCACGGGGCGTACTCTTATTCATGTATAGAATGGATAAATGATTATGCGTATACAAGACGAGGAGGTAAAATTCAACGTGTTTAAGCCAATGAAGTTTCAGTGTTCCAAGGAGGATTGCTTCCAATTAGATGTGATTGAACAAGTAGAAAAAAATCCAACTAAAGTTGTAGAAACTTTAGGAATATAGGACAGAGAGCTAAGAAAGAACCACCTAATAAATATCCTCCATATCCTATGCAAAGTCCACACCTTAATCATGCAAGGAAGAAAGATAAGGCACTTGCTATGAAGGTTATTAAAGAACTGAAGAAAGAAAGAAAGAAGAAGGAGTGCAGAGTGGGTGAAGAAGTCGCAAAGAAAAAGCCTAATCCTCCTCCGAAGGCACGTGAATCCAAAAGTTCTTGGCTAGGATCATTCGTAGTCACAAAGGTAATCTCTGAAAAGATAGTTGTAATCAAAGCCAAGGGATGCAATTTTTGAATAGCAAATGTGGATAACCTCACTCACTGCTGGGGAAGTTATGTTAAGAAGTGATCTCAGAGGTACCCAGTCGAGCTTAACGACATTAAACAAAAGCCATTTCAATTGTACATTAGTTTAATGCTTTCATGTCTTTTATTTCTTAGTGGATAACTAAGTATTAGTGTATACTTTTAAAGAAATGAGAAAGGTAGTGTGTTACATGTGCAGGAATTGAGTTCGCGGTCGAAAAGATGGAAAAATTGTGTTAACTAGCAGTTTGGTGCGGTATACCGTGCCCTAGCTATGGTGCACCATAGGTCCAAAAACCGTGTTGGCGGTTTTTCACCACGGTATATTGCCGAGACGAAGAGAAAAATTAAAAAGCCTGACCGGTATGCCGGTCAGGGGAGAGGTATGCCGGCGGAAGAAATTGTGTCAATTGTTTTTAAATACGGTCTATTGTTTAGAGGAGGATATCAAAGCCGTGGTCGCACATGTCGACACGGTCTGGGACCGGCTAGCCAGCTATCTAACCGGTATGCCGGCCCGACTAGCGGGGAAATTAACCTAAACCTTATGAAACCCTATTTTATCACTTTTAACCTAGCCTCTCATGCAAGATATCATTATTAACTATCCCAACCCCATTATATACCTGCAACACACCACTACAACACTTATAAACATTCAATCCTTCCTCCTATTTCATTCTAAACACACATCCAACATCAAAATCCTTCAAAAACGCAAAGAAATATTCTTCTTCAACCTTAAGCCTTTTCATCAAATCTTTACTCCTATATATTAAACCTCTCCCAATCCATTACATAATCATTACCCATCTCATATAACACCATAATACTTCATTCTAAATCCTCAAAACATCAAAATTGAAAACTCTTCTCTAGTTTTTGAATATTTGAAGTTTTGAGTTTGGGGTTAATTGAGATGAAGAAGATTAGGAAGTAAAGAATACTATGAAGAGGAAAGAAATAAGAAGTTGAAGTACCTATTATTACTATTGCTGTTGAGAGAGATGTAGTTGAAAGAATGAGAATTTTGGAGGAAAAACATGAAGAGGTGTTGACAATTTTAGGACAAGTCACAAAAGAGTTGGAGCTCATGCAAATCATACTAGTGTATAGTAGTTTATTTTCTTTATTGAGTCTTTTTGAGTCGTGGGGACACGACTAATTTTTGAGTTTGGGGTGGGGTTCGTTGCCTCATCCCAATTTTATGTGTTATTTAGTTTACATGCTTTCAATAAAATTAATTTAAGGGTTGCGTTTGACTGTAGAGTATTGTAAATGTCCCCATTAAGCATACTTTTTATGAATTTATGATAAAAAATAATGGACTTTAGGAGTTAGTTTAAACCACACTTTGATTGCAAGCAAACACAAGTAATTGATAAGAAGAATTAATGAACTATTCAAAAGAAGTAAACTTGTACTTAAGGAAAATGAGTGGTTTGTAGAACGTGAGATTTGAATGAGTAGAGAACCCACTTAGGTATGAATTAGAGGCAAGCTATGTAAATAGGAAAATTATAGAGACAGTTCTTTGATAGCCATTTGAACCCTTATTAGCCTTCTATCCGTGAATTTAAATATTATCCGTCTTAGCCTAATTTTTAGTCTTTAAGCCTTTCTTTTGTCGCCACGATATAAGCCCATATCCCCTTAGTTTATTAGGCATTTATATATGACCCGCACTTGAATCACGGTCCTGAGACTTCCTGTCTTGATTTTGAGTTTGGGGTGGGGGGTCCACCATCATGGTAATTATTATTGGGTTGGAATTTTTGAGCTTATCAATTGTGCTCTGTTCTATATGGATTATGGTTCACAGTTATTGTACTGTAACCCTTTGCCGGGGTAAGAGTAAAGGAAAAAAATTATGAGAAAAAATAGCATGATATCGCAACATCAAAAAGAGAGTCATAGCTATACAAAATAAATTTGATATGAGAAGAATATATATTTGGGCCGGCAAAGAGCAAATTTTGATGTGAACATCTTTAGTACTTATTGTGTTAATCTGGGGACGCTAAACTAGTGGGTCAAATGGGTTGAGTGAGAACATATTCGAGTGTAAACTCAAGCTCTTGGAATGTTTTATAATTGTAAGTGAGGAGAGAGCCAAAAGCTCACTTCAAATTTACCAAATATACATACCATACCGTCCCTAAGCCTATGTTAAAACAATAAATTCCTCGTGATTCCTAGATACATATTGGATTTATGATTCAGCTAATAGGGAGTATGCTAAGTGAAGCGTTCAAAGCAAGTTAGGATCGATGAACACACTATAGCCACCATCTTGAGATAAATATAAGCGTAACATTCTAGCATTGTGAAAGTAGTTTTGAAGTGGTATTATTTATGTTTGATTTTGCATGAAATGTTTATGTGTATATTAATTCCTAGGTCATACTATATGAGATTTGTTTCAAGTTGTGGTTTGGGTTCACTAGACTCTGCATTTGTGCGTTCACCTAAGGCCTTTGTTTTTATTTTACTTTGTCGAGACGACAAAGGTTTGAGTTTGGGGTCTTGATGTCTCCCTTTTTGTTATAAATATTACGCCTTAGGATACATCATTTTTGGTGAATATTTGTATTATTTGATAGACTTTTATGCGTATTTTGTCATATTGCACTTTCTCCCCTTGGAATTAGCCTATTTTCATTTTTAGAGCTTTTGTGCGTTAATTTGTTTGTTTTTAGTATAAAGTTCTTAGGTTCATGGATTCTATGAAGAACCAAGATAAGGAGGAGAAGTGAGAATAAAAGTCCTAGATCAAGCAGAGAAGCTAAAGGCAAGAAAAGAATTTTCGAAGAATTGACTAATGAAGTTGCAGATCTGGAAGGTTGATACTAATTGTTGTTTTTGGGCCACTTAGATGCGGATTCATCCTTTGGGAGGTGAAATAGAGAAAATTCCTATGTGAGTTGGGAAGATTTTGCAACTAGAATGACTCCATTTGGAGTTGATATGCAAACGTTGCGGTCGTTTTACTAAGGGTTGTACACCAGTTACGAGAATTAAAGAAGAAGATGGGTTTGAGCTTTTTATAATTTGACCTAATGCTCTTAACCTAAGCCCTAGTGAGATTTTACTAGTATAAATAGACCCTTTAGACTCCTATTTACACACACTTTAGAGAATTACATCAGAGACTTCATATTTTCAAGTCAGAGCAAGAAGACATAGGAGAAGCTAGAGTTGGAGGAATTCTATTCTTCCAACAACAACCAACCAAACCTTTAAGTTGTCTATTTCTATTTTGTTATTGAATATGAATTATTTTTATATTATTTCAGTCTTTAATTTTATTATGAGCTAAACTTTCATATTCATGAAAATCGCAATAAAGGGATGAACCCTAATTAATTTATTCTATGTTTTGAATTTGGGATTTTTATGATTTAAATTGAATTAAGTGTTATATATTGGATATTACTTTGTTCTTCATCACTATTTCATTCCGGTACAACTAGAAATATATTTTAGTATTTTAGCTATTCACTTTAGTGGCACAAGTGATCATCCGACAGGGGGTTTGAAAACAGACTCAGGTAATACCCGTGTAATATCCGTTATTGACTAACAGGCTTAACTAATTACATAGCCAAAGAGGTAAATACTTCACATCCAAAGAGACATATTCGCCCATATAGGGGCTCGTAGTACTTTAGGATAGCTCCTAGGTCCACCCGTCAGGGGGCTAGGAGACATTAGAGTCCTGACTAATATAATAATACCAATTATACCTTTAAAAAGAACATTGATTAGGTGGATTTCTTTCAAGACTCAAGAACATCTTTCATCTCTGAAGTTAGTCCTTTTACTTGTTTATTTTCTTTTCAGTTATTTATTTTAATTAGTCTTTATTCTATTGCAACCTTTAGTTTTTAAGAAAACCAAACAAAAAACATATTATTTTACTTTTCTGTCAAACAATTATTTTTACTATCTGATTAATACTAGAGTTGTACCTATTCCGTCCCTGAGAACGAAACCCGATTTTTCGGAGTATTACTTGGACAACCGTGCACTTGCGGTATAGTGGTTCCTTTATTTCCAGTACTTAATTTTGTAACACCCCAGGACCCACTAAATACGCAAAAATTTATACTTACAAATTAAAATTTTATATTTTATTTATTCAACTGGACGCACTTAAGGCCAATCTGGAAAAAATAGTGTGGGAATCGCAGAGTCAAACGGGCTCTTCTTCATCTACACCCCCTTATCGCAACAGGAACAAGTTGATGCGTTAATGGAGACGGCTCGCTTAGGGTTGGGGGACGGGACGCGCTACTGGATCCTCGGAGTTGGACACCCGCTTCTGGACAAGAGGACAAGTATTAGTGCTTCTGATCCGGTCAGCGATAAGATGATGAGGGACTACCAGTGGATGATGACCACCCTTAACGAATTCCTTGTCTCCATAGGCAATGACCCTATGCTAGATGACATGTCTCGATCCTCGACCTCCACAACTAGTACCCAGATGAGTGAGGCCATCGCGTTACTTAATTGGTGCAGGGCCAAACGTGGATTCGAGGAAGTTGTGCCTCCATCCGATACTCCAGCCGCTTGTATTTCAGATCCATCTCGAGCCACTCCTTCTGATGTTCCTCCTAGTAGTGTTGATCCTTCTTCTGCTGCTCCTACTATTGCTGATCTTCCCACTACTCCTACTTTTGATCCTCCTACTGCTCCCTCGGCCAGCCGACCTCATGCTTATGGATGAGGGTTATAGTTCAAATGATGATACTCCTAAATTGTAGTTTATACTCTTTTTCGCATTTTTATGTATACTTTGACTTTATGTGGAATTTTTATTATGTTTGACTTTTGTTGACTTTTTTGATCATCGGTTCTCGTTTATTATATATATTCGGCTTTATTTATGTACAACTTAAAATTAAAACATAAAAAATCCAAATAAAAAAACAAAACAAAAAAAATTTAAAAAATAAATAAAAATAAACTCTTTAGCGAGGAGAATTGTCGTAAGATAGCCGAAAAGTCATTGCTAAAGACAAGGAGGTCTACCGCGAGGACTTTTCTCTCGCGTTTGACCACATCTTTTGCGAGGACATGGCCATCGCAAAAGACTTTATCTTTAGCGAGGACAGCCTATTCTCACTAAAGATATGTTGGCTCGCACGAGGACACGCGATGTCTTCGCGTAAGTGATCTTTAGCGATTACTCTTTAGCGAGGACATATCCTTGTTAAAGATAAACAAGACCTTTTGCGACGACTTTTTGAATCTTTCGCGAGAACTTATGTTCTCGCGAAATATAACACACGTAGTAGTGTTTATGGATGATTTTTATATATTCAGAAATACGTTTAAAAACTATTTGGAAATCTAGAAATTTTTTTATAGCATTAAGAAAACATATATGATCTTGAAAATGGGATGAAAGTCACTTCATTGTCCAACAACGTATACTTTTGGGACATGTAGCGTTCACAAAAGGTGTTAAAAGTAGATCCAACATATATTGAAATGATAAATAGTATATAACATTCCTTCTTTATTTACCCTTATATCACATCATAGGTGTCACCCTTGTGTGCAATTTTTTATAAAATGATAAAAATATTAATTAAGAGAGAGTAACATTAGTATTGTTGTTTATATCACCTTCACATAGGAGATGATATAATGGTGATGAAATAAGATGTAAAAAATGTAAGTGAAGAAGGATACAAACCGACGACTTATATAATCTTACCAAAAAATATTATAAAGGATCAGACAGTACGGTAGAAGGTCACATATTTCAGCTATTAGATGAAGAAGTAAGTGACCCTATTCTAGTAAATGATTTTTTTCCCGATGAACGACTATTTGCAATATCGAGTAGCAAACTATCTAGGTATGATGAAATTATAAATTATTTAGTTACCAAATAACTAGCCAAGGGATGGACTAAAATAAAAAAGAACGTTTCTTTTTACAGATAATTTTTTAATGTGTGGGAAGAATCTAAGCATACTATATTCGTAGATGTGTCCCTACTAATGAATATCATAGCATACTTTCTTTTATTCCTGCATGTGAATGTGGGGGACAACTTGGAGGTTGACGAATAACCGTTAAAGGTATTAGAGAATGGTTTATTTTTTATCCACCTTACATAGATATGCATATGAATTATGTATTAAATGTATGAACGGTCAAAAAAACATGGAACATTACAAGATGTAATATGTTACCCCTCTATCCGATATTAATCATAGAACTATTTGACGTATGGGCATACAATTTATGGGTCATTTTCCACTTTCATATGGTTTTCAATTTATACTTGTTGCAGTTACTATGTATCAAAATAAGTAGAAGCCATAACCACCAAAAACCAATTATCATAAGGTAGTTTTAGCATTCGTAAAAGAGAAAAAATTTAGTAGATTTGGAACCTCTAGAGCAATCATAAGTGATAGGCAGGTTATTTAATTAAAATTAGTTTTCTTAGGTGATTGTGCTATATTAATTACTCACAAAGCAGCCACTCCTTATCATCTACAGACAAGCAGAAATGTTGAGGTTTACGATAGAAATATAGGTGAATGCTTGATAAAACAGTCATGTCAGATAGGAAACATTGGTATGTACGTCTCAGTGATTCTCTTAAGCCATATAAAACTGCTTTTAAAATCACATACGGGTGCAGCCTTATTGACTACTGGTGTTGCCTAAGGTGTGATAAAAATAAGATAAATATAAGTCAAGAAAACTACGCACTCTCACCCTAAACAGACACAGTACTGCAAGTATTACAGGACGTATGCAAGTTTTAATGATACGAAAGTTCGTTCTCAGAGACTTAGTGTGTTAATCAAGTGGGTAGAAATAACGAGTCAAAAGTAAATAATTAAAAGACAGAAAAGTAAATAGAGAATAAATTCGAATTATCTAGATTAAACTAAGAAAATTAAAGACAATAAATTAAATACGAATAATATGAGATGAGAAGTATAGCTTAGGTTTTGCTAGTATGCACTACTCCTTCTAACTCTTCTATTAGATCTAGTTAATAAGGAAGATAATTAGCTCTTGTATACTTAGTCAGGATTCTAAATTCCCATACCTTAGACCTTGAGAGCGACTAAGGGGGATACGGACACACCACGAGACTGGTTCAAATAGGGTTATCAAGCGCTACCAAGGCCCTAAGCAATCAATTTTCATACATGGTGATAGTGATTAATTCATACCCTAATGACTATCTAGTTAGAATCAGTGTTGTCAGGCCTAATATCGACACTAGACGTTATGTGGTGTTTCAATAATTAGACACCCAGCTAAGGTGATCATCTAATTACTATTAAGAAATCCTAAAGTGATCAGTTCTAGGACAGACAATAAATCAAAACACATAAACAAATATAAGGTAAGAAGCTAATATCATATTAAAACATGTAATTCCCAAAGAAACTTAGATAGAAAGAAATTAGAATTCATAGATTATACATGTTGCAAAACCCAAGCTATGGAGAGTTTAGTTCATACCTGAAGGAAATAAACTAAAAGAAATAATAAAAGACATCATCTTGCTCTCTACAATAACTTGGAAGAATAAAACCTTAAGAACTAATTACTATGAGGTAAGGATGAGAAAGGATGATTTACAAGTGATATAATGGTGTATTTATAGGTGTTTAGAAGACCTAATTCGTTTTCCTGAAGGAGAAGGTAAGTAATGGACTCCAAGCCCAACTCAAATTCGTAACCCTAAAATATGAAATCAGGCCCGTTTGTGTTTTGGTCCTAGCAGTTTCAATAATCATCCGTTTGACGCGTATGAGTACACCAAATTCATCGCCTCGAAAAGATCTTAAACTTTTCTCTTGATCGTTTCTCCAAATTCCATACCGTTTTTGCGATATAAGCTGATTTGTGGTCGTAGGTGCAGAAATTCAGAATTAAGGCAGCTTTTCCTTTTCCATGTTTTTAGCTTTTGTTTCCTTATCTCAAATTTCCATACTTATCTCTTTCCATATCTTGTAGTATTTGACTTGGACTCTAATTAATCTCCATAATTCTCTTTAAAGCTTCACACTAAATAAATAATTAAACCCAATATGCTCTAAAAATATTATTTTACTAAATCAAGTCTCAAAATATGAAAGTGCACTATTTCTCAAGAAAAACGATTAGAAAGACTTCTAAATCACTAAAAATGATGTCTCATCTTAACATAAATCTATCACAAATGAGGAGACATCAACTACTTTTAGGAACCCTTGTCACTTGGAAGTTAAATTACATCATAGAGCATATATAGCTACTATAAATTTTAATTATGATATAAAGAAGAAGGTAATATCAAAGTTTTTGATAAGTGAAATAGAAGAAATCAGGAGGAAGTTTATGAGAAAGAAAAGATTTATAATCTAAAGATAAAGAAAAATCGTGACATAATGATCCAAAACAAAAAAAATTTGAAGACATCCAGAAGGTGGAGTTGCTTATCTGCTGTCTACAATTTGTTCCAACTAAGTTAAATTCAAAATAGGATAATATATACGACGTAGTACAAGTTTTCCATTCCTGATCATTCATAATAAGAGGTCTAAGGTATGGTCAGATACAAACTATAAATGGAACAAAACTTGAAACACATGATCCGTACAGTGATACCAATGAAATGAGAAGAAAATGTGGATCTTGAAGATCCGGAAGAAGTCCCTTCGCAAGAATATTAAAACTTCTAGCTAACAACGTACATTGGTTAAATAGAAGAAAATGTGGATCTTAAGCTAGGCAAGTGATTTTATATTTAATTATTTATTTTAGATAATAAAAAAGTAGTTAGACTTGTTGGTTAAATATCAATAAAATCAATTAATTGAGTACATTGTCACCTCGATCATAACAACTATAGATCAGCGAAAGAATTGCACACTTAAACTTAGATAAATCGATATCACATTGGTTTATATTATTTCTTCAAAATATTTATCTTTGTATATGTATTCTTCTAGACATATATTCTTTTCATAACATATTCTTTGAATATCTTTTATATTAGTCATTCCCTATATTTGGTGACAAGCAACTAGTAAGTTTGGGAAGTGATGTATTTATAAGATATACTCTTTTACCTATATTATTAGGAGACTTTTAGTCTATTAACTTTTACTATTTGATTTAAATGCATAATTTATATGTAAAATAGGATTTACAACATATAATGCAACTACGGATTAAAAAGGAGATATTGCACATTCCATAGAAGAAAATGGAACTTTGATACTTAACATATTCAAAGAAGAACCACTTGGATCAACTAATTGTGTCCTGGAGAAAGGTATTCTTCTCCATCACTATAATGTTAGTAGAAATTATCAGGTGCAAAACTAGAAGAAAATAATATAAAAAAAGAAAAAAACAATGAGGAAAATAGATTATATTAAAATAACTCTACATATTTTAGGATAAGCAATAATATTTGAATTTCATACGTACCTGAAATTATTGTCTAGCTATCTTTATTGTTACATATAGTATAAGTGTATTATTAGTTGAGGGGTCAAACTTTACACTTAAATATTATTCTTTTTCAGTAGTAATACTTTATAGCTTTAGGAAGTATTGGAGAAAAGCGGATTTCTACGCCTAGTATATAGGTAAATATTTATCCACTATCATATATTTATCTATTTTATTATGATCAGATATACATCCCATATTGTCGGATGTTATTGCTGGATTTTGGATTTTCATATAATTATTATTGTGTGTTACATATTCATTGATAAATCTTAAATGTATATGATATCATGAGATGTTCCTTGTGTCATTTTTTAGATTTGAGAATTCATGTTATACATTTTTCCAAGTTATGTTTATATAATCTAGAGAAACACATAATTAGAAGCCAACAATCAATTATAGAATTCTAGCCAAGACCCAAGTGGTAGTTGACTAAAAGAATTTCCATAATTCTTTCACTTGGAAGTAGGATACTACAGTTAGAGGGGATAAAATGGAATTCGGTGTAAATTGTAGATAACCAATTATATTACCTTAAGCTATGCACTTATGGTTCCAATTCAAATACTATAATCCTTATATAGGGTTATAATAATCTGTAAAAGACTCGATCCACTCTTAAAGTATCTTAGATTAACCAAGTATCTCTCTAGTAAACTTAATCAATAGTTGAAGTAATATTTTTCCAAGATAGAATCCCAAGCTAGTTCTTCTATTATATAAGTGTTTGAATTTATGGGTTTAAATACGTTAAATAATCCAGCAAACCCCATATGAAATATAATATATCCAGTTTACTCACATTATTCTAAGTTCTCAGTGGTACAATCTTTTAGATCAACCTTGTGGTGAAAACTAATTATAATTTAAAAATTGAGCATATATTTAAGAGAAAACTTTATCGTGATTAATATTTTAAAAGTGACACTTACGAAAGCATTATAAGCCAAGAACATTAGAAACCAATTCTTTCAATATTCTACCATGACTATGGAATAAATTACTAGAAACGGGCTTGCAATATAGTTAGTCGTATATCAAGAAAACACGTAATGTTTAATAAAAGATAGATACTAAAAGATGATTATGTTTTTCATATCAAGAATGTTTTGTAAATTATGTATATGAACAAAATTTGCATCATATGATTATGTTTTATGCATCTTATGACCATATTGTTACCATATACATAAAACTATTCCTCACACATCACCACCTAAACACCCCCATCAAAATATTACATCGTTAAGAATAAAAATTGAAACTACCTTTGGTGGCATTTTAGTTTTTTTCAACCAACAACTTCCTTTCGAACTTATTTTTCAAAAACATGGCATACAAGAATATTATCATTTAACAAGCATTAAAATATGATTGACAAGTTCACATATCAATGAAACCTCATATGATGGATCCCCCAATACGCTCTCCAATTGTATGAGAAATGACCTTCTCCATAAATTTTGTATTTTTCTTTGTTGATGAAACCATAAGCATCCTTATAAGAGAAATTATACCCTCAACTATCTTCAACAATCTAACTATACTTTTAGGTTTTATAGCATATTTAGACCACACTTTATCCAAATAACGTACATTATCACCTCAGCATATAACTTAACATTAGTAATTTGTTTCTACGCATATTTGCACGTGTGAGTGTTGATAAAAGACCTCTAATACACCCTCTGATCACATTTGTCAACTAAAGTGTGTACATATCATTGATATCTAGTTTCATTCTTTTATGTGCAATGTACACTAACACTACCCAACATATTGCGACTATCAAACGGATACCCAATCTCGGATGCCTATTTGGACTCAACGAACCTGAATTCTTTAACCACCATTGAGAAAAGATTGTTCCAGTAATCTTATAACTTGAGTCCACTCACTGGTTTTCAATATTTTCTCCTTGTGATGATCGAACTTTTATACGACCTCGTTATCCTTAAATTCCATTGATAAATCAACGAATAGGTCGGTTAATGGTTGAATAGTGCGAGAACATGGGCCAAGTTTGGATTCTACCTCAAGGCATCTTTCGACTCAATAGTTAAGACCTTCAATCAAGTACAACACTTTGATTCAATAACCACATAATTGTTACAAATCACCCTTACTAGTTGATAATCCATAATGAAGCGTCGATAATAATTAAGAAAATAAAGGCTAAGACTTAAGGTAAGGCTAAAAGTCAAGGATTATTATACGCATACTCAACGGTCGCAAGTAACATCTCTACGCACTTTAAACATGCAAGAATGTGAAAGGGGCCCATAATGAGCCTTTTGCGCGCCCATAATGTCTATAAATACACACATGCACATCTCCCAAAACAGGTACATTCAATTCATTACTCTGAAATCAATGTTTTTAGATGAAAATTAAACTTCCATATTTCTCTCAGTACATAAGAATACCCTTGGTCATTATACTAACTCAAGTGTTTGAATACCACCGGGAGAAAAACTACTTGTGATCCTGACTTAGTGTCTGGTTCTATGTATAATAATAAATACGAAGAGACAAACATCGGTTGCATATTAAAAATAATTTGGATAAATAAATTTCTATCTTAGATTACTTAGGCACTTCTCCAGACCTCCTTCTTTAACTTTACATATATGATATATCTGTAAGCGATTATATTAGTGGAGTTTTTATGCTCTATAATTGGTCATCTTTTATGCTCCAAATTAATATGAGTATGTCGAATAAAATGTACTAAAACAACAATTTGAAGATATGGATTATTTAATGTTATATAGAAATGCAACCAATACATTAGAACTCATACCTAAGTGTGCTTAATGTGCATAAAGAAATTGACAAACAAAATAAAATATAAAAATATAGTTGTAGAGATTTTATCAACAAACAAAATAAATGTAAAACATAGACCACAAGGCATATAAAAACGGATGTATTTTCAAAACAAAGCGGGAATCTCATGCATAGGTCCCATACTAAACCAAATAAGAAACCAAAACAACGTCAACGATAAACAAATGGATTGTGACATCAACCCATCAACAAATATTTTCTAAACAAAAAATAACATCTGCAAAAAAAATGCCACGACCCATTAACATACGGATGTGTTGTGATAACGATGAGACGGATCCTCATGCTTTAATGTGATATTACACTACATTGAATTTAGAAGTAATAAAGATAAATATGTCACTAATTAGAAATCGTAATAGGAATATCACTTACTCAAACATATAACAAGAATTTTCATAAAAAAAAATTAAAATATAAAAACACATAATATTAACCTAGAAACAAAAGTAAAACACAAACAAAAATATGTAATACAAACTCAAAAAATAAGGAAACAAATTCAATCAACATGACAAAAGTTGTAATCAAATCGAAATAAACGAGAAAAATCTTCGAAAACACCTATTTTTTCGTCGTAAATGGTAGAAATCAAGTTGCAAAGGATAATGGATAGAGATTAATGTCGATTTGAAATTTGAAATTCAAAGTTTTGACAAAAATTATCTTGTTTAGGAATAGATCATCGATAATCTTTACAACCACAATCCGAATAGGTAAGTTGGTTATGCATGATTATGGTTTTTGTAATATGCAAAAAGTTTACTTATTAATGCACTACTACCGCGGCTGTTTTTTGCGAGGACGTGCGTTCTCGCGAAAGACAGCAGATGTCGTTGTGAAAGACTAGTATTAGATTTAGCGAGGACATGTCCTCGCTAAAGTTTCGTCGCGAAAGACACAAACTCGCGACGACATATGCGCGTCGTCGCGTGAGCCACCTTGTCTATTGCTAGGACACCATGTCCTCGCTAAAAATAACATCATTTGGGACGAAGGAATCCTCGCAAAAGACTTGGTCAGCTACAACGACAAAGTCCTCGCCTTATCTATCCATATATTTAGCGAGGACTTTGACTATTATTGTAGCGAGGGAAATGTCCTCGCTAAATAGATATTTTTTTAATTAATTGTTTTTTTTATATTTTGTTGTGTTATTTTTTTTAATAGTTTTATAATGTTTATTCCCGAATCATATAAGAAACTATAACAGATTATAAAACCGAAAATTGAATTATATAATAACCGAGAATGAATGATTAAAACATCAGCAGTCAAACCATAATCAACAAATAGTCAAACAACATAAAAAGTCAACCAAAAGTCAAATAATACAAACTAAATAGACAAAAAATAGAATATACTAGATATTAGATAAATCTTCTTCATCTTCTTCTTCTTCATTTTCAGTGGAACTATAACCCTTGTCCATAAGCTGGAGCGGTGGGCCGGACGGAGCAGTACAAAGATCAGAAGGAGTGGCTCGGGAGGTACCAACAGCAAGAGGAGCACCAAAAGGAGTGCCAGATGGAGGGACAACTGTATCAAATCGACGTTCGGCTCTGCATCACTTAAGTAACAGGATGGCCTGACTTATCCGCGCGTCTATCGCTTCCTTCGTGGGTCGGGTACTAGCTGTGGAGGTTGAGGACCAAGACAGGTCGTTTGGCATAGGGTCCTTTACTATGGAGAAAAGGAACTCGTTAAGCGCAGTCATAATCCACTCGTAGTCCCTCAACATCCTCTCGCTTACCAATCAGAAGCATTAGTAGTCGTCCTTTTCTCCGGAAGCAGGTTTCCAACTCCCGAGTCCCAGTATTGGGTCCTGTCTCCCAACCCTAAGCGCACCGCCTCCATGACTATATCAACTTGTTCTTGTTGCGTTATGAAGGGTGTACATAATAAATTGCCACTCTGACTCGAGGGAATTGACTACTCCCCTCCCCCTATTTCAGTCAAACAGTCAAATAAAGATATTTAAATAAGTATTTTAATGAATTTCTTACCTCCATCAAGGAACTCCATTTCCATGTGTATGTCATAAAACCCGCCCCATCGGGTTATGCAGCTGTTGCCTATTGGTTTTATTAACTTCAGCTTGGTGCTAGTTTTTAAACAACACAAACAGAAGAAAGAATGTTAGTCAATAAAGACAATATTTTATTTAATACAATTTAAAGTACAATAATTACATGAGCTCCCTCCAAGTCCCATAGTTTTAAAGTTCTCTCCCAATTCTCTGGTGTCTGATAATCGGGTTTCGTACAGGTAGCATAATATTTTCTCTTGATTCAGTTCTTGTGATCGCTAAAGCCCTTACCACACTTGTTTCTTAGCATAATTTGTATGTGAGCCTCCCAATCCTCAACCAAAAAGAATTCATGTTCACAAATAACCCATATATAATGTAATTGTATAGTTAGCGACGAACAAATAAAAGAAGTTTAAGTCAACTTACCCTCAAGCGTCTTAATATATTTCTCTGCTCTTCGGAGGGGATTTCTCCCCATTTCTTGTAGTATAGGGGAAACGTCTCACGAATTGTATGGTTGACGACCTGATCAACGTGATGCGAGTATGGGCCGATAGGGTTCCACGTCTTGTCATATGTGCAAAACTCCATTGAAAGTCTCCCACCGTAGTTTTGCTTCGCCTTGACGATGTAGTTATAGTCGTCTTGCCCCTGGGCTTTTGGGCCTTATTCCCTGTTAATGTTACAATTAAATTCTTATTTTAGTCAAAATTATATTTCCGAAAAAAGAATATCTAATGCATTGCAACCCCCGATCAGATTATTAGGAATTCGAGCGGGATCACGGACATCGCCATCTCTATCGTGTCCACAAGGTATCTATGCTGCCTTCTGATCAAAATAATACAATTTGTTTTACCACTAAACTATATTAAAGTACACTAAGGCCCTAAAGGTTTTAAAATTTACACTTTATTCCTAAACTTTTAAAAAATATACTAAGGCACTTAAATTTTCTAAAAAAATCACTAAGACCCCTTAAGGTTTTAAAATTTACAATTCTACCCCTAAACATTTAAAAAATACACTAAGGCACCTAAAATTTCTAAAAAATTCACTAAGGCCCCTAAAGGTTTTAAAATTTACACTTTTACCACTAAACTTTTAAAAAATAAGTTAAGGCACCAAAATTTTCTAAAAAATCACTAAGGCCCTAAAGGTTTTAAAATTTACAATTCTACCCCTAAACATTTAAAAATTACACTAAGACACCTAAATTATTTTAAAAATTCACTAAGGCCCCTAAAGGTTTTAAAATTTACACTTTACCACTAATCTTTTAAAAAATACATTAAGGCACCCAAATTTTCTAAAAAATCACTAACTAAAGGTTTTAAAATTTACAATTCTACCCCTAAACATTTAAAAAATACACTAAGGCACCTAAATTTTCTAAAAATTCACTCTTTTGAAAAATACATTAAGGCACCCAAATTTTCTAAAGAATCACTAAGGCCCTAAATGTTTTAAAATTTAAAATTCTACCCCTAAACTTTAAAAAAATACACTAAGGCACCTAATTTTTCTAAAAAATTCACTAAGGCCCCTGAAGGTTTTAAAAGTTACATTTTTACCACTAAACTTTTAAAAAACACATTAAGGCACCCAAATTTTCTAAAAAATCACGAAGGCCCTAAAGGTTTTAAAATTTACAATTCTACCCCTAAACATTTAAAAAATACACTAAGGCTCCTAAATTTTCTAAAAAATTCACTAAGGCCCCTAAAGGTTTGAAAATTTACACTTTTACCACTAAACTTTTGAAAAATACATTAAGGCACCCAAATTTTCTAAAAAATCACTAAGGCCCTAAATGTTTTATAATTTACAATTATTCCCCTAAACTTTTAAAAAATACACTAAGGCACCTAAATTTTCTAAAAAATTCACTAAAGCCATAAGGGTTTAAGATTTTACAATTTTACCCCTAAACTTTGAAAAAATACACTAAGGCACCTAAATTTTCTAATAATTCGCTAAGGCTCCTAAAGGTTTTAAAATTTACAATTTTACACCTAATCTTTTAAAAAATACACTAAGGCACCTAAATTTTCTAAAAAAAATCACTAAGGCCATAAGTTTTTTAAAATTTACAATTTTACACACTAAACTTATAAAAAATTCACTAAAGCCTCTAAGTTATCTAAAAAGTCATTAAATCCCCTTAATTACCTAAAAATTCACTAAAGCCCCTAACTTATCTAAAAATTCACTGAATCCCTTAATAAAGTTTTTCCTACACATGCAATTTAAACCTTTAAATTAACTAAAATCACTTCCAATTTAACCCTTTTAATTAACTAAAATTCAACATTACTTGCAAATAATTCCAAAAATTAACCAAAAAGAAAACACCTCCTAATCAAGTTTTTTCTACACATTTGTAATGAATTTATATATCCTAACTACCTACATAATTTGGAATTGTAAATCATGGAAAAAAAGCTCAAATTTTTATTTTCTAGAAATAGAATAAAAAAGAAGTAAAAGGTTGATAAATTACATACCTTTATGGCCGGATTTTTGTTTGTTTGATGATAATTAAGCAACACAAAGCAAAATCAAAAAACAAAAAACAAGTTAGATTAAAAAAATTAGAAGTTTGTAAATTGTTTTGATGAAACCATGATAATCTTACCTTTGTTAGTGAAGATATATGTTGGTAGAGGAGTGGGGTAACGCGCCAGGGTTGGGGGTGATTTTGCTAGAGTTTTGATGGAGGGTTTTAATGGTGGTGATGAGAAATGAAGAAGAGAATGGGTTCTCGGTTGGGTTTTATTGTTTCCGCAGTGATCTTTTGCGAGGACTTAGTCCTCGCTAAAGGTTTAAGTCGTCGCGAAAGGCCGTGAAATAGACAGGAAGGAAATCTGACCGCCAAACGTGTGGCAAAACTTTTCAGCTGCTATCTTTAGCGATGACTTTGTCCTCGCGAAAGACTTCGTCTCTTTAGCGACAGGATCATCGTGAAGAATCGCTCTCTAAAGACATAAACTCTTTCGTGATGACAAAGTCCTCGCTAAAGACAATATTTTTTTTTAATACTTAATCAATATTTTTTTAATACTTAATCATTAACCTTTACTATTAAATCATAACACAAAATTGAGAGTAATGGGATAAAAATAATTCAAACTTTTATAAATTATGGAAAACATGACAAAATATATAATAAACCTTAATACACAACTAATCAGTTTCGTCCCCAAATCATCAACTATTACGGGTTCATCGTCACTATCAACATATATATGTTCCTCATCAGTCTCGTACTCGCCTAAGGTGTCATCATAATCATCATCATCAATGGGAACAGCGGGTTCCGATACAAGGTTAAAAATCAAAAGATCGATATATATCCCATGTCCAGTAGTCAATTCATACAACGAGTATTCTGAATTCAAGTTCGTATCAGCCAACAGAATGTTGATCGGATCTAGACTAGTGATAATCGATTCTGCACCAAATAGTTTGGGACTCCATCTGTGACGGTCGTTCACTTCCCTAACAACTTTCCACCCCTTTTCCACTTTCCTTGAATTAATTTGATCAACGTAAAAGACCTTTTTTGCTTGAGTTTCTAAGTTTTAGGGTTCTTTGGTCCATTAAAAAGAACTTGTGTTGATAATTGTTGCTTCGTGTTTTGTTTTTCGCAGTTTATATTTTTCATCTGTGATATACCACTTACACTTAAAAAAGATAACTGAATAACCACCACTAAATTCAACCTCGACAATCTTGACTAACTCACCATAAAAAGGATCTTTACCTATGACATTACAAAATAACTAGTTTATATACAAACACCCAACTATATAAAAGAAATCAACTAAAATGAAAACAAAAGTAACCAACATGTGATTGTACAAACTCCTTAATTTTGAGTAACTCTCTTTTCACCCTTTTCACGTGCTACCTATTTGAACCCGTTCGCAGAGAAAGAATCATACTGATACACGACGTTATTCGACATCTTAGACAACGAGAGCAACTCTTCGGTAGCAAGGGGATTACTATATTGTTGCATTAAATACACCTGCACACAAAGTTAGTTATTAGTTGATATAAAGTTAACTTATTTTTAAACTTGTATACATTTTTCTTTAACCATCGACGAAAATGCTCTTGGTGTTTTGTCTCTTTATCACGGTCCGAAAGTGAGGATTTGTGTTCCCTAAAATAAAAACATAGTGTTAATAATCGATAATACGATATTTAAATAAATGATTTAAATTAAAATATTTACAGTATATAGGGTTGGATCTCGTCACAATTATGAATGATGTACCAATCGATGTGTTCCTTCTCTAAAAAGGGTAAATATCCAAACTTTTTCTTACCAATCGGCTTGCACTAGCTCTTAAAAACTGATATTTCCTTGCTTTCAGTAATCGTCTCACCGTATCTGTCTGGGTCGTTGAACTTTGTACTTTCCTCTCGAAGGTATCGATATATAAAAGTCCATGTTTCCTCTTGGTGTCGCCTAGGGTGTGATAAAAAGATATAATAATTAGATGAAAATAAACACCCTAAATCTAGCATGGTTCTGCAAGTATACAGATCGTATGCAAGTTTTAAAAAACAAGTAAGATTCGTTCCGCAGAGACTACGAAGGTTAGGGGAATCTTATGCAATAATCAAGTGCAGATAATTAAAGCTAGAACAAATAAACGCAAGAAAAATAAAGGCAAATAGATATTTATTTGGTTTTCTATTAAACTAAATTAAAACTAAGAATTTAAAGACAGAAAATAAATACGAAAGAAAGAGTAGTATGAGAATATAGCTTGAGTCAATAGCATGTAATTCCCACTAGTTTTGCCGTTCTAAATATGTAATGGTGAATTATGTAGTATTTCAATAACCAGTTCCAATTACGCTAGGTAGTTTTAAATAGGATTTACCTGTGTCAATAAGGCTTCCTAAGCAAACTGTTCCTGTAACGGGTAAATAGTAACATGTACTAAACCATAGTGATTATCTAGTTAGGTTGATTTGTCAGATCTAAACCGAATACTAGATGTTATGTGCTAAACATGTAATTAAACACCGTTGGCAATGGTGACCTAATTACTAGATGGTAATTATATATGGCCGCGGTTCCACAAGAACACAGAATATAAACCCAAACACATAAACAGAGAATAAAAACAATAATTCAATTTAAAACATAGAATTCCCAAATTAGATAGATGTCAATAAAAATTAGGTTTCATACATATATGCTAAAACTCAAGCTAAAGAAATTTAGTTCATGAAAGAAAAGAAAGAAATTACAAATTCAAAGGTAGAAGAATACATCTTGATGAACTGCTCCTTCCGGACTTCTTTTCTTGTGTTGTAAGCTTCCTCTTGATTTAAGGTTTCACCAAGGATGATTTAAGAGTGTTAAGAGGCTGTATTTATAGTGTATAGGTTGACCTAATTCGTTTCTTGAAGGAGAGGTTAAGTAATGGACTCCAAGCCCAACTCAAATTCGTATGGAAATAAAGATAATTACTGCTGACTTGTTTTGATCATATCTTCTTCGTTATTGGTCGGTTTTTAGCCCACAAAATACCAAAAGAATCCTCACAGAATTATCTACGTCCCTATGAAAGAAATCTTCCAAAATCGGCTCGGTTTTGGAGTTATCACCACTTCTTTAGGCGTAGCTGCAGAAATTCAGATTTAAGGCAGCTTTTCCTTTTCCATGATTTTAACTTTTGTTTCCTTTATCTCCAATTACCATGCTTATCTCTTTCCATATCTTGTAGTCTTTGACTTGGACTCTAATTAATCTCCATAATTATCTTTAAAGCTTCACACTAAATAAATCATTAAACCCAATATACTCTAAAAATATTACTAAAATTATTTCAAGACCCAAAATAGGAAAATATACTAAATTAAGCTAAAATCGGCCTATAAACTAATAAATACGCCTAAAATGATGTCTCATAAATAGATTTTATTATCACAAATGAGGAGACATCAAGACCCCCAACTCAAAGTTGTATCGTCCCGATACAATAAAAGTAAGAACAGAAGGGTAGTCAAATAAACAAGAAGAAGTCGGAGGAGAATAAGAACAGAACATAATGAATGATCCTAGAGCAAAATATCTAAAAAGTCTCATGTAGTAATGCCCAAGAAATAATGCACAGATATGCTTACTACACATGTAATCAACAATCCATAAATTCAAGTCCAGATTAATTTCGCAATGCCAGAAGGAGAGGATGATAACTTAGTTCAGGTTAATGGCTATAGGCTGTTCAAAGGTCCTAATATAGCATCCAATGGTCCACTTACCTATTACCTAATAGCTCAACTGTTTCTCCATCAAGTAGTTAGAAATCCTAAGGTCTTTGGTTATAACGTGGCTTAAGGACGGGTGTGGTATATTTGGATAATGAAAGGTGAGCTTTTGGCTCTCTCCTCACTAGCCATCAACGAATCGCCCTAGAGCTTGAGTTTTCACTCGAAGATGTTCTCACTCAACCAAATTTATTGATGCTTCTGATGTGCATCCCCAATCAATTCCAATTAAAACCTTTTATGATGATATACAAATTCCACTTTGCCGGTCCGAATATATATTCTTTTCAAATCAATTTTTTTTCTTTTCTATAGCTATGATTCTCTTTTTGATGTTGAGATATCACACTATTTTTTCCATGTATATATTCTTTTTATGCCCTTGTTGGCAATTTTAGCTCGTAGCTTCTTTTACATTCACTATTACCCCGGCAAAGGGTTACAATAATAACAATTTCATCATCAATAAAATCACAAATATAATTCCCAAAACCCAATGTTCCCTAATGATGAAACCCACCACCCTAAACTCAAGCTCTAAAACGAGTTGTTTCAGGTTTTGCGATTCGAGTACGGGTCATATAGATAAGTCCTACAAACTAAGGGTATGGATTATAACGTGTTTCCAATAAAAAAGCTTTAGAAAGGCTCAGAGGGGTTAAGACGGATAAATAATAACAATAATCAAATAAAGGGTGAGAAAGTATAAAAGGCTTCAAGTGTTTTAATCATGAAAGAACTGCCTTATTCATTTTTCTAACTACCGGATTTCGTTACTTTTTTATTATTAGTTCATATACAAGTGGGTTCTCAACTAATTTCAAACCTTGTGTTCTACATACCAACTAACTCTCCCTAAGTTTCAACGTGACTTCTTAACATTGCTCATTAACTTTCCTATCCTTTATTTCTTGTTTTCATACATGCATCTAAAGAAACTTGTAACATCTTTCAAAAACATATTACTTACTATCATTGACCTAATAAAATCATGCTCAAATAGGTACATTCAAAATATTCTATGCCTTAATTCAACCTAAAAAATTTAAATTTTATGCAAAAACGAAAAGAAGATGAGGACAACGAATCCCAACCCCCAACTCAAAAGTGAGTCGTGTCCCCACGACTCGAAAAAGACTCAAGAAGGAAATAAAATTTAAAATTAAAACTAACTAAACTACCTAATGCATACAAGCTATTAAGAAAAGAGAATTAGAATGGCTTACATGGCTAGCCATAGAGATCCATTATGTCCTCCTCCTCTTCCGAAGTAGAGGGATCAGAATAATTATCAATATCCCTTTCCAAGGTTATATCTTCCAGCTGTGATTGCATCTGTATGACTTCCACCCAAAGTTCTCTGTTATCTTCTTGTAATCTTTCAATTTCGTGTTGTAATTTAAGAGCCCATGGGGGAAGATCATGATCAATTTTAGAGGAAGAAGTAGAAGAGCCTTGGTCATGAATCTTTATCTTCTTCAAAGGCCTTGATGGTATAGACTTTCTAGCAGTTAACTTCTTTGGTAGTGGTTGTGCTGGTGCCTTTTCTTTTGATTCTTCAATAGCATCATCAATGGTGATAGGATTTTCAATGGTGGCTCCAGGCAATTTCTTACTCTTCCCAAGGAGCACTTTCTCTTGTATTCCATAGCTTCAGATCTGTTAGTCATGTTTGATTTACCCACAACTCAAGTTAAACCAAGGATGAATTAAAAGTTTAAGAGAAATTGGTTTAGCTTGAGGTTGTTGCTTGGAATTGATGAAAGAGAAAGGTCTCTTGATGAATCTTGGAAGAATTCTTGAAAGCTTGATGAATTTGATGGTGTTTAATGGTGTAGTGTGATGAATTTGATGAAGAATTTTTGTTTATGGAGGATGGAGGAGAGAATTTGTGTTGTTGTTGTGTTAATTGTGAAGGTTTGTACAAGCTTTAAGGTGTATATATAGTGTTTGGGTCTGAAAATTTTTTGTGGGAGAGGCTAGGGTTAAGTTTGGTAAGGTAAGAATTTGATTAGGCATGAAATTCTTCACAAACCGCCACTGTGCGGTATACCGGGCATATCCTCTGGTATACCGGACCTGTCATGTTCCAAATTTTTTCTCTCGGCAATAAGCCCATGGTAGCATACCCGTGTCACGGGTTTTTCCAAGCGCGGTATACCGGCCATATGGCCCGGTATACCGGATCCGCCTGCGAATTTTTCCAAAAAATTTCCTTTGACCCCAAACTCATTTCCTGCACAATAACACACTACCTTTCTCTCCTATTAGCTTGTAAACACAATTAAAAATATACACTAACTTAAAATTATACACTACAAAGCAATAAACTAATCTAGAAAGAAATTTAAAACAAGGGGTGTCTCCCAAGAGCACTTTTGTTTAACGTCTTTGAGTTAGACGTGTACCTCAGGCTAAGCGCTTTCTACGAGATGGATTTTCTCCTCTCGCCCAAAGTCCTCACTGTCATGGTATCTCTTCAAACGCTGGCCATTCACCATGAATGTCCTTTGCTCGGTTGGATGTTCAATTTCAATCGCTCCATGAGGTGTGACTTTCGTAACAATGTCAGGTCCCCCGCAACAGGATTTAAGCTTTCCTGGGTAGTTTGAAAATCGAGAGTTGTATAATAAAACCTTTTGTCCTCTCTCGAAGTGCTTTGGACGGAGCCATTTATCATGCCATCGCTTTGTTTTCTCCTTGTAGAGACGTAAATTTTCATAGGCAAGATAACGAAACTCCTCCAACTCGTTCAACTACATCATCCTTTGTTTCCCGGCCAATTCTGGGTCTAGATTTAGAGTTTTAATAGCCCAGAAGGCTCGAGATTCAAGTTCAATAGGAAGATGACACGCTTTACCGTAGACCATGCGATATGGAGATGCCTCAACTGGTGTTTTAAATGATGTTTTGTAAGCCCAGAGAGCATCATCTAGCTTTAAAGACCAATCTTTCCTCGTTTTATTCACGGTCTTCTCAAGAATAGATTTGATTTCCCAGTTGGAAACTTCAGCTTGACCGTTAGTTTGTGGGTGATAACCGGTTGAAATATGGTGTCTCACTCCAAACTTACGAAGATAGTTTCTCAGTGGAGCGTTAATAAAATGGGTACCTTTATCACTGATGAGAACACGTGGCGTTCCATGTCTTGAAAATATGTTTGTTTTTAAGAATTTAATCACTCTTTGAGCATCGTTCTTTGGTGTTGCCACTGCTTCTACCCATTTTGATACATAATCTACCGCAAGCAAAATATAAAGATTTCCACGGGAAGTGATAAAAGGTCCCATGAAATCTATTCCCCATACATCAAAGATTTCAACTTCTAGGATATTATTAAGCGGCATCACGTCCCTTTTTGATATATTACCAGTGAACTGGCATCTTTGACATGACTGGACAAAACGATGACAATCTTTGTGTAGGGTAGGCCAATAGAATCCGGATTGAAGAATTTTAGCCGCAGTTCTATCGCCTTTAAAGTGACCTCCATAAGGTGAACTATGACAACTTGCTATGATCTTGTCAACTTCGCCTTCATGAACACATATTCTAACAACTTCGTCACTACAAATCTTCTAGAGGTACGGTTCATCCCAATAGTACTGCTTGGCCTGGTGAGATAATCTTTGTCTTTGTTGTGGGTGGATATCCTTGGGTAATACGCCACTCACGATGAGGTTGACTAGATCTGCATACCATGGCACAAACGCGTTTTTAATAGCAAAAAGTTGTTCATCAGGGAATACCTCTTTAACCAACAATGGTTCTTTGTTCGCATCAGATCCTTCGAGCCTTGATAAATGATCAGCAACTTGTTTCTCGCATCCCTTTCGGTCTCGAATATCTATGTCGAATTCTTGAAGCAACAGTACCCATCTAATAAGACGCGGCTTAGCGTCCTTTTTCTCCATAAGGTATCTGATAGCTGAATGTTCTGTGTACACAACCGTTTTCTTTCCAATCAGATAGGAACGAAATTTATCAAAAGCATATACCACGGCCAACATTTCTTTCTCCGTTTCTGTATAATTCATCTGGGCAGCATTGAAAGTCTTACTTGCATAATAAATCGTGTGGAAAATCTTTTCTTTCCTCTGTCCCAACACAACACCCATAGCGTGATCACTAGCATCGCACATAAGTTCAAACGGAGCTTTCCAATCAGGAGGTATAACAATAGGTGTGGAGACCAGTTTCTCCTTAATCGTAAAAAACGCTTGAAGACATTTGTTAGTAAAGTTAAAAGGAGTATCCTTTTCAAGTAAAGAGTAGAGCGGTTTGGCGATTTTGGAGAAGTCTTTAATGAATTTTCGATAAAACCCTGCGTGACCCAAGAAACTTCTCACTCCTTTTACAGAAATTGTAGGTGGTAATGTTTTGATTACTTCAATTTTAGCACGATCAACCTCCAACCCTGCCTTCAAAACTTTATGTCCCAACACAATTCCCTCTTGAACCATGAAGTGACATTTTTCCCAGTTAAGCACAAGATCTTTTTCTCTACATCTCACAAGGACTTTCTCAAGATTATTCAAACAATCATCAAAACTATCTCCAAACACCGAAATATCATCCATAAAACCCTCCAAGTATTTATCAATCATGTCCCAAAATATATGCATCATGCACCTCTGGAACGTGGGAGGTGCATTACATATACCAAACGGCATTCTTCTATAAGCAAAAGTACCAAACGGACAAGTAAAAGTTGTTTTGTGTTGATCAAGGGGATCCACACAAATCTGATTATAACCTGAATATCCATCAAGGAAACAATAATACTCTCTCCCTGCAAGTTTGTCTAGCATCTGATCAATGAATGGTAGCGGGAAGTGATCTTTCTTTGTAGCTTTGTTGAGTCTTCGGTAATCCATGCATACTCGCCACCCCACAACTGTTCTTGATGGGATGGCTTCACCTTGATCATTAAGGATGGTAGTGATACCTCCTTTCTTTGGAACACATTGCACTGGACTAACCTAATCACTGCTAGCAATCGGATAGATAATTCCTGCGTCTAACAACTTGATAACTTCCTTTCTCACCACTTCTTTCATAGCTGGCATGAGTCTTCTTTGTCCCTCTATAGATCGCCCACCTTCGTTCTCAAGAATGATTTTGTGTTTGCAAACGGACGGACTAATTCCTTTGATCTCGGCAATAGTCCATCCGATTGCTTCTTTGTTTGCTCGAAGTACATGAAGTAACTTCTCCTCTTGAGGACCTGAAAGGTTAGCAGAAATAATAACAGGCAAAGTTTTATTCGTACCTAGATATGCATAGCGTAGATGATCTGGAAGCGGTATTTCTTCGAGAACAGGTGGACATATTATGGATGGTTGTTTCATTGGTTCAATGTCACCTGACTCTCGAAGTAGTTCTCGTACATTTGATCCTAATGCATCAACATCTTCAGGGGGAATCTCGAGTTCCTCTTGTGATTCAAGTGTCAAGGCTTCATCAAGATCATCATCTAAGCTTGCTTAATTGAATACTTCTTGCGCAATTTTTCCGATGACATCTATTTTGAAACATTCATCTTTCGAATTCGGTAACTTCATAGCCTTAAACACATTGAATCTTATCTGTTCGTCTTGTACCCTCATGATCAACTCACCATTCTCAACATCAATTAGTGTACGCCCCGTGGCTAAGAATGGTCTACCCAAGATGATGGGGACATTCTTATCCGCGTCGTAGTCAAGAATAATAAAATCACAAGGAAAAATAAAAGAACCAGCTTTAATTAAAACATCTTCAATTTTACCTACTGGTCGTGAGAGGGAGTGATCTGCCATTTGCAATACCACAGATGTGGGTACTACCTCTCCTATATTATGCTTCTCGAACAGGGATATTGGCATGAGATTAATACTCGCGCCTAAATCACATAATGCTTTCCCGGTCCAATTATCTCCAATGCCGATGGGAATTGTAAAACTTCCGGGATCTTCTAGCTTTGGTGGTAACTTACTTTGACATATAACACTACACTCCACAGGCAATCCAATTGTTTCCCCAGTTTCTATACTTCGTTTGTTGGAGAGAATGTCCTTCATGAATTTCAGATATGTCGGCATTCTTTTGAGAGCTTCAACAAGCGGCATATTAATCTCTAACTTGCTCAACATGTCAATGAACTTCTTGAATTCCAGGTCATTGTCCTTCTTTCTGACACGTGAAGGGTATAGTGGTGGAGGGCGTGTATTAAGTTCCACTGGTTTTTTCATTTTTTCAGGTGTCTCAGCTTGGACACTCTTTGGTTTAACTACCTCCTCTACTGTATCTTTGGTTGTTTCTTCTCCCCCCTTTTCTGGAATAGGGATTGGTTCTGTTTCTGGTCTTGGTGGAGGTAGTTGTTTTCCACTTCGCAATTCAACTGCATGACAAGAATCGGAGCAATAGTATCACTTGGAAGTTGCCCTTTCGGCTTATTTTATAATGTACTTGCCATATGTGATAAAGTATGCTCTAGTTTCTTGATTACCTTCTGTTGGGCTTGAATCTTCTGTTGGCTACGACTCATATTCTTTTCAATTGCTTGCATCAATTTAGCCATACTCGAATTCAAGCTTGGGATTTGTTCTTTCCTTGCCAGTTGCATTGATTGTTTTGGTGGATCTTTCTTCGTTTCTTGACAAGTTTTTTAAATAGTGGGTGCTTTTTGCTGAATAGGTGGTGGTGGATTACAGGATTGAGGTTGGGGTTGATAATAAGTCTCTTGATTTCTGACCCAATTTCTTTGTTGTGGAGGTTGTTGATAACTAGCGTAGCTTTCTTGAGGATAAGTATAACCATTAGAATAATAGTTATCGTGAGGATATGTAATAGAAGCTAATACTGGATTATTCATACACCTTTCCCACACATGATTTCTTGATCCACAACCAGGACACGAAGGTATTTCACATACTACATTCACCTGAGCAATTGTTCGGGCTTGTTCTTGTAGTTCTTCGAGTTGTTGGGCCAATTCTTTAAGCTTCAGAGATTCTGAAGTGTTTTCTATTTCTGGTTTCTTGGTCCAACTTCTCTCGTTCTCAAGAATTCTCTCCATCCCCAACTCAGCTTCTTCAGGATCTAGCAACACAAAACCTGTGTTTCCTAACGAATCTGCTTTCTCCCTTGACTTGTCATTGAGTCCTCCATAAAACAAGGTTAAATAATATTTCGGCGATGATTTATGTAATGGACATCTCGCCTTATTTTCTGTAAATCGTAACCATGCTTCACCCAAACTCTCTCTGTCTTCCTGTATAAATTGCTCAAGCTCCAACATATCTTTTAAACGTCTACTAACTGGATAGAAACGGTCTAGGAATCTTGCTTGAAGCTTGTCCCAATCTGGAATAACATGAGGGTATTGGGTATCATACCAATTGCTTGCACCTCCGGTCAAGAAGAACCGGAACATCACGTAATACACCTGTTCCCTAGTAACTCCTCTTACGATATAAGCATCACAGATTTGCATGAATTTCTGAATATATTGGATCTGATCATGATGTGCAGCACCGCTGAATAATCCATGAGTTGCAAACTGAGTTAACATCCCTGGATCAGGCTTAAATTTAGCGGCTTGGATTTCTGGAGCGTGAATTCCTCGTGGTTGCATTCTAAACTCGATGGGTAGCTCAAGTCTCCTTGGGTTCTCCATCTGTAACTATCTATAAAACAAAAACTAAAAGACAAAAGCGTAAAATTGAACTAACTGAAATAAAAGCACAAGATATATGCACAAGGACTAACGATGTAGTACCCGGCAGCGGCGCCAAAAACTTGGTGTCGCCTAGGGTGTGATAAAAAGATATAATAATTAGATGCAAATAAACACCCTAAAGCTAGCACGGTTCTGCAAGTATATAGATCGTATGCAAGTTTTAGAAAATAAGTAAGATTCGTTCCACAGAGACTACGAAGGTTAGGGGAATCTTATGCAATAATCAAGTGCAGATAATTAAAGCTAGAACAAATAAACACAAGAAAGATAAAGGCAAATAGATATTTGGTTTTCTATTAAACTAAATTAAAACTAAGAATTTAAAGACAGAAAATAAATACGAAAGAAAGAGTAGTATGAGAATATAGCTTGAGTCAATAGCATGTAATCCCCACTAGTTTTGCCGTTCTAAACATGTAAGGGTGAATTAGGTAGTATTTCAAGAACCGGTTCCAATTATGCTAGGTAGTTTTAAATAGGATTTACCTGTGTCAATATGGCTTCCTAAGCAAACTGTTCCTGTAATTGGTAAATAGTAACATGTACTAAACCATAGTTATTATCTAGTTAGGTTGATTTGTCAGATCTAAACCAAATACTAGACATTATGTGCTAAACATGTAATTAAACACCGTTATCAATGGTGACCTAATTACTAGATGGTAATTCTATATGGCCGCGGTTCCACAAGAACACAGAATATAAACCCAAACACATAAACAGAGAATAAAAACAATAATTCAATTTAAAAAATAGAATTCCCAAATTAGATAGATGTCAATAAAAACTAGGGTTCATACATATATGCTAAAACTCAAGCTAAAGAAATTTAGTTCATGAAAGAAAAGAAAGAAATTACAAATTCAAAGGTAGAAGAAGACATCTTGATGAACAGCTCCTTCCAGACTATTTTTCTTGTGTTGTAAGCTTCCTCTTGGTTTAAGGTTTCACCAAGGATAATTTAAGAGTGTTAAGAGGCTGTATTTATAGTGTATAGGTTGACCTAATTCGTTTCCTGAAGGAGAGGTTAAGTAATGGACTCCAAGCCCAACTCAAATTCGTATGGAAATAAAGATAATTACTGCTGACTTGTTTTGATCATATCTTCTTCGTTATCGGTCGGTTTTTAGCCCACAAGATACCAAAAGAATCCTCACAGAATTATCTACGTCCCTACAAAAGGAATCTTCCAAACTCGGCTCGGTTTTGGATTTATCACCACTTCTTTAGGCGTAGCTGCAGAAATTTATATTTAAGACAGCTTTTCCTTTTCCATGATTTTAGCTTTTGTTTCCTTTATCTCCAATTACCATGCTTATCTCTTTCCATATCTTGTAGTCTTTGACTTGGACTCTAATTAATCTCCATAATTATCTTTAAAGCTTCACACTAAATAAATCATTAAACTCAATATGCTCTAAAAATATTACTTAATTAATTCAAGACCCAAAATAGGAAAATGTACTAAATTAAGCTTAAATCGACCTATAAACTAATAAATACGCCTAAAATGATGTCTCAGAAATAGATTTTATTATCACAAATGAGGAAACATCACCTCTATAGCGTATCTCTCGGCGATTGAACCATCTGGCCTGGCCGGATTCCGTATATATTCTTTTAGTTTCTTCAAGTACCTCTCAAACGGGTATATCCAACATATCTTAACCGGACCTCCTAAGCGAGCTATCTCGTACAAGTGCACAACAAGGTGGATAATAATATATAAAAAAAAGCTGGAGGGAAATTCATCTCCAACTTGCACATAAGCTCGACCACTTTAGACTTTCCCGAATCCAATTCCATTTTACTCAGGTTCTTCTTACAAACATTTCTGAACACGTTGCACAACCCAATAATAAGATCTCTAATGGATTTGTTGTCGATTAACCTTAAAATACCACCCACAAATAGAAACTGCAATAGAAGATGACAGTCATGGGATCTCATACCGATTATTTTCTCCGTGTCACTCTGAACGGTGTTCCACAAGTTATAAGGGAAACCATTTGGAAACTTTTGCACCTTCAACCACTCTAGAAACTTGTGTCGCTTATTGGTTGTCATCGCATACTTTGCAAGTGGTAGAAATGGTTTTACCACGTGAATCGACAAATAACCACAAATCTGACCCAATGTTCAAGGGTTGCAGATCTTCCTCGACTTCATGTTATCTTTGTTAATTTTCCTATTTAAACCAAAAACTGTGCTGAGAAAAGCATCACACACATTCTTCTCACAATGCATCACATTGATGTTATGTTTCAACAAGTTTTCCGACCAATACGGTAAACAGTAGAATATACTGTTTTTCTTCCAATTTGACTCACGAGGCCCAGTTTTCTTTTCCACCCTGCCCCCGAAGTCCTTGTGTTTTCTCAGAAACACATTCGATAACCCATATAACTGCGTCTGAATATCTGCGGGACTATGTTTCCTAGGCGGGGGCCTATTATCGGCACTAACGTACAAAGATGCATCTTTTCCGAAAATGATGGTACAGAGGTAACCACCGTCTATGATCAAAATAAACAACTCCTTTATTAACCCGCATGGAAGGAGTATATTCCATGCATCTGGGACAAGCTAAGTAGCCTTGACCCGACCATCCTGAAGTGTACGATCTAGCCGGGTAATCATTCGTCGTGAACAACAAACTTACCTTCATTACACATTCCTCCTTCATATGTGCATCCTATGTAACTATCCCCGTACCCCATAACGTTTCCAACTCATCTATAGCCGAACGGAGAAATATATCCATATCCTTTCCAGGTGAACGAGGACTTGGTATCAATAGAGTAAGCATAAACGTGGATTCTTTCATGCATAACCAAGGCGGCAAGTTATAGATCGTCAATATAACCGGCCACTTGCTGTATGAGCTGTTTTGCATGGAAAAAGGACAAAACCCATCGATCATAAAACCAAGGTGTATATTACGTGGTTCACTAGAAAACTCGGGATTCCTCTCATCATATGTTTTACAACTATGACCATCGATGGGATGACGCAACACGTCTTCATCGGTACTCTTTCCGGTATGGTGCCCAATCATGTCTTTCGCGGTGTGCCTCAAAGCATATATTCTCTGTTACCTACGCGCAATCAGAAAATAACATAGCTTCTTATGCAAAACTTTCTTCTCCTTCTTCGTGTCCCACCTTGATTCTCCACAAACTGAACATTTCTCAAGATTCTCATTCTCTTTATAAGACAATACACAGTCATTCAAACACACATCATTCGTGGTGTATCCCATGCCCAAACTTTTCAACTTTCTATTGCAATCCGCATAAGAATCGGGTATGTTATGAGGTTCAGGCAAAACACGACCCAACAACAGAAGATGTTCGGTGAAAGAGGTGTTCGTCCACTAGTTCGTTACTTTCACATGCATTAGTTTTGCTATGAAATCCAGAGAACTCGTCTTAGTACAGTAGGGGTATAAATCTTTCTAGATTTCCTTGAACGACGCGTCGAAAGACCCACGACCATTTCAATTACATTCTCGTCACGTATCTCAGTGTCACCGGAGTACCCGCCAATTTCAAACGTGGGTCCCAAATCATGAATTACATTACCCATTACATTATCTTCGTTTGGTTCATCCACGGGAATTGCTACTTCTTCCCCGTGTTTCGTCTAAACCTTATACGATGACCAAATACCCCCATTGAAAAAGATGCTCTTGAACATCGTCAATTGTAAACTTTCGATTATTAAAATAATGATTACACAAACAAAATATTTTACCGTCGTGATCCACTTTGTTTCTCACAAAATCAATAAGCTGTAATAAACCCGCGATATATTTCCCCGTAACCTTATTCTTTGATTTAACCCAACTCTTGTCTATTATCTAAAGTAAATTAAACCACTAATATTAATTAAAATTGTTTAATTAAAATACTACTTAGATCATATGATTATAAAAAATTACTTCTATCCCCCTAAGTTATGAAAATAGTCCACTAAGGTCCCAAAAGATTATTAAAATGTCACTTTTACCCCTAAATTTTCTAAAAAATTGACTAAGGCACCTAAAGTTTCTTTAAATTTCACTTTTACCGCTTCATTTTATGAAAAAGTCACTAAGGCACCTAAAGTTTAATAAAATTTCACTTTTATCCCTAAAGTATATAGAAATCCCTCTAAGGCCCCTAAAGTTTTTAAACAATATACTAATGGCCCTAAAGTTTATTAAAATATCACTTTTACCCCTAAAGTTTATTAAATATCAACAAGGCATCTGCAGTTTATTAAAATTTTACTTTAACCCCTAAGTTTTATGAAAAAGCCACTAAGTAACCTAAAATTTAATAAAATTTCACTTTTACCTCTAAAGTTTATAAAAATCCCACTAAAGCCCCTAAAGTTTTTAAACATTACACTAAGGCACCTAATGTTTATTTAAATTAAACTATAGGTCCTACAATCATAATCAATTATAAAGATGCCCCTAAAAAGATCTAAATAGTTCACAAAGATCCAAGCATTAATTTTTCATTAATAAAAAAACACCTAAAATTATTATAACTCAATAACCAAATTAAAATTATAACACAAAATTTAAAAATAATAATCATATAACAAAAAATGAACAATATATCACAAATAAAGCACTCAACACTACTAATTGCACTTATATAATACAATATATAATAACAATTGTACAATTTAAACAAATAAAAAAAATAGAAAATACCTATTTTGTGGACAAAGTGATGGAAAAATTTGCTTAAAAATGGGACCCATAAGAGCTAGATGTATCAGAGAAGTTTCGTTATTGCCGGACGCATAATTTTTTATGGATTAGGGAAAAAATTGGGAGAATTTTGGGATTTTTTGAGTTTTTTAGGGTTTAATTTCTCATTAATGACCAACTTCCGAGTGGCTGTATGTAATAAGGTGATATCTTTAGTGAGGACATCAAGTCCTCGCAAAAGATACACACTGTCGTCGCAAAATACCATCTCTAGCGAGGACAATTATATCGTCGCTAGAGATAAAACCCTTTAGCGAGGACATGCAACGGCTAGTTTCTTTTGTAAATATTTTCAATCACTTATGAAAGGCGCCACTTATAGGAGACGACTTTGTCCTCGTAAAACGTTGTCCTCACTAAAGATCCTATATTTGGCGATGACCCGCGGGTCATCGCTAAAGCTTTCGTCGCGAGTGGTCTTTCGTGTAGTAGTGATGGTAAGATTGGCAAATCGTATCATTCAACTAATATGTGTGACCTTTTTAAACACAAAAAAAAAAGTTTCACCTTTTGAGAAAATTATTCTTTAATTATGTACCTTTTGGATCAATAATTCTCAAATAAATTGTTGAACTATTAAACAATTCTTCTTTTTCACTAATTTAGTGGAAAACTTGTCTTATACTCATTTAATTGAAAAATGTAGGACTTTAAATTTAAGGATATGTAACTCAAAATGTACACAACTCATGTTTTTCAGCCATAAATGTCCACAAACTAACCAAATGACTAACATACCCTTTAAAGTCTTAATTAACAATAAAATATTCTATTAAAAAAATTCTATATAACGCATGCACACCCCTTAATTCAACAACAAAACATCTTATAAATAAAATATTCCATACATGTCAAAAATTAAATTGTTTTAATTAACAATAGACAAACACAAATCAGCAAGGATCAAAGTCATATCTAAACTTGTATGTGTATTCTAAAAAATATCAACAAGAAACCACCAATAAGTTTAATATAAATGGGCTGATTGTACAAAATGAAATGGGTTGTCTGAATAAAAATAATGGTTGATAGACATGTTGATAAGTGTACGTGTAATAATACTGAGAGTGTATATATATCATTCGTGGGTTGTTCGCAAAATTTTATACACAAACCTACATAACAATGGGTTGATAAAAAAAATTTAATGGGGTGATATCATACTACTGTTGGGATTTTAAAGTAATATCCTTGGGTTGTTAATTATCTGTCTGACGACAACGTATATCCAAGAAAAACTTCATCACAATTCATAACTCAAAATCAAGTAGTGTAAAAAACTTAAAAATATAAAAAAAAAACAAAAAAAAAACAAAAAAACAATCACAGCAATGATAAGAAAATAATTGGGATTGTCAGCTAAAAACAATAAAAATAAACATTGAAAATAATTTTATACGGTGCATATAGAAGAATAATAATGACCAAAAAATAATAAACACAAAAATATATAAAAATAAACACTATACGATAAAATTGTAAAAATATACCTTAAATCATGAAATATATATCTTTCGTATGAAATTTTTGAATAAAGAATAATCTTGTATGTGCATACAAGCAAAAAAACATCAACAAGAACAAACCAATAAGTTTAATAAAAATGGGTTTACCGTACAAAATAAATGGGTTGATAGACAGATGATAAGTTGAGGGTGTTTATATATCGTTTGTAGTTTCACGTTGTTTGCAAATTTTGTACACAAACATACGTAACAATAGGTTGATAGCGTAATTTCAGTGGGGTGATATGATACTACCATTGAGATTTTAGAGTAATATCCTTAGGTTGTTAATTATCCGTGTGACGACAACATATATTCAAGAAAAAAATTTATTACAATTCAAAATTCAAAAGAAACTATTGAAACAAACTTAAAAATATGAAAAAAGAAAACAAAACACAATCACAACAATGATACAAAATTCTTGGGATTGTCAACTAAAAATATTAAAGTTAATACTGATAATTTCATAAGATGCATATAGAAAAATAATGACTAAAAAATAATAAACACGAAAATATGTAAAAATAAACACGATAATATGATAAAATTGTAAAAAATATACCTAAAATCATGAAATATATATCTTTCGTATGAAATTTTGAATAAAGAATAAAAAAGTTTTGATATCAAAAGTGATATATATATATATATATATATATATATATATATATATATATATATATATATATATATCTATATAATAAAGCAGAATGAAACCTAACTCTTCCTATTTATCCTCAAATTTCCACATTCATCTCATAATTCTCCTATTTATCTCATAATTCCCCCATTCATCTCATAATTTTCCTATTTTTCTTATTCTTTTATTTATTATATACATATACGCATGGAAATATCAAATAATATATAATCCTTTTAACCTTCATAAATAAAATCATAAAAATTCGAATTAACTTTCATATAAATAAAATTTATTCCTTTTTATAAAAATTTATAAAGTACTAAAAAATTTAAGATTTTTTTCAAAATTTATTATAAAAAAAGTTCAACTAGATATAATATAAAATTTAAAAAAATCACTTTACATTATAATATTTAAATAATTTTTTATTTATTTTATTTTCTTTATTTTTAATCTCATTTGAAACATGAACATTATGATAATGACAATGGCACCGTGATATCTTTTTTATCTCCTATAATAATAATAATAATAATAATAATAATTTTTCAATTAATTTTTTTTGTGACATAAAAACTTAATTAGTAGAATATCTTAATCACCACAGATAAATAAAGCCTTATCACCTTTTGGTAAACTTTTTAACGTAAATGGTATATTTCCTTTACATGCATTAGTTTAAATTATAATTAAAATACAAAGATAGTCATTAAAAAAATTAAAAAAAAAATGAATAGAAAAGACTGAGCAATGTTTCCCTCGAGGGGTCTAATTTACAAAATGAGACCCCTTTATGCAAAAATATTATAAATTGAAGACCCCTAAAAACATCAAAAAAATTGGAGGCCTGAAGCGGTCGCCTCTTCAACCTACCCTCGGGACCGGACCTGGGCCTTCCCTGTATAATTTACTTACTATATTGATTCATGACTTGAATTGATAATATATTTTTTAGGATTAAGGGACTAAATGTTGAATAGGATTAAAATGAACCTTAACCCTCAACCTATTACCCATGACCTCAACTTCTTAATTATTATTTCTTTAACCTTAACCCTAACCTTGACCTTATATTAAACCTTAACCTTAATCTTAACCTAAACGTAAATCTTAACCTTAACTTTAACCTTACACCTTAAATCTTAAACCCTAATCTTCATCTTCATCTTAACCTTTAATTTAATCTTAACGCCTAAACATATATCCTTAAACCTTACATCTTAAACATTAAACCTTAAACCTTAATCTTCATCTTCACCTTAACTGTGACTTTAAACTTAACCCTCAACCCTTAAACCTTTAACCTTAACCCTTAAACCGTAAACCTTAAACCTAAAACCTTAACATTTACCTTTACCTTCACCTTTATCTTAACTTTAAACTTAACCTTAACCATAACCTTAACCTTGATGTTGAAACTTAACCTTAACCTTGACCTTGAACCTTAAATCTTAAATCTTAAACCTTAACCTTAACCTTAAATCTTACACCTTAAACCTTAAACCTTAAACCCTAATCTTCATCTTTTATTGGAACCTTAAATTTAATCTTAACGCCTAAACATTTATCCTTAAACCTTACATTTTAAACATTAAACCTTAAACCTTAATCTTCATCTTCACCTTAACCTTAACTTTAAACTTAACCCTTAAATCTTTAACCTTAACCCTTAAACCCTAAAACTTAATCCTAAAACCTTAACTTTAACCTTTACCTTCACCTTTATCTTAACTTTAACCTTAACCTTAACCATAAACTTAACCTTGGCGTTAATACTTAACCTTAACCTTGAGCCTTAAACCTTAAACCTTAACCTTAACTTTAACCATGACCTTGAACCTTAAACCTTAAATCTTAAACCTTAACCTTAACTTTAACCTTAAGTCTTACACCTTAAACCTTAAACCTTAAACCTTAAACCCTAATCTTCATTTTCATTGTAACCTTAAATTTAATCTTAACGCCTAAACATTTATCCTTAAACATTACATCTTAAACATTAAACCTTAAACCTTAATCTTCATCTTCAACTTAACCTTAACTTTAAACTTAACCCTTAAACCTTTAACCTTAACCCTTAAACCCTAAACCTTAAACCTAAAACCTTAACTTTTACCTTTACCTTCACCTTTATCTTAACTTTAACCTTAACCTTAAAAATAACCTTAACCTTGACGTTAAGACTTAACCTTAACCTTGAGCCTTAAACCTTAAAACTTAACCTTAACTTTAACCATGACCTTAACCTTAAACTTTACCTTAAAACTTTAACTTTAAACCTTAAACTTAATCTTAACCTTAACATTTAACCTTAAACTTTACCTTAAAACTTTAACATTTAAACCGTAAACTAACATTAACCTTAACTTTAACCTTAACCGTAACCTTACCATTAAACTTAACCTTAAACTAAACCTTAACCTGAACCCTTAATCCATTATCATTTTGCCAGCAAAGCTCAGGCATGGAGAACTCTTATTTTTAGGAATATCTCAAGTTCCTCACTTCTACTAGCAAGTGAGTATTAGTACATTTTTTATTCTTTTTCTTTCGTCTTTTTCCTCACTAATTAAACGTGAAATCAACATGGAAGAGTTGAAAGGATTTAAGGGTATTAAAGTGAAGAGAGCTACTTATATTCTTGAATTACGTGAAGATTCTCCTAATCCATTCAAGTCTGTAAGGTCTATATTTTTCTTTTGTATTGTGATGGATCATGGATGATAGTTTTTGTTGTTTGTTTTTAACAGCTTGACGAGTTGGAAAAAATTGTTAAATCTGCGAAGTAGGTATTATTTTAAACTTAGGTAGTTACTTTTTAATGTTGTATCAGAAATGTTTATTTTTTGAGTGATGTTAAAAAAAAATCTCTTAATGGTTACAGGTGAAAATTATGATGAATAGGATAGTTGGATATCTTTTCAGTTTTTTGTAATAATTTCATATGTTTTTTGTAACCAAGGATATATGAAGTAAGGACAGACGGAGATCTTTTACTTTTTTGTAATCACTTCATATGTTTTTTGTAACCAAGGATATATGAAGTAAGGACAACTAGAAATCTTTTCAGATTTTGTAATAGCTTCATATGTTTTTTGTACACAAGGATATATGAAGTGTTATTGTGATTAATTCATAAAATCACTTCATATATCTGCAGTTTATCCCACAAAGTCCAAAGTGTATGATATGAATGTCATGTAAATCTTTAATATTGCCTTTGGGAGGAAAATGCTTTTAATTAGAAAAATTGTATGATATATGTCTCAAAAGTTTTGATTCAACTATACACGCAGAAGAATTGTTCATCTCAACTGTAAAGAGCTAGATAAAAATTGGAATTTACACTAAACAGTATCAGTTGAATGTTAATATTATGGTGATAATTTGCAGAAAGGAGGAGATGCAAATGCAGCGGATCATACAAGTCAAACAATACACTGGCGTGCAGTTTGAGGTGTAGTTCAAGTTGTTGAGCTTTTAGTACAAGAAGGTGGCATGTAAGATTTGGGTTTGATTGATCAGTGTTTATAATTTCTTTCTAATTTTGGGTGAAATGCTTCATTGGTACATGTATTATAGGAAATGACCAAATATATTGCATCGTTGGTCCCCGTATTCATATTCTTATTGTTGAAATGTGATCAACCGTTTTAACTGTCTCCGTTTTCAAATTGGAAAATCTACAGGGATTAGTGGTCCAATATAAATTGAATAATGTGTTTCATGTAGCACTACTTGAAGAATCAGGTTTCATTATGATTATAACGGATGTTCAAGTGGAGCCAAAATGGGTTGCGGTTTCATCGTATTGTATTAAGAATGAGGTGAAGCGAGGAGCAGTTAAGTGCCAGATGAGATGGAGAATTCATAATTGAAAATAATGCTAGGTTTTTCAGTTGGTCATAGTGAATAAGTGATATATTTTTCAGTTGGTCATTCCACAATAAAAAAATCATAATGTTTCATTAAGTTAGGGATGACTTATGTTTCACTTTTTTTTTAATTCATCGTAACTCTATGGGAAATTTTGTGGTTGTTATTCTTTTTTTTTTAAATGTGGAATTGGGTGAAAACTCATTAGTGAAAAAACAAAAAAGGTCATCTTTTGATTTGTTTGGTTTTTCTTCTTTATTTCTAATTTTACTGTACTTCTAGACATATTTCATGTTATTTAAAATAGCAAATTATATACATTTTGTAAAATGTCACATATATTCGTGGATTTTTTAAAAAAGATTCTTAAATAAAATCTGAAAAAATGTAGGATCAAAGGTAAAATACGGTGGTTAAAGAGAATTTTCATGTTCTTCATATATCACTTAAGGATTTGAGAATCGTCAATATTTTTTGTTTTATATGTAATTTTTTTAGCTCAATTCAATCATCGACCTTTCTTATTATTGCGTAACTTTTTTTAATCATCGAAGTGCCTTAAGGCACGGGTAATACCTAGTATATATATATCATGTAAAATGATATTTTCAAACTGACTCTAAATTCAAATGTTCAACAAAGGTATATGAATGAAATAAATAATTCAGGATGATCATCTTTCATTGGGCCATTTGACTGTCAAAAAATAAACTTGGCATTGAACAAACTATTATTAGTGTGTTTATAGTTCCCATGCGTTTGAACATTAGATCATGAAACACATTACTAACATTGTATCTATTTTTCTCATGCATAATGAAATTTTTTTATTTTTTTCTTCATGTTTTGCATCAACCCCCTAAAACTACACATGATATTTTTACTACCGGGATCATTTTTTATATATGTCAGAGAATAGTAGTTTATAAAAATTATGTTTTAATCGTGATTGAATCCTTCAAATTTATCACTAGTGAAATAAACCTAAGAACTTTACTAATCTAACGTGTCATGATCTAAATTATCAAATTCATATTTGTTTATATTGAATTAATTATTAGCTATTAAATTTGGGATAAAAAATATGATACAGAAACAAATGTTACGAAAAATGATTTACGAAGCTGGGTTGTCTTTGTATGATAATATTTTAGAGTTTTTGTAATTTAATAACTTAATTCAACCCTTATTTATCTTCCATCAGTTACGTTAACATGAGATTCCATGGTTTCTCATTTATCTTCTTCTTCAACCCTGGGTTTTTTAAAATTCTCCAGATCTTTAGCACTACTCCCTATTCCATAATCTGCACATACACTTTGGATGAATTCCTTCCTTCTCTTGATTATAATCTAATTTTCTTTCACGTTCCTCCCTAACTTACTCCCCTTTTCTTTCTGATGCTCTCCAAATTTCCTTTTCCTCCTCCATTCGAAATAATCCCCTCCTGTATCCCCCATAAGATTCGTAAGTTCCTACTCTTTTTATTGAATATTCTCCTCCATATTCTCCTCATCATTGTAATCAAAGAGGTGAGTGAATCTACTACCTTGAGGTTTACTAATGAATCCATCTACACTAGTTCTACTTCCAACGATCTTAATACCCGCAGACATTTCCTTCTCTTTTACATGTATCACCTGCTTTCTCATGCTATTATTCTGCATAAACTTCCTAATCACTGTAGCAAACCTATAGTCTCATCCTTGAAATATTCAGTTGTTTCTAAACTCTTTCGCAAGATCAATACCTCATATATACTTGTCTTAATTTCTATTTAGTGTGTTCAAACCACTCCTCCAGTTTCCATTGTCCGAATCCATGTTCCCCTCTCTAACCTAGTACACTATTCTCCAAAAACAGCAAAACCTTACGCAAGGCTTCCGCGTACACTATAAATTGGTTTTATAGGTGGAAACTTGCAATGTTGTCCAAATTCCAATTTGTTTTACGCCTCAAATTTAGATTTTTGCAATCACTAATCACTTGAGTAGCACATTCACTATATGTGTGCCCAATACATCCACAATTAAAAAATAAAGCCCCAGTGTTTCATATTGAAATACTATCCACACAATACCATCTTCTTGCAAAATATAAGTTCCAGGAGGTAGTGGCTCATTGACATCAAATTTGACTTTGAAGTGCAAAATCTGTATATCCTCAATCATTGTCTTTGGGAAATCTAAAGCTTCGACCTCCATGAAGCATGTTTCAAGCACTAAAATTGTGTTAATGTTATTCTACATGGACGCTAACCCTTTTACTTCCACCCATATAGAAGTGAAGTCCTCCTCAAGACCGTGGTGAAGAAGTTATTGTGGCCATTTTTTAAAACTAACATGCATCTTAAGGAAGACACCTAGTATGAGCTCCCAAAGTCTTTTGAACTCCTTTTTCGTCATAACATCCATTTTGAAAACATTCCTCTTCACTTATGACAACCTAAAGACCCCTTGAGCTACCCAACGCTCCGCAATATGGTTTCTAAAACCATTGCGAAATCCCTCACATCACCAAATTAAGACACGCAACAGAATGGTTGTTTCATCTCTCATATTATCCATAACCCGTGTTTTGGTTCTAATGTTGAGTACTCTGAGACTGTAAATGTTTTGCCCATCGAAGGGAATACGAGGTAGAGTGTGTCTATCTCGAGTAGCCATGAGATAGATATAGTACTTATTTGATATGGGAATAAGTAAGAGATGAAAGGACTTGATTCTAGAAAACTTGGGGGATAAAATGACTCTAACACAAGTAAAGGAAGAAAGTCTGTTTAAGAGATATTTGACAGTGAATAGATGCCAGAACTGCAAGACATTGGGTATATAAATACAACTGCATTCACGAGCATCATAAGGATCATACTTGGTTAAAGATACCCGACTCTTCCACTTACAAAAGGTAATGATGTCGTATGCTTCCTTATTTGTCTTACTGTTTACAAATTAATATTTTTGCATTCCCAAGGATAGCACTTATCCCTATCATATTAAATGTTATCTTCTAAACTTTATGAAACACAAAACATTTCCTTAAAACTAGGTGAAGAAACATAGTAGACTTGGTTATTACTCAACTTATCGCCTCTCACTGTCTTAGTAAGACCAATTACAATTATTAATACATCTTGATTACAACAAAGGCATTAAAACAAGCAATAAAAGACCTTAAAACACTTATTAATGTATAGAGGGCCATTAAGATGCATCATAGAACTCCCTTTTCTAATGATTGATATACAAAAGCTGAACCTCAATAGCTTCTACCATAAGAGACTCTTGCTTTTCCTGTTGGACTCCTTACTAATATAGTTGACTTCAAAGCCATATGGGAAAGCGTGTAATCTTGAATGAGACAAATCCTTGTGAATTTATGACCTTACAAAGCATCAACCGAAAGCTAACACCATAATTCTCCAAATAGTTGAATAATAACATTAAGGCCTCGAACGATCATACGATGGCCATTGTAGGATTTGTTAAAAAATATAATAAACATCGCGTCTGTAATTATACTTAAATCAGATGATCTTGAAAATTTGTAAAACTGATAATATTAGGTTAGAAATAATTCAATTTTTTAGAATTTCAATACTAAAAATTATTTTTTTTATCTTAATTTGGGTTCTTCGATTGTTGATGGCGTAGTCAAGTCAGATTGAAAATGGTAGAGAATGGCCTACGTGGCGGCGGTTTCTTGTGTAGCTGTATTTTTTGAATTGTTTTGTAGTAAATATTCATTTGACATAACTGTTGAAGATAGTTCGTATGGCCTAGTAAATTATGTCGCATAATTTAATAAATAGTGTCGTACAACCTAAATAATTGTGTTGTACTTGTAATCATGTTAAGTTACTATAGATTTAAATTATTAATAAAGTAGATTGGATAAAAAAAAGTTGGTTAGAATGTAAATCATTTGAATTAATGAACCTCATAAAATAAAAACAAAAGCGTAAAATTGTTAAAATCTTTGGAGGATGGCCTGAATATGTAGGATCCACCGAGTTACTATCTAACAACCCCTGCCAATTCTACATATAGTACCACTACTCATGACGCCAAGAGAAAACAAAAAACCCCTCTTGAATCAACACTTCTCTATTCTATTCTGGCCTTTTCAAACTGTTTCTTAGTTTACAAATTATTATTTTCCGGTGCTTTTTCAAGATTCTCCAGATAGAAATACTGTATCTTATTTGCCAAGTTATCATTTTCCGGGGTTTATTTCAACCTTTTCATGGAGACTGAAAATAATTCAACAAGTCTTCGTGTTGCCTCCTTTTCGTGTTATGTGGAGAGTGCTGATAATAAGTTTATGCACAAGATTAAGAGGGCAATGGAGGATCCTATCCCTAATCAAGAAATTACATCATACTCGATAATAAACTCAGCACCAAGAGCTAATATGGTTAAGAGCGGTTCAATCAATAACCATATATCACAATCACCACGAGTTCCTTCATTTTCTCATTATCTCGACCCTTCTGAAGAAAGCTTTGCGTTTAAGGGTCAAGCTTCAGGTGCAATAAACCTGGAGAAACCCAAGTCTAAAGATGGTGAAATTGATATCTTTGGTGCTGATAGGTACTTCAACATGAGATTGAGTGGTGAAATTCAGCCAAAACAAGAATTTTATCAACCCCATCAGAAGTCGAATTTTGGGGCTGGAGCTGGAACTGGAACTCCTAGTGTTTATTCAGAAGCAAGCAGTTGGAATAGCCAAGCTGTTTTGCTAAGGAATCTTCAGAGAAATGGATCTCAGTTAAAACAAAAGAAGGCTCTTGGAAGGAGATTTTTCACTTCATTGATGTGCAAAGGGCCTTGCTTGAACAAGAAAGATGTTTACGTCAATACCATCGTTGATGAAGAAACGGTTTATACATCAAAACCTTCCCAACAAGGATCGAGAATCAATGAACACGAAAATCCAATAGTCAAAACAGTATTGGTGGACGAAAAGGTAGAAGATCCGCGTCAATCCCTTGAGGTATTCGGATTTAAGCCACCGAAAAAGGGAGATATAATATCAAAAAACTTGGAGAGAAAAGTTTCAACTCTAACATGGGATGCAATTCCAAAATCTCAAAAACCTTCAATAATTCAAAACAGTAGCACAATATGCGACGATATGGCAAGTGATGCAAGTTCAGATCTATTTGAATTAGAACACATCTCTGTGAGAGAATATGGGTTATTATCAATACAAGATCAAACTGATAACATATCGAGTTGCATGAGTCCAACTACTCATTACGCACCAAGTGAAGTTAGTATTGATTGGAGTGTTGTTACAGCAAGTGCAGCAGAATTCGCATCAGTTATATCAGATTATGAAGATAGAAGTGTTAGTGTTGTAGGTGATTTTATTTCACGAGATCACAATAAAACAACTAAAAACACTAAGAATGTTGGAGTAGGCAACAAAGGGACACAGAAAAGCCGCCCTAGTGGAATTTTAGGATGCAAGAATAATAAAGCAGTAAATGTTGTTGAAACTCGTGTCCACAAAACCAATGATCAGAAGGTAAAACATCAAGTTTTGCCTATGGATTCCTATGTCTCACTAGGCAAGTTACAAGCAAGTGCAAAGGTGAAAGATATTGAATCCATGTTAATTCACATGTAAACCAAACACTTTTTTATCTGCATCTAAGAAACTGTCAAGTGGCTCATGGGTCGGGTCATGATGATCAACTGATTATGTTGATGCATGATAGCAGTTGTGTCGGGTGGATGTTTTTGGTGAAAATTATTAGGGTTTTGCATGCATTTGTTGTGTGTGATTGTAAAATTATTATTTTGCTGCTAATAATTAAAAGGTTATTCTCCTTTCAATTTGTCCTTTCCTTTTGTTTCCACTCAAAATGTTTATTATGTTCTCTTATTAAAATGAAGATATCCATATCCTTTTGTCATGTAAAGGAATAGCAAGCTATGTACATAAAAACTAATAATCATTTATAGGCCATCGAAACCCCAGTATATATTTTAAGGTGACCTCCCTTGTCGAACAATTTTCCTTTTTTAAAATATTTTAATGTTTTTCAGACGCCATTGCTTGGGGTCATACATGTTGTAATGTATTCATTAAAAGAACAAAGCTACTTTTGGAGTTGATAACTGTGCCTTAGTACTTTAAAGAGCCAGCATATAAATTTACGTCTTTGGCTGAAAATTCTCTCCGTCTGGAACCTGAAAGACCCTACCATGCAGAATCCTTATAATGTGATGACTTATGAACCTCAACTAGTGCCCCCTTCCAATTTACTTTTTTAATTGGAAAAGGAATTTACAATTAAACAAATAAAACAAATTTTAGAAGCCAACGTTTTGGCACCATATGTGGAACCTAGCAATATCGTTCTTCACCAGTAATTATGTCATTACTTACTGTGGAACCTAGCAAGATCATTGATCTACTGTATAAAAGTATTGCTACTGTGTTTTCCTCTAGTAACTACCAAAACAGTCAAAACAGTCATTAGAATTGATTTTAACCTTTAGCAACCGTTGGTGGTCACTAAAAAATCGTCAATAGTTATAAGTCTTTAGTGGTACCTTTTTGACGAGAAAATACCATTGTAGTCGCTAAACGTGTTACCTTTACTAATCATTGTATTCCTTGCTAAGTTTAGAGTTCTTTAGCTACTACTAGTGGTCGCAAGTACATCAATACCTTTAGTGACAACGTCGTGGTCGCTAGTACATGTCACAACACGCAGTTGTCGCTAGTACTCCAATACCTTTTACGACAACTTTGGTGGTCGCTAGAGGTGTATAAATTAAAAAAGAATATTTATTCGTTTATCATTCTTCATTACCGCACCTGCTAAATTCAAATTACACCAAAAGTATACTACATTTGAAATAATAAAGTAATACAAAAAATTAATAAGCAACATGTATATTCACCTCTCTCAAGGAAAATAAACTCATCATCACTATCTATATGTATCGTATGGTGGTAATCAATCTCATCTACGTACTCGTCTCAAATATCTTCCGATTCTTCCTCATCATCTATAATAGTTGGATTGTGCTCAAATTTCTCTTGGTCGATTAACGTGTATTCTGTTATTCATGCTTAATTCATATATCTATATGATGTCATTCACAATAGGTATGAGCTTTATCAACTGTCAAAACACACCCCAAAAATCTGCACCTTAATCATAACGATCGCATACTCCCCAAACAACTTTCACACATAGTGATGCGATCCTTAATATGCACTAGATCATCATTGTATAACACCTTCGTTTCTTGATTCCGTAAATATACAGTTCATATGTGGACCAATATGAACTAGTGTCGATTTTGGTCAAACTATGTTTCTTTCATAATCTTCCTATTTCGGTGTTATACCTCTTTTGAGAAATGCACCTTGAATATGTTGACCAATTCACCATACCAATGAACACCTTCGACAAAATAACAAACCTCGTAATACCTAGTGACACGTTTTTCACATTTCTCACGCGACACCTACTTCACCCCATTTATGACACACGAATCACATTTCACAGTGTACAGTTGAGACCCTTAACCAGATTTTGGAAATGTTTGGTTACAAATGGATCGCATTCTTCCTTCATGTAAAACACCTAATAATAGAAAAATTAGTTAGTTACACTATTTTGATCATTGCATTGATTTTAAAATATATTTTACATTATCCCAAGAATAAATCGTAGAATCTACTCGGTGAGCTTTTTTTACATCTACATGATCAGCTGCAACAATCATCGACTTGTGTTCCCTAAAATAGAAAATCTTGTCGTTATACGATAATTAAGAAAAGAAAGTAACAAAGATGGATACCAAAGAACATACTTTATATAAACTCGAATCTAATCATAAGATCGTAGAATGCACCAAACAAATTTGCCATGATCAAATTGGGGGAAGATAAACGATGCTCTGATTTCCAATCGGGTGAGATTGACTTTTGAAAAATCAATATCTCTCTTGGTTCTGGAAATGGATACGCATATCTGCCAGGATCACCGAACATGGTTTTACCTCCTTGATGTAACGTGATAAGAAATTCTAAGTCTTCGCCAATACATAAGCCTCGGCTATCAAACCATCTAGCCTTGCCACATTTCGAATATGCTTCTTTAACTTCTTCACATATGCTCGGACTGGTACATCCAAAGCATCTAGACTAGTCCATCAAGCAGTGTTTCGTCGTACAAGTTCACGACTAGATAACTCATGATATCAAAAAAAAGTTGGTGGGAATATCATCTCAGGTCGGCATATAAGAATAATAACATCTTTTTTTCCTTTTCCAATTCTCAGATACTCGAATTCATTTTACAAACCACACAAAAAATATCATACAAACCCATGATGGCATCTGTAATTGCTTTTTGCTCAAGCAATCCCAGTACACTAGCAACAAACAAGAACTGCATTATAATGCGCCAATTGTGGGATTTTATTATGATGATCTTCCAGTAATCAATCACAATATTATTTATTAAATATGATGTAAAATCATTTGGAAACTTTTGATCCTTCGACCATACAAGAAAAGTCTCTCGCTTATCTAGAATCATCGTATACTTTACTTTTGGTAGCATCGACTTACCCCTCATATATGTAGACAACCACAATTTCTCGCGAATGCTGGATCCTTCAAATCCGGCCTCTCCATCATGTTATCTTTATTAACTTTGTCATCAAGACCCACAACTGTATCAAGTAAGCTATCACATACATTATTCCCACATTCATAACATCGATGTTGTGTTTTAACAACTTTTTTGAACAATAAGATAACTCGTAGAATGTGCTCTTCTTCTCCTTCCAGACATATTGTTGAATACTCATTCTCTTTATAACATTTCCACCAAAATCCTTGTGTTTTACTGAAAACAGAAAGGTCAACCTGTCAAGTTATTTTCAGATACTGGAGGGACTATATTTCCTAGGAGGAGATCTATACTCGCTTTTCAGATATAAAGTCATGTTTTTTTTGAAAACGAATGTGTGAGTGGTAACCATTATGTGTGATCAAAATATAATATACCTTATTTAACTCGAAGTGAAGGAGTAAAATCCATGCACTCCGGACACGCCTTATAACTTTGACATGAAAATCTCAATGAGTATGATCACGTTGGATAATAATTAATTGTATACACTACGCAACCACGTAGAACAAATACTTCCTTCTTATGTGCATCATAATTAGGGTTGCAGACTTCACAACAGATTCAACTCGTCTATCATAGGCTAAACAAATACATCCAAATCTTTCCTGAGACAACGCGGACAAGGATCCAATAAAGTTAACATGGGTTTCGATTCTTTCATATAAAAACCCGGTCCGAAGTTGAATTGTCAATAAAAACGACTACGTGCTATATGGATTATTTTGTCCTGGTAATATAAAATTCTATCAAATGCCAAGCATTAACGGATATTCTGAACCTCCATCGAAAACTTCAAGTGAAGCTTGTCATACTACTTTCAACAAGACCATCAACTAGATGATGCAAAATATCTTCATATGTAGATTTCCTAGTCTTGTGTCAAATCATATCCTTTATAGTAGGCCTCGATACGTACAATCTATATAATCTCGAGGTAATAGGAAAATAACATAATTTCTTATACGACACTCTCTTCCCCTTCTTTGGGTCCTACCTAGATATCTTACAAATCAGATATGTCTCTAATAATTTATAATCACCTCGGTACAAACATAGTCCCTCAAACACACATAAATTGTTTTGTAACGTTAACCAAACTCTTTAACTTCTTATTAGAGTCTTCATATGGTTAGGGTAAGGTGTACATCGGGGAAAGCCGGACTCAACAACTGTAGGATCTCGATGAACAAAGTATGTATACACTTATTTTTCATCTCTATATGCATCAATGTCTCTATAATATTCAACGACCCGATTTTTGTAAAACTGGCATACAACTCAGTATTTATTTCCTCAACCAAAGCATCAAAGGAACCTATGTTACTTCCAGGGACATTCTCTTCTACCATTTATGTGTCACCTTCCTTAAAAATGTCCCTCAAATCATTTATCACATTTATCATCTCCCCGTCTACAATATTCAAAATATCATTGAAGGGACAAGTTCAACTTCACCATGAAAAACTCAAATTTCATATGTTGATAAGAACCTATCTCACAAAAAATCCGCATTAGCCTCTAAATATTTATTTACAATTATATCATGCACCAGTTACACAGACATTGAATCGCATTTGAACTATCCATGCTAAAGAAGCAAATTCAGTGAAACTGTGCACGCTTTCACAAAATCTAAAGTAGTCTTTCTTTTTAATCTAATCCAATCTTTATTGGGAAGAACGTCCATTTAGACGTCATTGAATCATAAGTAAAAAAATTCAGATAAACATACTAACTTTGTGAATAAATTGTGTAAATTATATTGACATTTTATCTAATATATACATGAATTGAACAAAGAATGATTGAAATTCGATATAATTTAATCATTGTTTAACATAATTCACAATAAATTTTTCAATCCACACTTCTAAACTCTAACTTTTTCCTCATAATTTACACAAATTTCTTAGATTATAACAAATAATCATATATAATTACATTCCTATGCAACTACATCACTTAACATATTAAATACCATAATATAAAGTGTAAAAATGAAATAAATAACTTTCATGAATGAAAAAAATGAAAAAAATACCTCAATGAAAGTGGTGGATTGGATGGTGGAAATAGGTCCCAATATGTTGGGTCATGTTTGGTGATGTCTGGTAGCGGAATATGTGGTGGCGGCAATTGGTGGCTCCATTGTGAGACTTTTTGGATTTTTTTGTTTTTTCATTGGAGAAGGTTATTAAGAACGAGGAAAAATGTTGATTGTGCAAGAATCTGCCTATTTTGTTGTTTATTTATTACGTGACCTTTTTGCGACCATCGAGGATGATCACCAAATGGTTTTTAAATCCTTGGTAGAAGGTCCATTACCGACCACCTAAGGTCTCTAGTAGATCTGTAGCTTTTTAGCGACCAATATGAAAGTTGGCAAAGTTTTTGTTAAATATTTTATTCCCTTAATGTACCTTTACCGACCATTGTGGTGGTCGATAATGTCTTCTAGATTTGAGACCAATAACGTGGCAAATAATGCTTGATACCTCTCTAGTGACCACACCGCGCTCTCCAAAAGGTATTATAATTTTTTTTGTTATGGCGACCAATATTGGTCACTAGAAAATCTGTCACTAGCCACCACACTTGTTGTCACGAGAGGTGTCGTTGCTAAAGGCAGCATCTGCAATATTGTAAGGTGGAAAACTTAAAGACTCAAGAACTCAAAGTCGACGAGAGGGTCAAACAACTGAAAGACCAATATGAAATTATTATGCAACAAAAACGCACAACTCATGTTTCAGGTAAGAACCATGCCTTTGTCGTTACTCCATTTATACGATCATATTACACCTTCGATCTGTTCAACAACCCAAAATTCTAAATGGGGGACGATGAGAACCATACCACAAAAAAATCAATCTAATAGAGGATAACAGGCACCCGACCAACATATGTCATGCCTACAATTTTGCATGTGTCAGTTGTCCTCTCGCAGCAAATGCAACATCCTCAACAACCACCCAAGAACTCGACATGATACTTTCAACTAAGAGAGAAAGATTCTTTCATCCAAAGGATCCCATTACTACATTCACCATAGAACAAAGTGCAAGGAACATTTATGTGAATTTCCCTTTCTATGAAGACATCGCATTAGCAGAGATGCCCCATATATTCAGGTTTTTAGCCATAAATTCATTTGACAAGACGATTGCTATATACAAGAATGTAATCCAATATTGATATAGGATATTATGTTTCCATAGAGTGAAGGGATTTACATCCATTTTTTTGGATATATTCTCGTGGCCCCATCCCTTGTTAACTAAAAAAACATATTAGCTCATTCGTTAATCAAACATACATGTTCATCGAATAATTATAAAATAGATGAAAGTTTGAAAAGCGGTCTAACGTATATCTTATAGTGCAAAGGAAGAATGAGAGGCTCCATGATTATGTGGGACGGTTCAACAAGGAGAAGGCATTCCTCTGTCAATCTGACAATGTAATGATAGTATTTGTCTTTTACAAGGACTTTTTCCAAGCATACTCAATGATAGCATTAATCTGCCAATGACTCGTATTTATACAAACATTTAACGAAGTAACCATGTAAGCAGGTCGAAGAAGTCTTAGATAATATTCCATTTCAAATGGGAGGAGGAAAAAGTAAATCGTTAATCATTACCTCTCCAATCTACTCAATGGGAAGAGATGTATGTTACCAAACATGCTAATTGCACTTATATACAAGACTATCTAATCTTATGTGTAACATGTCTCTTGTAACTAGTTGAATTATCCTTAATATAATTCTTCTTGTTAGAAATGCCTTACATGAGTTGATTATTCCCTAGGATATAACTTGTTGTGTGTATTTTTTTCGCATTAAGGATTAACTATAAGATTTCTTGTATACTCTTCTAGATCATTTATTATGCTACGATCCATTATATCCAAGTATTCTTCATTTATTTAAATGTGCATTTAATTATCTAAAGTATATATCTAAAGTATATGAGCACTATCGATACAATATCTTATTATATGTTGTTTGTGTCTACAATCTTGAAAACTCTATGTTATATGTTTCCATATATAGAACACAATCCAAGCTAGGAGTCGTGCACACAAATATGAACATCCATCACTAGCCTAATACACTACTTGTCATATTAAGGCACAAATATGAGTTGAATACTTTTTAGAGTATATCATTTATGTGAAATAATTTGACAAATGCGTCCAACTATAAAAATGTTTATATACTCATTTTGAATACATCACATGTTAGAATTACAAGAATTCTAAGTACCATTATATATATTTCATGAGTTTTCACATAGGTTGAACACTTTTTAGAGCATAACTTCTCACATGTTTAAATTTGATAAATCTATATAACATTTCATATTCTTAGTACATATATAATCTCTTATGAAAGAACATGTATCTCTACTTTCATTTATCTTGAACATGTTATGTGATGTATCTATTGGTATTATTTGTAGATTTTATTAATTACAAATTTATTGAAAGAAAAATTTAGATCATCTCGTATGTTGGAGTTTGCAGCATCTGAGCATCATTTTCTATGTAAAAACATGTATATTTGGTTTCATATTTTTGAACATATATTATACTATAAATTCTTCTGTGCTTGGAATATGAAGAAATCATCAACTATAAACATCCTTGGAATTTAATTTTTAAAATATCTCATTCATAAAGTTTCGGCATTTGAATAACAGATCCGAAAGTCAAAATCCCATAAATGGATCCTTGTAGTTTATTTATTGACCCTGTTTTGACCAAAATGGGATCTCGTTTTCATATTTTTTTCCTACATACTTTTAATGATAGTTAGGTATTATTCTGACTATATATTGGTCTACTTTAAATCCTTGTGATACCTCTTCTTCTCCACCACTTCATATGTCATTGGAAAATAAGTCAAAGAGATTCTCAAGATCATTTAAGAACATTACTCATCAAATCAAAAATGGATACACATCATTTTATCATCCAATCAAGAGTATTTCAATCAAATACCATCAAAGTATTATCTACTCAAAGAGGAGATCATCTTCAAGCTTCATTGTTCAATATCAACTCCTCAAATAGTTCACTATAATCATTGTATCATTTGCTTATTAAGAAGTGTGCTCTTATTTGTAATATTCATATAACGCTTAAGGTAATTCTCTTCATCTAAATAAGAGAAGAGTTGGTTGTAAAGGTTGATACTGAACCTACGAAAAATTTCACTGGGTTGTGACTTAGCTGGTTAAAGTTAATGAAGCTCGGTTATTGTTTTACCACGGAAAGACTTCCTTGTAAAGTTTTGTATTTCACCTTGAAAAATTACAAGAAACTTAGTTGATAAAATCTTAAAGTTCTAAGGGAGATTTCTTAGGCGGTGGACTAGAACATCGAAAGTTAAACTTCTCGAAATGTAATATGTACTCTCTAACCTTATAATCGTAATTATCATATTTACACATCTGTTTAGCTTATTTATCAAACTATATAATCCGTATTGCATGATCCCCTAGGTGATTGATATATTTCCTTGGAGAATTTTTTTCCAACTAATATTTTTTTATAAATATTTTTTATTTAGGCATTAATTAGATTAGTGTCACATTCACCCCCTCTAGAACATACAGCTGGTATAAGAGCCTAACTCTATATTAGTTTTTTAATTGTGAGTAGAGTTAAAGATATAGAAACTAATCATTTAGAAGGGCCCTATACTCCTAGACGTCCATTATTTGTCGCTACAAATTATTGCTCGTGGAGAAAAAGGATGGCAGTATATATATAATGCATATATATGGGTTATCACAATGAAAAGTCTTATCGTGCTAACCCAAGAAATGAAGCCTTTCAAGGAGTTCAACAAAGAAGATAAGGTGAAACTCATACAAAATGCTAAATCGTTGAATATTTTGTTGTGTGGGATATCTGTGTCGGTGTTCAACCTCGTTGTTCATTTCTCATCGAATTAAAACCCTTCTGGAATTCTAGAATCGCTCATATGGAATCATCAATACTGCATAAAGTAAAGTGATGATGATGAGTATTATCTTGTAGCTCTAATGACAAATGATGAGGTAATCTCTTACTCTAGCTTATATTCATCTTCTTATGATTTTAGTTATAAGTATGAAGATGATATTAAATTTGTTTATCTTTTCAAAACTTTTGAGTATCATTTTGAAACAAATAAACTTTTGTTTACAAATTTAGAATTTGAGTAAAGGAGATACAAATATTTTTGTATTAACTTGGATGTTTCTTTAGAAACAAGTGAAGAGTCATGCTTTGAAAATTTCTCTTTCCTAGAAGAAACCAAAATAATACTAAAATAAAAATGATTTTTTGTTTAAAAAGGTTAAGGACCTTAACTAAAATTTGCTAGATTTTATTAAAGGTCAACCTGATTTGGACTTATTGGTAAATGTCCAAAATATTTCTTGTAAAAAGCAGTTTAGTTTTGATCCTATGATCAAACAAAATTTCTTAGAAATGATTCTTCTAATTTTAATAAACCTTTATGCACATATTGTAAGAAACATGGCCATATTGCCTATAATTGTTTCTATCATATATATTTGGAATCAGATCTTTAGTATCTTCATGGTAAAGGCCCAAGTGTATTGTGAAATATACTACTAATCCCAAAGAACCCAAACAACCTTAGGTAGCAATAAATATCTATTTGTGATTGTAAGAAATAGAGCATCAAGGAATGAAATGATTAAATTCTTGTTGGTATATGCATTAACAACATAGAATATAAAACTTGGATTACAACTTTCCTTATCTCTTAGCTACGATTAATTGTTTGATTATTTGACTAATCGGTTTTCTAGTTGTTGATAATCATGAGTATATATATATAATTGCTATCTTGTTGATTTCTTAATTATATTCCATGTTTAAAGCTATAAGATATTTTTTCTTATTTGATATGTATTCTATATGATTTTCATGATAGGTGAATTACAATGCTTAATGATATGTCTGCATGCTATGCTGATCATACATTATTCACATGCTATATTTGCTTATATGATCTTAATTTACTTATTCCCGGGGGAGATATATATTGTGTTGATCATATGTGATATAGGTTCATTTTTCAAAATATTACCCATCACATGTTGTTTTAAGATATTACCATGATCTAGTGTTCTTTGTTGCATCTATCATAATGATCGTGTAGTCATAGAAATCCATGTGATATATGTGTTGCGTATGTGCTTCAAACTCTTGTTTGTGCTACTTGATGATATTTTTAGCATGTATGAATAGTATGTCATATGTGTTTTGCTCTTATGATGGTTACTATAATTTTATCTCATGTGAATATTTTATTTTGTTATTTGAATATTTGCTTCTACTATATTTCATGTTCTTCCTTTGTATATGCTTTTGGCTAATTATTCTTGCTGATTCAAAAGGTGTTGAAGAAACTCATTACATTGACATTCACTCTTGATGAAAGATCTTGGTAAGAATTTATCATACTTCTTAGTCAATACATGCCTTGGATAAATACATGAGAAAGTTAGAGCTATCAAAGTTTAAATTTTTTGCAAAGAAGATGAAAATCCACTTGAATTATATCCACAAAAACTCTACAATCATGAGATTGGTAAGTTTAAATATGGTAAAATATATCAAGGTATCTTTGTTTTTATTTTCTTAATCCTCTCATATTATTTAACTGTAAAATTCTAGTTGCAGAAAAAGAATAGGGTCAATTTTTATAGTTTATATTGTCTAAGGATGATTACAAAAAACCACTCTTCAAAAACTTTGAGGTTGGAAATTTGGTTTTTAAATATTGTTTAGGGACTTGTTTTCAAAACCGAATTTTCTAAATTCATGAACCAAAATACCAGATTTTCCAAACCGTCTTAACAGTTTTGTAACAACATTTTTATCTTGTGTAAATCCAGTTCTCTCTCCCTCTTTAAAACTCATAAAAAACGTTTGTATCCTTGTTATGATACTATCCCTTGTGTAAATGATGTTGCTTCTACACTTTCTTCCTCGAATTTTTCTATTGGATTATATTTACTTGTTCATCTAATCATTCTTATATAATAATTAATCACTTAGTATTTTCTTTTGAAGAGATCTCATGACTTTATTCATGCATCGGTTTGTAAGATATTCATATCCTACCTACATGAGTTTAATGTTTATCTTGCCTAATTTTCCTCCTTGGTGAATTTGTGCTTATTATATTTACTTTATTAGGACTAGGTTTTTTATATAACTCAACCTCTTTATGAAAAAGACAAGGGGAAATATCTTAATGAAATGAAATAAACCATACATAATAAGGGAGAGTCATACCTAGAAAATACTTCATATGTTATTGCATTTATCATGTGATCATATATGCGCAATGTGAGGGGGGGGGGTCATGCCCTTAAGACTCCATATTTATTTCACTTCGTATCCTTCTAGGAGTGCATTAGCGTAATTTTATGTGACAAAACCTTATGTGTTTAACATGATAATTGTATATATAGACATGCCTATATATATCCCTATGTGCAACATGTAACTTGTCACTAGTTGACTCATCCTTAGCATGATTCTTCTTGTTAAATATGCATTCTCACTAGTTAATCATTCCCTAGGAAATAACTTGTTATATGTATTGATTTTGAATTAGTGATAAACTATAAACTTGCTTGTATACTCTTTTAGATCATTTCATATAATAAGAGACATAACATCCAAGCATGTTCCACTTATTTCAATGTGCAATCTTCATATTGATTATATGAACACTATTTATTCAGTATCTTGTTATATGTTGCTTGTGTCTAAAATATTGTAAGCTTTATGGTTATATGTTTACAAATCACTATTAAATTGTATTTAAGTCTTACTTTTAGCTTTTCTGTTAGTTTTTGTCGTTAGTTTGTATGCTTATTATTGTTTTGATCTTTTACAAGGATCATCTTTAGTGCATGATCGACGGTCCTGAGAGCATGATCAGGCTTCATAGGATGCGAGAGCATGAAAAGAATAAGAAAGAAGTGATGGAATACTTTCCATAGTACGATGAGCAAGGAAACTGGCGGACCCCAGTGTGTGATATAAAAACTAACACAAGTGGATACAACCTACTCCTTGCAAGTGTACGATTCATCCCAAATAATTAAGAGTAAGCATAATATATCGTTCTCCACATAGACTATAAGTCTAATTTTTTTTTTTGGTTTTATATACTGATTTGGGGTTGAGTTGCAAATACAAAATGATAAAATTTATATTTGATTTTGGTTTTGATGCGAAAAAGGACTAAAGTGAAACAAATAAATTTAAATGATAATAGATAAGATGCAGGACTAAATTTAAATTAAATATGAAGATAAAAGATAAAAGGGTAATGCGTGAGAGTCTCTATTAGTCCCCACTAGTTCAGATTTTACACGTTATTTGTTATAAGGTTGGATTTATATTATTAGCAATAGTCGGGATTCCGTTATTGCCCTAAATCATTTCCACGTAGATAGGGATACCTTTAAACTCTAGGGGCCTCTCTCAGCCGTAACCTATAAAATTGTACAACACCTAAGAACCATACCCTATGTGATTATTCAACTAATCAAGACCTTCTGGTTCAATAACACACACCAAACATCTATATGTTATTTATGTACTCAGACTCCCTTCTGAATGTAAATCAAGAATACTAAACCAACCCACTACATGATCAAGGTAAGGGCTGAAATTCAAATATTAAACATATATCCAATGCACAAATAATCAATTGATTTAGACATAATTATCCCAAAACACAAATACACATTATGATACAAAACTAGGGTTCATACAAAATCTTTCTCAAGCTAAAAAATAATTATTTCATAAGGAAAATATGAATTACAATGATAATGATATTCATATTAAAACTAAGAACTAGAAAAGGATAAGAGTAACACTAAAAATGGCGACAAAATGATGGCAGGAAGGTGTTAACCATTGGTTTTCTTGCTCCAGGCGTGTAACTCCTCTCCCCCAATTTTTTTGTAAATTTCTTCACCTTCAAAAAATGAGTTAATACCTGATGGAAATTCGTTTATGGGGTTTGGTCCCCATTTAAGTGGGTAAAAAAGGCCCATAAACAAATTTAAGCAAATCAGGACTAGTTCGAGACACGGTGGAAGCGATATCATAACATTGTCCTCTAAAATCCAAATCACAACCAGTCACCTCTCACGACTTGTTGAGTTGATGTATTATCTTTAACACAAACAATTTTCTTAGAATCCACAAAGAATGTGTGTGGTGAATCTCTCATGTTTACTTCAAAGTTCTACCGGTAAATTCACTAGACCTTCTAAAATGGCTTTATATCCTTTCCCGCCTTGACTTAAGGTTAAACTTGACTTTTGGAATTTTCTTCATCATCTAGGGGTCTTTTATCGTGCAACTACCTAATAGATACACACTTAACACACAATTAATGCACAAAATCTCCATAAGTAACGAAATATCTTAGTGTAGACCAAAAATCACAATATGTCAAATAATAGGGATAAATCACATACATGATTCCAATAACCGCACAAAATGATGTCTCGTGACACTATAAATCTGTCAAAAAACATGAGACATCAACAACCCAATCATACTACCAAGGTTAGTCTTTCTATCTAGAGAAGAAGGTTTGAATGTGAACAATCAAGACCCTCCTATCATAATCGGGAAACAAGTAGGTGAAGGAGGACAACAGGTTCCACCAATTGTACCTCCTCCTAAAAACCAATGCAGATAACAAGGTGTTCCTAGACAAGGAGGACAATTTCATGTGAGACCCATAGAGATCCACCCTCTACACATTCAAGGCATGCAATTCAAGCTCGATTCGGGGTATGTTGAACTAGTTCTCGAACTATGGGAACTATAGTATAGTCGTACATGAAGATCTGGTTTGATTTGTTCAGAAGTTCATGCAGATATATGGTGCTTACTTTACTCAAAGCGTTACTATTGAACAAATTTACTACTTCATGTTTCAATTCATTTTGATTAGAGGTGCAAGTGAGTGAATCAATCGTTAGCTACCCGAGCTAATACCAACATGGTAGAGCTTCAAATCATCGGTGTATGAGGATACATGATCAAACGGAGCTCGCAATTTATTAACAAGATGTTTGTGATAACGTAGGAGAGACATGGACGAGATTCAAATAACGTTTGACAAAGTGCCCACTTCATGGATACACTCGTAGGCTACAACTAGCAATGTTCTATAACAGATTCGATGAAAGTTCACGTCTAAGGGTTGATAATCTTGGTGGTGTTGGTTTTGTGTCAATGGATATGAATCAAGAAATTATTTTTATGGGGAATTGTTAGTTTCTCAATTCTTGCCTTGTTTTGGAGGTTTGTCAATTTTAGAGCATTTTTTTGTGCAATTTATGTATTAAATGAGAATTTATTAGGTAGAAAGATGATATTAGATTCCAAATCAATGTTAATGAGTTGAATAAAGAAGATAAAATACTTTTCAATAAAAAGTTAAAAGCACAAAGAAGCTATTTTTAGAAAGGGCAAAAGTTGTCGGCTAGACTTAGAACGTGTAGTATTTTCAATGATGCATACCATCCATACAGAATTTGAAGGATAGCATCTATATCCATAAAGGTTTTTGAATTACAATGGTGTGGCCACTGATTTTGAGTGTTTTGGAGCTGTAACAAAGGAGTTATGATTTTTACAAACTCTATAGGCCAACTAGTCCACTTATCAAGGAAAACAAGTTTAAGTTAGATTAGGACTCTAAAACCTAGCCCATGACCTATATTTTGTTCCTATACCTATATACTGTGGTATTTACCTTAAGAATCGTTTCATTTCATCCACAGGCTCCATAATATTCAATAAATTCATTACGGAGAGGCAAGTTGACTTGTAGAGGAAGAAAAGAGTCACAAACTCCTCTTCTCCATCCTTCCACTATACCATTAGGATAATTTATCTTAGATACTTGTCTTAACCATGTTTGTAAGGAATTTTCTCTTTATTTATATTTTTTTAGCATTATGAACTAATTCTCGCATAACTTGGGTTTGTACTATATTTAATCCTTGAAGTCTATTTTCCTGTTATATTTTATTTCAGATTATATTTAATTGATTTGATATTTTCATTATATAATTGTATTTTGTGTTTTCCTCTACTCCAACCCTAGCCTTAATCATGTTAGGAATGCCCTTATTAGTTGGATTGTCACCTTGGAGGGGGATTCAATTATAGAAAACAACAAATGATCGTCTAGTGTGCGATAGTAATCCTAGCGGGCTTGCCTTGCTAAATAATCAATAGGGTTTAGATTTTCACCACCGATCTCTGCGGGGTAGTCTATTGCCTTCTACGCTACCTGGCGGGAATTAGAAGGATTATAGAATCTCAAGTATTTATGTATGCTCAATTCACCCTTAATTAGAATAGTGATTTAGGAACATCCACTAGCAAACCTAAGATATATTCTTATCTCCATTCTTTAGCTTTATTTGTTTATTTGCATTATTAGTTAATGTAATATTTTTATTCCTTATTTGAATACCCAATAAATATCATGTCTTCTTTCTGCTTAAGTTTAAACAAGTAATTTCTTCTACGCTTCTTATCTAAACACGAGTTTGAGCTAACAGGCTAAATTCTTGTGAACTAACTTTATTTATCAACTATAACTTGCAAACGATATGTGCAATGATATTCTCGTAGCGGCATTAGGTGTGTGCTTTTATATAGGCTATTTATCACACCTTTGCCACCATCAATTTTTGGCGTCGCTTCCAAGGACTTTTCTAGTTAGTTATTGTGTTTAGTTAGTGTAGTAAATTTTATTTTTTTTAGTTTTACGCTTGTTTTTGTTTTTGTCTCGTTTGATTTCTTTAGGCATTGGTGTATGATATTGGATCCCAAGTAATTATTCCGAACTTAGAATAAGCGACAAAGGGATGCAAGGAAGAATGAAGCAATGGCTGAGATCGTAGATCCATTAATAGTAGACTATAATGTACCACTTGTGGACAATATCAATCAACGATTTCCAATCCCTCAACTAGTACCACCACAAGGAGGAGATCCAACACCGCGAACAAGGTCTTATTGGTCAGGGAGCACCTTTTCGAGTACAACCATTAGGAGTTCACCCTCTAGTGATCCAAGCTACGAGATTCAAGACCGATCAGGGTATGCTAAGTCAAATTATGAGCTTTGGACACCATAGTGTTGGTGGTCCTTTGTGTGTTCTAAAATAAATGCAATAAATAATCGAACCACAACCGCAAGTGTACGGTTGTCCCAAGTAATATAGTTGATAAAACAGATTCGTTCCAAGGACGGGATGGTTGACTACAATGCTTAACTATTAATGATTGATTGCACTTATGAAAGCAAATAAAGAAAATATGTTTGTTTGGTTTTTGTATTAATGCTAAGTAAATGAAAGACAATTATTAAAATGCAAATAAAAGCTAAGACGCAAGTAAAATGATGTAAAACGCAGTATGAGAAGTAGCACTTGAAAACGCAAGGGATCTTCCTAATCCTATTTCATAACCTATGCTGTCTAAGGGTTAAATTGGTCAATTACAATGGTCGGGATTCTAAATTCTTTATACCCCCGTCAGGGTGGACTATAAGGCGATCCTAGAGTGTCACTAGTCCCGTCAGGGTAAATATGATCCACTTTTGGATGTTTAAGTTTTATTACCTCATTGACCCTAGAATTAGCTAAGTTCGTCCGAATCAATAGCTTCTATCTTAGATTGAATAAATGGTTCTATATCTAAACCCTCCGTCAGGATGATCCAATTGCCACTAATTGGAATAGCCTAGATACTAACACCTGTTCCTAGTTCATGACGCTAAAAACAGTAAATATTCACAATTTATCGAAAAGAGTAAAAGACACAATCTAATTTATTTTAACAGAAACCCAAATTCAACATATGAAATTAAATAAGATTTGGGAATTACCCATGTAGCATTCTCAAGCGCTAAAATGTAATTAGCTCATACTAATTAAAAGAAAAAATAAATTAATTGAAATGGAATTCATATTTGATTACAAAATTAAAATTGAAAGAAACCTAATTTCCGGAGTTGGAATGACTGAGAACGGAGATATAGACCCTCTCCAGTTCTTGCAGCTTCTTCTTTCTTCCTTCTGTTGCTTCTCTCTGATGTTTAATCTTGTGGAATGTGGATTGTGTGAAAAATAGAAGTCAAAGGCTCCTTTTATAAGTGTAAAAACGGATTAGGGCTTGGACCTAATAATAAAACACTAATTAAATGTCCAAGCCCAAATTCTAAGCCCAAAATCCCGTAACTGCTGATACACCTTCACAAAAACGGCTTTTCCCGCTTCGTTATGACTCCGATTGACCTCATTCCAGTTGCTAAAGTTCCGTAACTCGATAAGAAATGTTTTCTCTTCAAAGGTCAGCGACTAGATCAGCTCTTAAGCACCTCGAAATCAGAAATCTATGGCCTAGAAAACAGATTTTCAGCTCTAAAAATAATATCTTCGGGATTTATTTTCAAATCTTGACTCCATATCACGATCTTTGACTCTCTTCTCGGATTCCATTCCTAGCTAATAATTAAAACCTACAAACTTTCCACTAAAATACACAAGCTTACGCGCAAAAGTTTAATAAATCAAAATTACTAGAAATAAAATAGAAATTCCGGATTATTGTATTTTTAACTCAAAAGTCTATCAGAATATGCAAATAAACATAAAAAATGATGTCTCCTAAGGGTCGAAAATAAGAACAATTAGGGAGACATCAAGACCCCCAACTCAAACCTTTGTCGTCCCGACAAAGTAAAACAAAACAAAGAGGTATAAGTAAGCGTATAAACAAGTAGAAGCTAACAAATAAACCCTAAAGCAATTCTTAAGATAAATCTCATATAGCAAACTATAGAAATTAATATAGACATACATCTAAAATGCAACATCAAACATAAATAATCTCAATCATAAAATTAAAGTTGCAATGCTTGAAGGTTACACTTGTACTCATCTCTGTATGATGGCTATAGGGTGGTCATTAATCCTAAATCGCTTTGAACGCTCCACCTAGTATATTCTCTATCAACTGAATCATAAATTCACTATGCACTTAGGAATCACGAGGTCTTTATGGTTATAATATTGGCTTAAGGACGAGTGTGGATGTATATTTGGTAAATTTGAAGTGAGCTTTTGGCTCTCTCCTCACTTACCATCAACAATGTCCTCGAGCTTGAGTTAACGCTCAAAAGATGTTCTCACTCACCCATACGCAACAATTTAGCGTCCCATGTCTACCCACTATAAACAAGATGATTTTCAGAAAATTTCCACTTTGCCGGATGTTTTATTCATTCATATTTTTTACTTTTTCTTTTCTCTTTTTTTTTCATATTTTTTTCTTTTTTGTACAGACGCAAACCGGGTTCCCGGTTTTGACGAAACCGGGTTCCCGGTTTCTACTGTATGATTTTTCGAAATTTTTCATTTTTTCTTTCTTTTTCATTTTTCTTCATTCCCGGCAAAGGGTTACAAGTATATATCATCTGCGATTGTGCTACAATACAAAGCATATCAATCCCTACCCATTTAATTCCCCATAAGTGGTCCCACCACCCCAAACTCAAGCTCGAGACATGTCTCAGGGTTGTGATTCAAGTTCGGGTCATATGATCATGCCTAATAATCTAAGGGATAATGGCTTATATCGTGGCTACAAAGGAAAGGCTAAAGGCTCAAAGTGGGCCAAGACGGATAATAATTAACATAAGGGATAGAAGGCTAAAAAGGCAGAAATGGCTAACAAAGAACTGCCCCTATCATTTTCCTAAGTACATAGCTTGTCTTTAGTTCATATTTAGGTGGGTTCTCTACTCATTAGGATTTCACTTTCTACACACCAAACATATTCCTTAAGTACAAGCTTATTTCACTTGCATTGTTCATTAATTTTTCCTATTAATTACCTATGTTTGCATGCAATTCTAAATGCGTTTTATATCAATCCCTAAAGTCCACTATTTACTATAATTGATTCATCAAAAGTATGCTTAAAGGGATATTTAAAAATTTCTACAGTCAAACGCAACTCCGAAAATTCTTTTATTTAAAGCAAATAAAACATATAACACATAAAAACTGGGATGAGGCAACGAACCCCACCTCAAACTAAAAAATGAGTCGTGTCCCCACGACTCGAAAAGACTCAATAAAGCATTTAAACTAATCTACACTAAGAGGAAAGTTTAGAAAACGTATCTTAACCAGCGCGTGGCTGGTTACCGGTGTTGCGTTCTGGACCTTTATCTCGCGTAACAGCATCATAAATCGCGTTTTGAAGTGTATTTACGCCTAAGATCAAATTTTGAAGCAGGTCCAATTCTTTTGTAACATTTCCCAAGGTAGCAATCATCTTCTCTTGATTCTCTTCCAACACCTGAATCTTTGATTCCAACTCAGGAACAGTCTTCGCTTTCTTTGATAGAGGAGTTCTAGGACTTTTGGTAGCTCGTGTTGCTTCCTCATGGATATTCTTGATCGTGCTCAAAGCTATACTCACACCAACTGAAACAACGTCAGTATCTGCGTTCTTACGCGGAATCTTTGCGTCTAGACACAACTGAGTAATAGTGCAAGGGAACTTCAGATTTTGTTGTTTCATTGGGGATTTCGCGAACTCCATGATTGTATCATAAATAATCTTAGAAACATCAAACGGTTTCTCCTCCAAAATACACTTAATAACAATTACATGCTCTTTCTTCAACTCGGAAGTGTGTTTAATACCAAAGAAAGTGGGTATTACGAAACGAGACCAAACCTTAGCACGAGGTGTCAAGCTACTGCTGTAAAACTGTCCTAAATATATTTCTCCTTCAGGAATTGGGCTAGCCCCATTAACAAGCACGGTCCCCCAAAGGGATTCAAAATCGAAAGAAGGGTCATTAAGAGTTTCTTGGAAAGGACATGTTCCAGAAAAGTTGGGTAATTTCAATGATTTTCGAATACGTTCAATAGAGAAAGGAACTACCTTTTTGCGGATATCAATTGCATCTCTGGAGGTAGCTAAACCTTCATAAAATTCTCGCACAAAAGTAGGAATAAACTCAAGATTCCTTTCTTGCAACTCTTTCCAACCAAACTTAGCACATGTCACAGCATATTCCTTGTGTTCACTACTCATAATACCCTTAGGAAAATTTGTCTCCTCACCAAACTTCAAAAATTCAATTCTTTCACGAACCTGAGTATTCCAGCAAGTATAAACCCTCTTAGGCTTGTGGGCCCACATCTTCACACGCGGAGGTTTCCGTTGAACTGGCACTTCCGGAACCTCTTGTTTAGTTTCATTCTCAATGTTCTTCTCAATTTCCTCTTCTTGGTCCTTCTCACTTTCTATCTCATCAATTAATCTTCTCTTTTGTCCCGTGATTTCTATTCTCTTCGGATCAAGCTTAACTTCATCAATCTTACGTTTAGGACGCGAATCAGAAATCTCAATAGCTTGGTCTTGGGAACCACCAATGGTGGTTTTCTTTCTAGTAGCAGTTCTTCGGAAATCACCGGTTCTGTTAGTCATCTTTTTCCACCCCAAACTCAAAACTTCAAATAGTGAAAAACATAGAGAAAAAGTTTAGAATTTTGATGTTTTGAGGCTTAGGAATTGAAGAATTAGGTGGAATATGAGATGGGTTTTGTTTAATTTGGATGTGAGAAGAAAGAATTGGGTTTGATTTAAGGATTTGATGAAAGAGAATCTTGGGAAAAACTAAGGATTTGATGTTATTTTGGAGCGGAGGTGAGTTGATTTTCTGTTTTTGTGGTGAAGAAGGGTAGGATTTGATTATATATAGTGTTTTTGTTGATGATTTTCGGAGGTGGGGAGGCTATTGGAGCGTTTTAGGTAAAAACTTGTAGAAGAGGCTAAGATAACTAGGTTAAACACCTAAAAACCTACATCACAGCTTCAGATCCGGGTTCCCGGTTTCGAAAATCCGGGTACCGGTTCCGTGTCGCTGTGACGGCGCAGAAAAATTAATTAATTAAATTTTTTTTTAACCTCGAGACGCTCCAAAACGCTGGACCCCAAGACGCAAGGTCAGAACTTTTACTCGGCGAAACTGGGTTCCCGGTTTTGTGGAATGCGGGTACCCGGATTTTGTCGATGGCGCGAGTCAAAACGCGCCAAAACGCAGCTACTCAAAACGCCGGGTCAGAAAATTTCACCAGTTACAGCTCCGAAACCGGGTACCCGGTTTTGCCAAATGCGGGTTCCCGGTTTTGTGTTGATGGCGCGAATCAAAACGCAGCAAAACGCAAGCCACCAAGACGCTGGGTCAGAGATTTTCAAAAGTTACAGCACCAAAACCGGGTTCCCGGTTTCGAAAATCCGGGTATCCGGTTCCGACGCTGTGTCGTGAACCAAGACGCCAAGTGTTGCGTGTATAAGGTTGGTACCAGCTCCAAAACCGGGTTCCCGGTTTTTGCGAAACCGGGTACCTGGTTTCTCCTGGACATCCAACCTATTTTTCTCCTATTTTCGCCTCATCGACCCCAAACTCATGACCTTTTTACCCCTGAAATCATCAAAAACAACAACCCTTCCTCATTTCTTAATAATAAACACTAAAATTACGAAAATCAAACTATTCTACATTGCGAAAAATAAAAAAAAAACTCAACTAATATACAAAGAATTGGCTTTTGTTTAACGTCGTTAAGCTCGACGGGTTACCTCACGTTCTTAAGGAGTTTTGAGGAGATACATGACCTTCCCGTGATATGGATCTTCCGAGCGATTGGTATCTTCACCACCATGGTATATCTTCAATCTGTGACCGTTTACCATAAAGGTACGGTTCTCTATCGGATGTTCTATTTCTATCGCCCCATGAGGTGTAACTTTGGTCACAATGTATGGACCTGACCACTTAGATCTTAACTTACCCGGATAATTGCTGAACTTTGAGTTATAATTCAATACTCTTTGCCCCACTTCAAAGTTATTTGTACGAATCCGATTGTCATGCCATTTCTTCGTGTTTTCTTAATAAAGTTTGGCATTTTCATAAGCGTGCAATCGGAATTCGTCAAGTTCATTAAGCTTCATCATACGATTCTTTCCGGCTAAGATAGGATCTAAGTTCAACTGCGCAATCGCCCAATAGGCACCCATTTCAAGCTCTAAAGGTAAGTGACAAGCCTTACCATATACCATACGATAGGGAGATGCACCAACTGGAGTCTTAAACGCAGTACGATAGGCCCACAACGCATCATCTAACTTCATTGACCAATCTTTTCTTGTAGGACCAACGGTTTTCTCTAGAATTGACTTAACTTCACAATTCGAAACTTCAGCTTGACCATTGGATTGTGGATGATATGCAGTAGATACACGGTGTCTTAATCCATACTTCTCTAGAACAGTCTTCAGATATTTATTAACGAAATGAGATCCCCCATCGCTAATAATTACTCTAGGTGTGCCATGTCTAGTGAAAATATGTGATTTCAAGAACTTAATCACCACTCGTGAATCATTGGTAGGTAAAGCCACCGCTTCTACCCACTTAGATACATAATCAACAGCTAATAAGATGTAGAGGTTACCATTTCAAGGAACGAAATGACCCATAAAGTCTATACCCCAAACATCGAATATTTCAACTTCTAACACATTATTACGTGGCATCTCATCCCTCTTTGATATGTTTCCGGTAAACTGGCATCTCGTGCATTTATTAACATATTCATGACAATCTTTAACAAGAGAAGGCCAGTAAAAACCTGATTGGAATACCTTCGCAGTAGTTCTATCTCCCTTGAAATGTCCTCCATATAGTGAATCATGGCATCCAGCTATAATGGCTTCAGTCTCCTCCCTTACTACACATCTTCGTATCATTTGGTCAGCACAAACTTTATAGAGGAACGGATCCTCCCAAAAGAACTGTCTGGCACGATGAGCTAACCTCTTTCTTTCTTGATAAGTAGAACCTTCAGGCAAAACACCACTCACCACTAAATTCGCTATATCTGCATACCACGGAGCTTCATAATCTCGAACAACGAATAAACTCTCATCAGGATACTCTTCTCTAACTGCTTCAGTACCACTATTCATCTCTGAACCCTCTAAACGCGATAGATGATCTGCAACTTGATTCTCACAACCCTTTCTATCTTTGATCTCTAAATCGAACTCTTGAAGCAATAACACCCATCTGATTAACCTTGGTTTCGCATCTTTCTTTTCCATAAGATATCTGATCGCGGAATGATCTGTATAAACAATAACTTTCGCTCCAAGAAGATAAGAGCGAAATTTATCAAATGAATATACAACTGCTAGCAACTTCTTTTCTGTAACTGTGTAATTAATCTGAGCACCATTAAAAGTTTTGCTAGCATAGTAAATCGAATGAAAAACCTTTTCCCTGTCCCAATACAGCTCCCATACACAAATCACTCGCATCACACATAACCTCAAACGGTAAAATTCCAATCTGGAGGTAGCACTATAGGAGCAGAAATAAGCTTTTCCTTAATTGCTTGGAAAGCCGCTAAACAAGCTTCATCAAAAAGGATTTTGGAATCCTTTTCGAGTAAGTTGCATAACGGTTTAGCAATCTTAGAAAAATCCTTAATAAAACGCCTATAAAAGCCAGCATGGCCAAGAAAACTCCTTACCCCTTTAACAGAAACAGGAGGGGGAAGAGATTTAATTACCTCTATCTTCGCTCTATCAACCTCTAATCCAGCACTCGAAAATTTGTGACCCAGAACAATACCTTCGCGAACCATGAAATGACACTTCTCCCAGTTTAGCACCAAATTTGTTTCCTTGCATCTTACTAACACTTTCTCCAAGTTATCTAAGCATATATCAAAGTCATCACCAAACACGGAGAAATCGGCCATAAACACTTCAAGGAAATTATCTATCATGTCCCAGAAGATGGCCATCATACACCTTTGAAAAGTAGCGGGGGCGTTACACAACCCAAATGGCATTCTACGATATGCAAAAGTACCAAATGGGCATGTGAAGGTAGTCTTATGTTGATCTTCTGGAGCCACGTAAATCTGATTGTACCCATAGTAACCATCCAAGAAGCAATAGTACTCTCTTCCGGCTAATTTGTCCAACATTTGATCAATGAAGGGCAAAGGGAAATGATCTTTTCTGGTGGCCTTGTTCAGCTTTCTGTAATCCATGCAAACTCTCCATCCAACTACCGTTCTTGAAGGAATCGATTCATTTTTATCATTCAGGACTGTTGTCATTCCTCCTTTCTTTGGTACACACTGAACTGGGCTCCCCCTTTCACTACTCGAAATGGGATAGATAATCCCCGCATCTAAAAGCTTGATCACCTCTTTCTTCACTACATCTTTCATAACGGGCATTAATCTTCTTTGACCTTCAACTGAGCGTGCGTTGTCATCTTCAAGTATAATTTTGTGTTGACAATAGGATGGACTAATGCCTTTGATGTCAGCAATTGCCCAACCTATTGCTTCTTTGTTGGCTCTCAACACACGCAACAGTTTATCTTCTTGAGGACCTGTTAAATTAGCTGAAACAATAACAGGTAGAGTTTCATTAGTACCCAAGTACGCATACCTCAAGTGTGCTGGCAACAGTTTTTCTTCCAATTCCGGAGGAGATTCAATTGAAGGCTTCTTTTTAGGAACAATCTCCCCCGGTTCTCTCACAGGTTCATAGGCAAGACGCCTATACTTCGGATTTTCAGAATTGAGAGCTGCCACTGTTTCGGCAAGCTCTTCCATCATCTCAGGTGAATCTAATGTCAAAGCAGCCTGCAAGATATCATCAAAATTTAAGCAATTAAATACCTCTTGCGATGCTTGCTCAACTACATCGATTCTGAAACAATCTTTCTGAGAATCTGGAAATTTCATAGCTCGAAATTCATTGAATTTGACTTCCTCGTCTTGTATCCTCATCGTTAATTCGCCGTTCTCTACATCGATTAATGTACGCCCTGTAGCTAGAAATGGTCTACCCAAAATAATGGGGACATTTCTATCTGCATCGTACTCAAGTATTACGAAATCAACGGGAAATATAAGTGTACCTCCCTTAACAAGGACATCTTCAATTCGGCCTTCAGGATGTGCAAGAGACCTGTCCGCCATTTGTAAGACCATAGAGGTAGGTCTTGCTTCTCCAATTTTTAGCTTATCAAAGATCGATTTGGGCATCAAATTGATGCTCGCACCCAAATCACATATCGCTTTTCCTTTCCATTCTTCTCCATTCGATATTGGAATCGTGAAACTACCAGGATCAACTAACTTTGGAGGTAATTTACTCTGGCAAATCGCGCTACACTCTTCAGGAAGACCAATCATCTCATTGTCACAATAAGGCCTTTTGTTAGTGAGGGCCCTCTTCAAAAACTTTGTATACTTAGGAATATCTCGAATAGCCTCTAGTAACGGAATATTAATACTTAAACCCTTCACTCTATTAAAGAATTTCTGAAAGTCAGCCAAATCACCCTTTTTTAGAACTCGTGATGGAAACGGTGGTGGAGGGCGATTACTAACTATATCATCTTTCTTTGGAATCTCACTTGGCCTCACTATCTTTCTCATTCTCTTTCTCTTTATCACCCACTTCCTTTTCTTTTCTTGGAATTTCTTTCTCTTTCATAACGGGAAAAGGAGGTGGAGGAAGGTTCTTACCACTTCTTAATGTCACAGCTTTGCAATCTTCATGTTGTCTCGGATTTTCTGTGTCACTAGGGAGTTGCCCTTGTGGACGCTCATTGAGCTGTTTTGCAAATTGCTCCATTTGATTCTGTATTAATTTCATATTTGCTTCAGACGCTTGTTGACGTTCCATAGCTTGTGTTTGAAGAGAAATCAAACTTTCAACGGTTTTGTGAAGGGTAACTACTCCTTCTTGTGGATGGGCAGGTAAGGCTTTTTGGTTCAATGTTTCATCGTAAGTATTCTGAGGAGCTTCTCTTTGTACATAATTACCCTGATTCTGTCCCCCTTGATAATTGTTGTGTGGTATTGGATTATAGTTGTTACCTTGGGGACGCGGCTGATACGCATATGTAGGATTGGCTGCCCCATTCGGATTTGAGTATTGAAACCCAGGATGGTTTCTGTTAGGCTGATATCCATTACCACTTGAATTAAAATTCCCTCTGTTGGACACAAACATCATAGGTTCTCGATTATTCGGACAACTTTCCTCATCATGATCATCTACCTTGCAAATCGAACACATGTAAACCTCTTGAGCAGCTTGTACAGCTACCTTCTTACCCGAAAATCCCTCTTTTACAGCTAATGTAAGCTGTTTCAATTGTTGCTCTATAGTGTTCTGAATCTTGTTCTCAAGCGTAGCAAATTTTTCTTCCATATTGACATTACTCACTCCTTTAACCGGTGTTCTTACTGAAGTCCACCCAACTTCATTCTTGACTGTTCTTTCTAAAATGATTTTAGCATACATGGGTTGAACTTGAAATAAACCTGCACCACATAACAAATCCAACTTCTCTCTCGAAGTTCCATCAAGGCCTTTGTAAAATATTTTCATTTGTTGTTGTTCTGTAAAGCCATGATCGGGAACCCTTCTTAAACACATCTGAAATCTTGTCCAACTCTTACCCAAAGTTTCATCATACTCTTGACGTAAATGTGTCAACTCAAGTTGATCATCTAACCTCATGTTACTTGGGTAAAATCTGTCAAAGAAAGCAGTTTCTAATTGGTCCCAGTTTGTTATCTTCGTAGGATCTTGTGTATCGTGCCATTCACTTGCTCCCTCAATGACAAAGAATCGAAACGCAGCAAAATACAATTGTTCCCTTGAAACCCCTTGTGTGATGTAAGAATCACATATCTGCTTAAATTTCTGAACGGCTCGGATAGGATCTTCTTGTGGTCTACCACGGAAATTTCCAAAGTTTTGGAATTGAGCTAACATACCCGAATCTGAACGAAATCTTGGAACATTAATATCTGGAGCACCTACTCCTAGAGCAGGAGCACGGAAAGGAGCTTCTGGTGGACCATTAACAAACCACAGATCTTGATTCATCACTATCTGAACTTGAGGATTAGGATTTAGTGGTTGAACTTGAGGAATAATGCCTGGAGCTAAAGGTTGGCCATTCGCATCCAGCTGGCCTTGTCCATTATTTTGTTGATTCTGAAGATTGATATTCTCCATTCTGTTAACTAACTCTTCTACTTCTAAAGCTTCTTGTTCTCTCCTTCTCTTGTTAGCAAGTCTGATCAACGATTCTGGATTATTAAGGATCGGAGGTGTTGGCTCTAGATCCTTGAATAGCCTTCTTCGCATACACCAAACCTAAAAACCTGAAAAAGATAAACAAACAAAAAGCGTAAAACTGATAAAATAAAATAAATGCAACTATCACTAAAGGTAAACACCGTGGTCACACGCTACCGTCCCCGGCAGCGGCGCCAAAAACTTGGTGGTCCTTTGTGTGTTCTAAAATAAATGCAATAAATAATCGAACCACAACTGCAAGTGTACGGTTGTCCCAAGTAATATAGTTGATAAAACAGATTCGTTCCAAGGACGGGATGGTTGACTACAATGCTTAACTATTAATGATTGATTGCACTTATGAAAGCAAATAAAGAAAATATGTTTGTTTGGTTTTTGTATTAATGATAAGTAAATGAAAGACAATTATTAAAATGCAAATAAAAGCTAAGACGCAAGTAAAATGATGTAAAACGCAGTATGAGAAGTAGCACTTGAGAACGCAAGGGATCTTCCTAATCCTATTTCATAACCTATGCTGTTTAAGGGTTAAATTGGTCAATTACAATGGTCGGGATTCTAAATTCCTTATACCCCCGTCAGGGTGGACTATAAGGCGATCCTAGAGTGTCACTAGTCCCGTCAGGGTAAATATGATCCACTTTTGGATGTTTAAGTTTTATTACCTCATTGGCCCTAGAATTAGCTAAGTTCGTCAGAATCAATATCTTCTATCCTAGATTGAATAAATGGTTCTATATCTAAACCCTCCGTCAGGATGATCCAATTGCTACTAATTGGAATAGCCTAGATACTAACACCTGTTCCTAGTTCATGACGCTAAAAACAGTAAATATTCCCAATTTATCGAAAAGAGTAAAATACACAATCTAATTTAATTTAACAGAAACCCAAATTCAACATATGAAATTCAATAAGATTTGGGAATTACCCATGTAGCATTCTCAAGCACTAAAATGTAATTAGCTCATACTAATTAAAAGAAAAACTAAATTAATTGAAATGGAATTCATATTTGATTACAAAATTAAAATTGAAAGAAACCTAATATCCGGAGTTGGAATGACTGAGAACGGAGATATAGACCCTCTGCAGTTCTTGCAGCTTCTTCTTTCTTCCTTCTGTTGCTTCTCTCTGATGTTTAATCTTGTGGAATGTGGATTGTGTGAAAAATAGAAGTCAAAGTCTCCTTTTATAAGTGTAAAAACGGATTAGGGTTTGGACCTAATAATAAAACACTAATTAAATGTCCAAGTCCAAATTCTAAGCCCAAAATCCCGTAACTGCTTATACACCTTCACTAAAACGGCTTTTCCCGCTTCTTTATGACTCCGATTGACCTCATTCCAGTTGCTAAAGTTCCGTAGCTCGATAAGGAATGTTTTCTCTTCAAAGGTCAGCGACTAGATCATCTCTTAAGCACCTCGAAATCAGCAATCTATGGCCTGCAAAACAGATTTTCAGCTCTAAAAATAATATCTTCGGGATTTATCTTCAAATCTTGACTCCATATCACGATCTTTGACTCTCTTCTCGGATTCCATTCCTAGATAATAATCAAAACCTACAAACTTTCCACTAAAATACACAAGATTACGCGCAAAAGTTTAATAAATCAAAATTACTAGAAATAAAATGGAAATTCCGGATTATTGTATTTTTAACTCAAAAGTCTATCAGAATATGCAAATAAACATAAAAAATGATGTCTCCTAAGGGTCGAAAATAAGAACAATTAGGGAGACATCAAGTGTGAAACACAACAAAATTTGGTGATGTCAATTCAGAAGTTTATGCTAATTTGTAATTCCTACAATAATCGAGGCATTACACACAAGCAACTTTATTACTTCAAATTTCCATTTTTCTTGACCGAAGGTGCTAGCGAATGGTTGGATAGTCAACCATTTGATTCATCACGTCATTGGATGAGTTGCAAGTTGCATTCTTTGATCTCTGTTATTTACAAAGCATGAGAATTAAGGATCAAATGGAACTTTCAATTCTGCTAAGATAGTGGCTATACCCCCCATCACTTCAATTATCGATGTTCTATCAAGGCATCAAATCTGAGTCAAGATTGAGAGTAGATAACCTTGGAGTAGGAGGTTTTGTATCTATGGATCCAACAGATACTGCATATGGTATGGAAAGAATAGTTGAAACTGAGAAGGATTGGCCACAGTCGCGAGCTCCCATTACAAATACCAAAGGTACAATGTATTTAGAGAGTGGATTTGCTATAGACGCTAAATTCTATGTGATAGAGAATATATTGAAGCAGTTGGCACTTACAATGGAGAAAGATTGCCAAGGGAAAAAAAATAAGTTGATGGTAGTGCAAGAAGGTTGTCCGCATTGTGGGTTCAACAATCACGTATATGAAGAGTGTAACGGAAATTCAAAATCAGAGTGTTTCGTGTAGAATCGTGGGAATTACCATTTTGGTACTACTAGGTTTCAGCAAGGGAATCGCAATCATCCGGTCCTTCACTGGTCTAATCCAAATAGGGTCGTCAATCAAGTTAATAATTACCAGACACGTCCTCAAACAACAATTTCCTACAAAGATCTCATGTTCTTTATCAAGGGGGACAAATTTAGGTTATGAATTCTCCACCACCGCAGCCAACCTATGATGCTTATAGCGATAATTTTACTTAGAAAGCATTGCCACAACATCTATAAGAAGTCTTAATCATAGAGTTGCAGCAAACGGTGAAATCTTTTATGGGCGAGACACAAACAGCTATGCAGTCCCTCATGGAAATAACATTGAAAAATACTCGAGTTAGTATGGAAATAATCAATGAGCAATCTATTTCATTGAGGATATTGGAGGATTAAGTCACCCAGTTGGCTTCCCATCGTGAGAAACTTCAACAAACCCTTACACAGTTGGGACAAGGTTTGAAGAATGACGTGAAGGCCTTAGAAAATAGAAATGGAAATGTTGGGTTCAAGTCATGTAAAGCCATCAACCTTAAAGCTAAAGAAGTAGTGGAATAGCCACTAGCTGTAGAGATTGCCATGGAGATTCCAGAAATAGTTGAAGAACCAACCAAGTCAAGCTTGGAAGAGATGAATGTTGAGCTTCTAGTCAAAGATATTGCGAAGGAGATCAGGGAGGTACTTATACTACAAGCCTAAGAGGAAAAAAGAAGCTGAAGTTTCACCTGTCAAAGATGAAGAAGTAGTTGCACCGAAGGAGCAAGAAGAAGAAGAAGAAGAAGAAGAAGAAGAAGAAGAAAGGAAGGTGGGCTCACCACCAAGTGTTCCATCACTGTCACCACCCATTAAGATGACAACTAAAGGCATTTGAGGAGGTGTATATGGAAGATAAAATCAACGCCCAAGTGCTTGAGATTGGTGAGAAAGAGCTTCCATCGCAACAAGTGTTCACACTTGAAGAGGGTGAGAGTGTGAGTGTAGACAAGACTAAGATTGTGGCTCATACTACGAGAGTCTTGAAGAATGTTGAAGAGGAGCTACCACCTAAGCTTCAAGATCCTGGTGGTTTAAACTTTCCAATCCTAATAGGTGTTAAGCTCGATGTCAAAGCTATGTGTGACTTGGGTTCAAGTGTGAACCTTATGCCAAGTCAGTATTCGGAAGCTAGACATCAAGAAAAACAAAGAAGATGTTTGTAAATATATTGTTTGTGGATAGCTTGATGGAAAAGACATGGGGAACCATAGAGGATATTCTTGTCCAAGCTGGTAAGTTGGCTATCCCTACTAACTTTGTTATTCTTAAATATAATGCATAGAAGAAGGTTCCTATCATACATTGAAGACCATTCATGGCCACTTGTCAAAGCATCATAGACGTTCATGAGGGAACATTGACCATTCGTACAAACACAACATCTTGGACATTCTCTGTCGTGGATAAAAATCTAAAGAAGGTGTTACCGGAAGTCACGGTCATTCATGTCTTAACCAAGGAGGTCAAAGAGAAGGTCCACACTATGTGGTGTGTAGATCTCAATGAAATTTTGGATTCGGCAATGAAGTTGGATGGAAATCCCTTAAGAAAGAGAATAGACCACAGGTGTTCAAGAATTCTTGGATTTGACTGTTTATCTTTACTAGAGTAGTTTCCAAAAAATTGATTGAAATATGTCCTAAGAGAGGTCATAAACTCCAAATGGTTGATGTCATAGTCTCACACGCAGATGGGGAAGCTACATACTCAAAAGGTAGAGGAGGTTACACATCGTACTTGATACGAAATTAAAAAAAGTGCATTCCGCGAGACAACCCGCAATTTTTTTAAGTTTTTATGTCTTAGTTTTTGTTTGGATTAGTTTTTTTAATATATATCGCAGTAATGAGGAAGGTAGAAGTGTTTTTGATGAGTAGGTTACGAAAAAGATGAGTTTGGGTGAAATCATTGAAGAAAACGTTCTCACAACAAGTCTAGCGGCATATCCGCCCTATAGGCGGCATACTGATGCCCCTCTATGTGTCATGACGGTCTAATCCACGGTCAATTTTAGTGAGAAAAGTCACTCGAGCGGCATACGGGGTCTACGGGCGGCACATCGGTCCCATACCGTGTCGAAAAATCACGAATGGGTCATGACATTATCAAGTCAGTAGTGTAAATATCATATGAACAGTATACCGGCCCCAACGGGCGGCAATATCGGTGTGCAAGCAAGGCTCAGGAAGGTAGTCACCACGATTCGAGGTTAGAAAGTTGAACGCTTTGACTGGTATACCAGCCCGAAGGGTGGCATGCCGGTCCATCATCTGTGTTGAAAAACACGACATTTGTGTCACTGTCCAAGGAAAACAGTAGAGAGGGGCATACCAACCCTATAGGCGGCATGCCGGTGTGAGGCGCGATCAGCTCAATGAGAAAAGGTTATAACAAATACCAACTCATAAACCTTAATCCTCCTTATTCTCCAAGCACCCAAAACTCCATTAAAATTTCACCAAAACTTCACCACACGTCAAAACAATACCAAATCACCATGATTTCATATCCAAATCCTTTCCTCTATAAACAATATCTACCTAGCCAGATCATTCCAAAACACCTAGAATCCAAGAATCAAACTCCAACTTCCAAAATATTTTTTCCAAAATTTCTTAAACCCTTATAAGTAATCTAAACAAAATTTTATCATACCCACATAAAGAATCATCCTCCTTACACCTTTCATAACCCAAATAATACCTTATCTACCTATAATCAAAGGGTAATTTCAAGAGTGGTGAGATTTTTATTTATAGGTCAAAGGAGATGAAAAAAAGAACGGAGACATTATCTAGTGTTAGGGAGATGAAAAAGAATCAAAGCAAGGTAATGGGTGATATCAAGAAGAAAACTAGTGGGAAGTGTACAAGTTCGGCAACGAAGACAAAGAATAATTTGAGTCAAGCAATTAGAGGGAAGCCGACGGTGGTGAATTCAAAGCTTCAAGCAATCACAATTATTAGAGAGAAATAACCACAAACTCTCCAAATCGAGATTCCTATACCAAAGATGAACGAAGCTTCTAAGGTCTTATTAGCTATCACCGAAACAAATATTCTTGGATAAACACCTTCACATGAGAGAGAATTCGAGAAAGAAATTGGAGAAGGAAAGGACAAAGGACTTATAGAGCTGGAGGATTTATTTGGATTGGAGCACATTGGGAGGTAAGTGAATGCGAGTGTTAGTGATATGAGAAGCTTACATACAAGAAAATAATTGCACCCTATCTTGGATATCGATCATGCAGGGCAATAGCCTCGAGAGTATGTTCCCTTTCTTCCTTACGATTTCATTGATTGTGATATATGTTTTAGTTTTTAATTTTTATCGAGTCTGTTTTGAGTTGTGGGGTCATGCCTCATTTTTTAGTTGGGGATGTGGTATTCGTGGCCCCTCGTCTCCATTTTTTTATTTACTGCTTTTTAGGTAGAAATCGAAAAAAAAATTGGTAGATGGAATTTGATGTAGATTGTGTTTAATGTTCTAGAAGCATAAATTTAGTGAGTTAATGATAGTAGGTATTTTGTTTATAAACTAGTTGTGTTGTATGTTTTAAAGTATGAACATGAAAACACACCTAAATAGTAAAGAAGTGATTAGTAATCAATGTGGTAGAAGTAAGTTTGATCTTAGGGAGCCTTGAGGGGTGTGTAGGCCGGGAGATCTGAGCTAGTTGATAAACACATTTAACGAACATGCTAGAGGTGCAAAAGTAACAAAATTTCATAAGTTTTGAAAATGATTAAGGTGGTACTTTGATAATCCCCTTGTTGCCTTTCAACTGTTGTCCAAATTTAATTTAAATATTATCTGTCTCAGCCCCTTCTAGCCTTTCTAAACCATTTTTATTAGCCAAAATATACGCCATACCCTTTATATTTTAGAAAATTTCCATATGACCCTTACTAGAATCACGATGCTAAGACAGTCGTCTCAAGAGATCGAGTTTGGGTTGGTGGGTTCGATTCATGGGTAACGTTATTGTGTTAGGTATTTTAGAGCTTATGTTTGTTTCCCTCTATCTTATGATGATTCACTTGTTTATATTGTAACCCTTTGTCAGGGTCAAAGAAAAAGAAAAAAATTGTGAAAAAATAGAAATATGATGAAAGGAGTAGCATGACATCTCACGTTAAAGAGAGAGTCATAACTAACTTACAAAAGAAAGAAATTGTTATGAAAAGAAATATATGAATTGGACCAAAAAAGTGGAATTTCTTATGTGATCATCTTGATATTATTAGGTTATTAGGGATGCTAATTAGTGCATCAAAATATTGGGTTAAGTGAGAACATTTAGGATAGTAACTCAAGCTCTAGTGTGATTCGTTGATGGCTAATTAGGAGAGAGCGGAAAACTCACTCTACATTATCCAATATATGATCATACCGTCCCTAAGACAAAACCTCAAAGATCTTATGATTTTTAACTATGTGATCTAGAAGCTATTGAACCAATAGAGAGTAGTTATATGGACCATTAGATACTAAGGTAGAATCGATGAACACTTTATAACCTCCATACTGAACTAAGAGAAAGACATATCCTTCGTGCATTGCAAAGCTAATTTAATCTTTAACTTAAACCGTGTTGATTGTTTGTATGTTTATTGTTTGTATGATAAGTGTATATATATAATTTAGTTTGTAAAGGTTATTACATGAAACTTGCTAAGTTTTTTCTTTGAGATTATTACTCACATCCTTCTATCCTCTTCACATTATGCCTACTTGGCTTAGCTAATATATTTTAGAGACTTCCCTATCTTCTCAATTCTTATTGTGTCAGGACGACACAACTTTGAGTTAGGGATCTTGATATATCTGTATATGTGATAAAACAATCTAGTCTAGAGACATAATTTTAGGTGTATTATGTGCTTAGCTGAGAAGTTTATCCCATTGATTGTTAGTTTCTCAATTTTTGCCTTGGTTTGGACGTTTGTCCCTTTTAAAGCATTTTTAGTGTAACTTTGTGTTAAATGTGAAGCTCTTAGGTACAAATATGATTTTATATGCCAAAGAATTGTTAACGAGTTTAAGAAGCAAGATCCAAGATGAAATAAAGAGTTAAAATCCTAAATAAGCTATTTTTAGAAAGTGCAAATGCCATCAACTACTTAGAATGTGTAGTATTTTCAATGTTGCATAAAATTGACAGAGAATTTGAGGAGCCCTTTTATATCTAGAAAAGGATTTAAATTACAGTCATATGAAAACTGAATTTTAGTGATTTGGAGTTGTAACGAAGGAGTTTGTCTTTTATATCCAGAAAAGGCTATATTACAGAATTAATACACAAGCGCCTAGTGCCTTTTACCAGTGGATTATTTCACGCTAGGTAGTCAATAGGTTTAGTGGGACTAAACCTACCTGAAATCCAAGAGGATGAATAAGGTAGAGAGCTAATATCTCCCGTACGGGGACTTAAATTGAACTAGAATCCCGATTAAGGTGAACAACAAAACCATTCACCCTTAGCAATAATAAAGTCAATTAGCGACATAATCTATTACTTAGAAATATCCTCAAGCATTCATCTCATCGAATTTATCTCCTATTTATTTTAGTTGTTTATCGTTATTCTTGGTTAATCTTAATTCTTAGATAATTATATTTGCATCTTTAGTAGTTAAAACAATTCAAAACCAAAAAAAACATTTCCCTTTTATCTTTAGTATATTGCTATTACAAACTTTACGCATTTAAACTATATTTTAAAACCTTAAATCGCAATAATTCTTGTGGAAAACGATAACCCTACTTACCATTCATGCTTACCTATGATTTGTACTCTACGGAGTCGCTTCCCCCTATGTTTGTCACTTTATTTTATCAATGGGGAGGACAAAGGTCAAGATGGCACCGCTGCCAGGGTTTGTTGTTTAGATTTTTGTGTGTCCGTTGTAGTGTAAAAGTGTCTAGGTTGTTTTTTCTTTTAATTTCTTTTTGTGTTTTTTGTCTTTTCTTAGGTGTACAGGTTTTGGGGTATGCATTCGGATCATGAGAGGCTATTTCTTGACCAACTAAAGAAAGAAAGAGAAAGAAAAGAACAGTTGCTAAGGTCTAACCTTAACCATCCACCTGGATTCGTAGCTCATAAGAATCCTTTGAACCCACCTCTATGAGTTAATACACTTGAGGAAGTTGAAAATGATATTCCAAAAGAAGTGAACTTGAATGGAGCCAATCCACAAAATGTACCTCATCAGCAAATACAAGGCATCCTAAGCTGGGAGTGCCTTTCTGTGTTCATCCTATGGGGATTCGCCCTCCAATCATTCAAGTCTCACGTATTAAGCCCGATATGGGCATGTTGAATCAATTCGTAAACTATGGTAAATTATAGTGGAGCTGCTCACCAAGATCTGGTTTGTGCTATACATAAGTTCATGCAGATGTGTGACACCTAAATTACTCAGGGCATTACAAGAGAGCAGATGTACTATTTCATGTTCCAGTTTTTCTTAACCAGAGGCGCTAGTGAGTGGCTAGATAGACAACCATCCGAGATGATCCCTGATTGGGATTCACTTCCGGCAAGGTTTTTCTATAAGTTCTATCCACTAAGTATGAGGATGAAAGACCAAGTTGAACTTGCCAATTTTGTGAAAGATGATGATGAGACATTAGGGAGACATGGACTTGATTTCAGCAACAGTTGACGAAATTCCCTCTTCATGGATATAACTCTATAATGCATCTCTCAATGTTCTACAAATGGCTAGATGGAAGATCAAGGTTAAGAGTGGATAATCTCGGTGGTGGTGGTGATGTTTCTATGGATCCAGCTCAGGCCGCACAAGCAATGCAAAAGATCATAGATACTGGAAGAACTTGGCCTTATCCATGAGCACATAGATTTATTTTTCATGTTTCTAATGATACCGCGATAGAGGCAAAGTTCTCCACATTGGAGAATCAAATGAAGTAATTGGACATGATCGTGAAAGAAGGATTCCAAATCAATTGGTTGGTTTATCGGAGGAGTGTAGTGCTATATGTCAAAGCAAGTTGCCACCAAAGTTGAAAGATTCTGTAAGTTTCCTATTTCCATTGGCAAAGGATGGACTGGGAAAACATTGCGCGACTTAGGTGCAAGTATAAGTCTCATGCCAAAGTCTTTGTTCGAGAAGCTTAACATATGGGAAGTTGGACCTACTTCTGTGGTCTTGCAAATGACAGATCGATCCCTCTCCCAACCAGTAGGTAAAATAGAATATTTTTTAGTTAAAGCTGGCAGTTTTATTTTTCCATGAGATTTTATTATTCTTGACTAAAACAGGGATAAGAATGTCCCCATCATCTTGGGTAGTCCATTCTTAGCCACGGGGAGTATATATAATGATGATGAGAATAGAGAGTTAATTATGAGGATCCAAGATGAATAGAATAAATTCAATGTGTTTAAGGCTATGAAGTTTCCAGATTCGAAAGATGATTGTTTCCGAGTAGATGTCATGAATCAAATTACACAAGAGATATATAATGAAACAAGTTTTGATGACACCTTACAAGCAGCCTTAGCACATGAATCACTAGAGTTATATGATGAGTTAATCGAGGATGTAGTTGCTCACAATTCAAAAGATAGAAAACCAAAAGAGAAAGGTCATGAACAAACCCGCTAGGCAGGGGATATTGAACCAATGAAGAAACCATCTATAATATGTGCTATTGTCCTCGAGGAAAAACCACTTCCACCCCATTTACGGTAATGCATGTCTAGGTACAAACAATACTTTGCATCTTATTATTTCTTCTAAACTTTCAGGTCCTCAAGAAGATAAGCTATTACGTGTGCTCAGAGCCAAAAAAAGAGGCAATTGGGTAGACAATGGCCGATATCAAGGGAATTAGTCCTACCATTTTCCAACATAAGATCATTATTGAAGACGAAAGTTTGAGTTCTATAGAGGGGCAAAGAAGACTTATGACTACAATGAAGGAGGTGGTAAGGAAAGAGGTTATCAAGTTGCTAGATGCACGAATTATCTTCCCAAACTCTAACAGTGAATGGGTGAGTCCAATTCAGTGTGTTCCAAAGAAAGGAGGTATGACTACCACCCTTAATGATAACAATGAAGCCATCCCATCAAGAACAGTTGTGGGGTGGAAAATATGCATAGACTACCGCAAGCTCAACAAAGACACAAAGAAGGATCACTTTCCTTTACCAATAATTGATCATATGTTAGATAAGCTTGCAAGAAGAGAGTACTAATGTTTTATTGATGGCTATTCAAGGTATAATCATATTTGTGTGGATCCCCTTGATCAACACAAAACCAATTTCACTTGTTCGTTTGGCACTTTTGCCTATCAAAGGATGCCGTTTGGTTTATGCAATGCACCGGCCACGTTCCAGCGGTGTATGATGGCTATATTTTGGGACATGATTGATAAATTCTTAGAAGTTTTCATGGATGATTTTTTAGTGTTTGGAGATAGTTTTGATGAGTGCCTTGACAATCTTGAAAAGGTACTCATGCATTATAAAGCAACTAATCTTGTTCTTAATTGGGAGAAGTTCCACTTCATTTTTCGTGAAGGGATCGTGTTGGGACACAAAGTTTCGAGTGCATGGATGGAGGCAGATCGTGCAAAAATTTAAGTTATCAAAACCTTACCACATCCTGCTTCGGTTAAAGGAGTTAAAAAGTTTCTTGGGTTAGGCAGGATTTTATCGTAGATTCATAAAAGATTTCTCTAAGTTTTCCAAACCGCTATGTACTTTACTTGAGAAGGACACACACTTCAAATTAGATGAGGCATGTTTACAAGCCTTCTTGTCCATCAAGGAGAAGATCATCTCGATATCAATTGTCACGCCTCCAGATTTGGATCTTCCTTTCGAAGTTATGTGTGACGCAAGATATCATGCCATGGAAGTTGTGTTGGGTCAAAGAAAAGAGAAGATCTTTCACATGATATAGTATGCAAGAAATACCTTCATAGCAACCCAATTGAACTATTCAGTAACAGAGAAGGATCTACTAACCGTTGTATATGTTGTTGACAAGTTTCGTCCCTACCTTCTTGGGATGCAAACTGTCATATACATGGACCATTCAGCAACCAAATACCTTATGAAAAAAAGGACACAAATCCGCACCTCATTAGGCGTGTATTATTTCTATAAAGAATTTGACGTGTAGATTCAAGATAGAAAAGGGAGCAAGAATTCAGTAGCAGATCATTTATCTCGCCTCGAAGGCTCAACAGTTAACACATGACTAGAATTGGTCAAATAGGTATTTCCGAATGAACAACTCTTCGTTGTTGATACTATGGTTGTGCCTTGGTATCCATATATAGTTAATCTCTATTTTAGTAGTGTATTCCCTACATATTATAATCCACAACAACGAAAGAGTTTGAGCCATCGAGCCAAGTATTTTTTCTAGGATGGTCGTACCTCTTCAAGATATCCAGTGATCAAATGATTAGAAGATGTTTTCATGAGAATGAGATAATAAATATCGTTGCAAATTGTCATGGCTCACCATACGAGGTCCACTTCATGGGTGATATAACTTTAGCAAAAGTCCTTCAATCTGAGTTCTATTAGCCCTCCATTCACAAAGATTTTCATTGGTACGTCCACAATTGTAAAAGATGCCGATTCCCTAGCAATATATCAAAAAGGGACGAGATGCCACTCAACAATGTGTTAGAAGTAGAAATCTTTGATGTTTGGGGAATAGATTTCATGGGACCATTTATTCCTTCCTATGGAAATCTTTATATGTTGCTAGCAGTAGACTATGTTTCCAAGTGGGTAGAAGCAATGGTTCGTACATCAACTATCATCTTCAAACTAACAGTCAAGCTAAGGTCTCTAATTGAGATATCAAGTCTATTCTAAAGAAGACCTTGTAAAACACGAGGAAAGACCGGTCAACAAAGATTGATGATGCTCTATGGGCTTATATAAAAACATTCAAAACACTTGTGGGAGCATCGCCATACCGCATGGTCTACGGCAAGGCCTGCCACTTCCTATCGGGATTGAATCTCGAGCTTATTGGGCTATCAAAGATTTTAACCTTAACAAGAAATTAGCGAGTAAGCAAAGGATGATGCGGTTGAATGAGCTAGATGAATTCCGTTTTCACGCCTATTATAATTCACTTCTCTACAAGGAGAAAACAAAAAGATGGCATAAAAAACGAATTCACATGAAGAATTTCGAGATAGAACAAAGAGTGCTCATATATAATTCAAGATTCTCGAACTATCCGGGGAAACTCAAATCGAACCTCCAACAGAACAAAGGACGTTTAGGGTCAATGGCCAATTCTTGAAAATATACCATGATAGTGGTAATTTCACACAAGAGGAGGTCATGCACCTCCTTGAAAACGAGTAACCCGAGGTTACACGTGGTGGGTCCTAGGGTGTTAGAAAATAATGCGATAAATAAGAGGAACCACAACACCGCAAGTGTACGGTTGTCCAAGTAATATCCGATAAATCGAGGTTCGTTCTCAGGGACGGATTAGGTTCAACCCAAATATTAATCAAGTAGTAAGAATAATTGTTGACAGAAAAATAAAATAAAAGATTTTTGTTTGGTTTTCTAAATTAAAATATGCTGATGTCTCCTTAAATGTTCTTATTTTCGACCCTTAGGAGACATCATTTTTGGTGTTTATTTAATCATTTCGATAGACTTTTGGACTAAATATGCAATAATATGATTTTCCTCTTTTAATTCTAGCATTTTTGATTTATTAAGCTTTTGCGCGTAATATTGGTATTTTTAGTGAGTATTTTACAGGTTTTAGATGTTAGCTAAAAGAGGAATCCGAGGAGAAAGTCAAAGATCAAAAGATAGAGTCAAGACTTGAAAAGAAATCCCGAAGATATTATTTTTAGAGCTGAAAATCCATTTTCCAGGCCATAGATTGCTGATTTCGAGGTGCTTAAGCGATGATCTAGCTGTTGACCTTTGAAGAGAAATCATTCCTTATCGAATTACGGAACTTTAGCAACTGGAATGAGGTCAATCGGAGTTGTAACGCATCGGGAAAAGCTGTTTTAGTGAAGGTATATCAGCAGTTACGGGATTTTGGGCTAAGTTAGTGGACTTGGGCCTTTTATATTTCATTTAATTAAAAGCCTAGGTCCAAGTTCGAATTTCCACCTATAAAATCAGCCCTTGACTTCTATTTTACACACAATTCACATTCTACAAGATTAAAAACACCAGAGAGAAGCAACTGAAGGAAGGAGAAGAAGCTACAAGAGCTGGAGAGGGTCTATATCTCCGTTCGTAGTCATTCCGATTCCGGAAATTAGGTTCTTTTATCTTTTTAATTCTGTAAACAATATGAATTCTTTTAATTTTAATTTCGTATTTCTTTTTAATATGAGCTAAGTTTTATTTAGTGCTTGAGAACAACAATGGGTGAATCCCAATTCCTATTAATTAACGAATGTTGAATTTGGGTTTTTATTGAATTAAACTAAATTAGGGCTTTTACTCTTTTCGATAAATCATGAATATTTACTGTTTTTAGCGTCATGAACTAGGAACAGGTAATAGTATTTAGGCTATTCCAATTAGTGGCAATTGGATCATCCTGACGGAGGGTTTAAATACGGAACCATTTATTCAATCTAGGATAGAAGTTAATGATTCTGACGAGCTTAGCTAATCCTAGGGCCAAAGAGGTAATAACACTTAATCATCCAACGGTGGATCATATTTACCCTGACGGGACTAGTGACACTTTAGGATCGCCTTATAGTCCACCCTGACGGGGGTATAAGGACATTAGAATCCCGACTATTGTAATTGACTAATTTAGCCCTTAAACAACATAAGTTAAGAAATAGGATAGGGAGGATCCTTGCGTTCTCAAGTGCTACTTCTCATATTGCGTTTTACATCATTTTACTTGCGTCTTAGCTTTTACTTGCAATTTAATATTTGTCTTTCATTCATTAGTCTTATAACAAAAACCAAACAAATATATTATTGTCTTTTATTTTCGTAAGTGCATCAATCACTACTTGCTAAACATTGTGATCAACCATTCCGTCCTTGGAACGAATCTGATTTATCAGAAATACTACTTGGGACAACCGTACACTTGCGGTTGTGGTTCGATTATTTATTGCATTATTTTTAGAACACACAAAGGACCACCAAGTTTTTGGCGCCGCTGCCGGGGACGGTAGCGTGTGACCACGGTGTTTATCCTTTAGTGATAAGTGCATTTTATTTTATTTTATCAGTTTTACGCTTTTTGTTTAGTTTCTTTTCAGGTTTTTAGGTTTGGTGTATGCGAAGAAGGCTATTCAAGGATCTAGAGCCAACACCTCCGATCCTTAGTAATCCAGAATCGTTGATCAGACTTGCGAACAAGAGAAGAAGAGAACGAGAAGCTTTAGAGGTAGAAGAGTTAAGTAACAGAATGGCAGAAATCAATCTTCAAAATAATCAACAGAATAATGGACAAGGCCAGCTAGATGCAAATGGCCAACCATTAGCTCCAGGTGCTATTCCTCCAATTCCACAACCACTGAATCCACATCCTCAAGTTCAAATAGTGATGAATCAAGATCCGTGGTTTACTAATGGTCCTCCAGAAGTTCCATTCCGTGCTCCAGCTATAGGAGTAGGTGCTCCAGATATTAATGTTCCGCGTTTTCGTCCAGATTCGGGTATGTTAGCTCAGTTTCAGAATTTTGGTAATTTTCGTGGTAGACCAGCAGAAGATCCTCTCAGGGCAGTACAGAAATTCAAACAGATATGTGATTCTTACATCACACAAGGGGTCTCAAGGGAACAGATGTATTTTGCTGCTTTTAAGTTCTTTGTTACTGAGGGAGCAAGTGAATGGCACGATACGCAAGATCCTACGAAGATCACCAATTGGGACCAATTAGAAATTGCGTTCTTTGACAGGTATTACCCAAGTAACATGAGGTTAGATGCTGAATTAGAATTGACACATTTCCGTCAAGAATATGAAGAAACTTTGGGTACGAGTTGGACAAGATTTCAGATGTGTTTACGTAGAGTTCCCAATCATGGGTATTCAGAACAACAACAGCTTAAGATCTTTTATAGAGGCCTTGATGGGAAGTCAAGAGAGAAGTTGGATACGCTATGTGGTGCAGGTTTTCTTCAAGTTCAACCCGCTCATGCTAAAATTATCTTAGAGAAAACAGTCAAGAATGAAGTTGGGTGGAATTCAGTAAGAACACCGGTTAAGGGAGTGAATAATGTTGATATGGAAGAGAAATTTGCTACGTTTGAGAACAAGATTCAGAGTACTATTGAGCAACAATTGAAGCAGCTTACTTTAGCTGTAAAAGAAGGATTTTCGGGTAAGAAGGTAGCTGTGCATGCTGCACAAGAGGTTTATATGTGTTCGATTTGTCAGGTAGATGATCATGATGAGGAAAGTTGTCCAAATAACCAAGAATCCGTGCTGTTCATGTCCAATAGAGGTAACTTCAATTCAAGTGGTAATGGATATCAGCCTAACAGAAACCATCCTGGGTTTCAATACTCAAATCCTAATGGGGCAGCCAATCCTACCTACGCGTATCAGCCGCGTCCTCAAGGTAACAACTATAATCCAAGATCACATAACAATTATCAAGGAGGACAGAATCAGGGAAATTATGTACAAAGGCAAGCTCCTCAGAATACATACGATGAAACTTTAAACCAAAAAGCCTTACCTGCCCATCCACAAGAAGGAGTAGTTACCCTTCAGAAAACCGTTGAAAATTTGATTGCTCTTCAAACACAAGCCTTAGAACGTCAGAACGCAGCTGAAGCGAATATGAAGATTTTCCAGAATCAGCTAAGCCAAATTAATAAACAGCTGAATCAGCGCCCACAAGGGCAACTTCCTAGCGATACTGAGAATCCGAAGCAACGCGAAGATTGTAATGCTGTTACATTGAGAAGTGGTAAGAATCTTCCTCCCCCTCCGTTTCCCATTATGAAAGAGAAAGAAGTACCAAGAAAAGAAAAGGAAGTGGTGGAGAAAGAGAAAGAAAATGAGAAAGATAGTGAGGTTGAAGAAATAGTGAGACCAAGAGAAGTTCCGAAAAAGAAAGACGATATGGTGATTAATCGCCCTCCACCACCGTTTCCATCGCGAGTTCAGAAAAAGGGTGATTTGGGGGATTTTCAGAAATTCTTTAATAGAGTGAAGGGTTTAAGTATTAATATTCCGTTACTTTAGGCAATTCGAGATATTCCGAAGTATACGAAGTTTTTGAAGAGGGCCCTCACTAACAAAAGGCCCTATTGTGATAACGAGATGATTGGTCTTCCAAAAGAGTGTAGCGCGATTTGTCAAAGTAAATTACCTCCGAAGTTAGTAGATCCAGGGAGTTTCACGATTCCTATATCAATTGGAGAGGAATGGAAAGGAAAGGCGCTATGTGACTTGGGAGCTAGCATCAATTTGATGCCCAAGTCGATCTTTGACAAGCTAAAAATTGGAAACGCAAGACCCACTTCTATGGTCTTGCAAATGGCGGACAGATCTCTTGCTCATCCTGAAGGCCGCATTGAGGATGTCCTTGTTAAGGCAGGTACACTTATATTTCCTGTTGATTTCGTAATCCTTGAATACAATGCAGATAGAAATGTCCCCATTATTTTGGGTAGACCATTCCTAGCTACAGGGAGAACATTGATCGATGTAGAGAATGGCGAATTAACAATGAGGATACAAGATGAGGAAGTGAAATTCAATGTATTTCGAGCTATGAAATTCCCAGATTCTCAGGAAGATTGCTTCAGAATGGATGTAGTAGAGCAAGCATCGCAAGAGGTATTTAATTGTTTAAATTTTGATGATATCTTGCAGGCTGCTTTAACATTAGATTCACCTGAGATGTTGGAAGAGCTTACTGAAACAATAGCAGCTCTAAATTCTGAAAATCCGAAGTATAGGCGTCCTGCCTATGAACCTGTGAGAGAACCGGGGGAGATTGTTCCTAAAAAGAAGCCTTCAATTGAATCTCCTCCGGAATTGGAAGAAAAACCATTGCCAGCACACTTGAGGTATGCGTATTTAGGTACTAATGAAACTCTACCTGTTATTGTTTCAGCTAATTTAACAGGTCCTCGAGAAGATAAACTGTTGCGTGTGTTAAGAGCAAACAAAGAAGCAATAGGTTGGACAATTGCTGACATCAAAGGCATTAGTCCATCCTATTGTCAGCACAAAATCATACTTGAAGATGTTAACGCACGCTCAGTTGAAGGTCAAAGAAGATTAATGCCCGCTATGAAGGATGTGGTAAAGAAAGAGGTGATCAAGCTTTTAGATGCGGGGATTATTTATCCCATTTCGAGTAGTGAATGGGTGAGTCCGGTTCAGTGTGTACCGAAGAAGGGAGGAATGACAACAGTTCTTAATGATAAAAATGAAGCGATTCCTTCAAGAACGATAGTTGGATGGAGAGTTTGCATAGATTATAGAAAGCTGAACAAGTCCACCAGAAAAGATCATTTCCCTTTGCCCTTCATAGATCAGATGTTAGACAAATTAGCCGGAAGAGAGTACTATTGCTTCTTGGATGGTTATTCTGGGTATAATCAAATTTACGTGGCTCCAGAAGATCAACATAAAACAACATTTACATGCCCCTTTGGTACTTTTGCATATCGTAGAATGCCATTTGGGTTGTGTAATGCTCCTGCTACCTTTCAAAGATGCATGATGGCCATCTTCTGGGATATGATCGATAACTTTCTTGAAGTGTTTATGGATGATTTCTCTGTATTCGGTGATGATTTTGATAAGTGCTTAGACAATTTAGAGAAAGTGTTAATCAGATGCAAAGAAACAGATTTGGTTTTAAACTGGGAGAAATGTCATTTCATGGTTCGCGAAGGTATTGTTCTGGGTCACAAAATTTCGAGTGTTGGATTGGAAGTCGATAGAGCGAAGATTGAGGTAATTAAAACTCTTCCCCCTCCTGTTTCTGTTAAAGGGGTAAGAAGTTTTCTAGGCCATGCTGGCTTTTATAGGCGATTTATCAAAGATTTTTCTAAGATTGCGAAACCGTTATGCAACTTAGGGGGTGTTTGTTTGCACTTAATGAGATCTTAATCTGGTTCATTAAGACACTGAATCAATGAGACTGTTTGTTTTTACTGTCCAATTCAGATCTGAATAGCTCTTAACGGGTCTGTTTCATTAAGATTTTAAACTAAGTCTGAATCATTCAGACACATCCTCTTAACAGAATAAGTCTTATTCAGTTGTTCATTCAATAGTCAGCACTTATTACTTAAAAAAACAAACGCCACCTTACTTGAAAAGGATTCCAAATTCCTTTTTGATGAAGCTTGTTTAACGGCTTTCAAAACAATCAAGGAAAAACTTATTTCTGCTCCTATAGTAGTGCCTCCAGATTGGAATTTACCGTTTGAGGTTATGTGTGATGCGAGTGATTTATGTATGGGAGCTGTATTAGGACAAAGAAAAGAGAAAGTTTTTCATTCGATTTATTATGCTAGTAAAACTTTTAATGGTGCTCAGATCAATTATACAGTTACAGAAAAGGAGTTGCTAGCGGTTGTGTATTCATTCGATAAATTTCGCTCTTATCTTCTTGGAGCGAAAGTTATTGTCTATACAGATCATTCAGCGATTCGATATCTTATGGAGAAGAAGGATGCTAAACCAAGGTTAATCAGATGGGTTTTATTGCTTCAAGAGTTTGATTTAGAGATCAAGGATAGAAAAGGGTGCGAGAATCAGGTTGCAGATCATCTATCGAGGTTAGAAGGTTCAGAGTTGAATAATGGTACTGAAGCAGTTAGAGAAGATTTTCCGGATGAGAATTTATTCGTTGTCCGTGATTATGAAGCTCCTTGGTATGCGGATATTGCAAATTTAGTTGTGAGTGGTTCCTTTCCCGAAGGTTCAACTTATCAAGAGCGAAAAAGATTAGCTCACCGTGCAAGACAGTTCTTTTGGGAGGATCCTTTCCTCTACAAAGTGTGTGCTGATCAGATGGTAAGAAGATGTGTAGCCAGGGAAGAAATTGAGGCGATTATAGCTGGGTGTCATGATTCACCTTACGGTGGACATTTCAAAGGAGATCGAACTGCTGCTAAGGTATTACAATCTGGTTTCTATTGGCCTTCTATTATAAAAGATTGTCATGAATATACTAAAAGATATAATAGATGCCAATTTACCGGAAACATATCCAAGAGGGATGAGATGCCACGTAATAATGTATTAGAAGTTGAAATATTTGATGTTTGGGGTATAGATTTTATGGGTCCGTTCGTTCCTTCAAATGGTAACCTCTACATCTTACTAGCTGTTGATTACGTGTCTAAGTGGGTAGAAGCAGTGGCTTTACCTACCAATGCTTCTAGAGTGGTGATTAAGTTCTTAAAATCACATATTTTCACTAGAGATGGAACTCCAAGGGTGATTATTAGCGATGGAGGTACTCATTTCGTTAATAAGTATTTGAAGACTGTTCTAGAGAAATATGGAGTCAGACATCGTGTGTCTACCGCTTATCATCCACAAGCCAATGGTCAAGCCGAAGTATCAAATCGTGAGGTAAAATCTATTTTAGAGAAAACCGTTGGTCCTACTAGAAAAGATTGGTCTATGAAATTAGATGATGCACTTTGGGCATATCGAACTGCTTTCAAAACCCCAGTAGGTGCTTCTCCGTATCGAATGGTTTATGGTAAGGCTTGTCACTTACCTCTTGAACTTGAAATGGGTGCCTATTGGGCTATTGCAAAGTTAAATTTAGATCCTACGCTAGCGGGTGAGAATCGAATGATGAAACTTAATGAGCTTGATGAATTTAGATTACATGCGTATGAGAATGCTAAGCTTTATAAAGAAAATACTAAACGATGGCATGATAATCGAATTCGAGAGAAGAACTTTGTAGTGGGACAAAGAGTGTTGAAATATAATTCGAAGTTTAGTAATTATCCGGGGAAATTAAGATCGAAGTGGTCGGGTCCTTACATTGTAACCAAGGTTACACCTCATGGAGCTATAGAGATAGAACATCCACTTGAGAACCGTACATTCATGGTGAACGGTCATCGTTTAAAAATTTATCATGGAGGTGACGACACCGATCGTGCAAACGACCCACATCCCGGAGAGGTCATGTACCTCCTCGAAGCTCCTTAGAAGCACGAGGTAACCCGTCGAGCTTAACGACGTTAAACAAAAGCCAATTCCTTGTATATTAGTTAAGTATTTCAATTTCCGTAGTGTAAATTAGTTAAAGTTTTCGTTGATTTTAGTTTTAAATTTTAAGAAATGAGGAAGGGTGTTTGTTTTTGATGATTTTAGGGGTATAATGGTCATGAGTTTGGGGTCAAACGATGGGAAAAACGAAAAAAAATTGAAGTCCACAGCAGGTTTGACCGGCTAGCCGGCGAGCTAGCCGGCATACCGGCCAAACGAGCAGATAGACCCCAACTCCCTGACCACTGCGTCAGCGACAACGCAGCAATGCTGCGTCTTCATTCGCGCCAGCGAGAAAGCACCGGCATGCCGGTCAACTGACCGGCTAGCCGGCCAACGAGGAAGAATGTTCTGGTCCTTGCGTCAGCGACGACGCAAGGTTGCTGCGTCATCAAATGCGCCATCGAGATTTCACAGGCATACCGGCGAATCCGCCGGCTAGCCGGTCAAGGATTTTAAATTCCCTGACCATTGCGTCAGCGACGACGCAATATACTTGCGTTTTGAGGTAAAAAAAAAAAAAAAATAAGAAGTCAAATTTAGTAATTTTTTTCCGCCGCCCTCTCGCCCGGCATGCCGGCGAATCCGCCGGCTAGCCGGCCAGCTGTTGCGAGAGGCGGTTTTGACTTCAGTAAACCTAGTTTTTTTTGCCTCTTTTCCAAGCCAAACCTTATAATCCGAATTCTTGCCTCCACCTACTCCGAAAATCATCAACAAACAGCTATAAAATCATCAAATCAAGCCTTCTATCATCACAAAAACACAAAATCAACTCACATCCTCTCCAAAACATCATCAAATTTCACCTTTTCTCCAACAATTTCCTCTTCCCAACCTTGAAATTAAACCCAATTCTTTCAAAATCTCTCTCTAATAACCTTAACCCATCTCATATAACACCTAGTTCTTCAAGTTTTAAGCCTCAAAACATCAAATTTCAAAGCTTTTATCTAGCTTTTTCTCTATTTGAAGTTTTGAATTTGGGGTGAAAAGAGATGACTAACAGAACCGATTCCATGTGTAACTATCGAAGAAACATACCAAGAAACAGGAACACTGTTGGAGCTAGCCCAGACCAAGCAATTGAGATTCCGGATTCGCGATCCAAAAAGACTGTCAAAAACCCAATTGCTCCGAAACGAAAAGAAAATCCGAGTAAGGCTAATCCGAAAAAGAGCAGGTTAATTGACGAGAGTGATGAAGAAAGTGAGGAAGAAGTTGAAGAAATTGAAGAAACTGAACAAGAAGTTCCCGAAGAACCAGTGCAACAACCGAAAGCTCCGCGTAGGAAAGCTTGGGCTCAAAAGCCTAAGAGAGTCTTTTACACAGGAGAAAGTTCATGGACGCAACACCGATAACCAGCCTCGAGCTGGTTGAGATACGTTTTCTATCCCTTTCGCGTTTTAGTTAGTTTAGTTTATTTTTATTGCGTTGAGTCTTTTCGAGTCGTGGGGACACGACTCATTTTTGAGTTTGGGGTGGGGTTCGTTGCCTCATCCCAGTTTTTATGTGTTATATGTTTTATTTGCTTTCAATAAAAATAATTTTCGGAGTTGCGTTTGACTATAGAAGATTTTAAATGTCCCTTTAAACATACTTTTGATGAATCTATGATAGTAAATAGTGGACTTTAGGGACTGATATAGAACGCACTTACAATTGCATGCGAACATAGGTAATTGATAGGAAAAATTAATGAACAATGCAAATGAAGTAAGCTTGTACTTAAGGAATATGTTTGGTGTGTAGAACGTGAAATCTTAATTAGTAGAGAATCCACCTAGATATGAACTAAAGACAAGCTATGTACTTAGAAAAATGATAGGGGCAGTTTATTGTTAGCCATTTGAAACCTTTAGCTTGCTATCCCTAATATTATAATTTTATCCGTCTTAGCCCAATTTTGAGCCTAAAGCCTTTTCTTTTGTAGCCACGATATAAGCCCATTATCCTTTAGATTATTAGGCATGACCAAATGACCCGCACTTGAATCACAACCCTGAGACTTGTCTCGAGCTTGAGTTTGGGGTGGTGGGACCACATTTGGGAAGATAAGTTGGGAAGGGATTATATGTGTTTGTATCGAGGCACAAAAATGTAGATGATATTATTGTTTGTAACCCTTTGCCGAGATTTGAAAAAGAAAAAGAAAAGAAAAATATTTATAAGAGACATGACCTTTCACATCAAAATGATGGTCATGGGTATCTTGTACAAAAAAGAGAAAAGAAATGAAAAAGAAAAAAAAGAAAAAAAAAAGAAAGAATAAATAAATCGGCAAAGTGGAATATTTTTGGAAATCATCTTAGTTGTATTTGGGTTGACATTGGGGACGCAACTTTAGCGCGTCAAATGGGTGAGTGAGGACATTTTTGAGCGTAACTCAAGCTCGAGGACATGTGGATGGTAAGTGAGGAGAGAGCCAAAAGCTCACTTCAAAATTTACCAAATATATATCCATACCGTCCTTAAGCCAATATTAAAACCATAAAGACCTCTTGATTCTTAAATACATAGTGAATTTATACTTCTGTTGATAGGGAATATTTAGGTGGAACATTCAAAGCGATTCATGATTAATGACCACTCTATAGCCATCATACAGATATGAGTACAAGTGTAACCTTCAAGCATTGCAACTTTAATTTTATGATTGAGATTATTTATGTTTGATTTTGTATGATTAGTGTATGTATATGTTAGTTCTTAAAGTTTTGCTATATGAGATTTATCTTAAGAATTGCTTTAGGTTTATTTGCTAAGCTTCTATTTGTTCTTGCGCTTACTTCTACCCCTTGTTTTGTTTCGTTTTGCTTTGTCGGGACGACAAAGGTTTGAGTTGGGGGTCTTGATGTCTCCTTAAATGTTCTTATTTTCGACCCTTAGGAGACATCATTTTTTGTGTTTATTTAATCATTTCGATAGACTTTTGGACTAAATATGCAATAATATGATTTTCCTCTTTTAATTCTAGCATTTTTGATTTATTAAGCTTTTGCGCGTAATATTGGTATTTTTAGTGAGTATTTTACATGTTTTAGATGTTAGCTAAAAGAGGAATCCGAGGAGAAAGTCAAAGATCAAAAGATAGAGTCAAGACTTGAAAAGAAATCCCGAAGATATTATTTTTAGAGCTGAAAATCCATTTTCCAGGCCATAGATTGCTGATTTCGAGGTGCTTAAGCGATGATCTAGCTGTTGACCTTTGAAGAGAAATCATTCCTTATCGAATTACGGAACTTTAGCAACTGGAATGAGGTCAATCGGAGTTGTAACGCATCGGGAAAAGCTGTTTTAGTGAAGGTATATCAGCAGTTACGGGATTTTGGGCTAAGTTAGTGGACTTGGGCCTTTTATATTTCATTTAATTAAAAGCCTAGGTCCAAGTTCGAATTTCCACCTATAAAATCAGCCCTTGACTTCTATTTTACACACAATTCACATTCTACAAGATTAAAAACACCAGAGAGAAACAACTGAAGGAAGGAGAAGAAGCTACAAGAGCTGGAGAGGGTCTATATCTCCGTTCGTAGTCATTCCGATTCCGGAAATTAGGTTCTTTTATCTTTTTAATTCTGTAAACAATATGAATTCCTTTAATTTTAATTTCGTATTTCTTTTTAATATGAGCTAAGTTTTATTTAGTGCTTGAGAACAACAATGGGTGAATCCCAATTCCTATTAATTAACGAATGTTGAATTTGGGTTTTTATTGAATTAAACTAAATTAGGGCTTTTATTCTTTTCGATAAATCATGAATATTTACTGTTTTTAGCATCATGAACTAGGAACAGGTAATAGTATTTAGGCTATTCCAATTAGTGGCAATTGGATCATCCTGACGGAGGGTTTAAATACGGAACCATTTATTCAATCTAGGATAGAAGTTAATGATTCTGACGAGCTTAGCTAATCCTAGGGCCAAAGAGGTAATAACACTTAATCATCCAACGGTGGATCATATTTACCCTGACGGGACTAGTGACACTTTAGGATCGCCTTATAGTCCACCCTGACGGGGGTATAAGGACATTAGAATCCCGACTATTGTAATTGACTAATTTAGCCCTTAAACAACATAAGTTAAGAAATAGGATAGGGAGGATCCTTGCGTTCTCAAGTGCTACTTCTCATATTGCGTTTTACATCATTTTACTTGCGTCTTAGCTTTTACTTGCAATTTAATATTTGTCTTTCATTCATTAGTCTTATAACAAAAACCAAACAAATATATTATTGTCTTTTATTTTCGTAAGTGCATCAATCACTACTTGCTAAACATTGTGATCAACCATTCCGTCCTTGGAACGAATCTGATTTATCAGAAATACTACTTGGGACAACCGTACACTTGCGGTTGTGGTTCGATTATTTATTGCATTATTTTTAGAACACACAAAGGACCACCATATGCCAATAAAATAAAGACTAAAATTAAATTAACTAAACAGAAATAAAGCAAATAAAAGGACTAACTTCAGAGATGAGAGATACTTGAGTCTCGCAAGGAATCCACTTAATCAATATAATCTATGCTATGTTTAAGGATAGAATTGGAATTATAATACTAGTCGGGGCTCTAATGTCTCCTAGCCCCCTGTCGGGTGGACCTAGAATCTATCTTAAAGTACTATAAACCCATGTATGGGCGAATATGCCTCTTTGGATGATATGAATTTACCTCTTTGGCTATGTAATTAGTTAAGCCTGTTGTTCAATAACGGACATTACACGTGTATTACCTAAGTCTGTATTCAAACCCCCCTGTCGGATGATCACTTCGCCACTAAAGTGAATAAACCAAATAATAAAATCTATTCCTAGTTGTTCTAAAAGAAATAGTAATGAAAACAAAGTAATATCCAATATATAAAACTCAATTCAATTTAAATCATAACAATCCCAAATTCAAAACATAGATTAATCAATTAAGGTTCATCCCTTTAATGCGATTCTCAAGTATATGGAAATTTATCTCATGATAAAATTAAAGAGTGAAAATAAATAAAAGGAATTCATGTTCAAATACAAAAGATAAATTGATAACCTAAAGGGTAGGATGACTGTTGATGGAAGAACAAGATTCTCCCAGCTCTAGTTTATCCTCGCCTTCTTACTCTGACTTGAAAACCTTAAGCCTCTTATGTAATTCTCTGAAGCATGTGTAAAGAGGAGGCTAATAGGTGTATTTATAGGTGTTATAAATCTCTAATTCGTTTTTACTTGGAGTGGAAGACAAATCAAGAACTCTTTAATTCGCAGCCCTAAAATCTAGGAAAGGTAAGATTCAGCTGCTGATTTGTTTTGGTCATATCTCTTTCAATACTTATCCTTTTGACGCGTTCCAATAGTCGAAATCACTTGTATCGGAAAGCTCTATCCATTGGTCCATATAATTCTCCCAAATTCCTAGCCAATCTTATGTTATGAGCTCGTATTTGAACGTGGCTGGAATTTCAGATTTATTTGGCAGCTTTATCTTTTCCTTCTTTGCATATATCTTTCCTTAATCTTCTTATTTCCATGTATATCTTCTTTACTTTACTTCTTATACTTGACTTGGTCTCTAATAAATTAGCATATATCTTTTAAAACTTCACAATAAATAAATAGTTAAACTGCATATGCTTTAAAAATTAATAAATCAATAATTCAAGACTAGAAATAAGAAAGTTCACTCTAAAATTAGAAACTTGAATAAAATACTTCCTAATACACTAAAAATACTCTAATACTTAATTCTCACTTCTCCTCCTTGTATTGGTTTTTCATTAAATTCAAGAACCTACTAATTTTGTACTAAAAATAATCAAATTAACGCACAAAAGCTCTAAAAATGCAAATAGTCTAATTCCATGGGGGAGAAAGTGTAATATGACAAAATAAGCATACAAGTCTATCAAAAAAGTCAAATATTCACCTAAAAGGATGACTCCAAAGGGCTAATAATTAGAACAAATAGGGAGACATCAAGACCCCAAACTCAAACCTTTGTCGTCCCGACAAAGTAAAATGAAAACAAAGGTCTTTTAGGTGAATGCAGAAGGTAGAATCTAGTAAATACTCCCAAACCACAACTTAAAACAAATCTCATCTAGTATCATTGATGTCTCCCTATTTGTTCTAATTCTTAGCCTATTGGAGACATCCTTTTAGGTGAATAAATGAGTTATTTGATAGACTTTTAGGCTTATTTGATCATATTGCACTTTCTCCCCTTGCAAATTAACTATTTGCAGAATCTGAGCTTTTGTGCGTAAATTTGACTATTTTTAATGCAAAGTTATTTGGTTCTTGAAATTCATGAAAGACCAATCCAAGGAGGAAAAGTGAGAATAAAGTCTTAGGGTGTTTTAGAGTGTTAGGAAATGATTTTTAGTCGAGTTTCTATTTTTAGAGTACACTTTCCTAATTCGATTTCTTGATTTATTTATTTATTCTTTTTAAGCATATGCGGTTTAATTATTTATTTAATGTGAAGCTTTAAAAGATAAATGGTAATTACTTAGAGACCAAGTCAAGATAAAGATGAAAGGAAAGAAGATTTACATGGAAATAAGAAGATTTAGGAAAGATTTATTCAAAGGAGGAAAAGATAAAGCTACCTTTTGAAATCTGAAAATCCAGCCACTTTTTAGAGATTAAATCATAATAAAAGATTGGCATGGATTCTGGACGAATGGTCTGCACCAATAGAAAGAGCTTTCCGAGACAAGCAGTTTCATATATTGGAACTTCTCAAACGGATAAGTATTGAAAAAGATATGACCAAATCAAATCAGCAGAATCTTATCTTTTAAAGCTACGAATTTAAGAGTCTTTGACTTGTCTTCCACTCCAAGCAAATTCGACCTAGGGTCTTTCAACACCTATAAATACACCCCTTAGACCTCATAATTCAGTACCTCTCATAATTCATTCAATATATACATCCTTAGAGAGAGCGTCAAGAGGCGGACGCAAGAGCAGAAGCTGGAGACTGTCTATATCTCCAACAACAGTTCAAGACAATTCCTCTATCTAGGTTCTTATATTATTTTTGTTATTAGGACATGTATAGTATTAAATTCTTTATTGTTTTTACTTTCAATATGAGCTAAACCTTAATTACTTGAGAATCGCAATAAAGGGATGAACCCTAATTAATTTAATTTATGTTTTGAATTTGGGATTGTTATGATTTAAATTGAATTAGGTCTTAGATATTGGATATTATTTTGTTTTAATCACTATTTCTTTTCCGTACAACTAGAAATAGATTTTAGTATTTGGGCTATTCACTTTAGTGGCGAAGTGATCATCCGACAGGGGGGTTTGAATACAGATCTAGGTAATACCTGTGTAATGTCCGTTATTGACCGACAGGCTGAACTAGTTACATAGCCAAAGAGGTAAAATCATATCATCCGAAGAGGCATATTTGACCATACAGGTGTTTATGATACTTTAGGATAGCTTCTAGGTCCACCCGACAGGGGGCTAGGAGATATTAGAGTCCCGACTAATATTATAATTCCAATTCTACCCTTAAACATAGTATAGATTATATTGATTAAGTGGATTCCTTGCGAGACTCAAGTATATCTCATATCTGCATCTAGTCCTTTAGTATTTATTTTCAGTTATTTATTTTCATGCATTCTTAGGATTAATATAAAAAACCAAATAAATATTTCTCATCTTTTATTTTCTGTATTTGCAATTACTACTACTTGTTTATTGAACACTTGGGTTATACCAGTCCAATCCCTGAGAACGAAACCCGACTTGTCGGAGTATTACTTGGACAACCGTACACTTGCGGTATTGTGGTTCCTGTTATTTCAGTTCTTAATTTTATAACACACAAGGACCCACCAAGTTTTTGGCGCCGCTGCCGGGGATTGCAGCGTGTGACCCCGGTGATTAATCTTTAAGTAGTTTTAATTGTTTATTTATTTTTATTTTTCAGTTTTACGCTTGGTTTTTGTTTTTGTTTTCTTTTTCAGGTTCTTTATTCAGGTAATGATCAAGAGATTTTATTGAATATGTATAGAGGACATTACCCAGATCCCGATCCATATGATTATTGGGAAGACTCTTCGGGACAACAACAATGGGGTAGTAACTTCTACCAACCATCTTATCAACACCCGCAAGAGCAAAGTTGGAACAACCAATGGATCGGGAATAATAAAAAACAATTGTCGTATCACTATCATCAAAGATACAACAGTCCACAACCTCCACGTATTACCCTGGCTGATATGAATGAAACACTTGCTATATACCTTCGAAGGAGTGAGGAAAGCAGTGCCAGATTTCAACAAGCAATAGACAAATATAATGCCAGGAGTAGTAAGCTTTTGGAAGATTCAACTCCCCAAAGGGATGAAAGAGACCAACTTAAAGTAGTTGAGGAAGAAGTGTGGAAATACAATATTAGTGATAGTGATACGACCACCGTGCCGATTATAAATAGAGACCACCATGTGGTTGAAAATCTTGTTAGCATGGTAGAAGAAGGAGTAGCAACGCAATTCCTAGAAGTTAACACAGAAGTTGCTATTCCTATGATGTATGCACATGATCAAAATACAGAACACAACCGAGAAGAGGTGGTGATCGAGGTTATAGAGATTCCACAACAAAAATATGACGAGGTAATAGTGGAAGATTGGGTTGACACCGAAGACGAATCTGAAGTGGTCGGAGAATCAATTGAAGAATTCAAGGTTCATGCTAAAACAGAAGTTGAATCTCCACCACAAAAAGTTCACCAATTACCATCTCTACCCCGAATCATGAACGAGATTAGAGCTGAGAAATTCGAATCACCTCCACCACCACAAAGTTAGGACATGTGCTATGCAAGCAAGGTGCCACACCGCGAGAGTAAAGCGGCAAGGAGGAGCACCTACCCACCATATTTTAAAGAGGAATGCGAGATTGAAACGAGGAATACAAATGAGCTTATACCGTTGAGGACGGTCATCTACTATTGTGTGGGGGAAAATGAGTTTCGTCGTGAAAATAAAAAGGCGAAACGAAGTACTTACCCACCCCCTTTCAAAGATCGATTAAATAACATTCGAGGTGGGAAAGTTCTTAAGCTTACATGCCAAGGAAGAGGCGGATTTAAGCGGAGGAGAACCGCAAGGGCCTCAATACCATCTTCATGGAAGGTAACGCGTATAACTTAAAGACGTAATAAACAAAAGTGCTTCTTGGGAGACAACCCATGTTTAATTTGCTTTCTGTTTTCAATTCCTAGTGTATAATTTTAAGTTAGTGTCGTGTTTTAGTGTCTACTTTTAAAAGAAATGAGAAGGGTAGTGTTTTATTAGTGCAGGAATTGAACACAAGGGAAAATTCAGCGCGAAGTCCGGTATACCGCCCCAGAACCCCGGTATACCGCAGGAAGAAAACCCGTGTCACGTGTTACTCACGCGGGTTTTATACAGAAAGGAGAAAAAAAAATTTCGATGCGCGGTCCGGTATACCGCGTGAGATGTCCGGTATACCGCAGGAGGGAAAAACCCGTACCACGGGTTAGGTACCGCGGGTTTTTGGACGGAGAAGAGAAATTGAACAGTGGCGAAAACCCGTGCCACGGGTTATATACCACGGGGTCTTTGCCGAGACGAAACAATGAAGACCTGCTGGGTCCGGTATACCGCAGAATTCCTCCGGTATACCGCAGCTAAGTCGGTTTGAAGAGTTTGTGCCTTATAAACTTCTTACTTCATCAAGAAGTAACCCTAGCCTCTTCAAAAACGAATTTTCCAAACCTTAACCCTTATATACCTACACAAAGACCACTACAACACCAAAGAACATCAAATCCTTCCTCCTATTTCATTCCAAACACACATCCAACACCACAATCATTCAAGAACATCAAGAAATCTTCTCCTTCAACCTTAAGCCTCTTCATCAAGCTTCAATCATATTCATTAAACCTTCCCCAAGCCATTACATATTCATTACCCATCTCATATAACACCATAATCCTTCATTACAAATCCTCAAAACATCAAATTTCAAAACTCTTCTCTAGTTTTTGATTATTTGAAGTTTTGAGTTTGGGGTTCATTGAGATGTCGAAGATTGGGAAGACAAGAATACCATGAAGAGGAAAAGGAAGTGGGAGAACCTCTTAGTAACTTTTGGGTGTTAAAGATGTAGTTGAAAGAATGGAATTTTTTTGAGGATATTCATGAAGAGGTGTTTCCAACCATAGGAAAAGTCACAAAAGAGTTGGAGCTTATGCAAATCATATTACGTGGAGTGAGCAATGTTCAACATGCCACCTACGCATCACAAGGAGATCAACCTACGCGCAACAATGGAAACCAGCTTTGTGCTGGTTCAGATACGTTTTCCTATCCCTTTATTATTTGTTTTAATTGTTTAATTGCTTTATTGAGTCTTTTTCGAGTCGTGGGGACACGACTCATTTTTGAGTTTGGGGTGGGGTTCGTTGCCTCATCCCAATTTTATGTGTTTTACAGTTTTTTTTCAATTTTAGTTTGAGGAATGTTTTGACTGTTGACTGTAGAGTATTTTAAATGCCCCCATCAAGCATGTTTTTTGTGAATTAATGATAGAAAAATAGTTGATTTTAGGAGTTAGTGTAAAACACACTTTAATTGCATGCAAATATGAAATAATTGATAGGAAGAATTAATGAACAATGCAAAAGAAGTAAACTTGTGCTTTAGGATAATAGGTGTTTTGTAGAACGTGAGATCTAAATGAGTAGAGAACCCACTTAGGTATGAACTAGAGACAAGTTGTGTAAATAGGAAGATGATAGAGGCAGTTCTTTGCTAGCCCTTTGAATCCTTTTTGGCCTTCTATCCCTGAATTAATTTTATCCTTCTTAGACAAATTTTTAGCCTTTAAGCCTTTCTTTTGTCGCCACATTATAAGCCAATTTCCCTTTAGAGTGTTAGGCATGACCATATGACCCGCACTTGAATCACGATCCTGAGACTTCCTGTCATGAGCTTGAGTTTGGGGTGGTGGGTCCACTATATGGGAATTTACATTGGGTTGGGAATTTTTTTTGAGCTTATTAATGATGCTTTGTGCTTTATATGATGATGATTCACATGTTTATTGTATTGTAACCCTTTGCCGGGGTAATAGTGAATGGAAAAGAAGCTTCGAGCTCAAGTTATGAATAGGCATAACTATTAAAAATAGCATGATATCTCAACATCATAAATAGAGTCATGGCTATACAAAAGAAAAGAAAAAAATGAATGATTTGAAATGAAAATATATTCGGACCGGCAAAGTGGAAATTTTTAGGTGAATCATCCTTAGTGCTTATTGGGTTAATTTGGGGACGCTAATTAAGCGCGGCAATTGGGTTGAGTGAGAACGTAATTCGAGTGTAAACTCAAGCTCTTGGACAGTTTTGTTGATGGTAAGTGAGGAGAGAGCCAAAAGCTCACTTCAAATTTACCAAATATACATACCATACCGTTCTTAAGCCTACTCTAAAACCGTAAAGACCTCGTGATTCCTAGATGCACAGTGAGTTAATAGGGATTATTCTAAGAGGAACACTCAACACAAGTAAAGATCGAGGAACACCCTATAGCCACCATCTTGAGATAAGTAATTAAGCGTAACCTTCTAGCATTGTGAAATTAATTTTGGATTAATGTTGTTTTGTATTTGATTTTGCATGATAAGTGTAGATGTATATTAATTCCTAGATTAGACTATATGAAATTTCTTTTAAGTTTTGCTTTGGGAATATTTACTAGATTCCACCTTCTGCATTCACCTAAAAGGCCTTTGTTTTTATTTTACTTTGTCGGGACGACAAAGGTTTGAGTTTGGGGTCTTGATGTCTCCCTATTTGTTCTAATTCTTAGCCCATTGGAGACATCATTTTAGGTGAATAAATGAGTTATTTGATAGAATTTTAGGCTTATTTGATCATATTGCACTTTCTCCCCTTGGAAATTAACTATTTACAGAATTCGAGCTTTTGTGCGTAAATTTGACTATTTTTATTGCAAAGTTAATTGGTTCTTGAAATTCATGAAAGACCAATCCAAGGAGGAAAAGTGAGAATAAAGTCATAGGGTGTTTTAGAGTGTTAGGAAATGATTTTTAGTCGAGTTTCTATTTTTAGAGTACACTTTCCTAATTCGATTTCTTGATTTATTTATTTATTCTTTTTAAGCATATGCGGTTTAATTATTTATTTAATGTGAAGGTTTAAAAGATAAATGGTAATTACTTAGAGACCAAGTCAAGATAAAGATGAAAGGAAAGAAGATTTACATGGAAATAAGAAGATTTAGGAAAGATTTATTCAAAGGAGGAAAAGATAAAGCTGCCTTTTGAAATCTGAAAATCCAGCCACGTTTTAGAGATTAAATCATAATAAAAGATTGGCATGGATTCTGGACGAATGGTCTGCACCAATAGAAAGAGCTTTCCAAGACAAGCAGTTTCATATATTGTAACTTCTCAAACGGATAAGTATTGAAAAAGATATGACCAAATCAAATCAGCAGAATCTTATCTTTTAGAGCTACGAATTTAAGAGTCTTTGACTTGTCTTCCACTCCAAGCAAATTCGACCTAGGGTCTTCCAACACCTATAAATACACCCCTTAGACCTCATAATTCAGTACCTCTCATAATTCATTCAATATATACATCCTTAGAGAGAGCGTCAAGAGGCGGAAGCAAGAGCAGAAGCTACAGACTGTCTATATCTCCAACAACAGTTCAAGCCAATTCCTCTATCTAGGTTCTTATTTTATTTTTGTTATTAGGACATGTATAGTATTAAATTCTTTATTGTTTTTACTTTCAATATGAGCTAAACCTTAATTACTTGAGAATCGCAATAAAGGGATGAACCCTAATTAATTTAATTTATGTTTTGAATTTGGGATTGTTATGATTTAAATTGAATTAGGTCTTAGATATTGGATATTATTTTGTTTTAATCACTATTTCTTTTCCGTACAACTAGAAATAGATTTTAGTATTTGGGCTATTCACTTTAGTGGCGAAGTGATCATCCGACAGGGGGGTTTGAATACAGATCTAGGTATTACCCGTGTAATGTCCGTTATTGACCGACAGGCTTAACTAGTTACATAGCCAAAGAGGTAAAATCATATCATCCGAGGAGGCATATTCGACCATACAGGTGTTTATGATACTTTAGGATAGCTTCTAGGTCCACCCGACAGGGGGCTAGGAGATATTAGAGTCCCGACTAATATTATAATTCCAATTCTACCCTTAAACATAGTATAGATTATATTGATTAAGTGGATTCCTTGCGAGACTCAAGTATAGCTCATATCTGCATCTAGTCCTTTAGTATTTATTTTCAGTTATTTATTTTCATGCATTCTTAGGATTAATATAAAAAACCAAATAAATATTTCTCATCTTTTATTTTCTATATTTGCAATTACTACTACTTGTTTATTGAACACTTGGGTTATACCAGTCCAATCCCTGAGAACGAAACCCGACTTGTCGGAGTATTACTTGGACAACCGTACACTTGCGGTATTGTGGTTCCTATTATTTCAGTTCTTAATTTTATAACACACAAGGACCCACCAAGTTTTTGGCGCCGCTGCCGGGGATTGCAGCGTGTGACCCCGGTGTTTAATCTTTAAGCAGTTTTAATTGTTTATTTATTTTTATTTTTTAGTTTTACGCTTGGTTTTTGTTTTTGTTTTCTTTTACAGGTTCTTTATTCAGGTAATGATCAAGAGATTTTATTGAATATGTATAGAGGACATTACCCAGATCCCGATCCATATGATTATTGGGAAGACTCTTCGGGACAACAACAATGGGGTAGTAACTTCTACCAACCATCTTATCAACACCCGCAAGAGCAAAGTTGGAACAACCAATGGATCATGCTATTTCTTTCATAAATGTTTTCTTTTCATATCTCTTTTTTTTCATTTACTCTTACCCCGACAATGGGTTACAATATAATAAACCTGTGAATCATCATCAAAATATAAACAGATCACAATTGATAAGCTCAAAAATCCCAACCCAATGTAAATTCCCATATAGTGGACCCACCACCCCAAACTCAAGCTCAAGACAGAAAGTCTCATGATCGTGATTCAAGTGCGGGTCAATATGGTAATGCCTAACAAACTAAAGGGATATTGGCTTATAATATGGAGACAAAATAAATGCTTAAAGGCTAAAAATTTGGCTAAGAAGGATATACTTAATTCAATGATAGAAGGCCAAAAAGGATTCAAAGGGCTAACAAAGAACTGCATATATCATCTTCCTATTTACACAACTTGCCTCTAGCTGATACCTAAGTGGGTTCTCTACTCATTCAGATCTCACGTTCTACAAACCACTCATTATCCTTAAGCACAAGTTTACTTCTTTTGCATTGTTCATTAATTCTTCCTATCAATTACCTCATATTTGCATGCAATCTAAGTGTGTTTTATACTAACCCCTAAAGTCAACTATTTTCTATCATATTTTCATAAAAAGCATGCTTGATGGGAGCATTTAAAATACTCTACAGCCAACGCAACCCTAAGATTAATTTTATTGAAAGAATGTAAAACACAAAAAATTGGGATGAGACAACGAACCCCACCCCAAACTCAAAAGTGAGTCGTGTCCCCACAACTCGAAAAGACTCTATAAAGCAATAAAATTAAAAATTAAACTAAACTAAAATACCTAGTGCCTACCAACAATTAAGAAAAAGAATTAGAACGGGGTACCTGGCCATAAAGATCCATCATATCCTCCTCCTCCTACGAAGAATAATTATCAATATCAAAGATCTCAGTTACCTCACCCAATTGTGAATTAATCTATGCAATTTCCTCCCAAAGTGCCTTATTTTCTTTTCTTAAATGATTGAATTCATGTTGCAATTTGATAGACCATGGGGGTGTCCAAGAATTATTCTGATATGAAGAGGAAGAGAAAAAACCTTGATCTTGAATTTGTGTCTTTTCTTTAGGCTTTGATGGTACCTTCATCCTAGCTGTTAATTTCTTGTGTAGTGGTTGTGTTGGTGCCTCTACCCTTTACTTCTTTTCAATAGGCTCATCAAGATCAATGGCCGTTTCAATTGTGGCTCAAGGCAAATATTTGTTCTTCCCAAGGATTGAACACTTCCTCTCATAATCCATAGCATCTGTTCTGTTTGTCATGTTTGATTTGACCCCAAACTCAAGTTACACCAAGGATAGAATAAAGTTAAGAAAGATTGGTGTAGCTTGAGTTTTTTGCTTGGACTTGATGAAAGAAGAAGGTTTCTTGATGATTCTTGGAATAATTCTTGAAAGCTTGATGATATTGATGGTGTTTAATGGTGTAGTGTGATGAATTTGATGAAGAAGATGTGTTTATGGGGGAAGGAGGAGAGGATTAATGATGTTGTTATGTTTATTGTGGAGGTTTATACAAGCTTCAAGGTCTATTTATAAGGTTAGGAGCTGGAAAATTCGTATTGGAATGGCAAGGGTTTGCACTTGATAAGGTAAGAAGTGTATAAGGCAACAAACTCTTCAAACCGCCATCAAACCGGTTTACCGGCGAAATCGCCAGCTTACCGGTGCTGGAGGTCTTCCTTATTGCAACTCTCGGCATTAAACTAGCCGAGGCCTCATGTTCTTGGGTGCCGGCATACCGGTAATGTGACCGGCTAGTCGGTGCGCTGTTTTTTGCAAAAGTTTGCTCTGTCAAAATACCCGAGTCGAGCAACCCGAGGGAACTTGTTTCCTTCTGGACGGCATACCGGTAATGTGACCGGCTAGCCGGTGCGGCTATTTAATTTTTTTCTCCCTCTCGGCAAACAACACGAGGGCTCGTGTTTTTCCTCCACCGGCATACCGGTAATATGACCGGCTAGCCGGCCAGTGCATCAGATTTTTTTCTTTTCGTTCCTTAGCACCCCAAACTCAATTCATGCACCATTAACACACTACCTTTTTAATTTCTTTTAAAAGTAGACACTAAGACTCGACAATTACTTAGAATTATATACATGAATTGAAAAACATAAAGCAATAAACTAATATATAATAAAATGGCTTTTGTTTAACGTCGTTAAGCTCGACGGGTTACCTCTCACATCTATTCGACTTCAAGGAGGTACATGACCTCCCCAGGATGTGGATCAACCCTACGATTGGTATCCTCTCCTACATGATAAAGTTCCAGACGGTGCCCATTCACCATGAAGGTGCGTTGCTCATCTGGGTTTTCGATTTCTATAGCTCCATGAGACGTAACTTTGGTCACCACGAACGGACCAGACCACTTTGATCTCGACTTACCCGGATAATTGCTGAACTTGGAGTTATACTTGAGGACCATCTGTTCAACTTTGAATTTCTTTTCACGAATGCTATTATCATGCCATCTCTTTGTCTTTTCTTTGTAAAGTTTAGCATTCTCATAGGCATGAAATCGATACTCATCGAGTTCATTCAGTTTCATCATACGATTCTCCGCGGCTAAAGTAGGATCCATGTTCATCTCCGCCATCGCCCAATAGGCACCCATTTCAAGCTCAAGAGGTAAGTGACAAGCCTTACCATAAACTATGCGATGCGGAGATGCACCAATAGGCGTCTTGAACGTCGTACGATATGCCCACAATGCATCATTTAATTTCATTGACCGATTCTTGTGTGTGGATCCAACTGTCTTCTCTAGAATGGATTTGATCTCTCGATTAGATACCTCAGCTTGACCATTTGCTTGTGGATGATAAGCAGTAGATACACGATGTCTCACCCCATACTTCTCTAACACAACCTTCAAGTATCTGTTAACAAAATGTGAACCTCCATCACTGATAATAACTCTAGGCGTGCCTTGTCTAGTAAAGATGTGTGACTTTAAGAATTTTATCACTACTCGTGAATCATTGGTTGGTACAGAAACAACCTCTACCCATTTGGACACGTAATCAACGACTAGTAGGATGTAAAGATTTCCATTGGATGGTACAAAAGGACCCATGAAATCAATACCCCATACATCGAATATCTTCACTTCAAGAACATTATTACACGACATCTCATATCTCTTAGATATATTACCAAAAAACTGGCATCTATGACACTTTTTTACATATTCATGAAAATCCTTATGTAAAGTAGGCCAATAAAAACCGGATTGTAGTACCTTTGCAGCTGTACGATCACCTTTGAAGTGTCCTCCGTATGGTGAATCATGACAACTTGCAACCACTGACTAAATATCCATATCTGGTATGCATCTTCTTACCATCTGATTACTGCATGTTTTGTAGAGGAAAGGATCCTCCTAAAAGAATTGTGTAGCGTGATGGATCAATTTCTTTTCTCTTGTGAGGTAGCTCCTTGAGGAAAAGAACCACTCACAATAAGATTTTCTATATCCGCGTACCAAGGAGTTCCCATTGCATAAACTGAAAAAAACTCTCATCATGAAACTCTTCTCTTACCAACTCAGGTCCCCCATTAGACTCAGAACCTTCAAGACGCGACAAATGATCTGCAACCTGATTATCACAACCCTTTTGATCTCGAATCTATAAGTCAAACTCTTGTAATAGTAGTACCCATCTGATCAAACGCGGCTTCACATCTTTCTTTTCCATAAGGTATTTAATCGCGGAATGGTCAGTAAACACAAAAATTCTGCCCGAAGGAGGTAGGAACGAAATTTGTCGAATGCATACACAACAGCTAGTAATTCCTTCTCAGTTACGGTATAATTTATTTGAGAACTTTTAAAGACCTTACTAGCATAATAAATGGAATGAAATACCTTATCTACTCTTTGACCTAGAACATCACCCATAACAAGATCACTAGCATCAAACATAATTTCAAAGGGAATCTTCCAATCGGGAGGTAATACAATAGGTGGAGAAATAAGCTTCTCTTTGATTTTGTTGAATGCCTTTATACAAACTTCATCAAAAAAGGAATTTGGTGTCCTTTTCAAGTAAGTTACACAATGGCTTAGAGATTTTAGAGAAGTCCTTGATAAAACGTTGGTAAAACCCAGCATGACCCAAAAAGCTTCTTACCCCTTTAACAGAAATAGGAGGGGAAAGAGTCTTGATTATCTCGATCTTTGCATGATCAACTTCTAAACCAGCGCTTGAAGCCTTGTGACCCAACACTATACCCTCACGGACCATAAAGTGATACTTTTCCCAGTTCAAAACCAAATCAGTTTCCTTACATCTAATCAGTACCTTCTCCAAGTTCCGTAAACACTCCTCAAAGGTATCACCAAACACAGAAAAGTCATCCATAAATACCTCAAGGAAATCATCAACCATGTCCCAGAAATTTCCATCATACATCTTTGAAAAGTAGCGGGTGCATTACATAATCCAAATGGCATCCTTCGGAAGGAAAAGGTTCCAAAAGGACATGTAAAGGTTGTCTAGTGTTGGTCTTATGGATCTACATATATCTGATTGTATCCTGAATATCCATCCAAAAGCAATAATATTCTCTCCCAGCTAGCTTGTCTAACATCTGATCTATAAAAGGAAGAGGGAAGTGATCTGGTGGGGGCAAAGGTGTGATAAAATAATAGATAAATAAAGATAATAATAAAGAGCATACACCCTTGAGATCCACGGAACTCACTGCAAGTATCACAGATTGTTTGCAAGTTTTAATGATAAGTCAATTATGTTCGCAGGGATTTAATCTGTTAGATCTACTTGTATTAAATAAGCGTAAATGAATTTCGATGTTTAGAATAAAATATAAGATAAGATGAGTAATTATCTAAGGCTAATAAATAAATAATGCAAATAAATAAATATGAATGTAAGTCAAATAAATTAGGGTTACTAATATGAGTCTATTACTAATTGTTATTCTAATATGTCACACATTGAGCATTATATATTAACCGGGATTCTAAATAATGAGTGATGGTTAAATCTAACCTTTATGGTTATCTAGTTAGGCAAAGGATCAAAACTAGACGATTATGTGGTGTTGTCAATAACTAAGAATAATCCTAAGATTGGCCAAATCTAGGGTTGTAACAATGGTGTCGCCTAGGGTGTGATAAAAATAAGATAAAATTAAGTCTAGAAAACTACACACTCTCACCTTAGACAAGGCACAGTAATGCAAGTATTACAAGACGTATGCAAGTTTTAGTTGATAAGTTGAGTTCGTTCTCAGGGACTTAGTGTGCTAGTCGAATGGGTAGCAATAACGAGTAAGGAGTAAATAATTAAAAGACAGAAAATTAAAGGAATAGATTTCGAAAATAACTAATTAAAACTAGGAAAATAAAGACAATAAAATAAAATACGAGGAATATGAGATGAGAAGTATAGTTAGGTTTTGCTAGTATGCACTAATCATTCTAATTCTTTCTATTAGATCTAGTTAATAAGGGAGAATATTAGCTCTTGTATACTTAGTTAGGATTCTAAATTCCTATTCCTTAGACCTTGAGAGCGACTAAGGGGGCTACGGACACACCACGAGGCTGGTTCAAATAGGGTTAGCAAGCGCTACCAAGGCCCTAAGCAATCAATTTCCATACATGGTGATAGTGATTAAATCATACCCTAATGACTATCTAGTTAGAATCAGTTTTGTCAGGACTAATATCGACACTAGACGTTATGTGGTGTTTCAATAATTAGACACCCATCTAAGGTGATCATCTAACTACTATCAAGGTAATCCTAAACGTTGCGCACCGCGAGGAAAACAATCATTAAATCAAAACACATAAACAAATATAAAAGTAAGCAGCTAATATCAATTTAAAACATGTAATTCCCAAAGAAACTTAGATAGAAAGATATTAGAATTCATAGATTATACATGATGCAAAACCCAAGCTATGGGAGGTTTAGTTCATACCTGAAGGAAATAAACTAAAAGAAATAATGAAAGACATCATCTTGCTCCCTACAATAAAGTGGAAGAATAAAACCTTAAGAACTAATTAATATGAGGCAAGGATGATTTAAAAGTGATATAAGGGTGTATTTATAGGTGTTTAGAAGACCTAATTCGTTTTCTTAAAGGAGAGGATAAGTAATGGACTCCAAGCCCAACTCAAATTCGTAACCCTAAAAACATGAAATCAGGCCCGTTTTTCTTTTGGTCCTAGCAGCTTCAATATTCATCCGTTTGATGCGTATGAGTATAGCAAATTCATCGACTCGGAAAGATCTTCAACTTTGATCTTGAATGTTTCTCCAAATTCCACACCGTTTTTGAGATATAAGCTGATTTGTGGTCGTAGGTGCAGAAATTCAGGATTAAGGCAGGTTTTCCTTTTCCATGTTTTTAGCTTTTGTTTCCTTATCTCCATTTTCCATGCTTATCTCTTTCCATATCTTGTAGTCTTTGACTTGGACTCTAATTAATCTCCATAATTATCTTTAAAACGTCACACTAAATAAATAATTAAACCCAATATGCTCTAAAAACATTATTTTACTAAATCAAGACTCAAAATAGGAAAGTGCACTATTTCTCAAGAAAATCGACTATTATGACTTCTAAATCACTAAAAATGATTTCTAATCTTAATATAAATCTATCACAAATGAGGAGACATCAATACCCCCAACTCAAAGTTGTATGGTCCTGATACAATAAAGATAAAAACAAAGGGAAGTCTATAAATACACACTTATGGAATTTTTAACACAATGGGAAGAACATAACAAAATATATAGAATAAACCTAAAGCAACAACTCAGAAAATTTCATGAAATAATATTCATAAACTACATACCTGTACACTTCTCATATCCATAGTCAACACAGCTTGAATTCAAGATCAGATTAGTTTCGCAATGTAAGAAGGATTGGGACTTTATCCAGTTCCCCAAGGAAGCTATAGATTGTTCATCAAACTTCACTAGTATCCAAAGATCCACTCAACTTTTCTCTAATGGCTCAATCACTTCTCAATTACATAACAAAGAATCAAAAGGTCTTTAAGGTTGTAATTTAGGCTTAGGGACGGTATGATAGTATATTTGGATAATTTAGAGTGAGCTTTTGGCTCTCTCCTCATTAGCCATCAACGAATCGCCCTAGAGCTTGAGTTACTCTCATAAAACGTTTCTCACTCACCCCAATGATTTCTAAGATGCACAGTTTAGCATCCTCAATAACCCAATTAAAGCATAAGATGTTCACATAAAAATTCCACTTTGCTGGTACGAATATATATATTTTCTTTTCTTTTCAAATCAATTTCTCAAGATATGATTCTCTTAATGTTGAGATATCATGCTGTTTTTCTCATATATATTTTTTCGTTTTTAATGCCCTTGTTGGCAAATTTAGCTCGTAGCTTCTTTTCATTCACTATTACCTCGGCAAAGGGTTACAATAAAAATCTGTGAATCATCATCAATATAAAGAACAGAGCACAATATATAAGCTCAAAAATCCCATCCCAATAACAATTCCCATAATGGTGGACCCACCACCCCAAACTCAAGCTCTAAAACAACTGTCTATGCATCGCGATTCGAGTGCGGGTCATATGGAAAAGTCCTATAATCTAAAGGTATATGGCTTATAACGTGTTTCAATAAAAAGCTTTAGAAAGGCTAGAAGGGGTTGAGAAGGATATAGCATATAAAATCAAAATAACAAGGTGAGAAGGTATAAAAAGGCTTCAAGTGGCTTCAAATATGAAAGAACCGCCTTAATCACTTTCTACACTATGTAATTTCGTTATTTTATTACCTTTAGCACTTTCATCAAATGGGTTTGTCAACTAGCTTGGATCTCACGGCCTACACACTTCTCAAGGTTCCCTGAGATCGAACATACTTTCTATCGCATTGCTCACTAATCTTTTCTTTACTATCAATGTGTGTTTTCCTGCATATACTCAAAGCATACAAATAAAATAGCTCAAAAACATACTACTTACTATCATCAATTCACTGAGCTTATGCTTTCAAGCTATTAAACACACTCTACATCTAATTCCCATGTATCAAAAATTTTAATTTCTACCTAAAAACAGAAAAATGGAGATGAGAGACAACGAATCCCCACACCCCCAACTCAAAAATGAGCCGTGTCCCCACGACTCGAAAAAGACTCGAAACAGAAATTTAAATTAGCATTTAAAAGCATTTACAGAAATGGTAAGGAAGAAAGAGAACATACTCTCGAGGATATTGCCTCGCATTATTGACATCCAAGGTAGGATTTGCTTGATCCTTCGTTAATTGCTCAAGGAGTTTCATGATGTGCACTTGATTAGCGTTGATTTGTGCCACATCAGTGGCTAAGGAAGTGTGAGCTGCTTTGAATTTGGTTAACGCTCCTCCTTCTTCTCTTGCCAACTTTGCTCCTTTTCTTCTTTCGCGATTTGCGTAAAAATCGCTCCTCTCAAGACTTTCATGATCCGAGCATTATCAATATAACTCGTCTTAAACTTGAGTTTCTCTTCTTCAGCCAATATAACATTCGCTTTTTGCACAAGACACGTGATCATAGTAGGAAATTTAACATTATAAACTGATTTAGGAGAGACCGAAAATCGCATCACCTCCTCATAGATCAACTGTGCCACATCCACTTCTTCTCCTCTCAAAATACAATCCAAAAGTAGAGCGTTCTTCTTAGTCACATCCAAAGTTCGTGTGTTCCCAAAGACATTAGGAATAAGGAAATTGTGCCAAACTCTCGCATCCGGTAGAAGATATTTGTAAGGCCAAGGTGCCTTCAATTCTCCCTTATGTGATTGCACTTTCTCCTTGTCTAAAACATGCTCAAAAAGTAATCCCTCATCAAAGATTTTTCCTTTAGCATCCGCTTCACTAAACTTGCAAGGTCCAATTAATTTCTTAAACTGGAAGTGGTTTCTAATCTCCTCAACTGTGAAAGGAACTGATGTCTCCCTAAATGTTCTAATTTTATGCCATTGGGAGACATCATTTTTGGTGTTTATTTGATTATTTAGATAGACTTTTGGTGCTAATATGCAATAATCCGGAATTTCCATTTTATTTCTAGTAATTTTGATTTATTAAACTTTTACGCGTAATATTGGTATTTTTAGTGTAAAGTTTACAGGTTTTAGATGTTAGCTAGAAGAGGAATCCGAGGAGAAAGTCAAAGATCATGATATGGAGTCAAGACTTAAAGATAAATCCCGAAGATATTATTTTTAGAGCTGAAAATCTATTTTCCAGGCCATAGATTGCTGATTTCGAGGTGCTTAAGAGATGATTTAGCCGCTGACTTTTGAATAGATTATGTTCCTTATCGAGTTACGGAACTTTAGCAACTGGAATGAGGTCAATCGGGGTCATAACGAAGCGGGAAAAGCCGTTTTAGTGAAGGTGTATCAGCAGTTACGGAATTTGGGCTTAATTAGTGGACTTGGGCTTTTCTAATTTTTACTTAATCCTTAAGTAAAAGCCCTAATCCGATTTTATGATTATAAATAGGTCTTTAGACCTCATTATTCAGTACCTCTCATTATATTCTTCAAATTAAAACATCATTAGAAGAGAGCGTCAAGAAGAAAAGAAGCTTGGAGCTGGAGACTGTCTATATCTCCACGTTGCAGCCAATTCATCTTCCTAATTAGGTTTCTATTTTCCTTTCTGTAAAACAATTATGAATTCCTTTTTATTTATTTTCTTAGTTTTTCCAATTATGAGCTAATTTTAATTAGTGCTTGAGATCGCATTATGGATTGATTTTGATTCTATTTTATTCTATGCTTTTGTATTTGGGATTTTTACAATTGAAATCAAATTGGGTATTAGGTATTTTTCATTAATTTGTTCTTAATCACTATAATTGACGTAATTAACCAATCATAGGTCTTAGTATCTAGGCTATTCCAATTAGTGGCGATTGGATCACCTTGACGGGGGGTTTAGGTACAGAAATAATTAATGAATGTAGGATAGAAATTATTTGACTCTGACGAGCGTAATTAATCCTATGGCCAATTGGGTAAAATAAACTTAATCACTTAAGAATGGACTATAATCACCCTGACGGGGTTTGTAGCATTTAAGAGTAGCTCCTTAGTCCACCCTGACGGGGGTAAGAATGACCTTAGAATCCCGACCATTACTTTTTACCAATTTGTCCTTTAAACGAAACATGGAATAAATAAGAGTTAGATGAAATCCTTGCGTATCTCAAGTGCTACTTTCTCATACTTGCTTTTACTTTTATTTACTTGCGTCTTAGTTAATTATTTGCATTTTCCATTTAGTCTTTCATTACTTAGAATAATAAAAACAAACAAACAATCAATATATCTTTTACTTGCTTTCATAAGTGCAATCAATCATTAATAGATAAGCATTGTAGTCAACCATCCCGTCCTTTGAACGAATCTGTTTTATCAGTTATACTACTTGGAACTAACTTACCTCTAATCGGAACACAACCTTCTCTATCTCGGCTAAAGAGGCCTAAATAGAATTCCAAAACTAACTCATGTCATAATTCAGAACGTCTTACCATGAAAGTAGACCAACCCAATTTTTCACCAAGCTCTAAGAATCTCTTATACTCTCCTGTACCAACTTCTTCCTTGAATACTTTCTCATAAGCAAAAGGTAGTTCTTTTAACTGTTTCTCTGCAGAAGCTATAAAGTCCTTTGAAGCTTCTTCTTTATCCATGTGGTGTCGCCTAGGGTGTGATAAAAATATGATAAAATAAAGCCTAGAAAACTACGCACTCTCACCCTAAACAGGCACAGTACTGCAAGTATTACAGGACGTATACAAGTTTTAGTTGATAAGTTGAGTTCCTTCTCAGGGACTTAAGTGTGTTAATCACGTGGGTAGGAATAACGAGTAAAAGTAAATAATTAAAAGACAATAAATTAAAGAGAGTAAATTCGAAAATAGCAAATTAGACTAAGAAAATAAAGGCAATAAAATAAAATATTAAGAATATGAGATGAGAAGTATAGCTTAGGTTTTGCTAGTATGGACTAATCCTTCTAATTCTTTCTATTAGATCTAGTTTATAAGGGAGAATATTAGCTCTTGTATACTTAGTCAGGATTCTAAATTCCCATACCTTAGACCTTGAGAGCGACTAAGGGGGCTACGGCACAACCAAGAAGCTGTTTCAAATAGGGTTATCAAACGCTACTAAGGCCCTAAGCAAACAATTCATTCAATTGGTGATATAGTGATTAAAACAAACCCTAATGACTATCTAGTTAGAATCAGTTTTGTTAGGACTAATATCGGACACTAGACGTTATGTAGTGTTTCAATAATTAGACACCCATCTAAGGTGATCATCTAACAACTATTAAGGTAATCCTAAACGTTGCGCACCGCAAGGAAAACAGTCATTAAATCAAAACACATAAACAAATATAAGAGTAAGCAGCTAATATCAATTTAAAACATATAATTCCCAAAGAAACTTAGATAGAAGAATTAGAATTCATAGATTATACATGATGCAAAACCCAAGCTATGAAGAGTTTAGTTCATACCTGATGGAATTAAACTAAAAGAAATTACAAAAGACATCATCTTGCTCTCTACAATAAAATGGAAGAATAAAACCTTAAGAACTAATTACTATGAGGCACGGATGATTTACAAGTGATATAAGGGTGTATTTATAGGTGTTTAGAAGACCTAATTCGTTTTGTTGAGGGAGAGGTTAAGTAATGGACTCCAAGCCCAACTCAAATTCGTATGGAAATAAAGATAAATTCTGCTGAACTGTTTTGAGCATATCTTCTTCGTTATTGGTCGGTTTTTTCTCCACAATATACCAAAAGAATCCTCAGCGAATTATCTACGTCCCTAGGAAAGGAATTTACCAAAATCGGCTTCCTTTTGGAGTTATCACCACTTCTTTAGGCGTAGCTGCAGAAATTCAGATTTAGGCAGCTTTTCCTTTTCTATATTTTTAGCTTTTGTTTCCTTATCTCCAATTACCATGATAATCTCTTTCCATGTCTTGTAGTCTTTGACTTGGACTCTAATTAATCTCCATAATTATCTTTAAAGCTACACACTAAATAAACAATTAAATCCAATATGCTCTAAAAATATTATTTCACTAAATCAAGACTCAAAATAGGAAAGTGCACTATATCTCAAGAAAATCGACTATTATGACTTCTAAATCACTAAAAATGATGTCTCATCCTAATATAAATCTATCACAAATGAGGAGACATCAAAACCCCCAACTCGAAGTTGTATCGTCCCGATACAATAAAGATAAAAACAAAGGGAAGTCTACAAATACACACTTATGGAATTTTCAACACAATGGGAAAAACATAGTAGAATATATAGAATAATCCTAAAGCAACAACTCAGAAAATTTCATGCAATAATATTTATAAACTACATACTTGTACACTTCTCATATCCAAAGTTAACACGGCTTGAATTCAAGATCATATTAGTTTCGCAATGTAAGAAGGATTGGGACTTTACTTAGTTCCCCAAGGAAGCTATAGATTGTTCATCGAACTTTACTAGTTTCCAAAGATCCACTTAACTACTCTCTAATGGCTCAATCACTTCTCAGTTACAAAGCAAAGAATCAAAAGGTCTTTTAGGTTGTAATTTAGGCTTAGGGACGGTATGATAGTATATTTGGATAATTTAGAGTGAACTTTTGGCTCTCTCCTCACTAGCCATCAACGAATCGCCCTAGAGCTTGAGTTACTCTCATAAAACGTTTCTCACTCAACCCAATGACTTCCTTGATGCACAATTTAGCATCCCCAATAACCCAATTAAAGAATATAATGTTCACATAAAAATTCCACTTTGCCGGTCCGAATATATATATTTTCTTTCTTTTCATATCAATTTCTTTTTTATAGCTATGACTCTCTTTTTAATGTTGAGATATCACGCTAATTTTCTTATATATATATATATATATATTTTTCTTTTAATGCCCTTGTTGGCAAATTTAGCTCATAGCTTCTTTTCCATTCACTATTACCCCGGCAAAGGGTTACAATTGTGAATCATCATCAATATAAAGAACAGAGCACAATTAATAAGATCAACAATCCTATCCCAATAACAATTCCCATAATGGTGGACCCACCACCCCAAACTCAAGCTCTAAAACAACTGTCTATGCATCGCGATTCGAGTGCGGGTCATATGGAAAAGTCCTATAATTTAAAGGGATATGGCTTATAAAATGTTTCAATAAAAAGCTTTAGAAAGGGTAGAAGGGGCTGAGAAGGATATAGCATATAAAATCAAAATACAAGGTGAGAAGGTATAAAAACGCTTTAAGGGCTTCAAATATGAAAGAACCGCCTTAATCACTTTCTACACTATGCAATTTCGTTATTTTCTTACCTTTAGCACTTTCATCAAATGGGTTTTCAACTAGCTTGTATCTCACGGCCTACACAATTCTCAAGGTTCCCTGAGATCGAACATACTTTCTATCGCATTGCTCACTAATGTTTTCTTTACTATCAATGTGTGTTATCCTGCAAATACTCAAAGCATACAATAACATAGCTCATAAACATACTACTTACTATCATCAATTCACTGAGCTTATGCTTTCAAGCTATTAAACACACTCTACATCTAATTCCCATGTATCAAAAAATTTAATTTCTACCTAAAACAGAAAAATGGAGATGAGAGACAACGAATCCCCACCCCCAACTCAAAAATGAGCCGTGTCCCCACGAATCGAAAAAGACTCGAAACAGAAATTAAAATTAGCAGATAAACATATTTACATAAATGGTAAGGAAGAAAGATAACATACTCTCGAGGCTTATTGCCACGCATCATTGATATCCAAGGTTGGATTTGCTTGACCTTTCGTTAATTGCTCAAGGAGTTTCATGATGTGCACTTGATTAGCGTTGATTTGTGCCACATCATTGACTAAGGAAGTTTGATCTGCTTCGAATTTGGTTAAACGCTCCTCCATCTTCTCTTGCCAACTTTGCTCCTTTTCTTCTTTCGATACTTGCGTAGAACCCGCTCTTCGAAAGATATCCTTGATCCAAGCATTATCAATATAACTCGTCCTAAACTCGAGTTTCACTTCTTCACCCAATGTAACATTTGCTTTTCGCACAAGACACGTGATCATAGTAGGAAATTTAACATTATAAACCGATTTAGGAGAGAGCGAAAATCGTATCACCTCCTCATAGATCAACTGTGCCACATCTACTTCTTCTCCTCTCAAAATACAATCCAACAGTAGAGCGTTCTTCATAGTCACATCCAAAGTTCGGGTGTTTCCAAAGACATTAGGAATAAGGAAATTGTGCCAAATTCTCGCATCCGATTGAAGATATTTGTAAGGCCAAGGTGCCTTCAATTCTCCCTTATGTGATTGCACTTTCTCCTTGTCTAATACATGCTCAAAAATTAATTCCTCATCAAATATTTTTCGTTTAGCAACCTCTTCATCATACTTACAATAACCTTTCAATTTCTTAAACTTGAAGTGGTTTCTAATCTCATCAACTGTGAAAGGAACTAGCTTTCCTCTAATCAGAACACAGCCTTTACTATCTCGGCTAAAGAGGCCTAAATAAAATTCCAAAACTAACTCATGACATAATTCAGAACGTCTTACCATGAACGTAGATTAACCCAATTTCGCACCAAGCTCTAAGAATCTCTTGTATTCTCCTGTACCAACTTCTTCCTTGAATACTTTCTCATAAGCAAAAGGTAGCTCTTTCATTTGTTTCTCTGCAGAAGCTTTCAGGGCCCTTGAAGCTTCCTCTTTCTCCTTGGGTGTAGGACCTTGTGGAAGTTGTGTTTTCTCTTTTGCATAAAAGTAAAGCTTTTTACCATTACGATCACACAAAGTTATACCTCCATCTTCAACATCGTCTTTACCCTTTGATTTAGAACTAGAACCTTTGTTATTTGATTTCTTCTTGATTGGATCCAATACCTTGCTTTTCTTCACCTCTCTCTTGCTAGCTAATATTGTTGTTCTATTAGTCATCCTCAATTAGCCCCCAACTTAAAGCTTTAGCAACCCTTGAAATTTGAACTTGTGAATTTTTTATTGAACAAGCTTGATTTGGCTTAGGAAATATGATTGGATGATGAATATCTATGTGGGTGAGGTGATTTCTTGATGAATTGGCTTGGATTTAAGAAATTTTAGGATGAATTTGTGAAATTTGAGCTTTTGATTCTTCAATTGAATGTGTTTGGTGAGGATTGGGTGCTTAAATCTCTCTTGTAATGATGTGGAGAGAAGATTTGATGTGTTTTTCTTGATGATTGGGTAGTGTTTTGAAGATTGGTGAAGGTTTTTATGAGCTTCAATGGAGTTGGGAGAGTTTTGGAGAAGAGAAAGAGGTTTGAGGTTTAATAAATTCGGACTAAAAAGCATTAACCCCCTTTTATACACCTAAATCCGCAGTTTTCTCTCTCTGGAGGCGCGACGCGGTATACCGCGCATATCCTCCGGTATACCGCAGCTTCTGTTGCTCCAAAAAATTTCGTCTCGTCAATAAACACGCGCCACATACCCGTGAAACGGGTTTTTGCTCCCGCGGTATACCGCGCTTATGGTCCGGTATACCGGACTCATCGATCAGATTTTTTTTCTCCTCGGCATAAAACACGTGGCATCTACCCGTGGTACGGGTTTTTGTCTCCTGCGGTATACCGCGGCTGAGGTCCGGTATACCGCACCCCTGCTTCAGCTTTTCCGAAATTTTTTTGTTGCTTCCCTAACTCGATTTCTCCAATACCTAATCATCAAAAACACTAATACCTTTCTCAAATATGCATTATCAACTAGAAACAACTAAACTAAACATAAACTAAAAACGTAAAAGACATAAAGACATAAAAACTTGCGGGTTGTCTCCCGTACAACACTTTTGTTTAACGTCTTTCAAAGTTAGACGTGTTACCTTTATCAAGATTTGTGAATATAGCCTCCCCAACAACGAGTTAGGCTATGAACGTCAATTAACCTGCGCTTGATCCCCTTTTTGGGTCGGATCTCTATCACCTTGGCTGAAACAACCTTAGTGACAATAAATGGTCCCATCCACGAGTCTTTGAAACTACGTGGCCTATTCTCGCATTTGTGAGCTTTCCATAGAACTTCATGGCCAACCCCAAACTCAATGTTTGGCTCAGTATCCACAGGCTTTAAGTGGATCTTCTTAGGAGGGACTTTGTGATGTGAAAGGCTGTGGATGACAGGAACTGTGGGATCTAACTTCCTCGGTTTCTTACCCAAGACATAGAAGGTCTCTGATACATTCTTTGCATGAACGGTAATGGTCCCTTCTTGGAAGTTGATGATACTTTGACTTGTGGCCATGAAAGGCCGTCCAAGTATGATTGGAACCTGCTTATCTGCATCAAACTCTAGTATAACAAAGTCAGTAGAATGGCGATATTACCTGCACGGACTAAGACGTCCTCCACTATTCCCCATGTCCTGGTAACTGAGTTGCCAGTGAACTGCAACTTCACTGGAGTTTTCTTTGATTTCTGAAGTCCAAGTCTCTCGAACACGGACTTAGGCCTAAGATTTACACCAGAACCCACATCGTACATAGCTTTCACCTTGCGCATACCATTAATTTGAATAGGAAGGTTGAAACTTCCAGGATCTTTAAGCTTTGTTGGTAGCTCTCTTTCACTTCTTCTTGAAACTCTTAAATTCTCTCTTGGGATCTCTACACTCGCTTCTTTCTCAGGAATAACTTGAGTAAAAACTTGTTGCGGTGTAAGTCCTTTCTTCGCAATCTCAAGCATTTGGGCATTGATATTTTCAGGTTTGTACGCCTCTACAAATGTCTTGAGTACAGTGTCATCCTTAGGATTTGTATCAGGAATAGTTGGTGACACTGTTTGAACTATAGGTGGCGGTTCTACCTTCTCTTCTTCTTTCTCTTCTTGCACAGCAGGTGCAACTTCATCTTCAACTTTCGAATTTAGCTCAGCTTGATAATCCATAACCGATCGAATTTCCTCTTGCATCTTCTTCAGAAGCTGTATAAATTCGGCTTTTTCTGGATCGTCCTCCACATAAACCTCAGAACAGTCAGATTCCACCGGGCTAGACTTGGTTCGTTCTTCTTCGATACTCGGAACTTCCACGACGCTAACGGTAGCATGCGGTACTTCCTTCTTTTCTTCTTCAATTTCAAGGCAAATAGCCTTGCAAGCTTCGAACCCAACATTGTTATCACCTCCTTCGATTGCATTCACTTCTTTCTGTTCCATTAAATTTGTTAGAACTTTGTTTAATTGTTCTACTTGAGTACCTAAAATCTGAAGTGCGGCATCTTGTCCTCGGACTTTCTCTTCCTGAGCGTTCATATTAGTGGTCAAACGGTTCAAGACTTGTATTATCTGTTGATTACCCATAGATCCTTCTTGAGGATACTGAGGTAAAGCTTTCTGATCTAACGCATCGGTATAGGCATCTTGAACAGGTTATTGAGGGGGAGCAGGTCTATTTTGATATTGATTTTGATACTGACCTCTAGGTTGGAAAGAGTTGTTGATGTCTCCTCATTTGTGATAATATAATATACTTCAGAGACATCATTTTAGGCTTATTTATTAGTTTATAGGTTGATCTTAGCTTAAATTAGTGTACTTTCCTATTTTGAGTCTTGATTTGTAGAATTATTATTTTTAGAGCATATTGGGTTTAATTGTTTATTTAGTGTGAAGCTTTAAAGATAATTATGGAGATTAATTAGAGTACAAGTCAAAGATTACAACTTATGGAAAGAGATTTGCATGGAAATTGGAGATAAGGAAACAAAGGCTAAAAAGATGGAAAAGGAAAAGCTGCCTAAATCTGGGATTCTGCGTACACGTCCAAAGATATGCGTTTTTACCTAAGAAATAGGCCGAATTTGGTAATTTCTTTCTCAAGGGTCAAGATAATTCTGTTACGATTCTTTTGGTATCTTATGAAGCTCAATCCGACCAATAACGAAGAAGATATGCTCAAAACAGTCCAGCAGTGTTTATCTTTATTTCCTTACGAATTTGAGTTGGACTAGGAGTCCATTACTCTCCTTCTCCTTCGAGAAAACGAATTAGGTCTTCCTATAACCTATAAATACAGCCACTTAACACTCTAAAATTATCCTTGTCCAGACCTTAAGGCCAAGAGGAAGCTGCAACACAAGAGAAGAAGTCTGGAAGGAGTTGTGCATCAATCATGTCTCCTTCAACCTCTTATTTTGTAATTCTTTTCTCTTCTCTTCTTAGTATGAATTAATTCCTTTTAGTTTGAGTGTTTAGCATATATGTATGAACCCTAGTTTTGATTGACATCTATCTAATTTGGGAACTTAATGTTTTAAATTGAATTATAGTTTTTATTCTCTGTTTATGTGTTTGGATTTATATTCTGTGTTCTTGTGTGGATGCGCGCCCATATAGAATTACCATCTAGTAATTAGGTCACCATTGACAACGGTGTTTAATTGCATGTTTAGCACATAACGTCTAGTATTAGGTCTGATCTGACAAACCAACCTAGCTAGATAATCACTATGGTTTAGTTCTTGTGACTATTTACCAATTACAGGAAAAGTTTGCTTAGGAAGCCTTATTGACACAGGTAAATCCTATTTTAAACTACCGATAGCATATTGGGACCGATTAGGGAAATACTACATAATTTACCCTTACATGTTTAGAACGGCAAAACTAGTGGGGATTGCATGCTAATTACTCAAGCTAGACTTTCATACTATCTTCGTTTCTTTCTTTTATTTATTTTCTGTCTTTAGTTTATTAGTTTAGGTTATTAGAAAACCAAATAAATATTTATCTATCTCTTCTTTCTACTTGCGTATTATCTTTTCTATCTTTAATATCTGCACTTGATAATTTGCATAAGTTCTCTCTAACTTTCGTCAGTTCCTGAGGAACAAATCTTCTTATCATTAAAACTTGCATACGTCCTGTAATACTTGCAGTACCGTGTTAGCTTAGGGTGTTTATTTGCACTTATTTTATACATCTTTTTATCACACCTTAGGCCACACCAAGTTTTTGGCGCCGCTGCCGGGGACTACATCGTTAGTCCTTGTGCAATTATCTTGTGCTTTTATTTTAGTTAGTTCTATTTTACGCTTTTCTTTTTAGTTTTTGTCTTTACAGATTCTTTTAGGCGAGAGCAGATTTATTAGGAGATAAAGGTTTCGTGCTATTAGATCCTGAAGAAGCTAATACAAGATGGAATCTCTAAAGCTCAAGGAGTTAAGCCAACAACTTGAGGAATTACGAGAACAATCGCGAAAACTAGCTCAGAGGAATCTAGTACATGCCTCACCTTCATGTCCTAGTTGTGGAGCAAGAGATCACTCGTGGGGACATTGCATGAACAATCCAGCCTCACTTTCCTTCATGCCTGATCAAAGAGACCATTATTATGATGGTTATTATCAATCTCAAGGAAATTACGCTGACTATCAACCCCCACAGAGTTACAATTGGGTCGGAGATCAACAGAATTATAATCATAATAATCATTATTATGATGATTATTATCAACCACGACCACAATCCTACTATCCTCCACAACCTATCTATCAAGAAGCGCCGATTTATAATGAAGCTTATCAAGAACCACATCCTTATACAATGCAGCAAACCATACAAGAACAACCTCCGAGTTTGAATTCAAGCATGGCTAAGATGATAAACCTAATTGAAAAGATGGAGAATAACCAGCAAAGAATCCAAAACTCAGATAATGCGATTGACAAGCTCGTGCAGACAGTGTCACAAATGGTGGAAAAAACTAAAATTCTTGCAGAAAGGCAACTCCGAAGTGATACTACTGCTCCAGAAAACAAAGTTTGTCATGCAGTTAAATTAGGAAGTGGAAGACAACTACCTCCAACAAGACCAGAACCAGAACCAGTCCCTATTCCAGAAACGGGGGGGAGAAAAAACAACAGAAGATAAGGTCGAAGAGGTAGTTGAACAAAGAAGTGTCCAAGAGAAGAGAAAAGAAAGAGAGCCCAGTGGTAACCAACACATGTCCTCCTCCACCATTCCCGTCACGTGTCAGAAAGGACAATTACCTGGAATTCAAGAAGTTCGTTGACATGATGAACAAATTAAAGATCAGCAGCCCGTTTGTAGAAGCTCTCACAAGAATGTCAAAATACGGTCAATTCATGAAGGACATTCTTTCTAACAAACGAAGATTTGAGATGAATGGATTACCAGAGGAGTGTAATGCTACATTTGAAATCGAGTTACCACTAGATTCACCCCTTCCCACGAAATCTTGGATGGCACCATCCATGATTATAAAGAATCGAGCTGAAAAGTTCGTGGGAATTAAAGGCAAAGGGTGGAAATTTCGTCATCCTTAATCAAGGTAACACGTCTAACTTTGAAAGACGTTAAACAAAAGTGCTATACGGGAGACAACCCGTAATTTCGTTTATGTTTTTACATTTTTAGTTTTTTTATTTATTTATTTATGTTTAGCGTAGTTAATTTTAGTTGATATTGCATATTTTAGAAAGGTATTAGTGTTTTTCATGATTAGGTATTGGAGAAATCGAGTTAGGGAAGCGAGCAAAATTTTTCGGACAGAAACTTCGGCAAGTCATATCTTTGCGCTCGGATGTCGGAATCAGGTGATCTTTGAGCCTAAACTGCATAACTTTTCGAGATCTAGCTGTTGGGGAGGTTTTTGCCAAGTGCGGTACACCGGACCTCAGCCGCGGTGCAGCGCAGGGTAAAAACACGTGCCACAGTAGCAGCCACGGGTTGTGTACAGAAAAGAAAAAAAAATAGCTGATGGGTCCGGTATACCGTACCCTATACCGCGCCATGCACCGCACAAACACGTGCCACGGGGTAGGTCCACGGGTATTTTGACGTAGGAAGCGCGGAGCACCCCCGCGTTACACCGCACCCTGGTCCGCAGAGCAAAAACACGTGCCACGGGGTCCTACCACGGGTGTTAACCAGTGAGCAAAAATTTTCATCAGATATCGCGGTGTACCCCGCGGTACACCCCATGGTCCGCAGGGGTAGTCCGCACGAGCCGCCAGAGAGAGAAAAGAAAGGGTTTAAGGCTATATGAAGATCTAATGCTCATTATTCCAAATTTTATAAACCTTAAACCTCTTTCTCTTCTCCAAAACTCTCCCAACTCCATTGAAGCTCATTAAAACCTTCGCCAATCATCAAAACACTACCCAATCACCATGAAAACACATCCAATTCATTCTCCACATTATTATAAGGAAGATTCAACCACCCAAATCATACCAAAACACCTTGAATCCAAGAATCAAGAGCCAAATTTTTTGAAATTCATCGTACAATTTCTTAAATCCAAGCCAACCCATTACAAATCCACCTTACCCACATAGAGATTCATCCTCAATTCACCTATCCTAGGCCAAATCAAGCTTGTTCAATCAATAATTCACAAGTTCAAATTTCAAGGGTTGCTAAAGCTTTGAGTTGGGGGTTAATTGAATATGACTAATAGAACAACAATTTTAGCTAACAAGAGGGAGGTGAAGAGTAACAAGGTATTGGATTAATTGAGAAGAAATCAAGTGAGAAAAGTCCTAGTTCCAATTCAAAGGGTAAAACAAGTCAAGAGAAGAGAGGTTAGCATGCTGTGTTTGATTCAAAGAGCAAAAAGATTCCAACTTTAGTGAAGAAGACAACACAACCTCTACAAATCAAAGACCTTACACCCAAGAGAAAAAGAGAAAGCTTCAAGGGCCCTGATAGCTTCTCTGAAGAAACAATTAAAGGAACTACCTTTTTCTTATAAGAAAGTATTTGAAGAAGAAGTTGAAGGAGAATACAAGAAGATTCGTGGAGATTTGGAAAGATTAGGTTGGTCTACGCTCATGGTAAGATGTTCTAAATGTTCTTTTTGTGAATTGTATTGTGTGAGGAGAAGAAAAAGATGTGGCACAGTTGATCTATGAGGAGGTGATACGGATTTTCGATCTCTCCCATGACGTTATATAATGCAATATCCTATTATGATCACGTGTCCTGAACGAAAAACGAAGAAGAAGTTGAGTGAAGAAGATACATTAGAATTTAATCGGAGTATCAACAAGGCGAGGTAATAGCCTCGAAGAGTATGTTTTCTTTCTTCCCTACCATTTCTTTATGTGCAATATTTCTGCTAATTTTAAATTTTATTTTTCTTGAGTCTTTTTCGAGTCGTGGGGACACGGCTCATTTTTGAGTTGGGGGTGGGGATTCGTTGTCCACATCTTCCTTTTTGTTTTTACATAAAATTTAAAATTTTTTGGGTTGAATTAGGCATAGAATATCTTTGAATGTACCTATTGAGCATGATTTAACTAGGTCAATGATAGTAAGTAGTATGTTTTTGAAAGATGTCATAAATATGTTTAGATGCATGTATGAAAACAGGAAATAAAAGATAGAAAAGTTAATGAGAAATGCTAAGAAGTATGTTGAAACTTAGGGAAATTATTTGGTGTGTAGAACGTGAGGTTTAAAATTAGTTGAAAACCCACTTGTCTATGAACTAGTAATGAAAACGTAACGAAATCCGGTAGTTAGAAAAATGAATAAGGCAGTTCTTTCATGATTAAAACACTTGAAGCCTTTTATACTTCCTCACCCTTTTATTTGATTATGTATTATTTATCCGTCTTAGCCCCTCTGAGCCTTTCTAAAGCCTTTATTGAAACACATTATAATCCATACCCTTAGTTTTTAGGACTTATCTATATGACCCGCACTCGAATCGCAAAACCTGAGACAACTCGTTTTAGAGCTTGGGTTTGGGGTGGTGGGTTTCATAATTAGGGAACTTTGGGAAATTGGGAATTATCTTTGTGATTTTATTGATGATGAATTGTTATTATTGTAACCCTTTGCCGGGGTAATAGTGAATGAAAAAGAAGCTACGAGCTAATTTTGCCAACAAGGGCATAAAAAGAATATATATGAAAAATAGCGTGATATCTCGAACATAGAGAGTCATAGCTATACAAAAGAAAAAAATTGATATGAAAGGAATATATATTCGGACCGGCAAAGTGGAATTTGTATATCATCATAAAAGGTTTTATTTGGGATTATTAGGGATGCAAATCAAAAGCATCAATAAATTGGGTTGAGTGAGAACATCTTCGAGTGAAAACTCAAGCTCTAGGGCGATTCGTTGATGGCTAGTGAGGAGAGAGCCAAAAGCTCACTTTTCATTATCCAAATATACCACACCCGTCCTTAAGCCAAGTTATAACCAAGACCTTAGGATTTCTAACTACTAGATGGAGGAACAATTGAGCTATTAGGTAGTAGGTAAGTGGACCATTGGATGCTGTATTTGGGACCTATGAACAATCTATAGCCATTAACCTGAACTAAGTTATCATCCTCTCCTCCTGGCATTGCGAAATTAATCTTAACTTGAATTTATGGATTGTTGATTACATGTATATTAAGCATAGTTGTGCATTATTTCTTAAGCATTACTACATGAGAAATTTTAGACATTTTGCTCTAGGATCATTCATTGTGTTCTGTTCGTATTCTCCTCCTACTTCTTCTTCTTGACTACCATGCTGTTCTTTACTTTTATTGTATCGGGACGATACAACTTTGAGTTGGGGGTCTTGATGTCTCCTCATTTGTGATAATATAATATACTTCAGAGACATCATTTTAGGCTTATTTATTAGTTTATAGGTTGATCTTAGCTTAATTTAGTGCACTTTCCTATTTTGAGTTTATTGGGTTTAATTGTTTATTTAGTGTGAAGCTTTAAAGATAATTATGGAGATTAATTAGAGTCCAAGTCAAAGATTACAACTTATGGAAAGAGATTTGCATGGAAATTGGAGATAAGGAAACAAAGGCTAAAAAGATGGAAAAGGAAAAGCTGCCTAAATCTGGGGTTCTGCATACACATCCAAAGATATGCGTTTTTACCTACGAAATAGGCCGAATTTGGTAATTTCCTTCTAAAGGGTCAAGATAATTCTGTTGCGATTCTTTTGGTATCTTATGGAGCTCAATCCGACCAATAACGAAGAAGATATGCTCAAAACGGTCCAGCAGTGTTTATCTTTATTTCCTTACGAATTTGAGTTGGACTAGGAGTCCATTACTTTCCTTCTCCTTCAATAAAACGAATTAGGTCTTCCTATAACCTATAAATACAGCATCTTAACACTCTAAAATTATCCTTGGCCAGACCTTAAGGCCAAGAGGAAGCTGCAACACAAGAGAAGAAGTCTGGAAGGAGCTGTGCATCAATCATGTCTCCTTCAACCTCTTATTTTGTAATTCTTTTCTCTTCTCTTCTTAGTATGAATTAATTCCTTTTAGTTTGAGTGTTTAGCATATATGTATGAAACCTAGTTTTGATTGACATCTATCTAATTTGGGAACTTAATGTTTTAAATTGAATTATAGTTTTTATTCTCTGTTTATGTGTTTGGATTTATATTCTGTGTTCTTGTAAAATGCGCGCCCATATAGAATTACCATCTAGTAATTAGGTCACCATTGACAGCGGTGTTTAATTGCATGTTTAGCACATAACGTCTAGTATTAGGTCTGATCTGACAACCCAACCTAGCTAGATAATCACTATGGTTTAGTTCTTGTGACTATTTACCAATTACAGGAAAAGTTTGCTTAGGAAGCCTTATTGACACAGGTAAATCCTATTTTAAACTACCGATAGCATATTGAGACCGATTAGGGAAATACTACATAATTTACCCTTACATGTTTAGAACGGCAAAACTAGTGGGGATTGCATGCTAATTACTCAAGCTAGACTTTCATACTATCTTCTTTTCTTTCTTTTATTTATTTTCTGTCTTTAGTTTATTAGTTTAGTTTATTAGAAAACCAAATAAATATTTATCTATCTCTTCTTTCTACTTGCGTATTATCTTTTCTATCTTTAATATCTGCACTTGATAATTTGCATAAGTTCTCTCTAACTTTCGTCAGTCCCTGAGGAACGAATCTTCTTATCATTAAAACTTGCATACGTCCTGTAATACTTGCAGTACCGTGTTAGCTTAGGGTGTTTATTTGCACTTATTTTATACATCTTTTTATCACACCTTGGGCCACACCAGTTGTTCTGGGGGCGCGGTTGATAATGACCAGGATTAGCGGCCCCTTGTGGATTTGAATACTGCTTACCCGGATGGTTTCGGTTACCCCATTGATAACCTCCTCGGTTGGATATGAAGTACACAGATTGTGGATTTGATTCGAACTCTTCCCATGTTGGATTATTAACCCCCACATTGTTGACAACCTTGTGCTTCTTGTACTACGTTTGCTGCGGCTAAATTCTTTTGCATCTCTAACTTCAGCTCTTTGATTTGATTTTCTAACGCGGATATTTGAGCTGAGTTCGCGGTTTCTACATCTAAACAAAGCGTTCCTTGGGTCTTTGCTACAGGAGCTCGCGTTGAAGGCCAACTCCTTTCTTGTTCAATAATATTTTCCAAGACATCGGAAGCTTCATTATGGTTCATGGACACGAAATTACCCTTTCCAATGTTATCCACCTTCTCTCTACCTCTATCGTTAAACCTTCATAATATATAGCAAGTTGTAGAGCAGGGTTATAACCATGGAGCGGACATCTAGCTAATTTATGTTGAAACCTTGTCCATTATTCTCCTACTGTTTCTCCATCTTCTTGACAAAATCTTGCAAGCTCGGTTTGATCTTTGAGTCTCATTCTCTTCGGATATTAACGGTTAAAGAACGCGGCTTGAAGTTCTGTCCAAGAATTTATTGTTCCAGGTGGTTGTCTTTCTAGCCAATCGCTCTACCGGTCAAGAAGAACGAAAACATATGACAATACAGTTGTTCGTGTGTAATGCCAGGAGTAATATAGGCATCACAAATCTGCATGAACTTCTGAATCGATCTTACCAGATCTTGAATTGCTGTACCACTGTAGAGTCCAAAACTTTGAAATTGACTAAGCATACCCGGATCGGGTCTAAATTTGATATTCTGGATCTCTGGAGGACGGTAACCGATTGGTTGAACATGGAACGGTACATGAAGACCAGGGAGGTCTTGCTGTACTCGATTCTGTTGATTAACGTTATTCTGCCCATTACCTCCTCCTAAAGGATGTTGTTGTCATTGTATACCAGGTGGATCCTGTTGTTGTATCCCAGGTGGATCTTGCTGTGGTCCACCAGGTGGAATTAATTGAGGTCCTCCCGGTGGAACTCCAAGTGGTGGATTTAGTTGGGCTGTCATTGCTCTTTTTAAGGCTCTTTCCTCACGAACTCGTTTGTTGTAAGGTCTGAAGCTCCTCTCAGGCTCCGATAAAGGAGGCCAAGAATTAAACACTGTGAAACCTGAAAAAGACTAAAGCAAACCACAAGCGTAAATCCGGAAAAATAAAAACTAAAAACTGAAAAATAAAAACTAATTAAAGACTACTACTCGAAATAGATAATCCACACGCTAACGAGACACAAGTCCCCGGCAGCGGCGCCAAAAACTTGGTGTCGCCTAGGGTGTGATAAAAATATGATAAAATAAAGCCTAGAAAACTACGCACTCTCACCCTAGATAGGCACAGTACTGCAAGTATTAAAGGACGTATGCAAGTTTTACTTGATAAGTTGAGTTCGTTCTCAGGGACTTAAGTGTGTTAATCACGTGGGTAGGATTAACGAGTAAAAGTAAATAATTAAAAGACAATAAATTAAAGAGAGTAAATTCGAAAATAGCAAATTAGACTAAGAAAATAAAGGCAATAAAATAAAATACTAAGAATATGAGATGAGAAGTATAACTTAGGTTTTGCTAGTATGCACTAATCCTTCTAATTCTTTCTATTAGATCTAGTTTATAAGGGAGAATATTAGCTCTTGTATACTTCGTCAGGATTCTAAATTCCCATACCTTAGACCTTGAGAGAGACTAAGGGGACTACGGCACAACCAAGAAGCTGTTTCAAATAGGGTTATCAAACGCTACTAAGGCCTTAAGCAAACAATTCATTCAATTGGTGATATGGTGATTAAAACAAACCCTAATGGCTATCTAGTTAGAATCAGTTTTGTCAGGACTAATATCGGACACTAGACGTTATGTGGTGTTTCAATAATTAGACACCCATCTAAGGTGATCATCTAACTACTATTAAGGTAATCCTAAACGTTGCGCACCGCAAGGAAAACAGTCATTAAATCAAAACACATAAACAAATATAAGAGTAAGCAGCTAATATCAATTTAAAACATATAATTCCCAAAGAAACTTAGATAGAAGAATTAGAATTCATAGATTATACATGATGCAAAACCCAAGCTATGGGGAGTTCAGTTCATACCTGGTGGAATTAAACTAAAAGAGATTACAAAAGACATCATCTTGCTCTCTACAATAAACTGGAAGAATAAAACCTTAAGAACTAATTACTATGAGGCAAGGATGATTTACAAGTGATATAAGGGTGTATTTATAGGTGTTTAGAAGACCTAATTCGTTTTGTTGAGGGAGAGGTTAAGTAATGGACTCCAAGCCCAACTCAAATTCGTATGGAAATAAAGATAAATTCTGCTGAACTGTTTTGAGCATATCTTCTTCGTTATTGGTTGTTTTTTGCTCCACAATATACCAAAAGAATCCTCAGCGAATTTTCTACGTCCCTATGAAAGGAATTTACCAAAATAGGCTTCCTTTTGGAGTTATCACCACTTATTTAGGCGTAGCTGCAGAAATTCAGATTTAGGCAGCTTTTCCTTTTCCATATTTTTAGCTTTTGTTTCCTTATCTCCAATTACCATGCTAATCTCTTTCCATATATTGTAGTCTTTGACTTGGACTCTAATTAATCTCCATAATTATCTTTAAAGCTACACACTAAATAAACAATTAAATCCAATATGCTCTAAAAATATTATTTCACTAAATCAAGACTCAAAAAAGGAAAGTGCACTATTTCTCAAGAAAATCGACTATTATGACTTCTAAATCACTAAAAATGATGTCTCATCCTAATATAAATCTATCACAATTGAGGAGACATGACCATGGGTGTAGGACCTTTGAACAAAAGAGGTTGTGTTCTCTTTTTGGAATAGAATGAAACTTTTCTACCCATGGAATCGAACATAGCCGGCTTACCTCCTTCTTCAACATCGATTTTACCCTTTGAATTTGAACTAGAACCTTTGTTATTTGATTTCTTCTCAATCGAACCCAATACCTTTCTTTTCTTCACCTCACTCTTGTTAGGTAATGTTCTTTTAGTCATCCTCAATTGACCCCCAACTCAAAGCTTTAACAACTCTTGAAATTTGAACTTCTGAAATATTGGTTGAACAAGCTTGATTTGGCTTAGGAAGAATGAATTGATGATGAATCTCTATGTTGGTAAGGTGAATTCGTGATGGATTGCTATGGATCTAAGAAATTGTAGGATGGATTTTGAAAATTTTAGCTTTTGATTCTTCAATTTGAATGTGTTTGGTGAGAATTGGGTGCTTGAATCTTCTTTATAATGGTGTGGAGAGAAGATTTGATGTGTTTATATAATGATTGGGTAGTGTTTTGATGTTTGGGGAAGGTTTATATGAGCTTTAATGGAGTTGGAAGAGGTTTGGAGAAGAAAGAGAGGCTTAAGGATTAATAATCTCGGAATAAAACTAATCTCCTCTTTCTTATAAACAAAAACGCAGCCTTCTTCTCACTCCAGCGGCATCGAGCGGTATACCGACCGTAGGGCCTGGTATACCGGTACTGGAGCTTTGTTTTTCCCAAGTTATGTCAAAATACCCGAGGTTCATACACGTGGTCACGGGTTTTCTTCTGGCCGGTATACCGGCGCTAGGGCCCGGCATACCGGTGCTGGAACTTTGTGAAATTTAGACCTCTCGGCAAGGAACGCGTGGTGACACCCGTGGCCACGGGTTTTGTCTGGCCGGTATACCGGGAAAATCCGCCGGCATGCCGGTGGTGAATTTTCTCGATATTGGACCTTTCTGGAATGAACACGTGATGCACCCCGTGGGCTCGGGTTTTCTGCTCGCCGGTATGCCGGTGAGGCAGTCATAATTTATCCAAGACTCGCTTTTTTCCTCCCGAACTCGATTTTTCTAACACCTAAAGATCAAAAACACTAATACCTTTCTCAAATATGCAATATCAGCTAAAAACAACTAAACTAAACATAAACTGAAAACGTAAAAAGCATAAAATTAAAAGAAAAAAAACTGCGGGTTGTCTCCCGTACAACACTTTTATTTAACGTCTTTTAAAGTTAGACGCATTACCTCTATCAAGATTTGCGAATATAGACTCCCCAACAACGAGTAAGGCTATGAACGTCAACTAATGTGCGCTTGACCCCCTTCTTGGGTCGGATTTCTATCACCTTAGCTGAAACAACATTAGTGACGATGAATGGTCCCATCCATGAGTCTTTGAAACTACGTGGCCTATTCTCGCGTTTGTGAGCTTTCCATAGTACTTCATGGCCAACCCCAAACTCAATGTTTGACTCAGTATCCACAGGCTTTAAGTGGAACTTTTCTGGAGAGACTTTGTGATGTGAAAGGCTGTGGATGACAGGAACGGTCGGATCTAACTTCCTCGGTTTTTACCCAAGACATAGAAGGTCTCAGATACGTTCTTTGCATGAAGGGTAATGGTCCCTTCTTGGAAGTCAAAACACATAATAACAATATACTCCAAGCTCAAATCAATTAAAATAACAAATAGTATTAATGGAATTTAAGACAAAATAATAACCTAACAATGAAAAGTAAAACTTACAGAATAAAAGCTTGGAAATATGGTTGAGCATAAATCTATAGCTAACTAACCTAAATATAGAGAAGGTGAGATGTAGAAGAGGAGTTTGTCACTCTCCAACTTCTTGCTTCTTGTCTTCCTTTATAGGTCAGCTTGCTTCTTGGATGAATATTACTTTAAAGGACTAAGCTACTATTTAAAATAGAGAAAATACAAGCAAGGACTAAGCATATGCTTGGAACTGAGCAAGGACATGTTTAAAATGGTTTAATGGTGTATTTATAGGTGTCTTGGAAGCCCTAATTCGTTTTCTTGAAGGAGAAGGTAAGTAATGGACTCCTAGCCCAACTCAAATTCGTAACCCTAAATTATAGAATCAGCCCCGTATTTGTTTTGGTCATAGAAGCTTCTATACTTATCCATTTGACGCATATAAATATTCCACATTCTCTGTTTCTTTACCACATATAGAGCAGATATCATTATCACATGATTTTCTCTTCTTTCTATTTTCATTGGTAGCTAATCCATTCTCACAACACTTCCATAAAAATTCTTAATCTTAGGGTGAATTTGCATACTCCATATAAATTTCCAATCCTCAGAATTCATTTTGAAGGAAGGGTCACCATTTTTTATTATCCTTTACATTCTCTCCTGCCTATTGAGCCATCCAAAGTATCTTGTACATTTATTTAACTGAGACAGCCCCATCACTTTTAAAAGGCCAGAATAGGGTGTCATGACAGTGAAAAGAAGGCAAAAACATGTAAGAGATGGTTGCTGCAACTTCAGGAGTAAAGTGAAGGTTGAGTAACTCAGCTTTCCATTCATATTTGTCTGGATTAATAAGTTCAGACACATATCTCAGTTCATAATTTGGAGGTTTAATCAAACTATCATGAGAAGGGATCCAAAGATCATCCCATATTCTAATAGAGCAGCCATTACCCACATTCCATCGAATTGTCTTAACAAGACAATTTTTGCCTTCAATAAGGCTTTTCCATCCCCAAGAACAGTTGCTACAAAGTTTTGCATTAAGGAAATCACTTTGTGGAAAGTATTTGCCTTTAAAAAGTTTATAAACCAGTGATTCTTTATTATTTAGAAACTTCCAAGCATTGGAAGATAATAATGCCAGATTTTGATTATGAAAGTCTTTGAAGCCAAGTCCACCCTCTTCTTTTGAGTTCATAAGAGTGTGCCACTTAATCCAGTGCCATCTATCTTTCTCCTTGATTGTTCCAGTAAAAATTGGATATCAAGGAGGTTAAGTGTGAAATTACCTTTTTAGGTATAATAAAGACTGACATGATAAAATTTGGAATGGTACCAATCACTGCTTTTACTAAGACCTCTTTACCACTTTTAGATAGCATCTTAGTATCCCATCTATCCATTCTTTTAATGATAATTTAAGCCAACCACTCAAGAGATTTAACTTTAGATTTACCCCAAGAGGAAGGAATTCCCAAATATTTACCCAGATGATCAAGTTTCTTCATTCTCAGAAGTGAAGAGAATTTATTCCTGATTTCATTTACTGAACAATATCCCACTTTTATTGAGATTGATCTTTTGACCTGTAGCAAAAGTATACCAATTAATAATATTATAAAAAATATCAATATTGTAATCAGAAGCTTCAAGGAAAAATAAACTGTCATCTGCAAATAACACATGAGTAACCATAGGGGCTGCTCTTGCTATTTTTATACCTTTCAATAGTCCCATGCTCACATAATAGTCTATTAGGTGAGTTAAAGCCTGAGTAACTAGGTAGAAAAAGTATGGAGAGAGGGGATCCCCCTGTCTTAAACCTTTTTGAGGTTTTTCAAGATCATATAGTTCACCATTGATTTGAATTTTATATGTAACCGAGGATATACAATTTTCAATCCACCCTATCCAAACAGGATGAAAACCCATTTTTTGTAATAAATCAAGAAGGAAATCCCACTCAATGTTTACATAGGCCTTGCTCATATCTTCTTTAATAGCTAATGAGTAGTTTTTAGAACTTCTTTTGTTATTCAAGAAATGAGTAACCTCTTGAGCAATCAAAATGTTCTCAAAGATAAACCTGTTGGGAATGAAGGCAGTTTGTGTCTCAGAGACCAAACTACCAATCCATTCTTGAAGTCTAAGTGTCAAGATTTTAGAAATGATCTTATATACAAAATTTGCGCAGCTGATTGGCCTAAAAGAAGCCACCACATCAGGATTCTCACATTTAGGTATAAGTGCAATAGTTGTACAATTGATTGATTCTAAAGATGCATTGTTAGAGATGAAGTCAGAGACCATCTCTACTAAATCATATTTTAATGTTTCCCAAATTTTTGTAAAGAAAAAACCTCCATAGCCAGCAGGTCCTGGTGTTTTGTCAATACCTAAGGATCATATAGCATTTTTAACCTTTTTATAAGTCACATGGCTAATGAGAGCCTTCTTCATTTCATCAGTTACCACTCTCTTGATTTTACTCAAGATGGGTTAATAATTTCTTGAACCATCTGACTTAAAAACCTCATTGTAATATCTGACTATCTCACTAGATGATTCATTCTTTTCTGAAACCCACTAACCATTTAGGTCTTTAATTTTTGAAATTCTATTTTCTGTTCTCCTCACTTTTGTTGTAGCATGAAAATACTTAGTATTTCTATCAGCTAGCCTTAGCCAGTTGTTTTTAGATCTGAGGGACCAATATATTTCTTCTTTTTTCCAATGTTCCTCTAATTGCAAACTCAGAGTATTGAATAAAGCTCCATTCTCATCATTGTATGGTTCATTAAACAATTTTTCAAGTTGTTGGAGACTATTTTTAATCAGAATTCTATTGTTTAGAATTATTTTCCTGGCCCATTTTGAAATAAATTTCTGAATTTGTGATAATTTATATTTCAATTTTGAAATACCTCTCAAATTTATCAGGTGCCCTGATTTCCATTTCTCAATAATCATTTTGCAAAGTTGTTTATCAAAGATCCATCCTTTTTCCAGCATAAACCTTTTTTTATGATTATTTGAGTGTAAACCCAAATTAATATAATTGGAGAGTGATCAGAACCCAAGGGGGGAAGAGCATCAGTCCATGAATTTGGAAAAGTATCCATCCAGTTTTGATTTACCAAAAGTATATATAGCTTTTGTTTGATCAGCTGGTTGCCATTTCTCTTGTTGGACCAAGAGAAATTACATCCAATAGCTGGAAGATCAAACAATGAGCTTGAATGAATAAATTCATTAAACTATAGCATTTTTCTCTTGTGAACATAGTTAATATTGCCCCCCAATTTCTCAGAGGGATATCTAATCATGTTTAAATCTCCCATGAAACACCATTTATCCTCCACATGATTTAAATCATTAAGTTTTCTCAAAAAAGAACTTTTTTCCTCATCAGCAGTAGGGCCACAGACAAAATTTAGTTCACATAGCCACACTTAGAACCCAGATAAGTACACTGAATAAGATTCTTATTAGAGCTTATTAATTTAAACTTACTTTCTTCTTTAACAAAAACAGCTAACCCTCCACTTAGACCCTCAGGGTCTATTTGTTCAACAAGAGTTAAGTGGAATTTTGAACTTAAAGAAAGCATAAAATCAAACTTATGTTTAGTTTTAGAAAGAAATAATACCTCTAATTGATGAGTCTTGATCATATCAACCAAGCTCAGCTCTGTCTAGGCTGTGCCAATTCCTTGACAGTTCCATGCTTGAATCATTGAAGGTCTTGGGGTTGATTTGGGTCAACCCCGCAAACCTCTTCAGCATCCACCACTTCAAGTAAACCATCTTCATACCATTGTTCAAATCCTTCATCAGTAACATTACTTTCTACCTCAAGGTTTTCAGCCATCTCATCATCAGCCCCATAGGGATTGACAAGAGTTGTTGAGTCTTGAGTTTTCTTCTCATCCTCAAGTGGAAGGCCTAGATCCTTTCTCACTTTTTCAGTTCTATTCTTGTTTTTTTCTAAAGACCCAAAACAGATTTTATCACTAGAATTTTGCGTAATAGTTGGATCAATAATAACCTTCTCATCCAAGTCAGTAAGAGGAGTCAACTTTGGATTTTCATCATTTGAACCACATAATTGCAATACCTCATTTGAGTTTAGAGGTATAATTTCAGTTTTAAAAGCCACTCCTTCAACAACTTTTTCACCAAGTTTTACAGTAGGAATATGTAAAGAGTTTTGAACTTTGTTCAAATATAGAACATCAGACTTACTTTTACTCTTGTCAGAAGTGTCTATTTCACCTTCCTCAAGAATATTAGTTTTTTTCTTATACTTACTTTTCAAAGGTTTCTTAATTCTATGAACCTGATTACCATCTTTCATAGCTTTAAACACAAATTCCTTGTCTCTTCTTTCTACTTCTGAGAAATTAATCCAATTTCCCAGCCTTATTGCAAGTTTGTTGGGGGTTATCACAGTTTCTTTCCTCATGAGAAACTAAGCCACACTTAAAACAAAAATCAAACAATTTCTCATACTTAAATGATATCCAAACAGACTGTGCTTGCAAAATCTTAAAATTAAATCCAGCAGTAAGAGGTTTCAAGACTGAGAAATCAACTCTAGCCTTAACACAAGAATTTTCTTTAAATTTCAAAGGGTCAGGAAGAATAACATCTGTAACCTTACCAACTTTAGAAGCTATTTTGAAAACATTAGATTCCTTAATAAACAGAGGTGGTATGCCTGAAATACGAACCCATAAAGATGTTTCCTCAAGTAAAGAAGGATTCAAGATTGTTTCTTCATATTTCTGAACTAAAACATGAAAACCAAAGATATGATACGGTCTATTAGCCCACACAATTTCAAGATCTTTTTGCTTATCAAATTGAATAGTACACATATTATATCCTTGCTTTTCAATAGTAATGCGGCCTGAAATGCCCCAATATTGAATAATAATCTTTTTAAGATAGTTTAGGTTAACAATACCTGCAACCAAGATTCGAACCAAAAGTTTTGGCTCATCAAATTTTGAGTAAATAGCATCTCTAGCTGGTGAAAGGCAGAAGTCATCTTCTGATTCCTCTACCTTTTCATCTTTTTTACCCACTATAAAAGCCATTAATCTTTAAAAGATTAACATTAAAGAGAACTCAATAAAACACCTAACAGTGATTTTAAGATAGTGAATCGACGCAATAGAGAAGTAAATGATGTTCAGTTTCATAGATCTAGTTTAGATCTTAAGATGAAACTGTAAATAAGAGAGAGAGAGAGAGAGAGAGAGAGAGAGAGAGAGAGAGAGAGAGAGAGAGAGAGAGAGAGGGGTAGGGAAGACGGTGGTAGATGGTGGAGAGAGGAGGGGGATCAGGATTCAGACAAGGGGGAAGGGTTTTTTGAAAGTCGTGCCTGGGAGCATTTTCCTATTTATTTTTGTTAACTTTAGGGATGTTGATCATTTAACCAATCGCTTGCTTTCCCGGTCAAGAAAAATTGAAACATTAAATAATACATCTATTCTTGCGTAACACCTTCATTAATGTAGGCATCACAGAATTGCATGTAGTTTATGAACAGATCGGACCGGATCTTGATGTGTATCACCACTATATTTCCCATAACTCGCGAATTGATTAATTAGGTCAGGATCGGGCTTAAATCTAAAGGCTTGAATAGTTGGGATGCGAATCCCAATGGGTTGAACTCGAAGGTTACTAGGAAAACCTAGCTTCAACCGTTGATTAGCCATTTAAAACCTGAAAAAGACTAAAACAAAGAGAAAACGCGTAAAACTGAAAACAAATAAAAACTTATACACTAAATAAACACAAAATAGATTTAACTTAAAGATAAATCCCCGGAAGCGGCACCAAAAACTTGGTGGACGCAAAGGTGTGATAAAATAATAGATAAATTAAGATAATAATAAAGAGCACACACCCTTGAGAACCATGGAACTCACTGCAAGTATCACAGATCGTTTGCAAGTTTTAATGATAAGTCAAGTTCGTTCGCAGATATTTAATCCGTTAGATCTACTTGTATTAAATAAGCGTTGATGAATTTAGATGTTTAGAATAAAATATAAGATAAGATGACTAATTATCTAACGCGAATAAATAAATAATGCAAATAAATAAATATGAATGTAAGTCAAATAAATTAGGGTTACTAATATGAGTCTATTACTAAATTATTAGTCTAATATGTCACACATTGAACATTATATATTAACCGGGATTCTAAATAATGAGTGATGGTTAAATCAAACCTTTATGAATATCTAGTTAGGAAAAGGATCAAAACTAGACGATTATGTGGTGGTGTCAATAACTAAGAATAATTCCAAGATTGGCCAAATTTAGGGTTGTAACAATAAGTCAAAACACATAATAACAATATACGCCAAGCTCAAATCAATTAAAATAACAAATAGTATTAATGGAATTTAAAACAAAATAATAACCCAACAATGAAAAGTAAAACTTACAGAATAAAAGCTTAGAAATATGGTTGAGCATAAATCTATAGCTAAATACCTTAAATATAGAGAAGGTGAGATGTAGAAGAGGAGTTTGTCACTCTCCAACTTCTCGCTTCTTGTCTTCCTCTATAGGTCAGCTTGCTTCTTGGATGAATAGCTTGATAATAAGGATGAATATTAATTTAAAGGACTAAGCTAGTATTTAAAACTGATAAATACAAGCAAGGACTAAGCCTTTGCTTGGAACTGAGCAAGGACATGTTTACAATGGTTAAGGGTGTATTTATAGGTGTCTTGGAAGCCCTAATTCGTTTTCCTGAAGGAGAAGGTAAGTAATGGACTCCTAGCCCAACTCAAGTTCGTAACCCTAAAATATAGAATCGGCCCCGTTTTTGTTTTGGTCATAGCAGCTTCAATACTTATCAGGAAATTCATCGTCTTGGAATGATCCTTAACTTTTCTCTTGACCATTCTTCCAAATCCCTCATCGATTTTGAGATATAAGCCACTTTGTGGTAGTAGGTGGTGAAATTCAGATTTATTTGGCAGCTTTATCTTTCCATACTTTAGTTTTTGTTTCCTTATCTCCAATTTCCATGTATATCTTATTTCCTTTATCTCTTAGAATTGACTTGGCATCTAATTAGTCTCCATATATATCTTTAAAGCTTCACACTAAATAAATAATTAAATCCAATATGCTCTAAAAATAATAAATCATTAAATCAACACTAGAAATAGGAAACTGTAATAATTCATAGGAAAATCGACTCAAAGACTTCCTAAAACACTAAAAATGATGTCTCCAACTAATATTAAATCATCACAAATAGGGAGACATCATGATCTTTCCTGGTGGCCTTGTTCAACTTACGATAATCCAGACACACTCTCCACCCAACGACGGTTCTTGAGGGAATGGCTTCATTCTGTTCATTCAAGATGGTGGTGATACCACCCTTCTTTTGTACGCATTGAACCGGACTCACCCATCCGCTACAAGCTATGGGATAAATGATTCCCGCGTCTAGTAATTTGTTAACCTCTTTCTTCACCACTCTCTTCATAGCTGGCATCAATCTCCTTTGCCCTTCAACTGAGCGCGCATTTTCATCGTCCAGAATGATTTTGTATTGGTAATAGGAAGACTAATACCTTTGACGTCAGCAATAGTCCAACCAATCGCCTCTTTATTAGCTCTTAGTATACGCAACAGTATGTCTTCTTGAGGACCTGTTAAAGTAGCTGAAACAATAACAGGTAGAGTGTTGTTAGTACCTAAATAAGCATACCTCAAGTGTGACGGAAGAGGCTTTTATTCTAGTTGTGGGGGAGATTTGATAGATGGTTTCTTTTTAGACACTATCTCCCCTGGCTCTCAGACTGGCTTATAGGCGAGATGCCTATGCTTTATGTTTCCGGAATTTAGAGCAGCTACTGTTTTGGTTTGTTCTTCCATCAACTCCGGTAAGTCAAGTGTCAGGGCCGCCTGCAAGATATCATTAAAATTCATGCAATCAAATACCTCTTGTGTAGTTAAGTCAAATACATCCATTCGGAAACACTCCTCCGGGAGGTCTGGAACTTCATGGCCCTAAACACGTTGAACTTTACCTTCTTGTCTTGGATTCGCATGGTTAATTCTCCGTTTTCTACATCAATAACAGTTCGCCCCGTGGCTAGAAATGATCAACCCAAGATGATGGGGACATTCCTATCCTCGTCGTACTCAAGTATAACAAAATCAACGGAAAAAATTAAAGTACCTGCCTTGACGAGGACATCTTCTATTTGTCCCTCTAGATGCACGCGGGATCTATCAGCCATTTGTAGGATCATGGAAGTAGGTCTTGAGTTTCCTATATTTAATTTTTTGAAATTTGACTTGGGCATCAAATTGATACTCGCACCCAAATCACACAAAGCTTTCCCTTGCCACTCATTACCAAATGATATAGGAATCCTAAAACTCCCAATATCAAGTAGTTTAGGTGGCAACTTACTTTGGCATATGGCACTGCATTCTTCTGGCAATCCTATCATCTCATTCTCACGGTATGGTCTCTTGTTGGTGATGGCTCTTTTCAATAATTTAACATACTTCGGCACATCTCTGAATGCATCTAAGAACTAAACATTAATATTGAGACCACGTACCATATTTAAGAACTTCTGATAGTCAGTCATGTCTCCTTTCTTCTGATCTCTTGAGGGAAAAGGTGGAGGAGGTCGGGTTTCTGTAGTATCTTGCTTCTTTGGCTTTTCCGGAATCTTCTCCACTTCCACTATTTTCTCCACCACATCTTTTACCGATTTTTCTTTCATAGTTGTTTCTTTTTATTTCTTCACGGGAAAAGAAAGTGGTGGGAGCTTCTTACCGCTTCTTAGTGTCACCGCATTACAATAAAAAATTCTCTTTGCTTGGGTTCTTCAGTGTCACTTGGCAGTTTTCCTTGTTGACGTTGATTCAATTGTTTTGACATTTGAGCTAGCTGATTCTCTAACATTAAAAGTGTTGCAGATGTAGATTGTTGCTCTAGGCTAGCTTTTGTTTGAATGTTTATTAATGTCAACAAGGTTTGCTGAACATCTAACGCCCCTTCTTGAGGTTGAGCAGGTAGAACTTTTTGATTCATGGTCTCGGTGTAAGTGTCTTGAGGAGGTTGTCTCTGAGCTTGATTTCTGTAAGCTTGTCCACCTTGGTAGTTGTTCTGTGGTCTTGGTTGATAGTTATTACCTTGGGGACGTGGCTGATATGCATAAGTCGGATTAGCGGCCCCATTTGGATTTGAATATTGGAAACTCGGATAGTTACTATTCGGTTGATAACCTTGACCACCTGAATTATAGTTCCCTCGGTTGGAAACAAACATTACGGCTTCTGGATTGTTTTGACAGTGCTCCCAATCATGATCTTGTACACCGCAGTTAGAACACCCATAAACTTCTTGTGTAACATTAACATCTTCTCTTTTACCTGCAAAACCTTTTGTAGCAGCTAAAGTAAGCTGTTTCAATCGTTGCTCAAATTTGTTCTCCATTGCAGCAAATTTTTCCTCAATTAGAGCACTATTCTCTCTTCCACCTCGGATAGGTGTTCTCACGGTATTCCAACCCATCTCATTCGTTACTGTTCTATTTAAAATAATATTAGCATGGACTGGTTGTACCTATAAAAATCCACCACCACAAAGCAAGTCTAAGTCTTTTCTTGAAGGTCCATCAAGGCCTCTATAGAATATCTTCATTTCCTACATTTATGTAAGGCCATGATCAGGGACTCTTCTCAAACAAATCTGAAATCTTGTCCAGCTTCTACCCAAAGTCTCGTCTTGATCTTGTTTGAACGAGGTCAACACAACTTGCGCGTCGAATCTCATATTTGTTTGGTAGTATCTATCGTAGAACGTAGTTTGTAATGCGTCCCAAGTAGTGATTGATCCAGGTTCTTGAGAATCATGCCATTCACTTGCCCCATCAATAACGAAATACCTAAAATTCACAAAGTACATTTGATCTCTTGTCACTCCTTGCGTAATATAGGAAACACAAATTTGCATGAACTTCTGTACAACACAGATTGGATCTTCGCCAGGTGCTCCTCGGAAATTACCATAACTCTGAAATTGAGATAACATACCAGGATCGGCTCTGAATCTCGCGACGTTAATATATGCAGGGTTAATTCCGATGGCAGGAGCTCGATATGGAGCTTGTTCAGGACCATTGACGAACCACAGATCGTTGTTCTGAGGAGGTTTAACTTGTGGGAGATTTTGACCATTCGGTTGATTCAATTGTTGATTTTTTACTTCTTCCATCTCTGCTTCTCTAGCCAAACTCTCTTCTAACTCTTTTGCTTTAACTTCTCTCTTTCTTTTGTTTGCTTCTCGAACTAGGTTTTCAGGATTCTCAAGGATCACGAGATCTTCAAGCATATACCAAAACCTGTAAACCTGAGAAAGAAAGACAACCCAAAGCGTAAAATTGAAAAATAAAACTAAAACAATTAAAGTACTAAAGATTAAAACCGGGGTCACACGCTACCGTCCCCGGCAGTGGCACCAAAAACTTGATGGGTTCTAGGGTGTTAGAAAATAATGCGATAAATAAGAGGAACCACAATACAGAAATTGTACAGTTTCGTTCTCAGGGACGGATTAGGTTCAACCCAAATATTAATCAAGTAGTAAGAATAATTGTTGACATCAAAATAAAATAAAAGATTTTTGTTTGGTTTTCTAAATTAAAAGATGCCAATAAAATAAAGACTAAAATTAAATTAACTAGAAAGAAATAAAGCAAATAAAATGACTAACTTCAGAGAAGAGAGATAATTGAGTATCGCAAGGAATCCACTTAATCAATATAATCTATGCTATGCTTAAGGGTAGAATTGGAATTATAATACTAGTCGGGACTCTAATGTCTCCTAGCCCCCTGTCGGGTGGACTTAGAAGCTATCCTAAAGTACTATAAACCCATGTATGGGCGAATATGCCTCTTCGGATGATATGAATTTACCACTTTGGCTATGTAATTAGTTAAGCCTGGCGGTCAATAACGGACATTACACGGGTATTACCTAAGTCTGTATTCAAACCCCCATGTCGGATGATCACTTCGCCACTAAAGTGAATAGCCCAAATACTAAAAGCTATTTCTAATTGTTCCTAAAAGAAATAGTAATGAAAACAAAGTAATATCCAATATATAAAACTCAATTCAATTTAAATCATAACAATCCCGAATTCATAACATAGATTAATTAATTAATGTTCATCCCTTTAATGCGATTCTCAAGTATATGGAAATTTAGCTCGTGATAAAATTAAAGACTGAAAATAAATAAAAGGAATTCATGTTCAAATACAAAAGATAAATTGATAAACTAAAGGGTAGGATGACTGTTGATGGAAGAACAAGATTCTCCCAGCTCTAGTTTCTCCTCGCCTTCTTGCTCTGACTTGAAAACCTTAAGCCTCTTGTGTAATTCTATGAAGTGTGTGTAAAGAGGAGGCTAAGGAAGCCCTAATTCGTTTTTACTTGGAGTGGAAGACAAGTCAAGAACTCTTTAATTCGCAGCCCTAAAATCTATGAAAGGTAAGATTCGGATGCTGATTTGTTTTGATCACATCTCCTTCAATAATTATCCGTTTGACGCGTTCCAATAATCGAAACCACTTTTCTCGGAAAGCTCTATCCATTGGTCCAAATCATTCTCCCAAATTACTAGCCAATCTTAAGTTATGAGCTCGTCTTTGAACGTGGCTGGAATTTTAGATTTATTTGGCAGCTTTATCTTTTCCTTCTTTGCATATATATTTCCTTAATCTTCTTATTTCCATGTATATCTTATTTCTTTTACTTCTTAGACTTGACTTGGTCTCTAATTAATTACCATATATCTTTTAAAGCTTCACAATAAATAAATAATTAAACCGCATATGCTTTAAAAATTAATAAATCAATAATTCAAGACTAGAAATAAGAAAATGCACTCTAAAATTAGAAACTTGAATAAAATACTTCCTAACACACTAACAATGCTCTAAGACTTTAATTCTCACTTCTCCTCCTTGTATTGGTTTTCCATGAAATTCAAGAACCTACTAATGTTGCACTAAAAATAATCAAATTAACGCACAAAAGCTCTAAAAATGCAAATAGTCTAATTCCAAGGGGAGAAAGTGTAATATGACGAAATAAGCATAAAAGTCCATCAAATAAGTCAAATATTCACCTAAAAGGATGTCTCCAAAGGGCTAATAATTAGAACAAAAAGGGAGACATTAACACGTCGAACTTACTGATGTTAAACAAAAGTGCCCTTGGGAGACATCCTTCAAACTATATCAACACGTCGAACTTACTGATTGAACGCATGGATATAACAACACATATTTTCAAAATCAGAAATTACAACTCTTGCAAGAAATTGAAATATATAAAACAGGACATACGCAATACGTATAATTTTGAGTAATTATACTGTAATGCTTGTGTTAAAGACTATATTTTTGGTAAAACTGGTATCTCCATTTTTAAATTCTATTACTACTCTTTGCTCTAAACGATTAAAGAGAAAAGGAAAGACTGAAAGCTTTCTAGAGTTTGTAGTTCTGTTGCTGGAGTATTTCCATTGACTCTTCAGCCTTTTTATATAGTAGTAGCATCTCTCAAAAAATATTTTCATTAAATCCAATCATAAAACCCACCATAAAATCTTTCTTAAACACGTCCATCATAAAGACATAAATTGTTTCTCTTCACTTGGAAGCTGGCATGAACCTGGGTGTTTTCTTTGAAAATGGGGAAAACAAATCTGGTCAACATTCATGACGATCGTTTAATGCATAAGTTTCTGACCGTTAGGAATGAGAGCTATGAAGACCACCGACAGCTCTTCGACAGGTATCAGTATGCTCAGTCCCAACTCGATAAAATACCCGCTCTCTAAATATGATTTATTTTATTTTTTAATTCCCCAACTCCCATGACCAGACCACGACACGTCATGCCTCCGCCGGTACGGACCGGACGGAGGGGAAGAAGGGTGGCGGTGGGGGTGTGTGTATCGGGTATTCTCATTACTCTTCATATCTAGAGCTTTTAGCATTTTAAAATATATAGAAAGAAAAAATGTTATAAACTAATAATTTTCCATCATTTTTTTTAATATGAAACTTTCAAAAAAAAAAAACTCTTAAGTTTTCTCTTTGTTCAAAAGTATGAAAATTATTAAAAAGTTTGTTAATTTTTAACACTTGTTTGATTTTGAAGTTTAATCTTTCTTAATTATTAATTTGGATAAATATTTTTAAAGTATAGATTTTAATGTAGGCTGATTGCAAACTGGGTTACTTTTAAGAAAAAAGACACTAACTATCATTTTTTTGAATTACGGTTTAGGTCAAATTACATGTATTTCAACTAGTTTTACAAAAAAATTATGTATTTATTTATATATGTTTTTGTGATAAAATTAAAATTAAATTGTCCATACCAAAAAAATGATTTTAATTATGTATCTTTTTAAAAATAATGATCGAGCAAGACTCTAATAAAAGAAATCAGGCACAGAATAATTAGGAACCAAGAATCATTTATAAAAATGTTATATCAATTCTCCAAATTAAGGATATGTTAATTCTCGATATAATTATTTGGAATTTTTTATCCATAAAAAAATAAAAAATTAGATACCCTATTAATTTCATAAATAAGATCCTCCAAAGTACCAAGGCACCACATACAAAAAAACGTTAACCAAAGCGTGCCTTCAAATAGCTCCTTAATGGGTGTTCTTTTTTGTTCAAAGCTTAATGGGTGTTTTTTTTTTTTTTTTTGGACGGGAGCTTAATGGGTGTTCAGAAGTTCTATAACTAGAAAAACTGAGAATTCGAACCGGAAAAAAAAAAAAAAACAAGAAAAACTGAGAATTGTCAAGAAATTAAATGTTATCCATCAAACACAGCCTCATGACAACCACGCCGCGTACATATATCCTGGGAGCAAGTAGGGTAGCTATAGTAAATTAGATAACTCTCATGGTCCCCCACCTCACTTTCACTAAATACTAAAAGCCCATGCCGAGATTCTGGTTACCGGCCAGCAGCCAGAAATTTTTCATAAAAAATAAGATTCAAAATATTATAGTAGTATGTATGTAGTTTAAGAAATATTAATAGAAAGAGAAACTAAAGAGTTTTTTAATATACTAGTAATGATATTTGTTATCCTTTTTTGGATCACCTTTGTATCATCCTTTATGTATCACCTTATGTGTCATTAAATAAAAGAGAGAAAAAAAAAAGTAATTAGGAAAGAGAATCATTCTGATTGGTGTTTTAAGTATCCACGTACGAGGTGATATAAGGGTGAACCAAAAAGGGGTGATAAATATCATTGCTCTTTTTACTAATAAACGCGATTTCTCCCGTGACAAACTCTTTAGCAATCACGTAAGTAGTCACATTTGGAAATTATTTTAACCGTAGTTTAGTAAAAAAAAAGTTTTATAGCAAATACTAAAATGGTCGGTAAAGCATATAAATTCATTATCGATCACCGAATAGTTATTAAAAAGATATAACGTGAAATATACAAAAAAAATGTATTCCAGATTAACAAATGGTCGGTAATAATTTACAAAATTTTAACAATCACCGACTAATCGGTACAAGTGCACGGTAGATATATATATATATACACACACACACACACACATTACCTACTAACGACGGTTGATGTGGTCGACAATAATTTTTTTAGCAATCACTGTTTAACTTGTTACTAAAAAACACGTAATAAATACATAAGATTTATTTGTCAACAATAAATACATAAGATTGGGCGAAAACTCATTAAAACTTCCAACACCTATTTTTAAAATCTTTTACGGAAAAATAAAATTCTCCACTTGATTCTAATTCCATCGGAGCCACCGATGATCGCATCTACCCAATCTAACGTCGTCGGGTACCACCATAATTTTCCATCTCAATAGTATTCATTTTCACTATTAATGATATTCATTTTTCTTGAGGTGTTTCTCCATAATTTTTATAAAATAAAAAGTTTGAATTTTATTTATTTATAAATTTTTTTGTTATATTAAACTTATTAATTAATGTAGTTGCATAATATATGTAATTATTGTTGTTTCTTGGTTAAATTTTAGGAAATTAGTATGATTTACGATAAATTTTATCTCAAAAATAAATATTTTATTATGTTTTATTAGTTATAATCATCCATTGAGCATAACTAATAAAATTATGAAAAGATGTATGCTTATATCTAACACGGAAAGGGAACTTTGTGTCATTTGTTGGCAATGAGAGCAGCAGCTGAGTTTGGACTCAAGAATTACTCTTTTTATTTCGATAACCTTGAAACCATTCAAAGAATTAACAATGAGATGAGAATTAATTGGAAGACCCAACCTATGGCTCTCGAAGCCTGGAATTAGATTAAAAAAATCTCAAATTGGAGAGTGACACACATCATAAGAGAAATTAATGGGATGGAAGATGCACTTGCCAAATATGTTAGACAAAATATCAACTTGTCAAAGTGGTTGGAAACATCACTACTGGACTCTTTTACATTTCTTTTTTAGAATTTGAATGAAAATAATGTTGGTCAAATGAGATTTTACCCAAGTGATGACCATGACAGTGGGTGACTCAATTTAAAGAAATGATTAGAATATTGATACATTTATTCTATTTGTAAAGATTAACGTAATATATTCATTTAGTTAAAATCATTTGAAATTGAATCGTAGAATTTATAAAAATTAAAAGGAAAAAATAAAAAATAAAAAAATAAAAAAATAAAAATGTTATTTATTTTATGTTTCCTTTGGTTATGAAGCAAAGCAAAGCAAGCGGAAAAAATAAAATAAAAAATAGGACTGCTGGGCTGGGGAACAAACCTCGGCCTCCTGGCTGGTGGGCTTTTGGGCCAAAGATTCATATCTGGACCAGCCTATGCTTTGGTCTTCTTCAAGTAAAATTTGTGTCTTTTAAATAACTTATCTTCAAATGAAATGTCACACCTCGTTACCAAATCCAACTTTCCATCTTCTATAAATAGTTGGCCAACTAAATCATTTTTTAAATTTCATTTTTAAAGCATCAAGCATTAAAATTATAAGAGAGCGATAGAGAGAAACAACTTTATTAAGTTTGTTGAAATTCTTAAGAATTCGTGTGTCAGTTTCTTTTGAATAATTTTGTCGTTGTATCCTGGAGGTTGAAGCCAGCAAACGTAAGACACTTGTACGTGGCCTAAATACCTTAAAGACATCAGATCCAATCCATGCCTCGACAAGTAAAGTTATTTATATATTTACTTTTATTTTATTTTTATTTCTTCATTGGTTTTTATATTGTTTTTTGGTTTATACAAATAAAACACAACAAATAGAGGTGTTTATGATTCAAGTCGTATAAACCCATAAACATTTTCGTTTTATGTTTTATGAACTTTACTTTAGCGAAATTTCTGGGTCTGTGTATACAGAACATGAAAATTATATTCTATTTATTTTCTCTTATTCTGATTTCTAGACTTGTGTATACATACTAGAAAATTACTCGCTTACTAACGTCATATTTCTGCCTCATATTTTATGTTGTAATATTAGTGTGTTTTTTAACAACTAATATTAATTTTGCTAATATCTGCATACTTGTCGAACCTTGTGGTCTGAAATTTTTTTGCTTAAAGAATTATTAATTGATTGAGGTTCTCTTTTACGTGAATTGATTTTTGATGTCTCCCTAAATGTTCTAATTTTATGCCCGTGGGAGACATCATTTTTGGTGTTTATTCGACTATTTTGATAGACTTTAGGGCTAAATATGCAACAATCCGATTTTCCTCTTTAATTTCTAGTATTTTTAATTAATTAAACTTTTGCGCGTAATATTCTGTATTTTAGTGAAAAGTTTGTAGGTTTTGAATACTAGCTAGGAGAGGAATCCGAGAATAAAGTCAAAGATCGTGATATGAAGTCAAAGCATGAAGACAAATCCCGAAAGAATTGATATTTTAAAGCTACAAATCTGGAAAACTGGTAAAGATTGCTGATTTCGATCCACCTAAGAGTAGATTTAGCCACTGACCTTTGAAGAGAAATTGTGCCCCATTGAGTTACGGAACTTTAGCAACTAAAATGAGGTCAATCCGAGCAGAAACGAACCGGCTAGAGCTGATTTAGTGGAGACGGTGCAGCAGTTACGGGATTTTGGGTTAAAATAATGGACTTGGGCCTTTATTATTTAATTTAAACGTTAACCAAAGGTCCAAGTCCGAATTTTAGAGTATAAATAAGGCTTTTGACTTCTATTTTTCATACAATTCACTTTTTACAAGTCAGAGCATCAGAGTGAAGTCAAGGCAAGGAAGCGGAGAAAGCTACAGAGTTGGAGACTGTCTATATCTCCAAATCACAGCTAATCTAATTCCGGAATTATGTTTTTCTTTTATTTCTTTCTGTAAAACAATATTAGGATTTTTATTTCTTTTTATTTAGTTTTTCGCATTAGTATGAGCTAATTTAATTGAGTGCTTGAGAACGCATAATGGGTTAATCCCAATTTGATTTTATTTCATGTGTTTGGATTTGAGATTTTAATAATTGAAATCAAATTGGGTAAATTGTATTTTTCTTTAATTTTCTTTTATTTACTTTTATTGAATTCGCGACTCAATATTAGGACTTAGTATCTAGGCTATTCCAATTAGTGGCGATTGGATCACCTTGACGGGGGGTCTGGGTACAGAACTAGTTAATGAATGTAGGTTAGAAATTAGAGACTCTGACGAGCTTAATTAAACCTACGGCCAATTGGGTAAATTAGACTTAATCACTTGAGAGTGGACTATAATCACCCTGACGGGGTTTGTAGCACTTGAGAGTAGCTCCTTAGTCCACCCTGACGGGGGTAAGGAGAATTCCGAATCCCGACCAATACAAGTTTACCAATTTGTCCCTTAAACATGACATGAAACGAATGATAATTAGGTGAAACCCTTGCGTCTCTCAAGTACTGCCCTTCCCATCTTGCGTAAACACTTTATTTTCTTGCGTCTAGTTTAATTCTTGCATTAATTTAGTATTTTAACTTATTGTCTTAGCATTAGAAAACCAAAACAACCATTCTAATAATCATTTACTTGTTTTCACGTGCAATTAACTACTATCTGATAAGCATTAGAGCCAACCATTCCGTCCCTGAGAACGAATCTGTATTATCACTTATATTACTTCGGACAACCGTACACTTGCGGTTGTGGTCCTCTTATCTTTATTTTAATTTTTCTAGAACACACAAAGAACCACCAAGTTTTTGGCGCCTCTGCCGGGGACGGTAGCGTGTGACCCTGGTATTTATCCTTTAGTGTTAGTTGTATTTTTATTTTTCAGTTTTACACTTTGTTTGTTCATCTTTTTCAGGTTTTTAGGTTTGGTGTATGCGAAGGAGACTCTTTAAGGATCTTGAGACATTACCTCCGATCCTTGATAATCCTGAATCATTAGTCAGACTTGCGAACAAGAGAAGGAAAGAACAAGAAGCACAAGAATTAGAAAGACTAGCTAACGAAATGGAAAATCTTAATGTCCACAACAATCTTGAACCAGGAGTTCAGCTAGACACGAATGGTCAGCCAATAGTTCCACCAATTATTCCTAATCCTCCAGTTCAAGTCCAAGTAGCTGATCCATGGTTCCTTACCGGTCCAGCACAAGAACCATTCCTTGCTCCTCCTCTCGGGATTGGCCCAGTTAATATTGATGTTCCGAGATTCCGTCCAGATTCGGGTATGTTAGCTCAATTTCAGAATTTCGGCAATTTTCGAGGCAAGCCCGGAGAAGATCCTATTCGCGTAGTACAAAAATTTATGCAAATCTGCGATTCGTACATCACTCAAGGAGTAACAAAAGAGCAAATGTATTTTGCTACATTCAGATTTTTCGTGATAGAAGGAGCGAGTGATTGGCATGATTCACAAGAACCGGGAAAGATTACGAATTAGGAACAGTTACAGGCTGCGTTTTTTGACAGATACTATCCATCCAACATGAGATTAGATGCTCAACTTGAGTTAACACATTTCTGACAAGAATATGATGAAGCGTTGGGTAGAAGTTGGTCGAGATTCCAGAATTGCTTACGAAGAGTCCCCAATCATGAACTTTCAGAACAACAACAATTGAAGATTTTTTATAAAGGTCTTGATGGGCAATCAAGGAAAGATTTAGATTCATTATGTGGTGGTGCATTTTTGCAGGTTTTATCCGTTTACGCGAGGGTTATTTTGGATAGAACGGTAACTAATGAAGTGGGGTGGAATACTGTAAGAACACCAGTTAAAGGGGGAGTTAATAACGTCAACATTGAAGAGAAGTTCACCTCCTTAGAGAATAAAATACAAACCACCTTAGAGCAACAATTGAAGCAACTTAAGTTAGCTGTGAGAGAAGTTTTTTCGAGTAAAAGGGTTGAAGTGAACGCTGCACAAGAAATGTATGGATGTGAATATTGTGGTGTGAATGATTATTCGTGGGAGAATTGTCTGAATAATCAAGAGTTAGTGATGTTTGTCTCTAACAGAGGAAATATCAATTCGAATGGTAATGGATATCAACCTAACAGAAACCATCCTGGGTTTCAGTATTCAAATCCTAATGGGTAGCAAATCCGACTTACGCATATCAGCCGCGTCCCCAAGGTAACAATTATAATCCAAGACCTCAGAATAACTATCAAGGGGGACATAATCAAAGAAACTATGTTCAGAGACAACCTCCTCAAGACAATTATAATGAAACCATGAACCAGAAAGCCTTACCTGCTCAACCACAAGAAGGTGCGAATAACCTTCAGAAAACCGTAGAGAGTTTGATTGCACTTCATGCACAATCAGCTGAAAGGCAACAAGCTTCTGAAGCACACATTAAGATGTTAGAGGATCAAATTGCACAAATGACAAGACGTTTGAATCAGCGTCAACAAGGGCAACTCCCTAGCGACACAGAAAATCCTGTACAGAAAGAAAATTGTAATGATGTGACTCTCAGAAGTGGTAAGAATCTTCCTCTACCTCCTTTTCCTGTTATGAAAGAGAAAGAAGTTACTAGAAAATAAAAGGATGTGGTGGAAAAGAATAAATATGATGAAGTTGAGGAAGTGGAGAGGTCTGTTGAAATTCCAAAAAAGAAAGATGATGTTGTAAGTCGTCCCCCTCCACCATTTCCCTCTGGAGTTCAAAAGAAAGGTGATATAGCCGAGTATCAAAAGCTCTTTAATAGAGTGAGAGACCTTAGTATTAATATTCCGTTATTAGAAGCCATCCGAGATATACCCAAGTATACAAAGTTTTTGAAAAGAGCTCTCACCAACAAAAGGCTGTATTGCGATAATGAGATGATTGGTTTACCGGAAGAATGTAGTGCTGTTTTTCAGAGTAAGCTACCTCCGAAGTTACTTGATCTTGGGAGTTTCACAATTCCTATTTCGATTGGAGAAGAATGGAAATGTAAAGCACTATATGATTTGGGTGCGAGCATTCACCTGATGCCCAAATCAATCTTTGATAAATTGAAAATTGGAGTAGAAAGACCCACCTCTATGGTCTTGCGAATGGCGGATCGATCCCTTGCACATCCTGAGGGTCGCATAGAAGATGTCCTAGTCAAGGCAGGTACTGTAGTATTTCCCGTTGATTTTGTTATTCTTGAATACGATGCGGATAGGAATGTTCCCATTATTCTAGGAAGACCATTCCTAGCCACGGGGCATAATTTAATTGATGTAGAAAATGGTGAATTAACAATGCGAATCCAAGACGAGGTTGTAAAGTTCAACGTGTTCCGAGCTATGAAGTTTCCAGATTCTCAAGAGGATTGTTTTCGAATGGATGTAATTGAGCATGCCACGCAAGAGGTATATAATGAATTTACTTATGATGATGTTTTGCAGGCAGCCTTGACATTAGATTTACATGAATTGATGGAAGAGCTTACCGAAATAGTGGCAGCTCTTAACTATGAGAATCCAAAGTATAGGCGTCTAGCCTATGAACCTGTGAGAGAACCGGGGGAGATTGTAACTAAATAGAAACCTTCAATCGAATCTCCTCCGCAATTGGAAGAAAAGCCTTTGCCATCACACTTGAGGTATGCATATTTAGGTACTAATGAAACTCTACCTGTTATTGTTTCAGCAAATTTAACAGGTCCTCAAGAAGATAAATTGTTGCGTGTGCTAACAGCGAACAAAGAGGCGATAGGGTGGACTATTGCCGATATCAAAGGCATTAGCCCCTCCTATTGTCAACACAAAATCATTCTTGAAGATGACAACGCACGCTCAGTTGAAGGTCAAAGGAGATTAATGCCAGCCATGAAGGACGTTGTAAAGAAAGAGGTTATTAAGCTGTTAGACACAGGGATTATCTATCCCATCTCGAGTAGTGAATGGGTGAGTCCAGTTCAGTGTGTGCCGAAGAAAGGAGGAATCACTACAGTTCTTAATGATCAAAATGAAGCTATCCCTTCAAGAACTGTTGTTGGTTGGAGAGTTTGTATGGATTATCGTAAACTGAACAAGGCCACCAGAAAAGATCATTTCCCTTTTCCCTTCATAGATCAAATGTTAGACAAGTTAGCTGGTAGAGAGTATTACTGCTTTTTAGATGGATATTCCGGATATAATCAAATTTACGTGGCCCCTGAAGATCGACACAAGACAACCTTTACATGCCCCTTTGGTACTTTTGCATATCGCAGAATGCCATTTGGGTTATGTAACGCACCTGCTACGTTTCAAAGATGTATGATGGAAATCTTCTGGGATATGATCGATAACTTCCTTGAGGTATTTATGGATGATTTCTCTGTATTCGGTGATGACTTTGATAAGTGTTTACAGAATCTAGAGAAAGTTTTGATTAGATGCAAGGAAAGTGATTTGGTTTTAAATTGGGAGAAGTGTCATTTCATGGTTCGAGAAGGTATAGTATTGGGTCACAAGGTTTCGAGTGCTGGTTTAGAGGTTGATCGCGCAAAGATAGAGGTAATAGAAACTCTTCCCCCTCCTATTTCTGTTAAAGGGGTGAGAAGTTTTCTTGGCCATGCTGGCTTTTATAGGAGGTTCATTAAAGATTTTTCTAAGATTGCTAAACCACTATGTAACTTACTTGAGAAGGAAACCAAATTCCTTTTTGATGAAGTTTGCATGGTGGCCTTCAAAGCAATCAAGGAAAAACTCATTACCGCTCCTACTGTATTACCGCCGGATTGGAATTTACCGTTTGAAGTTATGTGTGATGCTAGTGATTTAGCTATGGGGGCTGTTTAAGGCCAATGGAAAGATAAGATATTTCATTCGATCTATTATGCAAGCAAAACTTTCAATGGTGCTCAAATAAATTATACTGTTACAGAGAAAGAATTGCTAGCTGTGGTTTATTCATTCGATAAGTTTCGTTCATATCTTCTTGGAGCGAAAGTTGTTTTTTATACAGATCATTCTACTATTAGATATTTTATGGAAAAGAAAGATGCTAAACCACGGTTGATAAGATGGGTTTTATTGCTTCAAGAATTCGATTTAGAGATTAAAGATAGAAAGGGTTGTGAGAATCAAGTTGCAGATCATCTATCTCGTCTTGAAGGAGTAGAATCAAATGGTGGACTTGAAGTAGTTAGAGAAGAATTTCTAGATGAGAGCTTATTCGCGATTCACCTAGAGAATACACCTTGGTATGCTGATATTGCAAATTTAATTGTAAGTGGTTCTTTTCCTGAAGGTTCAACTTACCAAGAAAGAAAAAGATTAGCTCGTCGTGCTAGACAATTCTTTTGGGAGGATCCTTTCCTTTACAAAGTGTGTGCTGATCAAATGGTGAGGAGATGTATACCAAAGGAAGAAACTGAAGCGATTGTAGCTGGGTGTCACGAGTCACCTTATGTTGGACATTTTAGGAGATTGAACTGCTGCTAAGGTATTACAATCAGACTTTTACTAGCCTTCTATTATGAAAGATTGTCATGAGTATGTCAAGAGATGTGAAAGATGTCAATTTACGGGAAATATATCCAAGAGGGATGAGATGCCACGTAATAATGTTCTTGAAGTAGAGATATTCAATGTATGTGGTATAGATTTTATGGGTCCGTTTGTTCCTTCTAATGGTAACCTTTACATCTTATTAGCTGTTGATTACGTGTCTAAGTGGGTCGAGGCCGTTTCTCTACCAACTAATGATTCGCGAGTGATGTCTCCTCATTTGTGATAAATAAATATAATTCTGAGACATCATTTTAGGCGTATTTATTAGTTTATAGGTCGATTTGAGCTTAATTTAGTGCACTTTCCTATTTTGAGTCTTGATTTAGTAACATAATATTTTTAGAGCATATTGGGTTTAATTGTTTATTTAGTGTGAAGCTTTAAAGATAATTATGGAGATTAATTAGAGTCCAAGTCAAAGACTACAAGATATGGAAAGAGATTAGCATGGTAATTGGAGATAAGGAAACAAAAGCTAAAATTATGGAAAAGGAAAAGCTGCCTAAATCTGAATTTCTGCTGCTACGCCTAAAGAAGTGGTGATAACTCCATAACCGAGCCAATTTTGGAAGATTCCTTTCATAGAGACGTAGATAATTCTGTGAGGATTCTTTTGGTATATTGTGGAGCAAAAACCGATCAATAACGAAGAAGATATGCTAAAAACAGTTCAGCAGTAATTATCTTAATTCCATACGAATTTGAGTTGGGCTTGGAGTCCATTACTTAACTTCTCCTTCAAGAAACGAATTAGGTCAAACTATACACTATAAATACAACCTCTTAACACTCTTAAATCATCCTTGGCCAGACCTTAAGGCAGAGAGGAAGCTGCAACACAAGAGAAGAAGTCTGGAAGGAGCAAAACACCATATGTCTTCTTCAACTTTCAAATCTGTAATTCTTTTCTTTTCTTAGTATGAACTAGATTCTATTTATCTTGAGTTTTAGCATATATGTATGAACCCTAGTTTTGGTTGACATCTATCTAATTTGATTGAATTTATGTTTTGATTTCTCTGTTTATGTGTTGGATTTATATTCTGTGTTCTTTACGGTGTACAACGTATAGGATTACTATCATAGTAGTTAGATAACCGGTATGTTTGACTATAGAATTAGCACATAACGTCTAGAATAAGGTTTGATTAGACAACCCAGTCTAACTAGATAGTCACCGGTTTAGTGTATTGCTATTTTATCAATTGCAGGAACAGATTGCTTAGGTTCTTATTGACACAGGTAAACCCTATTTGAAACTACCTAGCGCAATTGAAACCAAACTATTGAAATATTACATGATTCATACCTTACATGTTTAGAACGGCAAAACTAGTGGGGATTACATGCTAATTACTCAGGCTAAATTATCATACTATCTTTTCTTCTCTTTTATTTAATTTTCTAGTCTTTAATTTAGTAGTTTAGTTTTCTTATTTAAAAACCAAATAAATATCTATATTTCTCTTCTTTCTACTTGCGTATTATCTGTTCTAACTCTCATATCTGCACTTGAATATTTGCATAAGTTCTTCGTAACTGATGTCTCCCTAATTGTTCTTATTTTCGACCCTTGGGAGACATCATTTTTGGTGTTTATTTAATTAATTTGATAGACTTTTGGACTAAATACGCAATAATTCGTAATTCCGTTTTTATTTCTAGCATTTTCAATTTATTAAACTTTTGCGCGTAATATTGGTATTTTTAGTGAAAAGTTTACAGGTTTTAGATGTTAGCTAGGAGAGGAATCCGAGGAAAAAGTCAAAGATCGTGAATTAGAGTCAAGACTTGAAGATAAATCCAGAAGATATTATTTTTAGAGCTGAAAATCCATTTTCCAGGTCATAGATTTCTGATTTCGAGGTGCTTAAGCGATGATTTAGCCGCTGACCTTTGAAGAGAAAACATTCCTTATCGAGTTACGGAACTTTAGCAACTGGAATGAGGTCAATCGGAGTCATAACGCATCGGGAAAAGCCGTTTTAGTGAAGGTGTATCAGCAGTTACGGGATTTGGGCTTAGAAAGTGGGCTTGGACATTTAATTAGTCTTTTATTTTCTGGTCCAAGCCCTAGTACGAATTTATGCTTATAAAAGGAGGTCTGGACTTCTATTTTTCAGAGAATTCATTCGTTACAATTAAAAACACCAGAGAGAAGCAACAGAAGGAAGGAAGAAGAAGCTGCTAGAGCTGGAGTGGGTCTATAGCTCCGTTCTCAGTCATTCCAATTCCGGAAATTAGGTTTCTTTTATCTTTTATTTGTAATCAATTATGAATTCCATTTATTTTAATTTAGTATTTCGTTTTAATATGAGCTAAATAATTCATAGTGCTTGAGAACAAACAATGGGTGAATCCCAATTTTATGAAATAACGAATGTTGAATTTGGGTTTTTATTGAATTAAACTAAATTAGGGCTTTTACTCTTTTCAATAAATTGAGATTATTTTACTGTTTTTAGCGTCATGAACTAGTAACAGGTGTTAGTGTTTAGGCTATTCCAATTAGTGGCAATTGGATCATCCTGACGGAGGGTTTAAATACAGAACCATTTATTCAATCTAGGATAGAAGCTGTTGATTCTGACGAACTTAGCTAATTCTAGGGCCAATGAGGTAATAAAACTTAAACATCCAAAGGTGGATCATATTTACCCTGACGGGACTAGTGACACCCTAGGATCGCCTTATAGTCCACCCTGACGGGGGTATAAGGAATTTAGAATCTCGACCATTGTAATTGACCAATTTAGCCCTTAAACAACATAAGTTAGGAAATAAGATTGGGAGGATCCTTGCGTTCTCAAGTACTACTTCTCATACTGCGTTTTCACTCATTTTACTTGCGTCTTAGCTTTTACTTGCATTTATAATTTATCTTTCATTTAGTAGTTTTTAATAAACAAAACCAAACAAACATATTTTATTTACTTGCTTTCATAAGTGCAACCAATCATTATCTGCTCAACATTGTAGTCAACCATCCCGTCCTTGGAACGAATCTGTTTTATCATATATACTACTTGGGACAACCGTACACTTGCGGTTGTGGTTCGATTATCATTTGCATTTATTTAGAACACACAAAGGACCACCAAGTTTTTGGCGCCGCTGCCGGGGACGGTAGCGTGTGACCACGGTGTTTATCCTTTAGTGATAGTTGCATTTATTTTTATTTTTGTTTTTATCAGTTTTACGCTTTTTGCTTGTTTAGTCTTTTCAGGTTTTTAGGTTTGGTGTATGCGAAGAAGGCTCAGATTTGAACCACCAGTTCAAATCCTTGATAATCCGGATTCGTTAATCAGACTTGCAAATAAGAAAAGAAGAGAACAAGAGGAAAGAGAAATGGCGAATATTCAAGATCCATGGTTTACTAATGGTCCACCAGAAGTTCCATTCCGTGCTCCTGCTATAGGAGTAGGTGCTCCAGATATTAATGTTCCGCGATTCCGTCCAGATTCGGGTATGTTAGCTCAATTCCAAAATTTTGGGAATTTTCGCGGTAGACCATCGGAAGATCCTCTTAGAGCGGTACAGAAATTTAAACAGATATGTGATTCTTATATCACACAAGGAGTTTCAAGAGAACAGATGTATTTTGCTGCTTTTAAATTCTTTGTCATTGATGGAGCAAGTGAATGGCACGATACGCAAGATCCTACGAAGATTACTAATTGGGACCAATTAGAGATTGCGTTCTTTGACAGGTATTACCCAAGTAACATGAGGTTAGATGCTGAATTAGAATTGACACATTTCCGTCAAGAGTATGAGGAAACTGTAGGTAGGAGTTGGACAAGATTTCAGATGTGTTTGCGGAAAGTTCCCAATCATGGCTTTTCAGAACAACAATAGTTAAAGATCTTTTATAGAGGCCTTGATGGAACTTCGAGAGAGAAGTTGGATACGCTATGTGGTGCAGGTTTTCTTCAAGTTCAACCCGCTCATGCCAAGATCATTTCAGAGAGAACAGTCAAGAATGAAGTTGGGTGGAGCTCAGTAAGAACACCAGTTAAGGGAGTAAATAATGTTGACATGGAAGAGAAATTTGCTACGTTTGAGAATAAGATCCAGAATACCATAGAGCAACAATTGAAGCAGCTTACTCTAGCTGTGAAAGAAGGATTTTCGGGTAAGAAGGTAGCTGTGCATGCTGCACAAGAGGTGTATATGTGTTCGATTTGTAAGGTAGATGATCATGATGAGGAAAGTTGTCTGAATAACCAAGAATCAGTGAATTTCATGTCCAATAGAGGTAATTTCAATTCAAGTGGTAATGGATATCAGCCTAATAGAAACCATCCTGGATTTCAATACTCAAATCCTAATGGGGCAGCCAATCCTACCTATGCGTATCAGCCGCGTCCCCAAGTTAACAACTACAATCCAAGACCACAAAATAATTATCAAGGAGGACAGAATCAAAATCATGTTCAGAGACAAGCTCCTCAATACAATTATGATGACACAATGAATCAGAAAGCCTTACCTGCTCATCCACAAGAAGGAGTAGTTACCCTTCAGAAAACAGTTGAAAGTTTAATTGCTCTTCAGACACAAGCTATGGAACGTCAAAATGCAGTCGAAGCAAATATGAAGTTGTTCCAGAATCAGCTAAGTCAAATTAATAAACAACTGAATCAACGTCCACAAGGACAACTCCCTAGCGACACTGAGAATCCAATCCAAATCGAAGACTGTAAAGCTATTACTCTCAGAAGTGGTAAGAACCTTCCTCCACCTCCTTTTCCAGTTATGAAAGAAAAATAAGTTAGAAAAGAAAAAGAGGTGGTGGATAAAGATAAAGAAGTTGAAGTAGAAGAAGTGGAGGGGTCCATTGAGATTCCGAAAAAGAAAAATGATATTATAATCAATCGTCCACCTCCACCATTTCCATCAAGAGTTCAAAAGAAGGGTGATATGGCTGAGTATCAAAAATTCTTTAACAAGGTAAGAGGTCTTAGCATAAATATTTCGTTGCTAGAAGCTATTCGAGATGTGCCCAAGTATGCTAAGTTTCTGAAAAGAGCCCTCACCAACAAACGGCCATATTGTGATAATGAGATGATTGGTCTTCCTGAAGAATGTAGTGCTATTTGTCAAGGTAAATTACCTCCAAAGTTAGTTGATCCTGGGAGTTTCACAATTCCGATATCTATTGGTAATGAGTGGAGAGGAAAAGCACTATGTGACTTGGGTGCAAGCATAAATCTTATGCCCAAATCAATCTTTGACAAGCTTAATATCGAAGCAAGACCCACTTCTATGGTCTTGCAAATGGCGGATCGATCTCTTGCACATCCAGAAGGCCGAATCGAAGATGTCCTCGTTAAGGCAGGTACGTTAATTTTTCCCGCTGATTTCATTATACTTGATTACGACGCGGATAGGAATGTCCCCATTATTTTGGGAAGACCATTCCTAGCCACGGGGCGTACCTTGATTGATGTAGAGAACGGAGAAATGATTATGAGAATCCAAGACGAGGAGATGAAGTTTAATGTGTTTAGACCTATGAAGTTTCCGGATTCCAAGGAAGAATGTTTTCGTATAGATGTAAGGGAACTGGTAAGAAAAGAGCTAATTAATGTTGTGGACACTTTAGGAGTGGAGGAGAAAGAGCTACGAAAGAAACCACCAATTAAAGCTCCTCCATACCCTAAAAATCCACAACTCAATCATGCAAAGAAGAAAGAGAAAGCACGTGCCACGAAGGTTCCGAAGGAACCTAAGTAAGAACGAAAGAAAAAGGGGTTCAAAGTAGGTGAAGAAGTAGCCATGAAAAATCCTAAACCCCCTCCAAAGGTACGTGAATCAAAAAGTTGTTGGATAGGACCATTCATGGTCGCGAAGGTTATCTCAGACAAACTAGTGGGCATAAAAGCTAAGGGATGCAAATTTCGAGTTGCAAATATTGACAACCTCCCTCACTGCTGGGGAGGTTATGTCAATGACTAATGAATGAGGAACCCGGTTTCGCAAAACCGGGAACCCGGTTTTGGAGCTGGTACCAACCTTTTCAACGCAACACTTGGCGTCTTGGTTCACGACACAGCGTCGGAACCGGGTACCCGGATTTTCGAAACCGGGAACCCGGTTTTGGTGCTGTAACTTCTGAAAAGTTCTGACCCGGCGTCTTGGTGGCTTGCGTTTTGCAGCGTTTTGACTCGCGCCATCGAGAAAATCCGGGTACCCGCATTCTTCAGAACCGGGAACCCGGTTTCGGCGAGTAGAAGTTCTGACCCCGCGTCTTGGGTCCAGCGTTTTGGCGCGTCTCGGGGTAAAAAAAAAAAAAAGTATTTTTATTTTTTCCGCGCCGTCACAGCGACGCGGAACCGGGAACCCGGATTTTCGAAACCGGGAACCCGGTTTGCATCTGTGACAGGGCCGTTTTCAGCTTTTCAACCCTATATTTTTACCTCTTTCTTCAACCCAGCCTCCAAAAACACTCCCAAAACCCAGAATCTTCCGAACATCATCATCAACAACCACACAATCCTCAAATCCTACCCTCTTCCACCACAATATCATACAATCAATTCATCTCCTATCCAAATCACCATGAAATTCCCACTTTTCTCACTTGTTCTTCATCCAAGCTTCAAATAAAATCCAATTCCCTCTTCCCACACATCAATTAGCCTTTACCCATCTCATATTCCACCATAATCTTCAAGTCTTAAGCCTCAAAACATCAAAGTTCTAAGCCTTAGCTTCTCACTATTTGAAGTTTTGAGTTTGGGGTGGAAAGAGATGCCTATCAAAACCGTCTTCATGTGTGCTTATCAAAGGAACTCTCAAAGAAACAGAAACGCTTTTGGTGCTATTCAAGAACAAGCTATTGAGATTCCTATTTCACGTTTCAACCACAAGACTGAAGAGGTAAAAATTAAAGCTAATCCTAAGAAGAGGGAAGTGATTGAAGAACCTGAAAGTGAGGAAGAAAATGATCCGATGATGAGTTGGAATCGAGAATCAAGGTGTTGGAAGAGAATCAGGATACGAGGTGCGCTATTTTGGGAAACGTTACAAACAAGTTGAACTTTATTTGTTCATAACACAACTTACGATGTCTAGACGCAAGATAAAGTTCATGGACGCAACACCGAAAACCAGCCACGCGCTGGTTCAGATACGTTTTCTAATCCTTCTCATTTAGTGTAACTTATTTTATTGCTTTGAGTCTTTTCGAGTCGTGGGGACACGACTCATTTTTGAGTTTGGGGTGGGGTTCGTTGCCTCATCCCCGTTTTTATGTGTTATATGTTTTATTTGCTTTCAATAAAATAATTTTTGGAGTTGCGTGTGACTGTAGAAGATTTTAAATGTCCCTTTAAGCATACTTTTGATGAATCTATGATAGTAAATAGTGGACTTTAGGGATTGATATAAAACGCACTTACAATTGCATGCGAACATAGGTAATTGATAGGAAAAATTAATTAACAATGCAAATGAAGTAAGCTTTTACTCAAGGAATATGTTTGGTGTGTAGAAAGTGAAATCCTAATTAGTAGAGAACCCATCTAGATATGAACTAAAGACAAGCTATGTACTTAGGAAAATGATAGGGGCAGTTCTTTGTTAGCCATTTGTGCCTTTTTAGCTTTCTATCCCTTGTATTAATGATTATCCGTCTTAGCCCACTTTGAGCCTTTAGCCTTTTCTTTGTAGCCACGATATAAGCCATTATCCCTTAGATTATTAGGCATGACCATATGACCCGCACTTGAATCACAATCCTGAGACATGTCTCGAGCTTGAGTTTGGGGTGGTGGGACCACGTATGGGGAATTTATTGGGTAGGGATCGATGTGCTTTGTATTGTAGCACAATTGCAGATGATATATACTTGTAACCCTTTGCCGGGAATGAAGAAAAAAATGAAAAAGAAAGAAAAAAAATGAAAAAAAATGAAAAAATCCATACAGTAGGAACCGGGAACCCGCATTCGTCAAAACCGGGAACCCGGTTTGCTTTTGTACAAAAAAAAAGAGAAAAGAAAAAGAAAAAAACATATGAATAAAACATCCGGCAAAGTGGAATTTTTCTGAAAATCATCTTGTTAATAGTGGGTAGACATGGGACGCTAAATTGTTGCGTATATGGGTGAGTGAGAACATTTTTTGAGCGTTAACTCAAGCTCGAGGACACTGTTGATGGTAAGTGAGGAGAGAGCCAAAAGCTCACTTCAAATTTACCAAATATACATCCATACCGTCCTTAAGCCAATATTATAACCGTAAAGACCTCGTGATTCCTAAGTGCATAGTGAATTTATAATTCTGTTGATAGGGAATACACTAGGTGGAGCGTTCAAAGCGAGTTAGGATTAATGACCACCCTATAGCCATCATACAGAGATGAGTACAAGTGTAACCTTCAAGCATTGCGACTTTAATTTTATGATTGAGATTATTTAGGTTTGATGTTGCATGATTAGTGTATGTGTATATTAGTTTCTAGAGTTTGCTATATGAGATTTATTTTGAGAATTGCTTTAGGGTTTATTTGCTAGCTTCTACTTGTTTATACGCCTACTTCTACCCCTTTGTTTTGTTTTACTTTGTTGGGACGACAAAGGTTTGAGTTGGGGGTCTTGATGTCTCCCTAATTGTTCTTATTTTCGACCCTTGGGAGACATCATTTTTTGTGTTTATTTAATTAATTTGATAGACTTTTGGACTAAATACGCAATAATTCGTAATTCCCTTTTTATTTCTAGCATTTTCAATTTATTAAACTTTTGCGCGTAATATTGGTATTTTTAGTGAAAAGTTTACAGGTTTTAGATGTTAGCTAGGAGAGGAATCCGAGGAAAAAGTCAAAGATCGTGAATTAGAGTCAAGACTTGAAGATAAATCCCGAAGATATTATTTTTAGAGCTGAAAATCCATTTTCCAGGCCATAGATTGCTGATTTCGAGGTGCTTAAGCGATGATTTAGCCGCTGACCTTTGAAGAGAAAACATTCCTTATCGAGTTACGGAACTTTAGCAACTGGAATGAGGTCAATCGGAGTCATAACGCATCGGGAAAAGCCGTTTTAGTGAAGGTGTATCAGCAGTTACGGGATTTTGGGCTTAGAAAGTGGGCTTGGACATTTAATTAGTCTTTTATTTTCTGGTCCAAGCCCTAGTACGAATTTATGCTTATAAAAGGAGGTCTGGACTTCTATTTTTCAGAGAATTCATTCGTTACAATTAAAAACACCAGAGAGAAGCAACAGAAGGAAGGAAGAAGAAGCTGCTAGAGCTGGAGTGGATCTATAGCTCCGTTCTCAGTCATTCCAATTCCGGAAATTAGGTTTCTTTTATTTTTTATTTGTAATCAATTATGAATTCCATTTATTTTAATTTAGTATTTCGTTTTAATATGAGCTAAATAATTCATAGTGCTTGAGAACAAAAAATGGGTGAATCCCAATTTTATGAAATAACGAATGTTGAATTTGGGTTTTTATTGAATTAAACTAAATAAGGGCTTTAACTCTTTTCAATAAATTGAGATTATTTTACTGTTTTTAGCGTCATGAACTAGTAACAGGTGTTAGTGTTTAGGCTATTCCAATTAGTGGCAATTGGATCATCCTGACAGAGGGTTTAAATACATAACCATTTATTCAATCTAGGATAGAAGCTATTGATTCTGACGAACTTAGCTAATTCTAGGGCCAATGAGGTAATAAAACTTAAACATCCAATGGTGGATCATATTTACCCTGACGGGACTAGTGACACCCTAGGATCGCCTTATAGTCCACCCTGACGGGGGTATAAGGAATTTAGAATCCTGACCATTGTAATTGACCAATTTAGCCCTTAAACAACATAAGTTAGGAAATAAGATTGGGAGGATCCTTGCGTTCTCAAGTACTACTTCTCATACTGCGTTTTCACTCATTTTACTTGCGTCTTAGCTTTTACTTGCATTTATAATTTATCTTTCATTTAGTAGTTTTTAATAAACAAAACCAAACAAACATATTTTATTTACTTGCTTTCATAAGTGCAACCAATCATTATCTGCTAAACATTGTAGTCAACCATCCCATCCTTGGAACGAATCTGTTTTATCATATATACTACTTGGGACAACCGTACACTTGCGGTTGTGGTTCGATTATCATTTGCATTTATTTAGAACACACAAAGGACCACCAGTAACCTTCGTAGTCCCTGATGAACGAATCTTACTTATTTATTAAAACTTGCATACAATCTGTATACTTGCAGAACCGTGCTCAGCTTAGGGTGTTTAGTTGCACTTATTTATACCATTATTTTATCACACCCTATGCGACACCAAGTTTTTGGCGCCGTAGCCGGGGACTACATCGTTAGTCCTTGTGCAATTATCTAGTGCTTTTATTTTAGTTAGTTCTATTTTACGCTTTTCTTTTTAGTTTTTGTCTTTACAGATTTTTACAGATGGAGAATCCAAGGAGACTTGATCTTCCCATCACATACAGAGTGCAACCACGCGGAATCCGCACTCCAGAAATCCAAGCCGCCAATTTTAGACCAGATCCAGGCATGATAGCGCAATTTGCGAGTCATGGACAATTTAGCGGTGCTGCACAACAAGATCTGGTCCACTATGTTCAGAAATTTATGCAGATCTTTGACGTTTATATTACCAGAGGCGTTACAAAGGAGCAGATGTATTACATTATGTTCCAATTCTTTTTGACCGGAAGTGCAAGCGATTGGTACAATACCCAACGCCCTCACGTTCTTCCAGATTGGGACAAGTTTCAATCAAAATTCCTAGACCGATTCTATCCGGTTAGTAGAAGATTAAAAGATATGGTGGAGCTCGAACAATTTAGGCGGGAAAACGGAGAAAGTTTTGGTAAAGCATGGTTACGTTTTTGGGAGATGAAGGCGAGATGTCCATGCCATACATCATCGCCAGAATATTCATTAACCATGTTCTATGGAGGACTTAATGACGAGTCCAGAAGAAGAGCAGATATTTTAGGACGAAAAGGTTTTGTGTTATTAGATCCTGAAGAAGCTGAAAATATTATGGAGAATGTTCTTGAGAACGAGAGAAGTTGGCCAGTTGAATCAGAAAAACAAGAAGATACCTTAGACTCTTTAAGGCTCAAAGAGTTAAACCAACAACTTGAGGAAGTACGAGAACAAGCACGAACAATAGCTCATGTGAATCTAGTACCTACTTTACCTTTATGTCCAGGTTGTGGAGCACGAAACCATTCGTGGGAGAATTGCATGAATAATATATCCTCACCTTCCTTCGTATCTCATCAAAGACACCATTATTCTAATGGTTATTATCATCCTCAAGGAAGTTATGCTAATTATCAGCCCCCACAAACTAAAAATTGGGTCAGAAATCAAGAGAATTATTATCAACCTCGACCTCAATCTTACTATCCACCACAACCTAATTATCAAGAAGCCCCAATTTACAAAGAAATCTATCAAGAAGCGCCGAATTCCAAAGAAGCTTTTCAAGAACCACCTCAATATTCAATGCAACAAGCTCCACAAAAACAACCTTCAAGTTTGAATTCAAGTATGGCTGCAATGATGAAAGTAATGGAAGAAAATATGACGATGAGCCAGCAAAGAATCCAAACCCAATCCAAGGTAATTAAGAACCTTGATCATACAATATCACGAATGGCGAGTGTAATGCAAAATAGGCCAAAAGGGCAACTCCAAAGTGATATTGTTGCTCCTGAAGATCATGCTTGTCATGCAGTTGAATTAAGAAGTGAAAAACAATTACCTCCGCCTAGACGAAAACCAGAACCAACCTCTATTCCTGAAAAAGTGGTTCAAGAAACAATTAAAGACAAGGTTGAAGAGTTAATTGAACAAACGAGTGTCCCAGAGAAGACACTAGAAAAGAAAAAGAGCTAGCGGTAACCAACACACGTCCTCCTCCACCATTCCCGTCACGTGTCAGACATCAGAAAATGAAAAAGAATTCAAGAAGTTCATTGACATGGTGAACGAGTTAAAAATCAACATCCCGTTTGTAGAAGCTCTCACAAGAATAACAAAATATCGAAAATTCATGAAGTACATTATTTCTAACAAACAAGGGACGAATGGATTGCCAGAGGAGTGCAAAGCGACAAACGAAATAGAGTTACCATAAGACAAACCTACCCCCCCAGAACTTATGGATGAAACCATCCATTGCTCCAAAGAATAGATCTGGAAAGTTCATGGGAGTTAGAGGCAAGGGGTGAAAATTTCGTCATTCGTAATCGAGGTAACACGTCTAACTTTAAAAGACGTTAAACAAAAGTGCTATACGGGAGACAACCCGTAGTTACTTTTATGTTTTCATGTTTTTATGTTTTTAATTTATGATTAGTTTAGTTATTTTTAGTTGATATTGCATTATTGAGGAAGGTATTAGTGTTTTTGATGTTCAGGTACTAAGAAAATCGAGTTAGGGAGAAAAAGAAAAAAATTCGGAGAAAATTTGACCCTCTCACCGGTATACCGGTGCGGCTACGAAAAAAACACTTGCCACGGGTTTTATGCCGAGAAGAAAAAAAACCAGACCCTTAGGTCCGGTATACCGGGCCCTACGGCCGGTATACCGCCTAAAACTGCTGGAGAGAGGAAATTTTCGCGTTTTTTAGGTTATAAGGGTGAGGAAGTTGCTCTATTACGATTTTTTCAATCCTTAAGCTTCTCCTTCTTCCCCAAACCTCTCCCAACTCCATTAAAGCTCATAAAAACCTTCCCCAATCATCAAAACACTACCCAATCACCATGAAAACACAACAAATCCTTTCTCCACATCATTACAAAGAAGATTCAACCACCCATATCATACCAAAACACATTGAATCCAAGAATCAAAAGCTTAAATTTCAAAAATTCATCCTACAATTTCTTAAATCCAAGCCAATCCATCAAAAATCCACCTTACCCACATAGAGATTCATCATCAATTCACTTTTCCTAAGCCAAATCAAGCTTGTTCAACCAAAATTTCACACGTTCAAATTTCAAGAGTTGTTAACGCTTTGAGTTGGGGGTCAATTGAAGATGACTAAGAGAATGGAAGCATTATCTAACAAGAGGGAGGTGAATAAAAGCAAAGGATTGGATTTAATCAAGAAGAAATCAAATAACAAAGGTTCTAGTTCTAAATCAAAGGGTAAAAACGATGTTGAAGATGGAGGAAAGCTAGCTTTGTTTGATCACAATGGTAAAAGGCTCTAATTTTATTCAAGAGAGAAAACACAACCTTCATCCTTCAAAGGTCCTACATCAATGGAAAAAGAGGAAGCTTTAAAGGCCTTAAAAGCTTTGCAGAAAAACAATTAAAGGAACTACCTTTTGCTTATGAGAAAGTATTTGATAAAGAAGTTGATACAGGAGAATACAAGAAGATTCGTGGAGATTTGGAAAAATTGGGTTGGTCTACATTAATGGTAAGACGTTCTTTTTGTGAATTGTATTTTGTGAGGAGAAAAAGAGGATGTGGCACAGTTGATCTATGAGCAGGTGATACGATTTTTCGATCTCTCCCATATCGTTATTTAATGCAATATCCTACTATGATCACGTGTCTTGATCGGAAAGCGAATAAGAAGTTGGGTGAAGAAGAAACACGTGAGTTAGATGAATAACAATATTGACAATGCTTGGATCATTAAAGTTTTGAGAGTAATAATGCAACTTTCAAAATAAGAAAAGGAGTACATCATAACACTCTGTGAGCAATTAAAGAAAAATCCAGCAAAATCCTATCTTGGATGTCAATAAGGCGAGGTAATAGCCTCGAAGAGTATGTTTTCTTTCTTCCCTACCATTTCTTTATGTGCAATATGTATGCTAATTTTAAATTTTATTTTTCTTGAGTCTTTTTCGAGTCGTGGGGACACAGCTCATTTTTGGGTTGGGGGTGGGGATTCGTTGTCCTCATCTTCCTTTTTGTTTTTTTTCATAAAATTTAAAATTTTTGGGTTGAATTAGGCATAGAATTTTTTGAATGTACCTATTGAGAATGATTTAATTAAGTTAATGATAGGAAGTAGTATGTTTTTGAAAGATGTCACAAATATGTTTAGATACATGTATGAAAACAGGAAATAAAGGATATGAAAGTTAATGAGCAATGCTAAGAATTACGTTGAAACTTAGGGAGAGTTATTTGGTGTATAGAGTGTGAGGTTTGAAATTAGTTGAAAACCTGCTTATCTATGAACTAATAATGAAAAAGTAACGAAATCCGGTAGTTAGAAAAATGAATAAGGCAGTTCTTTCATGTTAAAAACACTTGAAGCCTTTTATACCTTCTCACCCTTTTATTTGATTATTGTTATTATTTATCCGTCTTAGCCCCTCTGAGCCTTTCTAAAACCTTTTTATTGAACCACATTATAATCCATACCCTTAGTTGTAGGACTTATCCATATGACCCGTACTCGAATCGCAAAACCTGAGACAACTCGTTTTAGAGCTTGAGTTTGGGGTGGTGGGTTTCATCATTAGGGTTTTGGGAATTATAATTGTGATTTTATTGATGATGAAAAAGTTATTATTGTAACCCTTTGCCGGGGTAATAGTGAATGGAAAAGAAGCTACGAGCTAATTTTGCCAACAAAGGCATAAAAAGAATATATATATGAAAAAATAGTGTGATATCTCAACATCAAAAAGAGAATCATAGTTATACAAAAAGAAAAAATTGATATGAAAAGAATATATATTCGGACCGGCAAAGTGGAATTTGGAAATCATCACTAAAGGTTTTAATTGGGATTTAGTGGGTATGCACATAAAAAGCATCAATAAATTGGGTTGAGTGAGAATATCTTCGAGTGAAAACTCAAGCTCTAGGGCGATTTGTTGATGGCTAGTGAGGAGAGAGCCAAAAGCTCACTTTTCATTATCCAGATATACCACACCCGTCCTTAAGCCAAGTTATAACCAAAGACCTTATGATTTCTAACTACTAGGTGGAGGAACAATTGAGCTATTAGGTAATAGGTAAGTGGAACATTGAATGCTGTATTAGGACCTATGAACAACCTATAGCCATTAACATGAACTAAGTTATCATCCTCTCCTTCTGGCATTGCGAAATTAATCTTGACTTAAAATTATGGATTTTTGATTATGTGTATATTAAGCATACTTGTGCATTATTTCTTGAGCATTACTACATGAGACTTTTTAGATATTTTGCTCTAGGACCATTCATTATGTTCTGTTCTTATTCTCCTCCTACTTCTTCTTCTTGACTACCCTATTGTTCTTTACTTTTATTGTATCGGGACGATACAACTTTGAGTTGGGGGTCTTGATGTCTCCTCATTTGTGATAATAAATATAATTATGAGACATCATTTTAGGCATATTTATTAGTTTATAGGTCGATTTGAGCTTAATTTAGTACACTTTCCTATTTTGAGTCTTGATATAGTAACATAATATTTTTTGAGCATATTGGGTTTAATTGTTTATTTAGTGTGAAGCTTTAAATATAATTATGGAGATTAATTAGAGTCCAAGTCAAAGACTACAAGATATGGAAAGAGATTAGCATGGTAATTGGAGATAAGGAAACAAAAGCTAAAATTATGGAAAAGGAAAAGCTGCCTAAATCTGAATTTCTGCAGCTACGCCTAAAGAAGTGGTGATAACTCCAAAACCGCGCCGATTTTGGAAGATTCCTTTCATAGGGACGTAGATAATTCTGTGAGGATTCTTTTGGTATATTGTGGAGGAAAAACCGACCAATAACGAAAAAGATATGCTCAAAACAGTTCAGCAGTAATTATCTTTATTTCCATAAGAATTTGAGTTGGGCTTGGAGTCCATTACTTAACCTCTCCTTCAAGAAACGAATTAGGTCAACCTATACACTATAAATACAGCCTCTTAACACTCTTAAATCACCCTTGGCCAGACCTTAAGGCCAAGAGGAAGCTGCAACACAAGAGAAGAAGTCTGGAAGGAGCAGAACACCATATGTCTTCTTCAACTTTCAAATCTGTAATTCTTTTCTTTTCTTTTCTTTTCTTAGTATGAACTAGATTCTATTTAGCTTGAGTTTTAGCATATATGTATGAACCCTAGTTTTGGTTGACATCTATCTAATTTGATTGAATTTATGTTTTGATTTCTCTGTTTATGTGTTGGATTTATATTCTGTGTTCTTTACGGTGTACAACGTATAGGATTACTATCATAGTAGTTAGATAACCGGTATGTTTGACTATAGAATTAGCACATAACGTCTAGAATAAGGTTTGATCTGACAACCCAGCCTAACTAGATAGTCACTGGTTTAGTGTATTGCTATTTTATCAATTGCAGGAACAAATTGCTTAGGTTCTTATTGACACATGTAAACCCTATTTGAAACTACCTAGCGCAATTGAGTAAAAACTATTGAAATATTACATGATTCATACCTTACATGTTTAGAACGGCAAAACTAGTGGGGATTACTTGCTAATTACTCAGGCTAAATTATCATACTATCTTTTCTTCTCTTTTATTTAATTTTCTGTCTTTAATTTAGTAGTTTAGTTTTCTTATTTAAAAACCAAATAAATATCTATATTTCTCTTCTTTCTACTTGCGTATTATCTGTTCTAACTCTCATATCTGCACTTGAATATTTGCATAAGTTCTTCGTAACCTTCGTAGTCCCTGAGGAACGAATCTTACTTATTCATTAAAACTTGCATACAATCTGTATACCTGCAGAACTGTGCTCAGCTTAGGGTGTTTAGTTGCACTTATTTATACCATTATTTTATCACACCCTAGGCGACACCAGCGAGTAGTAATTAAGTTTCTGAAATCACACATCTTCACTAGACATGGTACACCAAGATTAATTATTAGCGATGGAGGTTCTCATTTCGTGAGCAAGTATTTGAAGACAGTTCTAGAGAAGTATAGGGTGAGACATCGTGTATGTACCGTTTATCATCCAAAAGCCAATGGTCAAGCTGAAGTCTCAAACCGTGAGGTAAAATCTAGTTTAGAGAAGATTGTTGGTCCTACAAGAAAAGATTGGTCAATGAAGTTAGACGATGCATTATGGGCTTATCGTACTGCGTTTAAAACTCCAGTTGGTGCATCCCCGTATCGAATGGTTTATGGTAAGGCTTGTCACTTACCTCTTGAGCTTGAAATGGGTGCATATTGGGCGATTGCGTAGTTAAACTTAGATCCTACTTTACCCGGTCAGAATCGAATGATGAAACTTCATAAGCTTGACGAATTCCTATTATATGCTTACGAAAATGCTAAACTTTACAAAGAAAATACTAAGAGGTGGCATGATAATCGTATTCGTGAGAAGAACTTTGTAGTATTGAAGTATAACTCAAAGTTCAGCAATTATCCGGGTAAATTAAGATCGAAGTGGTCAGGTCCTTATGTTGTTACCAAGGTTACACCTCATGGAGCAATAGAGATAGAACATCCACTCGAGAACCGTACATTCATGGTGAATGGTCATTGATTAAAGATATACCATGGAGGTGAAGACACCAATCGCTCGGAAGATCCACATCCCAGAGAGTTCATGTATCTCTTCGAAGCTCCTTAGAAGCGTAAGGTAACCCGTCGAGCTTAACGACGTTAAACAAAAGCCAATACATTGTATATTAGTTTGAATATTTTATTTTTCGTAGTGTATAATAGATAAATTTCGTTGGTTTAGTGTTTTTTATTAAGAAATGAGGAAGGGTAGTGTTTTTGATGATTACAGGGGTCAAAAGGTCCAGAGTTTGGGGTCGAAAAGATGGAAAAACGAACCCCAAGACAGGGGCAAAACCGGGAACCCAGTTTTGACGAAACCAGGAACCTAGTTTCGAGAGCTACAGCGCCCCATGTTCTGGTTAGTGCGTCGGGTTTGACATAGGTGGTTGCGTCGAGGTTGCGCTGGGATTCGCGCCATCGACACAAACCGGGAACCCGGTTTCGAGAGCCAGGATTCCCAACTCTCTGGTTAGTGCGTTACGTTTGACGCAGATTGTCTTGCGTCCGAGGTAAAAAAAATCGAATTTAGTAATTTTTCCGCGCCGACATAGCGACGAAAACCGGGATCCCGGTTTCGCCACTGTGAGATGCGGTTTTGAGCTTTTAACCTAGATTTTTTGCCTTCTTTCCCAAACCAACCTCTTATTCCGAATCCTAGCCTCCACCTACTCCGAAAATCATCAACTGAACACTATAAAATCATCTAAACAAGCCTCCTTCCATCACAAAAACACACAATCAACTCATATCCTCTCCATAACATCATCAATTCCCACTTTTCTCCTAAATTTGTTTTCTTCCTAGCCTTCCAATTAAACCCAATTCCTTCAAAATTCTTCTCAATTAGCCTTTACCCATCTCATATTCCACCATATTCTTCAAGGTTTAAACCTCAAAACATCAAATCTAAGCTTTATCACTATTTGAAGTTTTGAGTTTGGGGTGAAAAGAGATGACTAACAGAACCGATTCCAAGTGTAATTATCAAAGAAACATACCAAGAAACAGGAACACTGTTGGTGCTAGCCTAGAACAAGCAATTGAGATTCCGGATTCGCGTCCCAAACACAAGACTGAAGAAATCCCAGCTGCTCCGAAAAGGAAAGAAAATCTAATTAAGGCTAATCTGAAAAGTAGACTAATTGATGAACCAGAATACGAAGAAGAATCTGAAGAAGAAACTCCGCAAGCACCCGTTCAAGAACCAAGGTCAACAAGAAGAAATATGTGGGCTCAGAAACCAAAGAGAGTTGGTATGACTTGGAATGACCAGGTTCGTGATAGAATTAATTACTTGAAATTTGGTATTGAGAAGGGTCTTCCAAAAGGTATTATGAATAGTTCTTTTAAGGATTATGCTATTACTTGTGACAAGTTTGGGTGGAAAGAGTTGAGAGAGAGAAAGCTTGAATTTATTCCTACAGTGGTGCGTGATTTTTACGAGGGACTAGCTTTTTCAAAAGAAGCCATTATTGTACGCAAAAAGGTAATTCCTCTCTCTGCTGATCTTATCCGTAAATCCTTGAAATTACCCAACTTTACCGGCCCTTGCCCTTACCAAGAAACCCTTTCCGATCCTTCTTTCGATTGCGAATCTCTTTGGGGAAAAGTACTTATTCCTGGGACCTGCCCAATTCTAGCAGGAGAGCGTTATCATGGACAGTTTTATATTAGTAATTTATTTCCTTGTGCTAAGGTTTGGTCCCGTTTCGTAGTCCCTACCTTCTTTGGTATTACACACACTTTGGAATTGAAAAAGGAACATATTATATTCATCAAGTGTATTGTTGAGGAGAAAAATATCGATGTGGCTCGTGTGCTTTATGATAAAATTATGGAATTAGAGAAAGCGCCTACTACGCAACAAAATCTTATGTTTCCTTATACCATCACTACCTTGTGTCTAGACGCTAAGATTCCGCGTAAATGTGAAGAAGCTGAACCATCCATAGTTGGTGAAACTATACCTTTAATCTCGATTCAGAATTCCCATGACGAAGCAACACAAGCTATAAGGACTCCTATAGCTCCTCCAAAGAAGAAGATACATACTGATAACGAGTTGGAAGCGAAAGTCAAAGTGTTGCAAGAGAATCAAGTAAAGATGATTGCTACTTTAGGAAACGTTACAAAAGAGCTGGACCTTATCCAAAACATGCTACTTGGGGTGAGCACGATTCAACATGCCACCTATGGTCTACTTACGCAAGATAAAGTTCATGGACACAACACCGATGACCAGCCATGCGCTGGTTGAGCTACGTTTTCTATCCCTTTCGCATTAGTGTAGTTTATTTTATTGCGTTGAGTCTTTTCGAGTCGTGGGGAAACGACTCATTTTTGAGTTTGGGGTGGGGTTCGTTGCCTCAGCCCAGTTTTTATGTGTTATGTGTTTTATTTGTTTTCAATAAAAAAAATTTGGAGTTGCGTTTGACTGTAGAATATTTTAAATGTCCCTTTAAGCATACTTTTAATACATCTATGATAGTAAATACTGGACTTTAGGGAAGAGTATAAAACGCACTTAGAATTTGCATGCGAACATAGGTAATTGATAGGAAAAATTAATGAACAATGCAAATGAAGTAAGCTTGTACTTAAGGAATATCTTTAGTGTGTAGAACGTGAAATCCAAATTAGTAGAGAACCCACTTAGATATGAACTAAAAACGAGCTATGTACTTAGGAAAATGATAGGGGCAGTTCTTTGTTTGCCATTTGTAGCCTTCTTAGCTTGCTATCCCTTATATAAATATTATCCGTCTTAGCCCAATTTTGAGCCTTAAGCCTTTCTTTTGTAGCCACGATATAAGCCTATTATCCTTTAGATTATTAGGCATGACCAAATGACCCGCACTTGAATCACGATCCTGAGACCTGTCTCGAGCTTTAGTTTGGGATGGAGGGTCCATATTTGGGAAATTACATTGGGAGGGGATTATATGTGTTTGTATTGAGGCACAAAAATAAAAGGTAATATTATTATTTGAAAAAAAAGAGAGAAAAAGAAAAAAATTATAAGAGACATGACCTTTCACATCAAAATGAGGGTCATGGGTATCTTGTACAAAAAAAAAAAAGAATAAAATAAACCGGCAAAGGGGAATATCTTGAAAAATCATCTTAGTATATATTGGGTTGACATGGGGACGCAACATTAGTGCGTCAAATAGGTTGAGTGAGAACATTATATGAGTGTAAACTCAAGCTCGTGGACAGTTGTTGATGGTAAGTGAGGAGAGAGCCAAAAGCTCACTTCAAATTTACCAAATATACATACCACACCGTCCCTAAGCCTACGCTAAAACCGTAAAGTTCTCGTGATTCCTAAGTGAATAGTGAATTTATGATTTTGTTATTAAGGAGTATACTAAGTGGAGCGTTCAAAGCGAGTTAGGATTGAGGAACACCCTATAGCCATCATACAGAGATAAGTACAAGTGTAACCTTCAAGCATTGCTACTTTAATTTTAAGATTGAGATTATTTGTGTTTATTTTTGCATGATAAGTGTATGTGTATACTAGTTCCTAGAGCTTTTCTATATGAGATTTATTTTTAGAATTGCTTTAGGTTTATTTGCTAGCTTCTACTTTCTCTTGCAATGACTTCTTACCCTTTTGTTTTAATTTTACTTTGTCGGGACGACAAAGGTTTGAGTTGGGGTCTTGATGTCTCCCTAAATGTTCTAATTTTATGCCCTTAGGAGACATCATTTTTGGTTTTTATTCGACTATTTTGATAGACTTTAGGGCTAAATATGCAGTAATCCGATTTTCCTCTTTAATTTCTAGTATTTTTAATTTATTAAACTTTTGCACGTAATATTGTGTATTTTAGTGAAAATTTTGTAGGTTTTGAATACTAGCTAGGAGAGGATTCCGAGAATAAATTCAAAGATCGTGATATGGAGTCAAAGCATGAAGACAAATCCCGAAAGAATTAATATTTTAAAGCTACAAATCTGGAAAACTGATAAAGATTGCTGATTTCGATCCACCTAAGAGTAGATTTAGCCGCTGACCTTTGAACAGAAATTGTGCCCCATTGAGTTACGGAACTTTAGCAAATTAAATGAGGTCAATCCGAGCTGAAACGAACCGGCTAGAGCTGATTTAGTGGAGGTGGTGCAGCAGTTACGGAATTTTGGGTTAAGATAATGGACTTGGGCCTTTATTATTTCATTTAAATGTTAACCTAAGGTCCAAGTCCGAATTTGAGAGTATAAATAAGGCTTTTGACTTCTATTTTTCATACAATTCACTTTTTACAAGTCCGAGCATTAGAAAAAAGTCAAGGCAAGGAAGCGGAGAAAGCTACAGAGTTGGAGACTGTCTATATTTCAAAATCACAGCTAATCTAATTCCGAAATTAGGTTTTTCTTTTATTTCTTTCTGTAAAACAATATGAGTATTTTTATTTCTTTTTATTTAGTTTTTTGCATTAGTATGAGCTAATTTCATTAAGTGCTTGAGAACGCATAATGGGTTAATCCCAATTTGATTTTATTTCATGTGTTTGGATTTGAAATTTTAATAATTGAAATCAAATTGGGTAAATTGTATTTTTCTTTAATTTTCTTTTATTTACTTTTATTTAATTCGCGACTCAATAATAGGAATTAGTATCTAGGCTATTCCAATTAGTGGCGATTGGATCACCTTGAAGGGGGGTCTGGGTACAGAACTAGTTAATGAATGTAGGTTAGAAATTAGAGACTCTGACGAGCTTAATTAAACCTATGGCCTATTGGGTAAATTAGACTTAATCACTTGAGAGTGGACTATAATCACCCTAACGGGGTTTGTAGCACTTGAGAGTAGCTCCTTAGTCCACCCTGACGGGGTAAGGAGAATTCCGAATCCCGACCAATACAAGTTTACCAATTTGTCCATTAAACATGATATGAAACGAATGATAATTAGGTGAAACCCTTGCGTCTCTCAAGTACTGCCCTTCCCATCTTACGTAAACACTTTATTTTCTTGCGTCTAGTTTAATTCTTGCATTAATTTAGTACTTTAACTTATTGTCTTAGCATTAGAAAACCAAAACAACCATTCTGAAAATTATTTACTTGTTTTCACGTGCAATTAACTATTATCTGATAAGCATTAGAGTCAACCATTCCGTCCCTGAGAACGAATCTGTATTATCACTTATATTACTTGGGACAACCGTACACTTGCGGTTGTGGTACTCTTATCTTTATTTGCATTTTTCTAGAACACACAAAGGACCACTAATTTTCTCTTTAATTTCTTCGATCTTCTACAACAAGAATATAAAAAGTTAAGGGACTACCAAGAATATAAAAACTTGAGAAATTAAAATTAATTTAATCATTTTATCGTAAAAAAGAATTAATTTTTTGTGTTGTCTCCTAGTGAGAAAGTTTGAATTATTTATAATATTGTGTAATCCTTGGTGATTGAAATGATGTCTACCAAGTTAACCAATATGTGCAGAAATGATGGAATCGGTAACAACATGGCATCGAAAATTCCACTTATGAAAAATGCATTTGAGGAGTCTAAGAGGTTAAATGAAAATGACTATATGTGTAAAGGAATAGATGGCTGAAATACAGAAAAAACGGTAAAGGCAATTCTATGAAAGGGAAATAAGGGCAAGCAACCATGACTAAGATCAAATAAGATTGATTTTACTACAATACTTTCTGAATTAAATTTGGTTGGCAATATCAAACACTGTGGGTGGATACTGGGGTCACCCGATATGTATGTTCAAGACATACAAAGTTGCAACTACTGAAGAGACTTTGTGTATGGGAAATTTCTCTACATCAAAAGTAGTTGGATCTGGAATTGTTGTTCTAGTAATGACTTCTGGAAAAGAGTTGAGTCTCAATAATGTTCTCCATGTGCATAACATTAGAAGAAATCTAGTTTCAGGTATGTTATTGAGTAAGAATGGCTTCAAACTCGTATTTGAGTCTGATAAATTTATTCTCACTAAAGGTGGGATATTTGTGGGGAAAGGGTACCCATGTGACGGTTTATTTAAGATGAATGTAATGACCGTAGTACCTACCAAACATGTAACCGAGAAAGTAACATATCCTTGACTCACCTAAATTATGGTACGATAGATTAGGACATGTTAATTTCGGTTCAATAAATAAGCTAGTAAACGTCGGGTTATTACCTAATGTGAATTTCAATTCTCAAAAGGAATGTGAAGTATGTGTTGAATCCTTCGAAGCATTTATGCAATACAAATCTGAAGTTGAGAATCAACTAAATAAAAAGATTAAGAATCTTAGAACAAATAGGGCAGGGGAATGTGTGTCTCCTTTTGAGGAGTTTTGCGCTGAACATGGGATCATTCATCCGACCACGACCCCCTCCTCGCCTCAACAGAACAAGATTGCTGAACGTAAGAACCGCACATTGAAGGAAATGATGAATAACTTGCTGATTAACTCAGGGTTACCACAATACTTGTGGGGAGAGGCTTTGCTCACCGTAAATCACATCCTCAACAAGGTACCACACAAGAAGGTAGATAAAACTCCTTACGAATTATGGAAAGGAAAACCACCTTCCTTCAAATACTTAAAAGTGTGGGGATGCTTGGTAAAGGTAGCAATTTCTGCTCCTAAAATGGTTAAAATAGGACCAAAGACCATCGATTGTGTCTTTATTGGATATGTTCACAACAGTGCTGCATATAAATTCCTGGTACACAAATCTTGTCAAGTTGACATTCACGTCAATACAGTGATTGTATCAAGAAAAGCACATTTCTTTGAAACAACCTTTCGGTACAAGACCACACCAGAATCTGGTTCCTTAAAAAGAACACATGATGCAATTTAAGAAGAGCAAGATCAAGGATCATTGCCAACTGAAAAGCAAGATCAAGAATCATTTCCAAATGAAGGAGAACCACGAAGAAGTAAGCGGATGAGAACCTCTACGTCTTTTGGTCCTAACTTTCTACCTTACATGCTAGATGACGATACGCAAACATTTAAGGAGGCTATGTCAAAACCTGACGCCCCATTACTGGAAAGAAGCGGTACATAGCGAGATAGATTCCATTATGCAAAACCATACATGGAAACAAGCGGATCTCCCTCCTAGGAATAAACCACTTGGATGCAAATGGATATTCAAGAAGAAACTAAAGAACGATGGGTCTATTGAAAAATATAAGGCTCGCCTTGTTGTAAAAGGTTTTAGTAAAAAAGAAGGATTTGACTATTTTGATACTTATTCTCCAGTCACGAGAATATCATCCATTCGAATGGTAATCGCTATAGCTTTAATATACAAGCTCGAAATACATCAAATGGATGTAAGAACAGTCTTCCTAAATGGAGAACTAAATGAAGAGATATATATGGAACAACCTAAGGGTTACGTAGTTCAAGGTAAGGAGAAGCTAGTATGTAAGCTTGTTAAATCTTTGTATGATTTAAAACAGGCACCGAAGAAATGACATGACAAATTTTATAGATTTATGATCTCGAATGATTTCAAGATCAATGAATGTGACAAATGTATTTATGTAAAACAAAATGAGACAGGATATGTCATTGTATGATATGTTAATCATTAGAAGTAACAATGATGTGATTACATTCACCAAAAGGATGCTTTCAAGTAATTTTGACATGAAAGATCTAGGCCTTGCGGATGTTATTTTGGTTATCAAGATTCTCCGAACATCTGAAGGTATTACTATCTCAGTCACACTATATTGAGAAGGTATTAAACAAATATAGCAATGGCGACACATATATCGCCAAGACACATGTTGATGTAAATTTACATCTTGCTAAGAACACTGGTGAATAGATCGACCAGTTGGAGTACTCTTGTATCATTGGGAGTCTCATGTACCTAATAAACTACACTAGGCCAGATATAGCACATGCAGTAAGCAAGCTAAGTAGCTTTACACATAATCCGGGGAAGAACCACTGGATTGCTATTGTAAGAGTTCTAAGGTATCTTAAATACACTATGCACGCAGGGTTGTTGTACACAGGATATCCAGCTGTACTAGAAGGATACAACGATGCAAACTGGAGAAGGTTCAAGGCCAAAAGTTACCTTTCTTGATGTAGTATTCTTCCACTCTTATCTCTAGCTCTCTCTCTCACTCTCTCACTCTCTCTCTCTCTCTCTCTCTCTCTCTCTCTCTCTCTCTCTCTCTCTCTCTCTCTCTCCCTCTCTCTCTCTCTCTCTCTCTCGTATTTAGAATTCTTTTGCATATTTTTAAAGGTGGTTAGTTAATTTCCATTCATGTGGGGATTGTTAGTCAAATAAGATTTTACCCAAGTGATGACCATGGCAGTGGGTGACTCAATTTAAAGAAATGATTTGAATATTGATACGTTTATTCTATTTGTAAAGATTTACGTAATATATTCATTTGGTTAAAATCATTTGAAATCGAATGAGAAATTGAGTCATAGAATTTGAAGAAATTAAAAGGGAAAAATAAAAAAAATAAAAAATGTTATATATTTTATGTTTCCTTTGGTTATGAAGTAAAGCAAAGCAAGCGGAAAAAATAAAACAAAAAATAGGACTACTGGGCTGGGGGTTTAAACCTGGGCCTCCTGGCTGGTGGGCTTTTGGGCCAGAATTTCATATCTGGACCAGCCTATACTTTGGTCTTCTTCAAGTAAACGTTGTGTCTTTTAAAAAACGTATCTTCAAATGAAATGTCACAACTCTTTACCAAATCCACCTTTTCATCTTCTATAAATAGTTGGCCAACTAAATCCTTTTTTTAAATTTCATTTTTAAAACATCAAGCATTAAAATTATAAGAGAGAGATTGAGAGAAGCAACTTTATTAAGTTAGTTGAAATTCTTAAGAATTCGTGTGTCAATTTCTTTTGAATAGTTTTGTCGTTGTATCCTGGAGATTGAAGCCAGCAAACGTAAGACACCTGTATGTGGCCTAAATACCTTAAAGACATCAGATCCAATCTGAGCCTCGAGAAGTAAAGTTATTTATTTATTTACTTTTATTTTATTTATATTTTCATTAGTTTTTATATTGTTTTACTGGTCTATACAAATAAAACACAACAAATAGGCGTTGGTTAGATTTAGCTAGTATGTTTCTTTTTATCATGTCAAAAAAAGTTATAATCATCCATTAGTATATTATAGAGAATATCATATTTTTATGGTTAGCTCATGTATATTTATATATTTGTTTTTGTTCACTATATTTGTGTATAACAGATCCATTGCACAATATATTTATTCACATTTTGTTTTCTATACTTGTGTATTTATCCAAATTATTTCTTGTTTGATGGAATGGAATCAAAATAGATTTGAAAATTAATAAAGAGTGGATAAAACCAAAATATAAGGCTAGTTTATCATTTGTAAAAGGGGATATGAGATTCATAAAATTTGTATCAAAAAACATGGTTCAAATGTTATGCAATATTTGTGCAATTGATACAAAAGTAATAGAAATAAATATTAATGATCCAAGGGATCATATCTTGACGAATGGCTTCTATTGTCATATGAAGTTTGGAATTTTTATGGTAAAAGTGAACCTGTTTGAGTGAATGTTGTGTCAAACCATATTGTGGATGAAGAGATGTTGAATGTGTTAGATGATTTGAGAGGTATTGCTAAATAGGTGTGTTAGCCTCACCTTGTTTTTATTCCCGTTTTAATATTCGACAAATCATCATTTAAACTAAAATTCATTTTGGTATCACTTAAGATGTTTTCCAAAACCCCTCATTAGATTAGTTGTGTTTACTTCCTTGTATTTAGCTTGATATTCAAAAGAGCAGCTCCGCGGTACACCGGACGAATCACGCGGTACACCGCAGAGTCACGGACCAGAAGCGCGGTGCACAGGATAGCCCGTCAGTATGCTCATAAAATTGCACGGTACACCGGACCTAGGCGCGGTACACCGGACCAAGGCACGGACCAGGGTTGCGGTACATAGGAGAGTCCGACCAGTAAGCTCGTAGTTAAGACAAACAGCTCCGCGGTGCACCGGACCATATCCGCGGTACACCGCACAAGAGGGTTTTCTGCACTATTACAAGAGGACAAAGCTTATATCCGTTAGAAAGAAGCCTTATGACCGTTGGACCACATTTTCAGCTATAAAATGGAGTTCATTCAAGACACAACTCAAGCCTTCCATCTACCAATCTTAAGAGCAATTAATTCTATCATTCAAGGAGGTTTCAAAGGAGCATTCAAGTCATATTTATTGTGAAGCTAATTAGTTCTCATCTACTCATTTAGGAGTTTAGTTACAAAGCTTTTATAAGCACCCCTAAACACTTTTCCCTTTCCTCTTATTTCTTGTAATAGATTAAGAGAGTAGTGTGAGCATAGGTTTATGCTTGGTTCCTTGTGTTGGTGATAACACAAGAGTATTTCCATCAAAGGGTTTTTGAAGTGGTTGTAAGGGTTTGTATCTCACCCGGTTAAGAGTTACGAAGATTAGTTGAGAATCTTGCAAATCCTAAGGAGGCTTCCTTAGGTAGTGGATGTAGGGAAACCGAACCACTATACATCGTTGTGTATCGTATTCTATCTCTACACTCTTTATATTTCCGCACTCTATTTGCTTGATAAAATGCCTACTTGAATAGTTTGATAATATTGTCTATTAGGATTATCTAGTTTTATACTATTTAGTTTGCTAATACAATAGGATTCAAATTAGCTTTTAATTTTATTTACTTGAAATAAAATTAGCCGATTAATTTCTATTGTCCTATTCAACCCCCCCTTCTAGGACGCATATAGTATATCAATTGGTATCAGAGCCTAGCTCTATTGTACTTAATCGTTTCTAGAGTTAATACGATATGGATTCTAATCAACCGGAAGGTTCATGTTCTACTAGACCTCCGCTTTTTGTAGGAAAAGACTACTTTGGATGGAAAAAGAAAATGGAGATTCATGTAAAAGGAATTGATTACTTCTTATGGCTTGCTATCAAGAAAGGTCCTTATATTCCTTATGTTACGGGTAGTACTACGGAGGTGAAAAATGAAGATGATTACAATGATCAAGACATAGCGAAACTCACCAAAAACAACAAAGCTATGAACATTCTCATTAATGGATTAAGTGTCACGGAATACGCTAGAGTTAGTGAATGCAATTCCGCTCATGAAATGTGGCAACTCTTGGAGCTATCATATCAAGGAACGGAAGATATTAAAGAAACTAAGATTGGTCTCTTTATCACTAAGTATGAGCTTTTTCGTATGGAGCCCGATGAAGCCTTGAATGCTATGCATCAAAGATTTTCTAACATTGTTAACACTTTGAAGACTCTTGGTCAAGAATACACCAACAAGGAACAATGCCGAAAAATCTTATTTGCTCTTCCAAGGAAATACAAGACAAAGATCAACTCTATAAGGGATACTAAAGATCTTTCAAAAATGACGGTTCATGAACTCATTTGCAACCTCATGACGGAAGAGCTTGTGCTTGAAGAAGAAAAGATAAGAGATGATGAGGAGAAAAAGATTAAGAAATCTATTGCTTTCCATGCCATGAGTACCAAGTTGAAAGAACGAAAAGAAAGGAAGGAAAGTGAAGAAGAAAATTCACATGAAGAAGAAACTAGTGAAGATGAAGGAGTAGCTATGTTGGCAAGAGATATGAAAAAATTCATGAGATACAAACGCTTTGCCAAGAAAGGAAGTTCTTCCTCACCTTACAAGAAGAATGATAGAGCTATCAAACAAGATGAACCCACTTGCTATCATTGCAAGAAAGTTGGTCACATCAAAACTTATTGTCCTCTTCTTCAAAAGGAGAAATCTAAGAGAGCAATGCATGCTAATATCACTTGGGATACTCAAAATTCGGAGGAAGAAGAAAGTGACAATGAAAATGTCAATCTTGTTGCTTTTATGGGAAAACTTGAGAATGATGAAGATGCTTCTTCGGATGATGATACCGGTACTACCCACTTTGCCTTTATGGCAAATCATGATGAGGTAACTCCTAAATCTAAACTCTCTTTAACTAATGATGATGCTAGTGAACAAGATATTCATGAGGCATTTGATTCTCTTTAAAATGATTTTTTAAATTCTATTGAAACAAACAAAGTTTTAACAAAAGATTTAGAATTTGAGAAAAATAGAACTAAAGAGGTTTTGAAAGCTTTGGAAGATTGTCAAAATCTTTGTGATGAATGTATAGATGAAAATGAAAAACTTCATCTTATTGAGAAAAATTTTTTGGACGAAAAAGCTTTATTAGAGAAAAAGATTATTGATCAAAATGCTATTATTTTAAGATTTACTAGTGGGCAAGAAAACTTGGATTTGATTTTAGGTTCTCAAAGAATGGCTTGTGAAAAAAGTGGTGTTGGATATGATCCATTCACTCACCAAAAACCTTTGAAAAATGTCTTTGTAAAATCAAAAATTTCAAATGCAATTCCATCCTCTTCAAAATCCTCTATCACTTGCACCTATTGTGAAAAACTTGGTCATGATGCATCTCATTGTTACTATCGTAAATGATTGGATTTGGGATCTCTTGTGCCGATTTGGAAAAGGCCTACATGGGTCTTAAAAAGGAAATCCACTAACCCTCATGGACCCAATCCGAATTGGGTACCTAAAGCTTAAATTATTTTTGTTTATAGGGATTGAGCATCAAGAAGCAAAATATATGGCTACTTGATAGTGGATGCTCAAGACACATGACCGGAAATCCATCATTATTTACAAATTTATATAAAACAAAAGGTGATAGAGTTACTTTTGCCGATAACACTAAGAAACGCGTTTTGGGTAAAGGTAACATTGGTAATATGAACTCTTTACTTATCTCTAATGTGTTACTTGTTGAGGGTCTCTCTTTTAACTTGCTTAGTATAAGTCAACTTTGTGATGTTGGTTTTAGTGTTAAATTTGAAGCATCTAGATGTGTTGTTTTTAAAAATGATGAGTTAGATACTATGTTTATTGCAAAAAGATCGGATAATGTTTTTGTTGTTGATCTTGAGAGTCTTATGTGTAAACATATTAAATGCTTATCCGTGGTAAATGATAGTTGGCTTTGGCATAGACGTTTAGGACATGCTAGCATGGATTTAATTTCAAAATTATCTAGAAAAAATATTGTTGTTGGTTTGCCTATTTACAAATTTGATAAAGATAAATTATGTGATGCATGTCAACTTGGTAAACAACATCGTTCATCTTTTAAATCCATTAATAAGGTCATCACCGTTAGGCCACTTCAATTATTGCATATGGACCTTTTTGGTCCCGTTGATGTCACTAGTCTAGGAGGATCTAGATATGTCTTTGTTGTTGTTGATGATTACACTAGATTCACATGGGTGATGTTCCTTGCTTTGAAAAGTGATGCCTTCAATGAATTTGCAAAACTTTGTAGAAAGGTGCAAAATGAGAAAGGCTACTCTATTACATGCATTCGTAGTGATAATGGTAGTGAATATGTGAATTCTCCTTTTGTGCATTTTTGTGATGAATTTGGGATTGAGCATAATTTTTCGGCCCCTAGAACTCCCCAACAAAATGGGGTAGTGGAAAGGAAAAACCGAACTCTACAAGAAATGGCTAGAACAATGCTAAAAGAACATAGCTTGCCTACATACTTTTGGGGTGAAGCCGTTCATACGGCTTGTTATGTGTTAAATAGAGTTCTAATTAGACCCCATATTAAGAAAACCCCTTATGAGCTTTGGAATGGTAGACCACCAACCATTGATTATTTTCGTGTTTTTGGATGCAAATGTTTTATCTTAAACACTAGGGACTATTTGGGAAAATTTGATGCTAAATCGGATGAAGGTATTTTTCTTGGCTATTCCACTAAGGGAAAAGCCTATCACATTTTCAACAAACGTACTCGTACTATTGAGGAATCTATGCATGTTGACTTTGATGAGACCAATCCTTTTAATATCAAGAAAGTAGTAGATGTTGAATTACATGAAGATGCTCCACAAGATAAATCCTTAGAATCTCCTACTCAAGAAGTAAAATCTCATGATGAATCTCCTAAGGAAAATGATCAAATGCCAAATGAAGCTAGTACGGATTTACCAAAGTGTTGGAAACATATCAAAGATCACCCAAGTGAATTAATTCTAGGTGATCCAAAAGAAGGTGTTACCACTCGCTCTCGTATTATTGCTCTATGTGCTCATCAAGCGTTCTTATCTCAAATTGAGCCCAAGAATATTAAAGAAGCATTGTTAGATGATCATTGGATTAACGCTATGCATGAGGAATTAAATCAATTTGAGCGTAGTAAAGTTTGGACATTAATGGAGAAACCAATTGGCCCTACTATCATTGGCACTAAGTGGATATTTCGCAACAAGCTAGATGACACCGGTATAATCACTAGAAATAAAGCAAGGTTAGTTGCTCAAGGATACAATCAAGAAGAAGGTATTGATTTCGATGAAACTTTTGCTCCCATAGCTAGACTTGAATCTATTCGTATGCTACTTGCTTTTGCTTGTTATATGAATTATAAACTTTACCAAATGGATGTCAAAAGTGCTTTTTTAAATGGTTTTATAGACGAGGAAGTTTTTGTTAAACAACCTCCGGGTTTTGAGGATCCAAAATTTCCAAATCATGTTTTTAAACTTTCAAAGGCTTTATATGGTTTAAAACAAGCACCTCGTGCTTGGTATGAACGATTAAGCAAATTTTTATTAGATGATGGTTTTAAAAGAGGAAAAATTGACTCCACTTTATTTATAAAAAGGTCTTCAAAAGATATCCTTCTTGTTCAAATTTATGTGGATGATATTATATTTGGTGCTACTAATGAAAATCTTTGTGAGAATTTTTCTAAAAGCATGCATAAGGAATTTGAGATGAGCATGATGGGAGAATTAAATTACTTTCTTGGACTTCAAATCAAGCAAATGAAAGATGGTATCTTTGTCAATCAAGCCAAATACACAAAAGAATTGATCAAAAAATTTGGACTTGAAGATGCAAAGGAAATTGGAACTCCAATGAGCACATCCACAAAATTAGACAAAGATGAAGATGGTAAGGATGTTGATGAGAAACTATATCGAGGTATGATTGGTAGCTTACTTTATTTAACCGCTTCTAGACCCGATATTATGTTCCCCGTGTGTCTTTGTGCTAGATTTCAATCTTCTCCTAAAGAAACCCATCTTAGTGCCGTTAAGCGTATTTTTAGGTATTTGAAAGGAACCCTTAGTCTAGGACTTTGGTACCCAAGATTTACCTCTTTTGAGCTAATAGGTTATTCGGATGCCGATTATGCCGGTTGTAGACTTGATAGGAAGAGTACTAGTGGTAGTTGCCAATTCTTAGTTCAATCCCTTGTTTCTTGGTCTAGTAGAAAACAAAATAGTGTTGCTTTATCCACAGCCGAAGCCGAATATGTTGCGGCCGGAAATTGTGTGACTCAAATTCTTTGGATGAAACAAACCTTACTAGATTTTGGCCTAGAGTATGATCGTGTTCCCATTCGTTGTGATAACACTAGTGCTATCAATCTTACCAAAAATCCTATTCAACACTCTAGAACGAAACACATAGAAATCCGCCATCATTTTATCCGTGATCACACTCAAAAAGTGGATATTGTACTTGAATTTGTCACCTCCGAAAATCAATTAGCCGATATCTTTACTAAACCTCTACCCCAAGATCTTTTTGAGAAAATTCGTTGTGAAATTGGCATGCAAATTCTCTAACCTTCCTTTCATGCCATTAGTGTTTAGTACTTTTTGTGTATATAATCTTGTTGCTAATATTTTCTTGATGTTTTAGGGTCCTTGAAGCTTCTAATTGTTATCCATTTATTCCTTTGGTCCTTTTTTTTTTTTTTACTCAAAATGTGTTTTTTACCCCTTAAAATTTTCAAAATCGTATCATTTGTTCTTTTTGTTGTTGACAAAGGGGGAGAAATTTTAGTTAAACTTTTTCAAATGCATTTTGTGAGGGGGAGTTTTTATAAAAACTCTAGTGATTAGGTTGAGGGGGAGTTTTTGATCAAAACTAAATCTTAGGCATCTTCAAAAGTTTATGATTTGTTAAACATCAAAAAGGGAGAGATTGTTAGCCTCACCTTGTTTTTATTCCCGTTTTAATATTCGACAAATCATCATTTAAACTAAAATTCATTTTGGTATCACTTAAGATGTTTTCCAAAACCCCTCATTAGATTAGTTGTGTTTACTTCCTTGTATTTAGCTTGATATTCAAAAGAGCAGCTCCGCGGTACACCGGACGAATCACGCGGTACACCGCAGAGTCACGGACCAGAAGCGCGGTGCACAGGATAGCCCGTCAGTATGCTCATAAAATTGCACGGTACACCGGACCTAGGCGCGGTACACCGGACCAAGGCACGGACCAGGGTTGCGGTACATAGGAGAGTCCGACCAGTAAGCTCGTAGTTAAGACAAACAGCTCCGCGGTGCACCGGACCATATCCGCGGTACACCGCACAAGAGGGTTTTCTGCACTATTACAAGAGGACAAAGCTTATATCCGTTGGAGATAAAATAGATCCGTTAGAAAGAAGCCTTATGACCGTTGGACCACATTTTCAGCTATAAAATGGAGTTCATTCAAGACACAACTCAAGCCTTCCATCTACCAATCTTAAGAGCAATTAATTCTATCATTCAAGGAGGTTTCAAAGGAGCATTCAAGTCATATTTATTGTGAAGCTAATTAGTTCTCATCTACTCATTTAGGAGTTTAGTTACAAAGCTTTTATAAGCACCCCTAAACACTTTTCCCTTTCCTCTTAGTTCTTGTAATAGATTAAGAGAGTAGTGTGAGCATAGGTTTATGCTTGGTTCCTTGTGTTGGTGATAACACAAGAGTATTTCCTTCAAAGGGTTTTTGAAGTGGTTGTAAGGGTTTGTATCTCACCCGGTTAAGAGTTACGAAGATTAGTTGAGAATCTTGCAAATCCTAAGGAGGCTTCCTTAGGTAGTGGATGTAGGGAAACCGAACCACTATACATCGTTGTGTATCGTATTCTATCTCTACACTCTTTATATTTCCGCACTCTATTTGCTTGATAAAATGCCTACTTGAATAGTTTGATAATATTGTCTATTAGGATTATCTAGTTTTATACTATTTAGTTTGCTAATACAATAGGATTCAAATTAGCTTTTAATTTTATTTACTTGAAATAAAATTAGCCGATTAATTTCTATTGTCCTATTCAACCCCCCCTTCTAGGACGCATATAGTATATCAAGGTGGACATGGAGATGGTAGAGGACCATGTTCCACGAAGTAACGTGGGTTCCCTTGATGTGTTAGTTGCAGACTGAATACTGAGTTGTATCCCAATTTCACGAAAATAGATTCGTTGAGTTTTATTTCAAAATTGATGCACATCAAGGTTAAAAATAAGTGTACTAATACGTTATTCACGGATCTCATAAAGTTTTTTAGTTGTGTTTTTTTCAATAGACATACCTTATCCTCTTCATATGAAGACTTCAACAAGAATTTAAAGAGATTTTGTTTAGGATAGAAAACATGTTTGAATAATTGCGTATTGTATTGGGGCGATTACAAAGCAATGTCGATACGATTAATCTAATAATGAAAATAAACAAGTAAATAAATAAAATAGATGAACTAATATGAGAGAGTTTCTTGAGGGATTGCTAGCAATTATCTATATCGCTAGTTAATAGGTCTATTGATAAGTGTGAGTTGGTGCATTTTGCATTAGTCGGGATTCAAAAGGCTCTCTAACTCCCATCAACGTAGACTTAGAGGCAATCTTACACGCCAATTGGTTTTCAAATGAGTTAATTTCTTACCCTGATGACTACCTAACTGGCAAGACATCTCGGTTCAATACCTCACATTAGGCGCTTATATGCTAAGTACGCAATCAAACCCCCCTCTCTGGGTGGACGCCCAATTACTACAGCTACCCACTATTTTCCCGGAGCACAAGTAGTATTAAAACAACATATAAATCAATTTGAATAAATAAACTGCCAAACTCAATTAAATATTATCATATCCCAAATAAAATAAATCCATTAAAAAGCTAAGCATAGACTCTTAAATAAGCATCCTCAAGCACTAAAGGTTTAGTTCATAATAAAATAAAATAAAATAAATTTAAACTAATGGAAGAATCATGTTTAAAAGCAAAAATAAATAGAAGTTACTCTTAATGACGAATGGAAATAGTGGATAGTTGAGGAAGAATCGCTGGGTTCATAGACAAACTATTCTTTTCTTCTCTCCTTCTCTCCTGCTTTGTTCCTCACTTGAACGTATTGATGAAATAAAATGATAGATGAAAGATAATGTTAGATAAAATGACTTATATATCAAGTAAAAATGATTGGACCCCTTTTTTTTCTTGCTTCATTAGGTTTAGAAGGGGCCCAACCCGTTTACTAAACGGAATTCTAGTTCTAGCCACGTGGAAGAAAATGACATAACTTCTTTATCTTAAATCCGAATTGAATTTCTTCACTTCCCACGCCGACACTGACTTCAACATCTCTCTAATTCAAAAGGAATCAGTTCCATATCTCTCACCAATATGTCATAGTGATTTGTACACTAAGGCGCAAAGATTTTTACGGCAAACACTCCAACTTCCCAAAGTGACTCTAAACTCAAATTCTGCCTTAAATTGGGGTTTATCTATAATTTTTAACTTCGTTTTATCATCTTGGAACCTTGTATCAACCATGTACCTAAAAGCTACACACTTAACACACAATTAAGGAACAAAATCTCTATAATTAGTATTATGTCCAAGACTAGAAGCAAAAGTACAATATAGAAAATAATAGGAAAAATACCTCATTTAGGACCAATTTACTCCCAGAATAATGTCTTGTGAATGGATTAATACATAAAAAAAATTGAGACATCAAGACCCCCTACTCAAGATTTTGCCGTCCCGACAAAATAGAAAAGAAAATAGATTTAAGAAGGTCTATGTTTAATAAGTAAAAGAAGAGAGGAAGAGTAGAAAAGTAATGAATGCCACTCCAACACAAAATCTAACAAGTATTATATAGTATAATTTACAAACTAAATCAAATATACACCTTTATAGCTATACAATCCACACAAAGTAATTTCAAGATCATATTAGTTTTGCAATGTGATCTTTCTTAGTTCACAATGGTGGCTATAGGGTGTTCCTCGATCCTCACATAGTTTCTAAGGTCCATCCAACTACTCTCTATAATTCAAAAGTTCTTAAAGTGTATAGTTAAGAATCCTAAGGTCTTTAAGGATGTAATGTAGGCTGAGGGTATGTGTGATACGTATATTTGGATAATTTAGAGTGAGATTTTGGCTCTCTCCTCACTAGTACTCAACGAGTCTCCCTAAAGCTTGAGTTATTCTCAGAGATATTCTGACTCAACCCAATTGATGCACTTATTCCCATCCCCAATAGCCCAAATAAAACCTTTTCATGATCACGTCAATAATTCCCACTTTTCCAGTCCAAAATGTATATATTTTCCTTGTGTATGTGGCAATGACTCTCTTTTCAATGTGAGAAGTCATGACACTATGTTGATCTTTATTTTTCCAATATGTATGTGTATATATATATATATATATATATACTCTTACTAAAATCATTTCTTTTTGTCCTGGCATTACAACGTATATGAATATTTGATCAAAGAGCGCAATTACATAGCACACACTCACTAATGATAATTCACATAAAACCACCACCCCAAACTCAAGCTCTAAACAATTTTCAAATCATCATGATTCGAGTTCAGGTCATATGGAAAAGTCCTAACAATCTAAGGGATAAGGCTTGTAATGTGGCTAAGTAAAAGGCTTAGAAAGGCAAGGGGGCTGAGACGGATAATATATCAATGATACATGGGCAACAAGATAAAAGGCACAAGGGGATAACAAAGAGCCTCCTTAATAATTTGCTATCCTATACAAATTAGTTACTTTCTAAATTCTAGCACTTTCATTAAATGGTTTATCAGCTAGTTTAGATCTCACGTTCTACACATAACTCATTCTCCCTAACATCAAACTTACTTCATCGCATTGCCCACTGCTCTCTCCTTAACTTTCAATTTTCATTTCATGTAAATCCTTAAGCATACAAAATACAAGTTTATAAATCTACAAGCTACTATCATTAACTCATTAAAAAATTTCTTACAAGATACATTCACTAGATTCTAAACCAACGTTCAAACTTATTGAAAGCAATTAAAACACGTAAAAGTGGGGTTGAAACAACAGATTTCCACCCTCAACTTAAAGTTGAGTTGTGAATTCTATGACTTGAAACAAAATCAATAAAATTAAATACAAAAATCTAATATACAAATAGATAAAGGGGTAGAGAAGAGAGAAACATACTCTCGAGGCTATTGCCTCGCATGATCACCCTCCAAGATGGGATGCAGTGGATCCTTTGATGTGTCGCGTCTTATTTTCTCTAGGGTGTCATGATGTGCACTTAATTAGCTTTGATTAGTGCCACATCATTGGTTAGTAAGGTTTGAGCTAATTCGATTTGCTTAAGTTTCTCACTCACCTTATCTTGCCAAGAGGACGCTTTTGATAGTCTATATGCGTCCTAGAAGGGGGGGTTGAATAGGACAATAGAAATTAATCGGCTAATTTTATTTCAAGTAAATAAAATTAAAAGCTAATTTGAATCCTATTGTTTTAGCAAACTAAATAGTAAAGAACTAGATAATCCTAAAAGACAATATTATCAAACTATTCATGTAGGCATTTTATCAAGCATATAGAGTGCGGAAATGTAAAGAGTGTAGAGATAGAATACGATACACAACGATGTATAGTGGTTCGGTTTCCCTACATCCACTACCTAAGGAAGCCTCCTTAGGATTTGCAAGATTCTCAACTAATCTCCGTAACTCTTAACCGGGTGAGTTTACAAACCCTTTACAACCACTTCAAAAACCTTTGAAGGAAATACACTTGTGTTATCACCAACACAAGGAACCAAGCATAAAACCTATGCTCACACTACTCTCTTAATCTATTACAAGAACTAAGAGGAAAGGAAAAAGTGTTTGGGGGTGCTTATAAAAGCTTTGTAACTAAACTCCTAAATGAGTGGATATGAACTATGTAGCTTCACAATGAATATGACTTGAATGCTCCTTTGAAACCTCCTTGAATGATAATATTAATTGCTCTTAAGATTGGTAGATGGAAGGCTTGAGTTGTGTCTTGAATGAGGTCCAATTTATAGCTGAAAATATCTTCCAAGGGTCAATAGGCTTCTATCTAACGGATCTATTTTATCTCCAACGGATATAAGCTTTGTCCTCTAGTAATAGTGCAGAAAACCCTTTCTTGCAGTGTACCGCGGGTATGGTCCGGTGCACCGCGAAAACGTTCGTCTAAACTTCAAGCTTACTGGTCGGATCATCCTATGCACCGCGTCCCTGGTCTGTGCCTCAGTCCGGTGTACCGCGCCTTTGGTCCGGTGTACCGTGCGATTTCATTAGCTTACTGACGGGCTATCCTGTGCACCGCGTCTCTGATCCGTGGCTCTGCGGTGTACCGCGTGTTTCGTCCGGTGTACCGCAGCACTGTTCTTTTGAATCTCAAGCTAAAGTCCAAGGATTTAAACACAACTAATCTAATGAGGGGTTTTGGAAAACCTTTAAAGTGATACCAAATGAATTTTAGTTTAAATGATGATTTGTCGAATATTAAAACGGAATAAAAACAAGGTGAGGCTAACAATCTCCCCCTTTTTGATGTTTGACAAATCATAAACTTTTGAAGATGCCTAAGATTAAGTTTTGATCAAAAACTCCCCCTCAGCCTAATCACTAGAGTTTTTATAAAACTCCCCCTCACAAAATGCATTTGAAAAAGTTTAACTAAAATTTCTCCCCCTTTGTCAACAACAAAAAGAACTAATGATACGATTTTTGAAAATTTTAAGGGGTCAAAACACATTTTGAGTAAAACAAGGACTAAAGAAGTAAATGGATAACAATTTAGAAGCTTTAAGGACCCTATAATATCAAGAAAATATTAGCAACAAGAGAATATACACAAAAAGCACTAAACAATAATGGCATGAAGAAAAAGTTAGAGAATTTGCATGCCAATCTCACAACGAATTTTCTCAAAAAGATCTTGGGGTAAAGGTTTAGTAAAGATATCGGCTAGTTGATTTTCCGAGGTGACAAATTCAAGTACAATATCCCCTTTTTGAGTGTGATCACGGATAAAATGATGACGGATTTCGATGTGTTTTGTTCTAGAGTGTTGAATAGGATTTTTGGTAAGATTTATAGCACTAGTGTTATCACAACGAATGGGAACACGATCATACTCTAGGCCAAAATCTAGTAAGGTTTGTTTAATCCAAAGAATTTGAGTCACACAATTTTCGGCCGCAACATATTCGGCTTCGGCCGTGGATAAAGCAACACTATTTTGTTTTCTACTAGACCAAGAAACAAGGGATTGACCTAAGAATTGGCAACTACCACTAGTACTTTTCCTATCAAGTCTACAACCGGCATAATCGGCATCCGAGTAACCTATTAGCTCAAAGGAGGTAAATCTTGGGTGCCAAAGTCCTAGACTAAGGGTTCCTTTCAAATACCTAAAAATACGCTTAACGACACTAAGATGGGATTCTTTAGGAGAGGATTGAAATCTAGCACAAAGACACACGGGGAACATAATATCGGGTCTAGAAGCGGTTAAATAAAGTAAGCTACCAATCATACCTCGATATACTTTCTCATCAACATTTTTACCATCTTCATCTTTGTCTAATTTTGTGGATGTGCTCATTGGAGTTCCAATTTCCTTTGCATCTTCAAGTCCAAATTTTTTGATCAATTCTTTTGTATATTTGGCTTGATTGACAAAGATGCCATCCTTCATTTGCTTGATTTGAAGTCCAAGAAAGTAATTCAATTCTCCCATCATGCTCATCTCAAATTCCTTATGCATGCTTTTAGAAAAATTCTCACAAAGATTTTCATTAGTAGCACCAAATATAATATCATCCACATAAATTTGAACAAGAAGGATATCTTTTGAAGACCTTTTTATGAATAAAGTGGAGTCAATATTTCCTCTTTTAAAACCATCATCTAACAAAAATTTGCTTAAACGTTCATACCAAGCACGAGGTGCTTGTTTTAAACCATATAAAGCCTTTGAAAGTTTAAAAACATGATTTGGAAATTTTGGATCCTCAAAACCCGGTGGTTGTTTAACAAAGACTTCCTCGTCTATAAAACCATTTAAAAAACCACTTTTGACATCCATTTGGTAAAGTTTAAAATTCATATAACAAGCAAAAGCAAGTAGCATACGAATAGATTCAAGTCTAGCTACCGGAGCAAAAGTTTCATCGAAATCAATACCTTCTTCTTGATTGTATCCTTGAGCAACTAACCTTGCTTTATTTCAAGTGATAATACCGGTGTCATCTAGCTTGTTGCGAAATATCCATTTAGTGCCAATAATAGTAGGGCCAATTGGTTTCTCCATTAAAGTCCAAACTTTTCTACGCTCAAATTGATTTAATTCCTCATGCATAGCGTTTATCCAATGATCATCTAGCAAGGCTTCTTTAATATTCTTGGGCTCAATTTGAGATAAGAATGCTTGATGAGCACATAAAGCAATAATACGAGAACGAGTGGTAACACCTTCTTTTGGATCACCTAGAATTAATTCACTTGGGTGATCTTTGATATGTTTCCAACATTTTGGTAAATCCGTACTAGCTTCATTTGAGATTTGACCATTTTCCTTAGGAGGTTCATCATGAGATTTTAATTCTTGAGTAGGAGATTCTAAGGGTTGATCTAGTGGAGTATCTTCATTTAAGTCAACATCTACTACTTTCTTGATACAAAACGGATTAGTTTCATCAAAGTCAACATGCATAGATTCCTCAATAGTACGAGTACGTTTGTTGAAAATGCGATAGGCTTTTCCTTTAGTGGAATAAACAAGAAAAATACCTTCATCCGATTTAGCATCAAATTTTCCCAAATAGTCCCTAGTGTTTAAGATAAAACATTTGCACCCAAAAACACGAAAATAAGCAATAGTTGGTGGTCTACCATTCCAAAGCTCATAAGGGGTTTTCTTAATAAGGGGTCTAATTAGAACTCTATTTAACACATAACAAGCCGTATGAACGGCTTCACCCCAAAAGTATGTAGGCAAGCTATGTTCTTTTAGCATTGTTCTAGCCATTTCTTGTAGAGTTCGGTTTTTCCTTTCCACTACCCCATTTTGTTGGGGAGTTCTAGGGGCCGAAAAATTATGCTCAATCCCAAATTCATCACAAAAATGCACAAAAAGAGAATTCACATATTCACTACCATTATCACTACGAATGCATGTAATAGAGTAGCCTTTCTCATTTTGCACCTTTCTACAAAGTTTTGCAAATTCATTGAAGGCATCACTTTTTAAAGCAAGGAACATCACCCATGTATATCTAGTGAAATCATCAACAACAACAAAGACATATCTAGATCCTCCTAGACTAGTGACATCAACGGGACCAAAAAGATCCATATGCAATAATTGAAGTGGCCTAATGGTGATGACCTTATTTATGGATTTAAAAGATGAACGATGTTGTTTACCAAGTTGACATGCATCACATAATTTATCTTTATCAAATTTATGAATAGGCAAACCAACAACAAGATTTTTTCTAGATAATTTTGAAATCAAATCCATGCTAGCATGCCCTAAACGTCTATGCCAAAGCCAACTATCATTTACCACGGATAAGCATTTAATATGTTTAGACATAAGACTCTCAAGATCAACAACAAAAACATTATCCGATCTTTTTGCAATAAACATAGTATCTAACTCATCATTTTTAAAAACAACACATCTAGATGCTTCAAATTTAACACTAAAACCAACATCACAAAGTTGACTAATACTAAGCAAGTTAAAAGAGAGACCCTCAACAAGTAACACATTAGAGATAAGTAAAGAATTCATATTACCAATGTTACCTTTACCCAAAACGCGTTTCTTAGTATTGTCGGCAAAAGTAACTCTATCACCTTTTGTTTTATATAAACGTGTAAATAATGATGGATTCCCGGTCATGTGTCTTGAGCATCCACTATCAAGGAGCCATATATTTTGCTTCTTGATGCTCAATCCCTACAAACAAAAAAAATTTAAGCTTTAGGTACCCAATTCGGTTTGGGTCCATGAGGGTTAGTGGATTTTCCTTTTAAGACCCATATGGGCCTTTTCCAAATTGGCACAAGAGATCCCAAATCCAATAATTTACGATAGTAACAATGAGATGCATCATGACCAAGTTTTTCACAATAGGTGCAAGTGATAGAAGATTTTGAAAAAGATGGAATTGCATTTGAAATTTTTGGTTTTACAAAAACATTTTTCAAGGGTTTTTGGTTAGTGAATGGATCATATCCAACACCGCTTTTCTCACAAGCCATTCTTTGAGAACCTAAAATCAAATCCAAGTTTTCTTGCCCACTTGTAAATTTTAAAATAATATCATTTTGATCAACAACCTTTTTCTCTAACAAAGCTTTTTCTTCTAAAAGATTTTTCTCAATAAGATGAAGTTTTTCATTTTCATCTATGCATTCATCAGAAAGATTTTGACAATCTTCCAAAGCTTTCAAAACCTCTTTAGTTCTATTTTTCTCAAATTCTAAATCTTTTGTTAAAATTTGTTTGTTTCAATAGAGTTTAAAAAATCATTGTAAAGAGAATCAAATGCCTCATGAATATCTTGTTCACTAGCATCATCATTAGATAAAGAGAGTTTAGATTTAGGAGTTACCTCATCATGATTTGCCATAAAGGCAAAGTGAGTTGAACCGGTATCATCATCCGAAGAAGCATCTTCATCATTCTCAAGTTTTCCCATAAAAGCAACAAGATTAACATTTTCGTTATCACTTTCTTCTTCCTCCGAATTTTGAGTATCCCAAGTGATATTAGCATGCATTGCTCTCTTAGGTTTATCCTTTTGAAGAAGAGGACAATAAGTTTTGATGTGACCAACTTTCTTGCAATGATAGCAAGTGGGTTCATCTTGTTTGATAGCTCTAACATTCTTCTTGTAGGGTGAGGAAGAACTTCCTTTCTTGGCAAAGCGTTTGTATCTCATGAATTTTTTCATATCTCTTGCCAACATAGCCACTCCTTCATCTTCACTAGTTTCTTCTTCATGTGAGTTTTCTTCCTCTTCACTTTCCTTCCTTTCTTTTCGTTCTTTCAACTTGGTACTCAAGGCATGGAAAGCAATGGATTTCTTGATTTTCTTCTCCTCATCATCTCTTATCTTTTCTTCTTCAAGCACAAGCTCTTCCGTCATGAGGTTGCAAATGAGTTCATGAACCGTCATTTTTAAAAGATCTTTAGTGTCTTTTATAGAGTTGATTTTTGATTTGTATTTCCTTGGAAGAGCAAATAAGATTTTTCGGCATTGTTCTTTGTTGGTGTACTCTTGACCAAGAGTCTTCAAGGTGTTGACAATGTTGGAAAATCTTTGATGCATAGCATTTAAGGCTTCATCGGGCTCCATACGAAATAGCTCATACTTAGTGATAAAGAGACCAATCTTAGTTTCTTTGATATCTTCCGTTCCTTGATATGATAGCTCCAAGAGTTGCCACATTTCATGAGCGGAATTGCATTCACTAACTCTAGCGTATTCCGTGACTCTTAATCCATTAATGAGGATGTTCATAGCTTTGTTGTTTTTGGTGAGTTTAGCTATGTCTTGATCATTGTAATCATCTTCATCTTTCACCTCCGTTCTACTACCCGTAACATAAGGAATATAAGGACCCTTCTTGATAGCAAGCCACAAAAAGTAATCAATTCCTTTGACGTGAATCTCCATTTTCTTTTTCCACCCAAAGTAGTCTTTTCCTACAAAAAGCGGAGGTCTAGTAGAACATGAACCTTCCGGTTGATTAGAATCCATATCGTATTAACTCTAGAAACGATTAAGTACAATAGAGCTAGGCTCTGATACCAATTGATAGTCTATATGCGTCCTAGAAGGGGGGGTTGAATAGGACAATAGAAATTAATCGGCGAATTTTATTTCAAGTAAATAAAATTAAAAGCTAATTTGAATCCTATTGTTTTAGCAAACTAAATAGTAAAGAACTAGATAATCCTAAAAGACAATATTATCAAACTATTCATGTAGGCATTTTATCAAGCATATAGAGTGCGGAAATGTAAAGAGTGTAGAGATAGAATACGATACACAACGATGTATAGTGGTTCGGTTTCCCTACATCCACTACCTAAGGAAGCCTCCTTAGGATTTGCAAGATTCTCAACTAATCTCCGTAACTCTTAACCGGGTGAGTTTACAAACCCTTTACAACCACTTCAAAAACCTTTGAAGGAAATACACTTGTGTTATCACCAACACAAGGAACCAAGCATAAAACCTATGCTCACACTACTCTCTTAATCTATTACAAGAACTAAGAGGAAAGGAAAAAGTGTTTGGGGGTGCTTATAAAAGCTTTGTAACTAAACTCCTAAATGAGTGGATATGAACTATGTAGCTTCACAATGAATATGACTTGAATGCTCCTTTGAAACCTCCTTGAATGATAATATTAATTGCTCTTAAGATTGGTAGATGGAAGGCTTGAGTTGTGTCTTGAATGAGGTCCAATTTATAGCTGAAAATATCTTCCAACGGTCAATAGGCTTCTATCTAACGGATCTATTTTATCTCCAACGGATATAAGCTTTGTCCTCTAGTAATAGTGCAGAAAACCCTTTCTTGCGGTGTACCGCGGGTATGGTCCGGTGCACCGTGAAAACGTTCGTCTAAACTTCAAGCTTACTGGTCGGATCATCCTATGCACCGCGTCCCTGGTCCGTGCCTCAGTCCGGTGTACCGCGCCTTTGGTCCGGTGTACCGTGCGATTTCATTAGCTTACTGACGGGCTATCCTGTGCACCGCGTCTCTGATCCGTGGCTCTGCGGTGTACCGCGTGTTTCGTCCGGTGTACCGCAGCACTGTTCTTTTGAATCTCATGCTAAAGTCCAAGGATTTAAACACAACTAATCTAATGAGGGGTTTTGGAAAACCTTTAAAGTGATACCAAATGAATTTTAGTTTAAATGATGATTTTGTCGAATATTAAAACGGGAATAAAAACAAGGTGAGGCTAACAGCTTTCGACTGTACTCCCCTCAAAATATTCTTGATCCAAGCATCATCTGAGATGGAACTCGACTTACTAACAAGCTTCTCTTTCTTCCCAAGTTTAACATCCGCCTTCATCAATAGGCTAGTGATCATTGACGGGGACTTCAAGTTAAGGGAACTCTTTGGTTTGACTATGAATCAAATGACCTCATCAAAAATCACTTACGCCACATCTACTTCTTTCTCTCTAATAACACAATCCAACAAGATGGCAAATTTTTGGAATATATCCACGGTTTGAGTGTTCCCAAGGGATGAGGGTGCAAGGAAATGGTACTAGATTTTGCATTAGGTTGAAGGAACTAGTAAGGCCAAGATTTCTCCAGCCCCTTTTCTTTTTGTCCATGAACGAAAACAAACACCTTACTAAATACACGTTCATGTAGTTGGTTCCAATTAAATGTCTCAATTTTCTTCTCCACTTCTTGATATCTGCATGGCGTAACTAATTTCTTCAACTTAAAGTGGCTTTGAATTTCCTCAACCGTGAAAAGGACTAACTTGCCCTGAATGGGAACAATTCCTTCTCTATATTGGCTAAAGAGGTCAAGATAGAACTCTCTTACCATCTCAATATTCAAACTCAAACGCTCCATCATGAACGTCTTCCAACCCAATCTTTCACCTTTCTCAATAAATCTCTTATACTCACCTTTTTCAACTTCCTCAGTAAATCTTCGCTCAATTGTGAGTGTAAAATTAGGCATAATTTGAATTGAAATAGTTTCTAGGGTCGTAGAATTATCGATTTTATTGCGTAGAGGCATTTTGACTTGGAGAGTTTGTGGTGTCATCTCTTTCGGAGTCTTGATCGCTTGTTCTTAAACACTTGACTCCATAACAACTAGTTTCTCTCTAGTCACATAACTCGCAATACCATTTTTCTTCTTTTCTCATATAAACCTCAAGTGTTTTCCTCTTCTTCTCACCTAAATCCTTGCTTGAACTCTTCTTCATCTTCCTCACACCAGCAAAGTGTCTCCGTTCTTCGTGCCATCTTCCTTTTCTCCCATATAAAAAAATTACCAAGCTCTAAAGTACACTTGAATGGTTGAAAGAGGTAATATTTAGAGCGGAATGGGTGTATGGGAAGTGTTTTTCTATGTGGGTATGAAGGATTAGTAGTGGGATAAGAAGGAACCAAAGGATTTAGGGAAAAGGATTTTGCAAATTTTTTGTTTGTTTTTTAATTTCTTTTGATGTTGGAATGGTATGTGATGGTAAATATTGTTACGGATGATGTACAGATGATTTTAGGTGTGAAATATGGGTTATTTGGTTGTATTTTTATGGTGGGTGAATCTTTGGTCAAACTCTAATGGTAGTTGAAGGCTTGGGGAAGAAGGATTTTTGAGGTTAGGTCAAAAGAGAGGCTGGGGTTTTACGCTCGTCACATCTTTACGTTGCAATGTAGTGCCCTACAGGTAAGCCACGGTGTACCACAACTCTGGGTTACAACTCAAACCTTTTGACTTTCAAAGCATCTTTAAGTCGTGGTCACGCTTTTCGCCTTGCAGTATTACCGCGGATGGGGTGTGGTGTACCACACTCCTAGTGTTTTTCTTCTCGTGATATGTACCACGTTGCCTATTCACCATACTTCATGTTCTTTTTTTGTTGTGAACTGCAAAATATGTTGCGGACTACCGAAGAATTCATGCTACAACTCCAATCTCTCTGAATTAAGATCATGGTGGATTTGTGGACACAAATTGGTTACTTGCGGTGCATCACAGGTAAGGTAAGGTGTATCGCAAACCACTGTTGTTGGCTCACGAAAAATCCCAAGTTTTCATCCAAACTCAATTGTTTTCTCACCTACACATCGGAAACACTGAATACCCTTCTCATTACGTAATAAACATCAATAAAAAAATCTACTAATAAACACTAAAGACATAAAAATAAAACTAATAAATCATTCAAAACACGGGTTGTCTCCCAAGAAGCACCTTTTTAATGTCTTTGAAGTTTGACGTGTTAACTCAAGGTTATTTCTTTCTCACATAGCCTCCCCAACAGTGGGCGAGGCGATCAACTTCTACCAAACGAGGTTTGCAAACTTTCTTGGTCTCAAATTCAACTAACCTTTCAAAAAAAAACTCTTGTGACCTTGAACGGGCCACACCAAGAACTCTTGCGCTTACGTGGTGCGTTTGGAGGATCAGGTTCTTTCATTGCAACCTCATCTCCTACCCAAAAATTACCATCTTTCCACTTTTTTTTGGGCTCTCTAGGAACCTTTCTAGCACTCCTCTTGGTTCTCTATAGGTAATCGATAAATGGGTAACCTTTGAAGTTAGGAGGAGCTTTAAATGGTGTTTTCTTCTGAGCTTCTTCTCCTCCAACACTAAGGTGTCCACACTCTTGTTTGGATTCTTCTTTACATGATTGAGTATGTCCAAGCAGAAACAATCTTCCTGTGGATCTATAAATTTGATTGCCTTGAACACACTAAACTTTTCTTCCTCGTTTTGTACTCTTATGATCAATTCTCCGCTTTCTACATCAATTAAAGTATGTCCCGTGGCTAAGAATGACCGCCCCAAAATGATTGACACATTCTTATCTGCGTCGTAGCCAATAACAATAAAATCACACGGATATATATGGTTATGCTTCGATGAGTACATTTTAAATTTTTCCCTCAGGATGGGAAAGCGTCTTATCTGCCATTTGCAAAGTCATATTAGTGGCTCTTGCTTCCTCAATGTTCAACTTCTCAAATATGGATTTTGACATCAGGTTGATACTTGTGCCTAAATTTCACAAGGCCTTCCCAGTCCATCTCCCACCAATATAAATAATAATGTTAAAACTTCTGGATCCTTCAACTTCAGAGGCAACGTACTTTGGCATATCGTGCTACATTCCTCCAGTAAACCAACCATCTCTCCCACAAAATAATTGTGTTTTTTGTAAAGCACATCTTTCATAAATTTTAAATATTTTGGCATACCTTGGAAGATTTCCACAAATGGAAAATTGATGTGAACCCTCCTCACCTTGTCTATGAACTTCTTGTACTCTTTTTCATTGTGCCTATCTTGGACACGTGAAGGGAAAGGTGGAGGAGGACGATTCTCACTAACAATTTATTTCTTATTTTTTTAGCTAACGATATCTTCTCAACATATTCTTTCAAGATCACTAGCTCAATCACTTCTTCTTCAACCTCTCCTATATTTTATTCTACTTCTTTAGGTTTGGAAGTTGACTCATTCTTTTTCATTGCTGGAAAGGATGGAGCAATTGCTTCCCACTTATCAACGCAATTGTGTTACACTCTTCAATCTTCTGTGGGTTCTCAATATTGCTTGGTAAGTGACACTATGGTCTCATATTAAGATGGTTACCAATCTGGAAAACCTAAAATTCAAGCATTTTTAATGTGATAGAGTTTTCATTTATTCTCTCATTGTTGGATGGTGGGGCCTAGGGTGTGATAAAACATGATATAAATAAAGTGCAAATAAACACCCTAGACTAGCACGGCTCTGCAAGTATACAGATCGTATGCAAGTTTTAGAAAATAAGTAAGATTCGTTCCGCAGAGACTACGAAGGTTAGGGGAATCTTATGCAATGATCTAGTGCAAATAATATAAGCTAGAACGAATAAAACGCAAGAAAAGTAAAGACAAATAGATTTTTATTTGGTTTTCTAATTAAACTAAATTAATAATAAGAATGTAAAGACAGAAAATAAATACGAAAAGAGAAGTAGTATGAGAATATAGCTTGAGTTATTACCATGTAATCCCCACTAGTTTTGCCGTTCTAAACATGTAAGGTTAAATTATGTAGTACTTCAATAATCGGTTCCAATTACGCTAGGTAGTTTTAAATAGGATTTACCTGTGTCAATAAGGCTCCCTAAGCAAATTGTTCCTGTAATTGGTAAATAGTAACATGTACTAAACCGTAGTGATTATCTAGTTAGGTTGATTTGTCAGATCTAAACCGAATACTAGACGTTATGTGCTAAACATGTAATTAAACACCGTTGTCAATGGTGACCTAACTACTAGATGGTAATTCTATGTGGTTGCAGTCCACAAGAACACAGAATATAAATCCAAACACATAAACAGAGAATAAAAACTGTAATTCAATTTAAAATATAAAATTCCCAAATTAGATAGATGTCAATCAAAACTAGGGTTCATACATATATGTTAAAACTCAAACTAAATAAATTTAGTTCATGCAAGAAAAGAAAGAAATTACAAATTTAAAGGTAGAAGAAGACATTGTTGATGTCAGCTCCTTCCAGACTTCTTTTCTTGTGTTGTAAGCTTCCTCTTGGTTTAAGGTTTTACCAAGGATGATTGAAGAGTGTTAAGAGGCTGTATTTATAGTGTATAGGTTGACCTAATTAGTTTCTTGGAGATGAGGTTAAGTGATGGACTCCAAGCCCAACTCAAATTCGTAAAGATAATTACTACTGACTTGTTTTGAGCATATCTTCTTCGTTATTGGTCGGTTTTTGCTCCACAATATACCAAAATAATCGTCATAGAATTATCTACGTCCCTATGAAAGGAATCTTCCAAAATCGGCTTGGTTTTGGAGTTATCACCACTTCTTTAGGCGTAGCTGCAGAAATTCAGATTTAAGGCAGTTTTTCCTTTTCCATATTTTTAGCTTTTATTTCCTTATCTTCAATTTCCATGTTTATCTTCTTTCTTTTAGCATTTTGAACCAACTTGGACTCTAATTAATTACCATATATCTCTAAAGATTCACACTAAATAAATAATTAAACCCAATTGCTCTAAAAATAATAAATAATCAATTCAAGACCCAAAATAGGAAAGTGCACTAAATTAAGCTAAAGTCGGCCTATAAACTAATAAATACGCCTAAAATGATGTCTCAGAGATAGACTTTATTATCACAAATGAGGAGACATCATTGGACTTCCACAACTCTTTATTGGACTTCAAATTCTCTTTATTCATCGTCATGAATGAACTTAAAGTTTGTACAGGAGCATTTGAGGTACCTTCTTGTGGATACTCAGGATGTTCTTTTTGAGTAAGACTCTAAGAATAAGCATCTTGAACGGGATTTTGGCCTTCTTGGAATTGATTCTGAGGTCTTGGGTGAAAATGAGGAGACATCAAGACCCCCAACTCAAAGTTGTATCGTCCCGATAAAATAAAAGTAAAGAACAGTAGGGTAGTCAAATAAACAAGAAGAAGAAGTCGGAGGAGAATAAGAACAGAACATAATGAATGATACTAGAGCAAAATATCTAAAAAGACTCATGTAGTAATGCTCAAGAAATAATGCACAAATATGCTTAATATACATGTAATCAACAATCCATAAATTCAGGTCCAGATTAATTTCGCAATGCCAGAAGGAGAGGATGATAACTTAGTTCAGGTTAATGGCTATAGGTTGTTTATAGGTCCCAATATAGCATCCAATGGTCCACTTACCTACTATCTGATAGCTCAATTGTTTCTCCACCAAGTAGTTAGAAATCCTAAGGTCTTGCGTTATAACGTGGCTTAGGGACGGGTGTGGTATATTTGGATAATGAAAAGTGAGCTTTTGGCTCTCTCCTCACTAGCCATCAACGAATCGCCCTAGAGCTTGAGTTTTCACTCGAAGATGTTCTCACTCAACCCAATCTATTGATGCTTTTAATATGCATCTCCAATGAATCCCAATTAAAACCTTTAGTGATGGTTTACGAATTCCACTTTGCCGGTCCGAATATATTCTTTTCATATCAATTTTTTCTTTTTGTATACCTATGATTCTCTTTTTGATGTTGAGATATCACACTAATTTTTTCATATATATATATATATTCTTTTTTTATGCCCTTATTGGCAATTTTAGCTCGTGGCTTCTTTTTCATTCATTATTACCCCGGAAAAGGGTTACAATATTAACTTTTTCATCATCAATAAAATCACAAATATAATTCCCAAAACCCAATGTTCCCTAATGATGAAACCCACCACTGATGTGTCCCGATTTGTTCTAATTATTAGCCCCTTGGAGACATCCTTTTAGGTGAATAAATGACTTATTTGATATACTTTTAGGCTTAATTGATCATATTGCACTTTCTCCCCTTGGAAATTAACTACTTGCAGAATCTGAGCTTGTGTGCGTAAATTTGACTATTTCTAATGCAAAGTTAATTGGTTCTTGAATCTCATGAAAGACCAATCCAAGGAGAAAAAGTGAGAATAAAGTCTTAGTGTATTTTAGAGTGTTAGGAAGTGATTTCTAGTCGAGTTTCTATTTTTAGAGTACACTTTCCTATTTCGATTTCTTGATTTATTGATTTATTCTTTTTAAGCATATGCGGTTTAATTATTTATTTAATGTGAAGCTTTTAAGAGATAAATGGTAATTACTTAGAGACCAAGTCAAGATAAAGATGAAAGGAAAGAAGATTTACATGGAAATAAGAAGATTTAGGAAAGATTTATTCAAAGGAGGAAAAGATAAAGCTGCCTTTTGAAATCTGAAAAATCCAGCCACGTTTTAGAGATTAAATCATAATAAAAGATTGGAATGGATTTTGGACGAATGGTCTGCACCAATAGAAAGAGCTTTCCAAGACAAGCAGTTTCATATATTGGAACTTCTCAAATGGATAAGTATTGAAAAAGATATGACCAAATCAAATCAGCAGAATCTTATCTTTTAGAGCTACGAATTTGAGAGTCCTTGACTTGTCTTCCACTCTTAGAAAAATTCGACCTAGGGTCTTCCAACACCTATAAATACACCCCTTAACCTCCTACTTTCACACACTTCAGAGAATTAAACAAGAGGCTTAAGGTTTTCAAGTCAGAGCACGAAGGAGAGAAGAAGCTAGAAGCTGGAGGAATCCTGTTCTTCCAACAATAGTCATTCAACCCTTTAGGTTTTTCATTTATCTTTTGTATTTGAACATGAATTCCTTTTCTTTTATGTTAGTTTTTAATTTCATCATGAGCTAAATTTCTTTATACTTGAGAATCGCATAAAAAGGATGAACCTTAATTAATTAATCTATGTTTTGAATTTGGGATTGTTTAGATTTAAATTGAATTGAGTTTTAGGTATTGGATATTACTTTGTTTTCATTACTAATTCTTTTAGGAACAACTGGAATTAGCTGTTAGTATTTGGGCTATTCACTTTAGTGGCGAAGTGATCATCCAACAGGGGGGTTTTAATACAGATCTAGGTAATACCCATGTAATGTCCGTTATTGAGCGACAGGCTTAACTAGTTACATAGCCAAAGAGATAAAATTATATCATCCGAAGAGCCATATTCGACCATGCAGGTGTTTATGATACTTTAGGATAGCTTCTAGTCCACCCGACAGGGGGCTAGGAGATATTAGAGTCTCGACTAATATTATAATTCCAATTCTACCCTTAGACATAGCATAGATTATATTGATTAAGTGGATTCCTTTGCGAGGATCAAGTATCTCTCTTATCTGAAGTTAGTCGTTATTTGCTTTATTTCTTTTCTGTTAAGTTAATTTAGTTTTACTTTAATTGCATCTTTTAATTTCCAAAAACCAAACAAAAATTACTATCTTTTATTTTCTGCTTAGCAATTATCTCTACTACCTGATTAATATTTGGGTTGAACCTAATCCGTCCCTGAGAACGAACTTGATTATCATATATTACTTGGGACAACCGTACACTTGCGGTTAAGTGGTTCCTCTTTATTTTGCACTTAATTTTATAACACCCCAGGACCCACCAAGTTTTTGGCGCCGCTGCCGGGGACGGTAGCGTGTGACCCCGGTGTTAATCTTTAGTAGTTTAATTGTTAGTTTAGTTTTAGTTTTATTTTTCAGTTTTACGCTTTGGGTTGTTCTTGTTTTCTCAGATTTACAGGTTTTGGTATATGCTTGGAGATATCGTGATCCTTGATAATCCCGAACGCCTATTACGAGAGAATAACAAAAGAGATAAAGAAGCAAGAGAACAAGAAAAGTTAGAAAAAGCAATGGCAGAAGATAATACTCAAGATCCCGTGATTCAAGATCCCGCGATTCAGTTAGATGACAATGGTCTCCCAATAGCTCCACCGGTAGGAGTTCAATTACCAATTCCACCGGTAGGAGTCCAATTACCAGCTCCTCCCGGAAATCAACAACAAGTCAACAATAATGGTGGAGTACTTCAAGATCATGGACCGTAGATCTTTCAACCGAACAACCATGGACCTTTTCTTCTACCACCACTAGGACTCCGTCCTCCTGCAATTCAAGGAGTTCGATTCAGACCAGACGCAGGGATGATCAACCAGTTTACAACCGTGGGACAGTATAGTGGTGCAGCTCGTGAAGATCCTATTCGTTCTATGTACAAGTTTATGCAAATCTGTGATGCATATGTCACCCCTGGAGTAACCCAAGAACAAATGTACTTTCATATGTTTCCATTCTTCCTCACCGGAGGGGCAAGTGAGTGGTATGATCAACAGCCACACAACGCGATTGTGACTTGGGATCAACTTCAGACAGCCTTTTTCGATAGGTACTATCCTCAAAGTGTTCGACTCAGTGGGCAATTAGATATTTTTTATTTTTGCCAAGAGCCCGGAGAAACTGTAGGTGCTGCATGGACTCGTTTTCAAACATTATTACGCAAGTGCCCATTACATGGGTACTCTCTTGAATTACAACTTGGAATATTTTATCGAAGTTTAGGTGATGCTGCAAAAGATAAAATTGATACTATGTGCCAAGGTGGTCTCATGATGGTCATAACTGATCAAGCTCTGATTATCATGGACCGAATTGTGAAGAATGAAATCACTTGGCAATCCTCGAAATCATCGGTTAGAGCTCCTGAAAGAGGTACTTTGAATTTGGATACAGAAACTGCTTTGAACGCTAAAATTGCCGCACTTGAGAACAAGCTGAAACAATTATCTATGTCGAATAAAGCTGTGGTAAACGTTGTGAATGAACCAGAATTATGTTCTAGTTGTGGAGGAGATGATCATGGCTGGGAAGAATGTGCCAACAACCCAGAATCCGTATACTTCGTTAATCAGCGAGGTAACTATTCAGGTGGTCAAGGGTATGGAAATCAAAACAGAAATCATCCAGGCTTTCAGTACTCAAATCCACAAGGGGCAGCCAATCCTGGAACTTATCAACAAAGGCCTCAAGGGAACAACTATTAGTTTCAAACGTAAAACCAATACCAAGGAAACCAAACCAGAACAGATCAAGACGCGTATGCCGATACACTAGCTCAAAAAGCGCTACCTTCTCAACCTCAAGATGGTGCAATTACCGCAAGTGAGTTAGCACGTACTGTAACAAAATACATGTCAGATGCAGAGAAGAGGTCAGAGAAAATCGAAAACCAGCTATCTCGATTTATGGATGATACCCACGCAAGAGAGAATAGGATAAATGAAACATTGAACTCACATTCCGCTTTGCTAAAAGTCTTGGAGACTCAAATATCAAAGATCGCCAACAGTTTGAATGTTCGAGGTCAAGGCCAACTTCCGAGTAACACAGAAACTCCTACACAAAGGGAGGATTGTAGCGCGATCACTACCAGAAGCGGTAAGACTGTGCAACCACCACCCTTCCCGGTTATGAAAGAAAAAGAAGTTACTAGAAAAGAAAAACCGTTAGAAGAGGTGGAAGAGAAAGATGAAGAACCTGCTGAAGTGATAGAAGTGGAGAAGATTCCGGAAGTTCCGAAAAAGAGAGATGTTGCAGAAACCCGCCCTCCCCCACCCTTCCCTTCAAGAGTTCAAAAGAAAGGAGATATGGTCGAATATCAAAGATTCTTGAATAGAGTGAGAGGTCTCAATATTAACATTCCGTTGTTAGAAGCCATCAAAGACATACCAAAATACGTGAAGTTTTTAAAGAGAGCCCTCACCAACAAAAGACCATATTGCGATAATGAAATGGTAGGGTTACCTGAAGAGTGTAGTGCCATCTGTCAGAGCAAACTACCACCGAAGCTACTTGATCCAAGAAGTTTTACGCTTCCAATCTCGATTGGTAGTGAGTGGAAAGGGAAAGATTTATGCGATTTAGGCGCGAGTATTAATCTCATGCCCAAGTCAATTTTTGATATGCTAAAGATTGGAGATATGAGACCTACCTTTATGGTCCTACAAATGGCAGACAGATCCCTCGTGCATCCTGAGGGACGAATCGAAGATGTCCTCGTCAAAGCAGGTACTCTAGTTTTTCCTGTAGATTTTGTTATCCTTGAATACAACGCGGATAGGAATGTCCCCATAATCTTGGGAAGACAATTCCTAGCCACGGGGCGTACATTGATTGATGTAGAAAACGGCGAATTAACCATGAGAATCCAAGACGAGGAGGTCAAATTCAATGTATTTCGAGCCATGAAATTCCCAGATGTTCACGGAGATTGTTTCCGAATGGATATAGCAGAACACGCCGCACAAGAGGTATTTGATTGTTTTAATTATGATGACATCTTGCAGGCTGCGTTAATATTAGATATACCGGAGATGATGGAAGAGCTAGCCAACACAGTGGCAGCTCTTAACTCTGAAAATCCAAAATATAGGCGTCTAGCCTACGAACCATTGCGTGATGCAGGGGATATTGAGCCTCCAAAGAAACCATTCATTGCGTCTCCCCCGAAGCTAGAAGAGAAACCATTGCCGTCCCACTTGAGGTATGCATATTTAGGTACTAACAACACTCTACCTGTTATTGTTTCAGCTACTTTAATAGGTCCTCAAGAAGACAAACTATTGCGTGTACTAAGAGCGAATAAAGAGGCGATAGGTTGGACTATTACTGACATTAAAGGCATTAGCCCTTCCTATTGCCAACACAAGATCATTCTGGAGGACAACAGTACACGTTCAGTTGAAGGACAGAGAAGATTGATGCCTGCGATGAAGGAAGTGGTAAAGAAAGAAGTGATCAAGCTACTAGATGCGGGGATTATCTACCCCATAGCTAGTAGCGATTGGGTGAGCCCAGTTCAATGCGTACCAAAGAAAGGTGGTATCACTACCATCCTGAATGACAAGAATGAAGCCATACCCTCTAGGACCGTTGTTGGTTGGAGAGTTTGTATGGATTACCGAAAGTTGAACAAGGCTACTAGGAAAGACCATTTTCCACTCCCGTTCATTGATTAGATGTTGGACAAGCTAGCCGGTAGAGAGTACTATTGTTTCTTAGATGGGTATTCCGGTTACAATCAAATTTGCATAGATCCGGATGACCAACACAAGACCACATTCACATGTCCTTTTGGTACTTTCGCATACCGAAGGATGCCTTTTGGATTATGTAATGCACCTGCTACTTTCCAACGTTGCATGATGGCAATCTTTGGAGATATGATTGATCGATTTCTTGAGGTATTCATGGATGACTTTTCTGTTTTTAGAGATAACTTTGACGCTTGTTTGCCGAATCTAGAAAAAGTATTGATTAGATGTAAGGAAACCGATTTGGTCTTGAATTGGGAGAAGTGCCACTTTATGGTTCGTGAAGGAATAGTATTGGGACACAAAGTGTCAAGCGCTGGGTTAGAAGTTGATCGTGCGAAGATTGAAGTTATCAAAACTCTTCCCCCTGTTTCTGTAAAAGGGTTAAGGAGTTTTCTAGGCCATGCTGGGTTTTATCGCCGTTTTATCAAGGACTTTTCAAAGATTTCAAAACCTTTGTGCAACTTACTCGAGAATGACACCAAATTCCTTTTTGATGAAGCTTGCTTGAAGGCATTCCAAGAGCTGAAAGAGAAACTGATTACTGCGCCGATTGTGCTATCACCTGATTGGAAACTTCCCTTTGAAATTATGTGTGATGCTAGTGATTCTGCTATGGGTGCGGTGTTGGGTCAAAGAAAAGACAAAGTGTTTCATTCGATTTATTATGCAAGCAAGACCTTCACCAGTGCTCAGATTAATTACACGGTAACTGAAAAGGAGCTTTTAGCAGTTGTTTATGCCTTTGACAAATTTCGTTCCTATCTCTTTGGGGCGAAAATTGTTGTATTCACTGACCATTCCGCTATTAAGTACTTGATGGAGAAGAAAGATGCGAAGCCGCGATTGATCAGATGGGTTTTATTGCTACAAGATTTTGATTTGGAGATTCGAGATAGAAAGGGTTGTGATAATCAGGTTGCTGATCATTTGTCACGTCTTGAAGGTTCTGAGTCTAATGGAGGACCTGAGTTGGTTAGAGAAGAAATTCCTGACGAGAGTTTGTTTGCAGTTTATTCTTTAGAGACTCGTTGGTATGCGGATATTGCAAATCTTATCGTGAGTGGTTCTTTTCCTCAAGGAGCTACATCACAAGAGAAAAAGAGACTAGCCCACCGAGCGAAACAATTCTTTTGGGAGGATCCTTTCCTCTACAAAACATGCAGTGATCAGATGGTGAGGAGATGCATACCAGATAAAGATATTCTATCCATTGTTATGGGTTGTCATGATTCACCATACGGAGGACACTTTAAAGGCTGCAAAGGTATTACAATCCGGTTTTTATTGGCCCACTTTACATAAGGATTGTCATGAGTATGTCAAGAAGTGTCACAGATGCCAGTTTACTGGTAATATATCTAAGAGAGATGAGATGCCGCGTAATAATGTTCTGGAAGTTGAGATATTCGATGTATGGGGTATTGATTTCATGGGTCCTTTTGTACCTTCTAACGGAAACCTGTACATCCTACTAGCTGTTGATTACGTGTCTAAATGGATAGAGGCTGTAGCTCTACCAACTAATGATTCGCGAGTAGTGATTAAATTCTTGAAATCACACATCTTCACTAGACATGGTACACCTCGAGTTATTATCAGTGATGGAGGTTCACATTTTGTGAACAAATATATGAAGAAAGTTCTAGAGAAGTATGGTGTGAGACATCGTGTATCTACCGCGTATCATCCACAAGCCAATGGTCAAGCTGAGGTCTCTAATCGAGAGATCAAATCCATTCTTGAGAAGACAGTTGGTTCCACACGCAAGGATTGGTCAATAAAATTAGATGATGCGTTGTGGGCATATCGTACTGCGTTCAAGACGCATGTGGGTGCATCTCCATATCGTATTGTTTATGGTAAGGCTTGTCACTTACCTCTTGAGCTTGAAATGGGTGCCTATTGGGCAATTGCGGAGATGAATATGGATCCAACCTTAGCTGTGAAGAATCGTATGATGAAGTTGAATGAACTTGACGAGTTTCGATTTCATGCCTATTAGAATGCCAAACTTTACAAAGAAAAAACGAAGAGATGGCATGACAATCGGATTCGTGAGAAGAAATTCAAATTTGGACAGATGGTCCTAAAGTATAATTCCAAGTTCAGCAACTATCCGGGCAAGTTGAGATCAAAGTGGTCTGGTCCGTTCGTGGTGACCAAGGTTACGCCTCATGGAGCAATAGAGATCGAGAATCCAGACGAGCAACGCACCTTCATGGTGAATGGGCATCGTCTAAAACTTTATCATGTAGGCGAGGATACCAATCGCAGAACTGATCCACATCCGGGGGAGGTCATGTACCTCCTTGAAGCTGAATAGATGCGAGAGGTAACCCGTCGAGCTTAACGACGTTAAACAAAAGCCATTTCAATGTATATTAGTTTATTTCTTTCAGTTTTTCAATTCCTAGTGTATAATTCTAAGTTAGTGTCGAGTTTTAGTGTCTACTTTTAAGAAATGAGAAGGGTATTGTGTTAATGGTGCAGGAATCGAGTTTGGGGTGCTAGGAATTTTTTTTTGGAGAATTCAAGGCTGGCGCAGATGTGCCGCGGCCCAAAAACCCAGACCACGGGTCGCGCACCACGGGTCTTATTCAGAAGCGAGAATTATAGAAGCTGATAGCCGCGGTGCACCACGCCCTACACCGCACGCCCATAACGCGTGCCACGGGGTGTGTACCGCGGGTTTTTTCACGGAGCACGTGCGGACTACCCCATGTACCACACCCCTGCACCGCACGGCAAAAACGCGTGCCACGGGGTGCTAGCACGGTTACAAGGCAGAAGCGGAAAAAATACACACCACAGCGCTGCGGTGTACCCCGCGGTATACCCCATGCACCGCAGGGATGCACCGCGCCTGGCAGTTTGTGAAGAGTTCAAAGCCCAGTCAACTTCTAACTTTAAAGAGATAAACCCTAGCCTCCTCCAAACGAAATTTCCAGCTCCCAACCTTATAAAAACACCTTGAAGCTTGATCAAACCTCCACAACAAACACATTAACATCATCAAATCTCTCCTCCATCCTCCATAAACATAACTTCTTCATCAAATTCATCACAAAACACCATTAAACACAATCAAGATCATCAAGCTTTCAAGAGTTCTTCCAAGATTCATCAAGAAAACAACTTCCTTCATCTAATCCAAGCAAGAAACTCAAGCTATACCAAGTTTTCTTAACTTTATTCTAGCCTTGGTATAAACTTGAGTTTGGGGTCCATTCAACCATGACTAACAGAACAGATGCTTTGGATTATAAGAGGAAGTGTTGTATCCTAGGGAAGAACAAGAATTTGCCTGGTTTTACACTTGAAAAGGCCATCAATATTGATGAGCCTACTGAAGAAACACAAGAAGAAAAAGCACATGCACCACCACAACACGGATTAATAGCAAGAATGAGGGTATCATCAAAGCCTACAGACAAGCTACAATTTCAAGTTCAAGGTTCTTCTTCTTCTCAAACTGATTCTGGTATTCCTCCACGGGCTCGCAATTTGCAACAAGAATTCGAACTTTTACGACTAGACATCGGAGCACTATGGAAGGAAATTACACAGATTAAGTCAACACTGGAAGAGGTAACTTTGTTCATGGATATTGATAATTATTCTCCCCCTTCGGAGGAGGACACGATGGATCTTCATGGCCAGGTACCCCGTTCTGATTCTTCTTCTTAATTGATGGTAGGCACTAGTTAGGTAGTTTTAGTTTAATTTTATTGCTTTATTGAGTCTTTTTCGAGTCGTGGGGACACGACTCACTTTTGAGTTTGGGGTGGGGTTCATTGCCTCATCCCAATTTTTTGTGTTTTACATGCTTTCAATAAAATTAATCTTAGGGTTGCGTTGACTGTAGAGAATTTTAAATGCCCCCATCAAGCATGCTTTTTTGTGAATTAATGATAGAAAATAGTTGACTTTAGGAGTTAGTATGAAGCTGAACTTTAATTGCATGCAAGTATGAGATAATTGATAGGATAAAATTAATGAACAATGCAAAAGAAGTAAACTTGTGCTTAAGGATAATAGGTGGTTTGTAGAACGTGAGATCTAAATGAGTAGAGAACCCACTTAGGTATGAACTAGAGACAAGTTGTGTAAATAGGAAGATGATAGAGGCAGTTCTTTGTTAGCCCTTTGAATCCTTTTTGGCTGTCTATCCCTGAATTAATTTTATCCTTCGTAGAAAAATTTTTAGCCTTTAAGCCTTTCTTTTGTCGCCACATTATAAGCCAATTTCCCTTTAGATTGTTAGGCATGACCATATGACCCGCACTTGAATCACGATCCTGAGACTTCCTGTCTTGAGCTTGAGTTTGGGGTGGTGGGTTCACTATATGGGAATTTACATTGGGTTGGGAGTTTTTGAGCTTATCAATGATGCTTTGTGCTATACATGATGATGATTCACAGGTTTATTGTATTGTAACCCTTTGCCGGGGTAATAGTGAATGGAAAAGAAGCTTCGAGCTCAAGTTATGAATAAGCATAACTATGCAAAATAGTATGATATCTCAACATCATAAAGAGAGTCATAGCTATAAGAAAAAAACGAATGATTTGAAAAGAATATACATATTCGGACCGGCAAAGTGGAAAATTTTAGGTGAATCATCCTTAGTGCTTATTGGGTTAATTTGGGGAAGCTAATTAAGCGCATCAATTGGGTTGAGTGAGAACGTTATTCGAGTGTAAACTCAAGCTCTTGGACAGTTTTGTTGATGGTAAGTGAGGAGAGAGCCAAAAGCTCACTTCAAATTTACCAAATATACATACCATACCGTCCTTCAGCCTATGCTAAAACCATAAAGTCCTCGTGATTCCTAGATGCACGGTGAGTTAATAGGGATTATTCTAAGTGGAACATTCAACACAAGTAAAGATCGAGGAACACCCTATAGCCACCATCTTGAGATAAGTATTAAGCGTAACCTTCTAGCATTGTGAAATTAATTTTGGATTGATATTGTTTTGTATTTGATTTTGCATGATAAGTGTAGGTGTATATTAATTCCTAGGTTAGACTATATGAGATTTGTTTTAAGTTTTGGTTTGGGATTTTTTTTTTAGATTCTACCTTATGCGTTCACCTAAAAGATCCTTTGTTTTTATTTTACTTTGTCGGGACGACAAAGGTTTGAGTTTGGGGTCTTGATGTCTCCCGATTTGTTCTAATTATTAGCCCCTTGGAGACATACTTTTAGGTGAATAAATGACTTATTTGATAGACTTTTAGGCTTAATTGATCATATTGCACTTTCTCCCCTTGGAAATTAACTATTTGCAGAATCTGAGCTTTTGTGCGTAAATTTGACCTTGAATCTCATGAAAAACCAATCCAAGGAGAAAAAGTGAGAATAAAGTCTTAGTGTATTTTAGAGTGTTAGGAAGTGATTTCTAGTCGAGTTTCTATTTTTAGAGTACACTTTCCTATTTCGATTTCTTGATTTATTGATTTATTCTTTTTAAGCATATGCGGTTTAATTATTTATTTAATGTGAAGCTTTTAAGAGATAAATGGTAATTACTTAAAGACCAAGTCAAGATAAAGATGAAAGGAAAGAAGATTTACATGGAAATAAGAAGATTTAGGAAAGATTTATTCAAAGGAGGAAAAGATAAAGCTGCCTTTTGAAATCTGAAAAATCCAGCCACGTTTTAGAGATTAAATCATAATAAAAGATTGGAATGGATTCTGGACGAATGGTCTGCACCAATAGAAAGAGCTTTCCAAGACAAGCAGTTTCATATATTGGAACTTCTCAAACGGATAAGTATTGAAAAAGATATGACCAAATCAAATAAGCATAATCTTATCTTTTAGAGCTACGAATTTGAGAGTCTTTGACTTGTCTTCCACTCCAAGCAAAATTCGACCTAGGTTCTTCCAACACCTATAAATACACCCCTTAACCTCCTACTTTCACACACTTCAGAGAATTAAACAAGAGGCTTAAGGTTTACAAGTCAGAGCACGAAGGAGAGAAGAAGCTAGAAGCTGGAGGAATCCTATTCTTCCAACAATAGTCATTCAACCCTTTAGGTTTTTCATTTATCTTTTGTATTTGAACATGAATTCCTTTTCTTTTATGTTAGTTTTTAATTTCATCATGAGCTAAATTCCTTTATACTTGAGAATCGCATAAAAAGGATGAACCTTAATTAATTAATCTATGTTTTGAATTTGGGATTGTTTAGATTTAAATTGAATTGAGTTTTAGGTATTGGATATTACTTTGTTTTCATTACTAATTCTTTTAGGAAAAACTAGAATTAGCTGTTAGTATTTGGGCTATTCACTTTAGTGGCGAAGTAATCATCCGACAGGGGGGTTTAAGCTAATACCCGTGTAATGTCCGTTATTGACCGACAGGCTTAACTAGTTACATAGCCAAAGAGGTAAAATCATATCATCCGAAGAGCCATATTCGACCATGCAGGTGTTTATGATACTTTAGGATAGCTTCTAGGTCCACCCGACAGGGGGCTAGGAGATATTAGAGTCCCGACTAATATTATAATTCCAATTCTACCCTTAGACATAGCATAGATTATATTGATTAAGTGGATTCCTTTGCGAGGATCAAGTATCTCTCTTATCTGAAGTTAGTCGTTATTTGCTTTATTTCTTTTCTGTTAAGTTAATTTAGTTTTATTTTAATTGCATCTTTTAATTTCCAAAAACCAAACAAAAATTACTATCTTTTATTATCTGCTTAGCAATTATCTTTACTATCTGATTAATATTTGGGTTGAACCTAATCCGTCCCTGAGAACGAACTTGATTATCATATATTACTTGGGACAACCGTACACTTGCGGTTAAGTGGTTCCTCTTTATTTTGCACTTAATTTTATAACACCCCAGGACCCACCAACCACCCCAAACTCAAGCTCTAAAACGAGTTGTCTCAGGTTTTGCGATTCGAGTGCGGGTCATATAACTAAGTCCTACAAACTAAGGATATGGATTATAATGTGGTTAAATAAAAGGCTTTAGAAAGGCTCAGAGGGGCTAAGACGGATAAATAATAACAATAATCAACTAAAAAGGTGAGAAGGTATAAAAAGGCTTCAAGTGTCTTCAATATGAAAGAACTGCCTTATTCATTTGACTACCGGATTTCGTTACTTTTTCATTATTAGTTCATAGATAAGTGGGCTTTCAACTAATTTCAAACCTCACGTTCTACACACCAAATAACTCTCCCTAAGTTTCAACGTGACTTCTTAACATTGCTCATTAACTTTTCTATCCTTTATTTCCTGTTTTCATACATGTATCTAAACAAATTTATGACATCGTTCAAAAACATACTACTTACTATCATTGACCTAATAAAATCATGCTCAAATAGGTACATTCAAAATATTCTATGCCTTAATTCAACCTAAAAATTTTAAATTTTATGCAAAAACGAAAAGAAGATGAGGACAACGCATCCCCACCCCCCAACTCAAAAGTGAGCCGTGTCCCCACGACTCGAAAAAGACTCAAGAATGAAATAAAATTTAAAATTAGAAACTAACTAAACTACCTAATGCATACAAGCTATTATGAAAGAAAATTAGAATAATTTACCTGGATGGCCATAGAGATCCATTATATCCTCCTCCTCATCCGAAGCCGAGGGATCGGTATAACTATCAATATCCCTTTCCAAGGTAAATTCTTCCAGCTGTGATTGCATATGTATGACTTCCACCCAAAGTTCTCTGTTATCTTCTTGTAATCTTTCAATTTCGTGTTGTAATTTGAGAGCCCATGGAAAAAGATCATGATCAATTTTAGAGGAAGAAGTAGAAGAACCTTGGTCATGAATCATTATCTTCTTCAAAGGCCTTGAGGGTATAGACATTCTAGTAGTTAACTTCTTTGGTAGTGGTTGTGCTGGTGCCTTTTCTTTTGATTCTTCAGTAGCCTCATCAATGGTGATAGGCTTTTCAATGGTGGCTCCAGGCAATTTCTTATTCTTCCCAAGGATAGAGCACTTTCTCTTGAATTCCATAGCTTCAGATCTGTTAGTTATGTTTGAATTACCCACAACTCAAGTTATACCAAGGATGCATTAAAAGTTTAAGAGAAATTGGTTTAGCTTGAGGTTGTTGCTTGGAATTTATGAAAGAGAAAGGTTTCTTGATGAATCTTGGAAGAATTCTTTAAAGCTTGTTGGATTTGATGGTGTTTAATGGTGTAGTGTGATGAATTTGATAAAGAAATTGTGTTTATGGAGGATGGAGGAGAGAATTTGTGGAGTTGTGTTAATTGTGAAGGTTTGTACAAGCTTTAAGATGTATATATAGTGTTTGGGTCTGAAAAATTCGTGTGGGAGAGGCTAGGGTTGATCTTGTTAAGGTAAGAAGTTGAATGGGCCTCATATTCCTCACAAACCGCCATAGCGCGGTGCACCGGACCTAGGCCGCGGTGTACTGCAGCTTCTGTTGATTCATTTTTTCGTCTCGACAGAAACCCCGTGGTACGGGTTTTTGCTTCTGCTCAAATTCTCATTCTCGTAAAAAAACCCGCGGTACCAACCCGTGGTACGGGTTTTTGGCCTCTGCGGTATATCCCCCCCTACGCCGCGGTGTACCGCACCTAACAAGCATCCAAATTTTCGTCTCGGTATAAAACTTGAGCTAGTGGACCCATGGTACGGGTTTTCCAGGTGCAGTGCACCGCAGATGAGGTGCGGTATACCAGACCTGCCTGCGAATTTTTCCATGAAATTGTCCTTGTTCCCAAACTCGTTTCCTGCACAATAACACACTACCTTTCTCTCCTATTAGCTTGTAAACACAATTAAAAATATACACTAACTTACTATTATACACTACAAAGTAAAAACAACTAATCTAGAAAGCAATTAAAACAAGGGGTGTCTCCCAAGAGCACTTTTGTTTAACGTCTTTGAGTTAAACGTGTACCTCAAGCTAAGCGCTTTCTACGAGATGGATTGTCTCCTCTCGCCCAAAGTCCTCACTGTCATGGTATCTCTTCAAACGTTGGCCATTCACCATGAATGTCCTTTGCTCGGTTGGATGTTCAATTTCAATCGCTCCATGAGGTGTGACTTTCGTAACAATGTAAGGTCCTCCCCAGCGGGATTTAAGCTTTCCTGAGTAGTTCGAAAATCGAGAGTTGTATAATAAAACCTTTTGTCCTCTCTTGAAATGCTTTGGAAGGAGTCGCCTATCATGCCATCTTTTCGTTTTCTCCTTGTAGAGACGTGAATTTTCATAGGCTAGATAGAGAAACTCCTCCAACTCGTTCAACTGCATCATCCTTTGTTTCCCGGCCAATTCTGGGTCTAGATTCAGAGTTTTAATAGCCCAGTAGGCTCGAGCTTCAAGTTCAATAGGTAGATGCCACGCTTTGCCGTAGACCATGCGATATGGAGATGCCCCAACTGGTGTTTTAAATGCTGTTCTGTAAGCCCAGAGAGCATCATCTAGCTTTAAAGACCAATCCTTCCTTGTTTTATTCACGGTCTTCTCAAGAATAGATTTGATTTCCCGGTTGGAAACTTCAGCTTGACCGTTAGTTTGTGGGTGATAACCGGTTGAAATACGGTGTCTCACTCCAAACTTACGAAGATAGTTTCTCAGAGGAGCATTAATAAGATGGGTACCTTTATCACTGATGAGAACACGTGGCGTACCATGTCTCAAAAAGATGTTTGTTTTTAAGAATTTAATCACTGTTTGAGCATCGTTCTTTGGTGTTGCCACTGCTTCTACCAATATTGATACATAATCTACTGCAAGCAAAGTATAAAGATTTCCATGGGAAGTGGTGAAAGGTCCCATGAAATCTATTCCCCATACATCAAAGATTTCAACTTCTAGGATACTGTTAAGCGGCATCGCGTCTCTTTTTGATATATTACCAGTAAACTGGCATCTTTGACATGACTGGACAAAACGATGACAATCTTTCTGTATGGTAGGCCAATAGAATCCGGATTGAAGAATTTTAGCTGCAATTCTATCGCCTTTAAAGTGACCTCCATAAGGTGAACTATGACAACTTGCAATGATCTTTTGCATTTCACCTTCATGCACACATCTTCTAACCACTTGGTCACAACAAATCTTCCAGAGGTACGGTTCATCCCAATAATACTGTTTGGCCTGGTGAGATAATCTTTGTCTTTGTTGTGGGTGGATATCCTTGGAGAATACACCACTCACAATGAGGTTGGCTAGAACTACATACCATGGTACAAACGCATGTTTAATAGAAAAAAGTTGTTCATCAGGGAATACCTCTTTAACCAACAATGGTTCCTTGTTCGCATCAGATCCTTCGAGCCTTGATAAATGATTAGCAACTTGGTTCTCACATCCCTTCCGGTCTCGAATGTCTATGTCAAATTCTTGAAGCAACAGTACCCATCTAATAGGACGCGGCTTAGCGTCCTTTTTCTCTATAAGGTACCTGATAGCTGAATGGTCTGTGTACACAACAGTTTTCTTCCCAATCAGATAGGAACGGAATTTATCAAAAGCATAAACCACGGCCAACATCTCTTTCTCCGTCACTGTATAATTCATCTGGGCAGCGTTGAAAGTTTTACTTGCATAATAAATCGTATGGAAAATCTTGTCTTTCCTCTGTCCCAACACAACACCCATAACGTGATCACTAGCATCGCACATAAGTTCAAACGGAGCTTTCCAATCAGGAGGTATAACAATATGTGTGGAGATCAGTTTCTCCTTAATCGTAAAAAACGCTTGAAGACATTCGTCAGTAAAATTAAAAGGAGTATCCTTTTCGAGTAAAGAACAGAGCGGTTTTGCGATCTTGGAGAAGTCTTTAATAAATCTTCGATAAAATTCTGCATGACCTAAGAAACTTCTCGCTCCCTTAACAGAAACTGGAGGTGGTAACATTGTGATAACTTCAATTTTAGCACGATCAACCTCCATCTCTGCCTTCGAAACCTTATGTCCCAACACAATTCCCTCTTGAACCATGAAGTTGCATTTTTCCCATTTAAGCACAAGATATTTTTCTCTACATCTCACAAGGACTTTCTCAATATTATTCAAACAATCATCAAAACTATCTCCAAACACCGAAAAATCATCCATAAAAACCTCCAAGTATTTATCTATCATTTCCCAAAATATACCCATCATGCACCTCTGGAACGTGGCAGGTGCATTACATAAACCAAACGGCATTCTTCTATACGCAAAAGTACCAAACGGACAAGTAAAAGTTGTTTTGTGTTGATCAAGGGGGTCCACACAAATCTGATTATAACCTGAATATCCGTCAAGGAAACAATAATATTCTCTCCCTGCAAGTTTGTCTAGCATCTGATCAATGAATGGGAGCGGGAAGTGATCTTTCTTTGTAGCTTTGTTCAGTGTTTGGTAATCCATGCATACTCGCCACCCCACAATTGTTCTTGATGGTATGGCTTCACCTTGATCATTAAGGATGGTAGTTATACCTCCTTTCTTTGGAACACATTGCACTGGACTAACCCAATCACTGCTAGCAATCAGATAGATAATTCCTGCATCTAACAACTTGATGTCTTCCTTTCTCACCACTTCTTTCATAGCTGGCATGAGTCTTCTTTGTCCCTCTATAGATCGCCCACCTTCGTTCTTAAGAATGATTTTGTGTTTGCAAACGGAAGGACTAATTCCTTTGATGTCGGCAATAGTCCATCCGATTGCTTCTTTGTTTGCTAGAAGTACGTGAAGTAGCTTCTCCTCTTGAGGACCTGAAAGGTTAGCAGAAATAATAACAGGCAAAGTTTTGTTCGTACCTAGATATGCATAGCGTGGATGATCTGGAAGCGGTTTTTCTTCGAGAACAGGTGGACATATTATAGATGGTTGTTTCATTGGTTCAATGTCACCTGATTCTCGAAGTAGTTCTCGTACATTTGATCCTAATGCAGCAACATCTTCAGGGGGAATCTCGAGTTCCTCTTGTGATTCAAGTGCTAAGGCTTCGTCAAGATCATCATCTAAGCTTGCTTCATTGAAGACTTGTTGCGCAATTTTTCCGATGACATCTATTTTGAAACATTCATCTTTCGACTTTGGTAACTTCAATGCCTTAAACACATTGAATCGTATCTGTTCGTCTTGTACCCTCATGATCAAATCACCATTCTCAACATCAATTAGTGTACGCACCGTGGCTAAGAATGGTCTACCCAAGATGATGGGGACATTCTTATCCGCGTCGTAGTCAAGAATAATAAAATTACAAGGAAAAATAAAAGAACCAGCTTTAACTAAAACATCTTCAATTTTACCTACTAGTCGTGAGAGGGAGCGATCCGCCATTTGTAATACCACAGATGTGGGTACTACCTCTCATATATTAAGCTTCTCGAACAGAGATCTTGGCATGAGATTGATACTCGCGCCTAAATCACATAATGCTTTCCCGGTCCAACTATCTCCAATGCCGATGGGAATTGTAAAACTTCCGGGATCCTCTAGCTTTGGTGGCAACTTACTTTGACATATAGCACTACACTCCACAGGCAATCCAATTGTTTCCCCAGTTTCTATACTTCGTTTGTTGGAGAGAATGTCTTTCATGAATTTAAGATATGTTGGCATTCTCTTGAGAGCTTCAACAAGCGGCATATTAACCTCTAACTTCTTCAACATGTCAACGAACTTCTTGAATTCCAGGTCATTGTCCTTCTTTCTGACACGTGAAGGGTATGGTGGTGGAGGGCGTGTATTAAGTTCCACTGGTTTTCTTGTCTTTTGAGGTGTCTCGGCTTGGACAATCTTCGGTTTAACTACCTCCTCTACTGTATCTTTGGTTGTTTCTTCTCCCCCCTTTTCTGGAATAGGGATTGGTTCAGGTTCTCTTCTTGGTGGAGGTAGTTGTTTTCCACTTCTCAATTCAACTGCACGACAAGAATCATCTCTAGGAGCTATAGTATCACTTGGAAGCTGCCCTTTTGGCCGATTTTGTAATGTACTTGCCATATGTGATAAGGTGTGCTCTAGTTTCTTGATTACCTTCTGCTGGGCTTGAATTTTCTGCTTTTTATGACTCATATTCTTTTCAATTGCTTGCATCACTTTAGCCATACTCGAATTCAAGCTTTGGATTTGCTCTTTCCTTGCCAGTTGCATTGATTGTTTCGGTGGATCTTTCTTCGTTTCTTGACAAGCTTTCTCAACAATGGGTGACTTTTTCTGAATAGGTTGTGGTGGATTATAGGATTGAGGTTGGGGTTGGTGATAAATCTCTTGATTTATGACCCAACTTCTTTGTTGTGGAGTTTGTTGATAATTAGCGTAGCTTTCTTGAGGATAAGTATAACCATTAGAATAATAGTTATCTTGCGGATATGTAACGGAAGCTACTGCTGGATTATTCATACATCCTTTTCACACATGATTTCTTGATCCACAACCAGGACACGAAGGAATTGCATGTACTACATTTACCTGAGCAATTGTTTGGGCTTGTTCTTGTAGTTCCTTGAGTTATTGGGCCAATTCTTTAAGCTTCAGAGATTCTAAAGTGTCTTCTTATTCTAGTTTCTTGGGCCAACTTCTCTCGTTCTCAAGAATTCTCTCCATCCCCAACTCAGATTCTTCAGGGTCTAGTAACACAAAACCTGCGTTTCCTAACGAATCTACCTTCTCTCTTGACTTGTCATTAAGGCCTCCATAAAACAAGGTTAAATAATATTCCGGCAAGGATTTATGATATGGACATCTCGCCTTCTTTTCTATAAATCGTAACCATGCTTCACCCAAACTCTCTATGTCTTTCTGTATAAATTGCTCAAGCTCCAACATATCTTTTAAACGTCTACTAACCGGATAGAAGCGGTCTAGGAATTTTGTTTGAAGCTTGTCCCAATTTGAAATAACATGAGGGTATTGGGTTTCATACCAATCGCTTGCACCTCCGGTCAAGAAGAACTGGAACATCACGTAATACACTTGTTCCCTAGTAACTCCTCTTACGATATAAGCATCACAGATTTGCATGAATTTCTGAATATATCGGATCGGATCTTGATGTGCAGCACCGCTGAATAATCCATGAGTTGCAAACTGTGTTAACATCCCTGGATCAGGCTTAAATTTTGCGGCTTAGATTTCAGGAGCGCGAATTCCTCGTGGCTCCACTCTAAACTCGATGGGTAGCTCAAGTCTCCATGGGTTCTCCATCTGTAGCTATCTATAAAACTAAAACTAAAAGACAAAAGCGTAAAATAGAACTAACTGAAATAAAAGCACAAGATATATGTACAAGGACTAACGATGTAGTCCCTGGCAGCGGAGCCAAAAACTTGGTGGGGCCTAGGGTGTGATAAAATATGATATAAATAAAGTGCAAATAAACACCCTAGACTAGCACGGCTCTGCAAGTATACAGATCGTATGCAAGTTTTAGAAAATAAGTAAGATTCGTTCCGCAGAAACTACGAAGGTTAGGGGAATCTTATGCAATAATCTAGTGCAAATAATTTAAGCTAGAACAAATAAAACGCAAGAAAATTAAAGACTAATAGATTTTTATTTGGTTTTCTAATTAAACTAAATTAAAACTAAGAATGTAAAGACAGAATATAAATACGAAAAGAGAAGTAGTATGAGAATATAGCTTGAGTTATTAGCATGTAATCCCCACTAGTTTTGCCGTTCTAAACATGTAAGGGTGAATTATGTAGTACTTCAATAATCGATTCCAATTACGCTAGGTAGTTTTAAATAAGATTTACCTGTGTCAATAAGGTTCCCTAAGCAATCTGTTCCTGTAATTGGTAAATAGTAACATGTACTAAACCATAGTGATAATCTAGTTAGGTCGTTTTGTCAGATCTGAACCGAATACTAGACGTTATGTGCTAAACATGTAATTAAACACCGTTGTCAATTGTGACCTAACTACTAGATGGTAATTCTATATGGCTGCAGTCCACAAGAACACAGAATATAAATCCAAACACATAAACAGAGAATAAAAACTATAATTCAATTTAAAATATAAAATTCCCAAATTAGATAGATGTCAATCAAAACTAGGGTTCATACATATATGCTAAAACTCAAGCTAAAGAAATTTAGTTCATGCAAGAAAAGAAAGAAATTACAAATTTAAAGGTAGAAAAAGACACTGTTGATGGCAGCTCCTTCCAGACTTCTTTTCTTGTGTTGTAAGCTTCCTCTTGGTTTAAGGTTTTACCAAGGATGATTTAAGAGTGTTAAGAGGCTGTATTTATAGTGTATAGGTTGACCTAATTAGTTTCTTGGAGATGAGGTTAAGTGATGGACTCCAAGCCCAACTCAAATTCGTAAGATAATTACTGCTGACTTGTTTTGAGCATATCTTCTTCGTTATTGGTTGGGTTTTGCTCCACAATATACCAAAAGAATCGTCACAGAATTATCTACGTCCCTATTAAAGGAATCTTCCAAAATCGGCTTGGTTTTGGAGTTATCACCACTTCTTTAGGCGTAGCTGCAGAAATTCAGATTTAAGGCAGTTTTTCCTTTTCCATATTTTTAGCTCTTATTTCCTTATCTTCAATTTCCATGTTTATCTTCTTTCTTTTAGCTCTTTGAACCAACTTGGACTCTAATTAATTACCATATATCTCTAAACCTTCACACTAAATAAATAATTAAACCCAATATGCTCTAAAAATAATAAATAATCAATTCAAGACCCAAAATAGGAAAGTGCACTAAATTAAGCTAAAGTCGACCTATAAACTAATAAATACGCCTAAAATGATTTCTCAGAGATAGACTTTATTATCACAAATGAGGAGACATCATTGGACTTCCACAACTCTTTATTGGACTTCAAATTCTCTTGATTCATCGTCATGAATGAACTTAAATTTGTACAGGAGCATTTGAGGTACCTTCTTGTGGATACTCAGGATGTTCTTTTTGAGTAAGACTCTAAGAATAAGCATCTTGATCGGGCTTTTGGCCTTCTTGGAATTCATTCTGAGGTCTTGGGTGAAAATTTTGTCCTTCTCCTTGATTCCCAGCCCCATTAGGATTTGACAATGACTCCGGGATGATTACGATTAGGTTTCATATAGCCATGACCATAAACATAGTGGTTACTTCGATTAGATAAAAACGCCACAAATTCTTAGTTGCTTTGACACTGCTCTAAAACATGACCATTAGCACCACAAAATGATCATCCAAAGGATTCTTGTACTACTTTCACTTTATTCTATTTATTCTGGAATCCTTCCTTCATGACCATAGCAAATTGTTTCATTTGATTCTCCAATGTAGAGAGTTTGGCATCTATTGTGTTATCATTATTAACATGTAGAACACTTCTTTATGCTCAAGCCACTGGCCAACTCCTTTCAGTATCAATAATTTTATGCATTCCTTTTGTGACCTGAACAAGATGCATTGACACAAAATACCACCACCGAGACAGTCAACTCGTACCCTTGAACTTTCATCAAGTACCTTATAGAACATGGAGAGTTGCATTAGAGAAGTGTACCCATGAAGAGGGCACTTCGCCAACTGTTGTTGAACTCTAGTCCATGTCTCCCCTAAGGTCTCATCTACGTCTTGATTGGAATTCGGAAGCTCAACCTGGTCTTTCATCCTCATACTTTGTGGAATAGTCTCAGGCATTTGTCTACCTAGTTACATACTCACACCTTTGGTTAAGAAATTATGGAATATGAAGTAGTACATTTATTCCCTTGTAACGCCTTGAGTATTGTAGGAGTCATATATCTGCATGGAATTCTAGATAGCACGTACCAGATCTTGGTGGGCGGCTCCACCGCAATTCCCATAGCTAAGGAATTGATTCAAGATACCCATGCCTGGCTTAAAATATGCAACTTGAATAGCTGGAGGGCGAATCCCCAAAGGTTGAACACGTAAAGGCACCCCTGGCTCAAGGATGCATTGCAATTGATGATTAACTCCATTTTGTGGATTTTCTCTATTCAAGTTAGCTCCTTGTCGAATATTGTCGTGAACACCCCCAATGTGGATTAGCTCCTACTGTTGGTTCACTTGATTCTCATTGACCTCAAAACCAGACAGTGGGTCAAGATTAGCCATTACTATGTGCACGTTCTTTGCTCTTTCTCTCTTTATTTGGTCTTGAAGAAACCTCTCAGGATCCGAGCATGCACCAAAACCTATAAATCTATGAATAGACAAAAACAAGAAACAACGTAAAATTGAAAACAAACTAGACACTTCTACACTAAAATAAAAACACATAAATCTACACTATAATCACCGACAGCGGCACCATTTTCTTGTTCGTCCCTCAAATGTGATATAATTAATCAACACCGGAAAAGGTGACTCTCCGCAGCGTATGGATCGGTAAAAAGTATAATTGATAAGTAGGGATATATCGTTCTCCATAGGGATTAATAGTGAGAATAGTTATGCTTTAACTAGTGTAAATGTGTAAATCTTGTAATAGAAATATATAAATACTAGACTTTAAGGATACAATGATTATTTGGTTTTCAAGTAATTAACAACTAAAAAATCAATGATGATAAGATTAAACATATAATGAAAATAATAAAGTAAATAAATAAAAGAGACGAACTAATTTGATAGAGTTGTTCATGGGTTGCTAATAATTACCTAAGCCACTAGTTAATAGTTCTATTGATATGGGTGAGTCGGTGTATTTCGCATTAGTCAGGATTCAAAAGTCTCTCAAACTCCCGTTAGAGTAGATTTAGAGACAATCCTACACACCAATTGGGTTTTGAATGATTTAATTTCTTACCATGTTGACTACTTAACTGGTGTCGCATAGGGCGTGATAAAATAATGGATTAAATAAGTGCAAATAAACACCCTAGGTTGAGCACGGTTCTGCAAGTATACAGGACGTATGCAAGTTTTACTGATAAATAAGATTCGTTCCTCAAAGACTACGAAAGTTAGACAGAACTTATGCAATTTATCAAGTGCAGATAAGAAAGCTAGATCTATCATACGCAGGAAAATAAAAGATTAAAGAGATTTTTATTGGTTTTTAGAAATAGAAAATTAGACTAATAAATTAAAGACAAGAAAGTAAATAAGAAGAGAACAGATAGTATGAGAGTTTAGCTCGAGAAACTAGATAGTAATCCCTACTAGCCTTGTTTATTCTAAACATGTAAGGGAGAATTATGTTGAATTGCAATAATCAGGATTCTAATATCCTCCATATACCCGGAGAGCGAACTAGGGCGGCAACCTTACAACAACGAGGGGACTCACAAAGGGTTAACCTGCGCCACTTGGGTCCTAGGTGTAGTCCTACCTACTATTGATGATTGGTGATTAAATTAAACCTTAGCGATTATCTTGTTAGGCTGGTATTGTCAGAACCAATTCCATATTCTAAACGTTATGTTGTGTTTCAATAGTTTAACACCCCTTCCGAACGACCCTCTAACTACTAGTAAGGTAATCCTATACGCGGGCCCTCGTAAGGAAAACAATCAATAAATCAAATCACATAAACAGGGAATAAAACATGAATTCAAATTAAATACGATGGTATCGCAAATTAGATAGAACTAAGGTTCATACATATATGCTAAATCTCAGGCTAAAAATAATTTAGTTCATACTAAAGAAAGAAAGGAAAAGAATTACAAATTTGAAGGTTGAAGAAGACATGATATGGTGTTCAACTCCTTCAAGACTTCTCTTCTCTTGTTGTAAGCTTCCTCTTGGCTTAAGGTTTGCCAAGGATGTATTTCTTAGGATTAAAGGGTGTATTTATATGGAATAGGAAACCCTAAAACGTTTTCTTGGAGTGGAAGACAAGTAACTTGGACTCTAGTCCAACTCACATTCGTAACCCTATAATATTTAAAAGGTAAGATTCTGGTGTTGTTTTGCTTTGGCCGTAACTCCTTCAATACTTATCCGTTTGACGCGTTCCATATGTGGAAACTCATAGTCTCGGAAAGCTCTATAACTTTGATTCAGACTATTCTTCCAAATTCCTAGGAAATCTTGAGTTATGATCACTTTTATGTTCGTAGCTGCTGGAATTCTGTTTTGTTTGACAACTTTTTCTTTTCCTTTTCCATATTTCTTTCCTTTATCTCAAATTTCCATGTTTATCTTCTTTCCTTTATCTCTTAGAATTAACTTGGCATCTAATTAATTACCATATATCTTTAAATTTTCACAATTAACAAACAATTAAACCCAATATGCTCTAAAAATACTAAATTATTAAATCAAGACACGAAATAGGAAAGTGTACTAAATCATGAGAAAATCGGCCTAATAACCTAATAAATACACCTCAAATGATGTCTCCAACTAAGATTAAATCATCACAAATAGGGAGACGTCAAGACCCCCAACTCAAAGTTGTATCGTCCTGATACAATAAGAATAAAGAACAGTAGGGTAGTCAGATAACAGAGAAGAAGAAGTAGGTAGAGAAGAAGAGCAGAACATAATGAATGATCCTAGAGCATAATATCTAAAAAGTATCATGTAGTAATGCTAAAGAAATAATGCACACGTATGCTTAATATATACATAATCAACATTCCATAAATTCAAGTCCAGATTAATTTTGCAATGCCAGAAGGAGAGGTCTCAACCCAGTTCAGGTTAATGGCTATAGGTTGTTCATAGGTCCTAATATAGCATCCAATGATCTACTCATCTACAACCTAATAGCTCAATTGTTTCTCCATCAAGAAGCTAGAAATCCTAAGGTCTTTATGGTTATAACGTGGCTTAGGGACGGTGTGGTATATATGGATAATAAAAAGTGAGTTTTTGGCTCTCTCCTCACATTCCATCAACGAATCGCCCTAGAGCTTGAGTTTTCACTCGAAGATTTTCTCACTCAACCCAATTTTTGATTCCTTAATGTGCATCCCAAAATAACCCGAAATTAAACCTTTTCACGATGATATACAAATTCCACTTTGCCGATCCAAATATTTTTTAATCTTCTCATATCAATTTTTTCTTTTGTATAGCTATGACTCTCTTTTTGATGTTGAGATATCATGCTATTTTTCTCATATATGTTTTTCAATTCATGCTTTTCAGCTTTTTACATTTACTATTACCCCGGAAAAGGGTTACAATAATAACTTTTTCATCATCAATAATATCCCAATTACAATTTCCCAGACCCAATGTCCTCAATGATGAAACCCACCACCCCAAACTCAAGCTCTAAAAACGACTTGTCTCAGGTTTACGATTTGAGTGCGGGTCATATAGATAAGTCCTATAATTTAAGGGGTATGGCTTATAATGTGGTTAAATAAAAGGCTTTAGAAAGTCTCATAGGGGATAATACGGATAAATAATAACAATAATCAAATAAAAGGGTGAGAAATCTAAAAGGCTTCAAGTAGCTTCAATATGAAAGAACTTCCTTATTCACTTTTCTAACTACCAGATTTTGTTACTTTTTCACTGCTAGTTCATAGACAAGCAGGTTTTCAACTAATTTCAAACCTTGCGTTCTACACACCAAATAACTCTCCGTAAGTGTCAACATGACTTCTTACGCATTGCTCATTAACTTTTCCATCTTTTATTATGCTGTTTTCATACATGCATACTAAACTTATTTGTAACATCTTTCAAAAGATACTACTTACTATCATAGACCTAATTAAATTATGCTCAATAGGTACATTAAACATACTCTATGCTTATTCAAACCCAAAAAATTTAAATTTTATGCAAAAACAAAAAGGAAGATGAGGACAACGAATCCCCACCCCCAACTCAAAAGTGAGTCTTGTCCCCACGTCTCGAAAAAGACTCAATAAAGAAATAAAATTTAAAATTAAACTAAACTAAACTACCTAATGCATACAAGAAATTTAAGAAGCAGAATTAGAACTGGGTACCTGGCCATAAAGATCTAGCATGTCCTCCTCCTCCGAAGAATAATTCTCAATATCCAAGGTCTCAGTTACTTCATCTAATACCTGATTAATCTTGTCAATTTCCTCCCAGAGTGCGGCGTTTTCTTTTCTTATATAATTGACTTCATCTTGTAATTTGATTGCCCATACTGGTGGTATGCAAGAATTATTCTGATATGAAGAAGAAGAAGAAGAAGAACATTGATCTTAAATTTGTGTCTTTTTCTTTGGCCTTGATGGTATACTCATCCTAGCTTTTAATCTCTTACGTAGTGGTTGTGCTGGTTCCTCTCCTCTATCTTTGGTTTCTTTTCAATAGACTCATCAAGGTTGATGACCTTTTCAATTGTGGATCCAGGCAAATGTTTGTTCTTCCCTAGGATTGAACACTTCCTCTTATAATCCATAGCATATGTTCTGTTTGTCATCTCTGATTGACCCACAACTCAAGTTACACCAAGGATAGAATAAAGTTAAGAAAGATTGGTGTGGCTTGAGTTTCTTGCTTGGATTTGATGATAGAAGAAGGTTTCTTGATTATTGTTGGAAGAGTTCTTGATAGCTTGATGATCTTGGTGGTGTTTTATGGTGTAGTGTGATGAATTTGATGAAGGATATGTGTTTATGGAGGAAGGAGGATAGGCTTCTTGTTGTTGTTGTGTTTGTTTTGGAGGTTTAATCAAACTTCAAGGTCTATTTATAAGGTTTGGGTCTAAAAATTTCGTGTTGGAGGCTAGGTTTAAATCTTGGTAAGGTAAGAAGTTGATATGGTAACAACCTCTTCACAAACCGCCTCGGACCGGCATACCGGTGGATTATGCAGCATACCTGTCCTGCTAATTTTCTTTTTGTTGCTCTCAGCATAAAAACCATCTTGAAAACCCGTGTCACGTGTTTTTCCACCGGCATACCGGTGGTGTGACCGGCTAGTCGGTGCGCTATTTTTTGAAAAACTAGTTATAGCCCGTGCCTGAAGGCACTTCGAAATATAAAATTTCAATTAATTGTTCATTTTTCATTTATACATAGCAAATGCTTAAAAGTTAGAATGATTATTTGTTTTAAATATGTAAATCTAAAATTATGGATAGAGTGTATATTGAAACAATATGAAAAAACTGGTTATAAAATTCAAATAATCCATAAATATATATATAATTTATCAAACAACTACTAAATAAGTTGAAATACAAAAATAACTAAAAAGTAAAAGAATCGAAATGTGTGTATCGTATAAAATCGAGTTTTAAATATGCGTGCATAGATCTCATAACTCTACAAAATATCGTCGTATCAACATACACATATCGTCCAATATGGGGCCCCTAAAGATAACTGGTTTATTTGAAAAGGATAGAAAATTAGTTTATAATTTAAATATGATACACATTAAAGTTAAATTTATGTGAATTTTTACCATATGATTGAGATTCCATCTAGCCAAGCAATTTCCTTTTATCCAGTCATCACACATGATTTTCTTCCAATGCTAAAAATATAGTTAAAATTAACTATTATTAGAAGGCAACGAACTTGTATTAGAAATAAAGTTAGAAATAAGAGTTTTTATTATCTTACTTGTGGATATCTTATGCGATATAATTCTTGTGACTTATTGATGGTCATGGCATAGGCTAACGTACATGAAATTGTCTCCTTGTCATCACAAATGGTATTTCTGAGTCAGAAGGTGTCAATGTTATTCTTGGAATGAATACCAAATTACCCAATTTATCTCCATTCAAAATGCGGGCTTCAATAACACGTGTTGAACACCTGACAACCACTAACCGCGTGCTGTTATACAATCCTTCCGTCGGCGCTATGTTCCTTCACAACATGATAGAAGAACCCACTTTCAAACGAATGTGGTCCTGTGAAAACAGTGAGCAACAAACGAATGTGGTCCTTTGACAACAGTGAGCAACAAACGAAGGTAAAATCTTTCTCCACAGTTAGGGCTAGCAAAGTACATGGACCAATAGCAAAATCTCTCTTTCTTTCCGTCCAATGTTGTTCCGTATTATTCCAAACAAAATGTTGTGGGAATTCTTGGTACGTAAATTTATGTGCAAACTCCTTATTCGCGCAACACACAAAAAATCCTGTTAAGATTGATTTTTGAACGCTTACCCTCGAAATAATATCATCTATTGAATCTTCTGGATCAAACACAACTTGATGCCCCCCGGGACATGTAGATGTAATCGTAATACTGTGGGGCATCTAGAAATGCCCCGTACCCGAAGGTACTTGGGCTAAAATAAATTTAAAAAATTACAATAGATTGTGCAAAATTCATAAATAAATTATATATAAAAAGTAAATCATTTTATTGTGTCACGGCATGCGGTTAATGGTTGTCAGGTGTTCAACAGTGAGCAACAAAAGAATGTGGTCCTTTGACAACAGTGAGCAACAAACGAAAGTAAAACAATTCTCCACAGTTAGGGATAGCAAAGCACATGGCCCAATAGCAAAACCTCTTTCTTTCCGTCCAAAGCTGATCCTTTTTATTCCAAACAAAATGTTGTGGGAATTCTTGGTACGTAAATTTACGTGCAAACTCATTATTCGGCAACACACAAAAATCCTATTAAGGTTGATTTTTGAACGCTTACACTTGAAATAATATCATCTATCGAATCTTCTGGATCAAATACAATTTGATGCCCCCGGGACATGTTGATGTAATCGTACTACTGTGGGGCATCTAGAAATGCCCCGTACTTGAAGGTACTTGGGCTAAAATAATTTTAAAAAATTACAATAGATTGTGAAAAATTCATAATTAAATTATATATAAAAAATAAATCATTTTATTGTGTAATGGCACGCGGTTAATGGTTGTCAGGTGTTCAACAGTGAGAAACAAACGAATGTGGTCCTTTGACAACAGTGAGCAACAAACGAAGGTAAAATCTTTCTCCACAGTTAGGGCTAGCAAAGTACATGGCCCAATAGAAAAACCTCTCTTTCTTTTCGTGCAAACACATTATTCGCTCAACACACAAAAAATCCTGTTAAGGTTGATTTTTGAACGCTTACCCTTGAAATAATACCATCTATTGAATCTTCTGGATCAAACACAATTTGATGCCCCCCGGGACATGTAGATGTAATCGTACTACTGTGGGGCATCTAGAAATGCCATATACCTGAAGGTATTTGGGCTAAAATGAATTTAAAAAATTACAATAGATTGAAAAAAAATTCATAATTAAATTATATATAAAAAATAAATCATTTTGTTACTTTTTGATATATAATTAAATTATATATCAAAAAGTAACAAAATCGAAATGTATAAATTGTATACAATTAAATTTTATAATCTCCGAGGCAGGAGTATCATCTACAACTTCTTTTTCCTTTTTCTTAAGCTTTTTTTTCCTGTAAAAAAACTAAATTAATCCATCAAAACAATTAATTCAAAAATATAAATTCATTAAATAAATATATAAAAACGTAATAATATTTACTTGAGCTAAAATAAATTTAAAAGAATTAATGATTAAATTTGAATCTTTTAAGACTAACTGATTAATAGTATTGAAATAGAATATATAGAGAATCAAAATTAAGAGAAAGGTTGATCAAGAGGAGAGAGAGGGTGTTGTAATTATTTTTCTATGCTTTATTTCGAATAAGTGTTTATTAAAATGTGTTAAAAATTAGAGTATTTGAATTACATTTTGATTGACAGATAATTTGAATGTCACAAACCAAACAGAGCTTAAGTTTTGAGAAGGTTAAGGAGCTATTTGGGGTAATTATGAGCTTAATGGGGGAAGAGGAAAAATAGGAAAATTCAGGTATGTTCTATTATGTAATATAGATTTTGCTTCGACAAAAGACCTGATTCTCAAAACCCGTGGGCACGTGTTTTCCTTTAGCCAGCATACCGGTCATCTGGTCGGCATACCGGTCGCCTGGGTTTTCGTTAGACCTGCTCTCGGCGAACAACCAGATCCCACAAACTCGTGGGCACGTGTTTTTCCACCGGCATACCGGTGGATCCGCCGGCCTACCAGTCAGGGAATTAGATTTTCCCATTCTTTTTCCTTTTGACCCCAAACAAATTATCTACACAATAACACACTACCGTTCTCTCTTATTATCTTGTAAAGAAATTAAAAATATACACTAACTTAGAAATATATACTACAAAACATAAAACTAACCTAAAAAGCAATTAAAACAAGGGGTGTCTTCCAAGAGCACTTTTGTTTAATGTCTTTGAGTTAGACGTGTACCTCGGGCTCAGCGTGTTCTTCGAGAAGGATCGTCTCCTCTCATCCAATGTCCTCACTATCATGGTAAAACTTCAAACGCTGTCCATTCACCATGAATGTCCTTTGATCGGTTGGATGTTCAATTACGATTGCTCCATGAGGTGTGACTTTTGTAACAATGTAAGGTCCTCCCCAACGGGACATAAGCTTACCCCTATACTTCGAGAATATAGAGTTATATAACAGTACCTTTTGTCCTCTCTCGAACGTCTTTGGACGAATTCGTTTATCATGCCATCTTTTTGTTTTCTCCTTGTTGAGACGCGAATTATCATAGGCATGGAAACGAAATTCATCCAATTCATTTAACTGCATCAACCTTTGTTTTTCGGCCAAGTCTGGGTTTATATTCGGCGTTTTAATAGCCCAGAAGGCACGGGATTCAATTTCAATAGGAATATGACATGCTTTGACGTAGACCATGCGATACAGAGATGCCCCAATTGGTGTTTTGAATGTTGTTATGTAAGCCTAGAGAGCATCATCTAGTTTTAATGACTAGTCCTTCCTCGTTTTGTATACGTTCTTTTCAAGAATATATTTTTTTTCTCGGTTAGAAACCTCAGCTTGACCGTTAGTTTGGGGATGATAACTGGTTGAAGTGTGGTGTCTTACCCCCAACTTACAAAGGGAAAATCTTAGCTGAAAATTGATAAAGTGAGTACCTTTATCACTGATAAGAACACGTGGCATACCATGTCTTGAAAAGATGTGTATCTTCAGGAATGATATAACTGTTTTAGCATCGTTCTTTGGTGTTACCACTGCTTCTACCCACTTGGATACATAATCTACTGCTAGAAAAATATAAAGATTTCCATGGGAAGTGATGAAAGGTACTATGAAATCTATTCCCCATACATCAAAAATTTCAACTTCTAAGATATTATTGAGCGGCATCTCGTCTCTTTTTGATATATTACCAGTGAACTAGCATCTATGACATGTCTGGACGAAATTCTGACAATCTTTGTATAGGGTAGGCCAATATAAACCGGATTGAAGAATTTTAGCTGCAGTTCTATCGCCTTTAAAGTGCCCACCATATGGTGAGCCATGACAGCTTGCCATGATCTTAGTAAGTTCGCCTTCATGGACGCATCTTCTGGTAACTTGATCACTGCAAACTTTTAAGAGGTAGGGCTCGTCCCAAAAGAATTGTCTGGCTTATAACTTAACCTCTGTCGTTGTAGTGGATTGAAATTCATAGGGAATACACCACTCACGAGGAGGTTAACTATATCTGCATACCAAGGCACAAACACATCTTTAATAGTAAAAAGTTGTTCATCTGGGAATACCTCTTTGAACAATAAACTCTTGTAGCAACAATACCCATCTAATAAGACGCGGCTTAGCGTCCTTTTTCTCCATAAGGTATTTGATTGCTAAATGATCCGTGTATACAATAGTTTTCTTCCCAATAAAGTACGAACGAAATTTGTCGAAAGCATATACCACGGCCAACATCTCTTTCTCCGTTACTGTATAATTCATTTGGGCTGCGTTAAAGGTCTTACTTGCATAGTAAATCGTGTGGAAGATCTCGTATTTCCTCTGTTCTAACACAACACCCATTGCGTGATCACTTGCATCGCACATAAGTTTAAACAGAGCTTTCCAATCTAGAGGTACAACAATTGGCCTAGAGATGAGCTTTTCTTTAATCGTCACAAACGCTCGAAGACATTCATCATTAAAATTAAAAGGAGTATCCTTTTCAAGTAAAGAACATATTAATTTGGCGATCTTGGAGAAATCTTCTGTAAAATCCTGTGTGACCCAAGAAACTTCTCACCCCTTTGACAGAAACTGGAGGTGGTAAGGTTTTATAACTTCAATTTTAGCACGATCAACCTCCATTCCTGCTTTCGAAACTTTATGTCCCAACACAATTCCTTCTTGAACAATGAAGTGGCGTTTTTCCCAATTAAACACAAGATCTTTTTCTTTATATCTCACTAGGACCTTCTCAATATTATTTAAGCAATTATCAAAACTATCTCTAAAAACCGAAAAATCATCCATAAAATACCGACAAATATTTATCAATCATGTCTCAAAATCACGCACCTCTGGAACGTGGCAGGTGCATTGCATAAACCAAACGACATCCTTCTGTAAGCAAAGGTGACAAACAGACAAGTAAAAGTTGTTTTGTGTTGATCAAGGGGATCCACACAAATTTAATTATAGCCTGAATATCCGTCGAGAAAACAATAATACTCTCTCCATGTGAGTTTGTCTAGCATCTCATCAATGAACGGTAGAAGGAAGTGATCTTTATTTATAGCCTTATTGAGTCTTCGGTAATCCATGCACACTCTCCACCCCACAACTTTTCTTGATGGAATGGCTTCACCTTGATCATTAAGGACGGTAGTGATACCTCCTTTCTTTGGAACACATTGCATTGGACTAATCCAATCACTGCTTGCAATCAGAAAGATAATACCCGCATCTAATAACTTGATTTCCTCCTTCCTTACTACCTCTTTCATAGCTGGCATGAGTCTTCCTTGCCCCTCTATAGATCACCCTCCTTCGTTCCCAAGAATAATCTTATGTTTACAAATGGATGGACTAATTCCCTTGATATCGACAGTAGTCCATCCAATTGCTTCTTTGTTAGCGCGAAGCACACGGAGTAGCTTATCCTATTGAGGACCGGAAAGGTTAGCAGAAATAATAACAGGTAAAGTATAATTCATACCTAAATACGCATAGCGCAGATGTTCAGGAAGTGGTTTTTCTTCGAGAACATTCATAGATCGTTTCTTTATTGATTCAATATCTCCTAATTCTCGAAGTTGTTCTGGTATGTTTGATCCCAATGCTGCAACTTTGTCAGTGGTACTATCGTCGATCTTTGGTGATTCAAGTACTAAGGCTTCGTCTAGATCATCATCTAAGCTTGCTTCATTGAAGACTTATTGTGTAAGTTTTCCGATGACGTCTATCTTTAAACATTCATCATTTGTATCTGGAAATTTTATAGCCTTAAACAAATTGAATCGTACCTGTTTGTCTTGGACCCTCATGATCAAGTCACCATTCCCAACATCTATTAGTGTATGCCCCGTGGCTAAGAATGTCTACCCAAGATAATGGGGACATTCTTATCTGCGTCGTAGTCAAGAACAATAAAATCACAAGGAAATATAAAAGTACCAGCTTTAACTAAAACATCTTAAATTTTACCTACTGGATGGGAGAGGGAGCGATCCGCTATTTGTAATACCACAGAAGTGAGTACTACCTCTCCTATGTTAAGCTTCTTGAACAGGGACTTCGGCATGAGATTGATACTCGCGCCTAAATCACATAATGCTTTCCCGGTCCAACTTTCTCCAATACCAATGGGAATCGTAAGACTTCCGGGATATTGTGTTTCGGTGGTAACTTGTTTTGACAAATAACACTACACTCCTCTGGCAATCCAATTGTTTTCCCAGTTTCTAAACTTCTTTTGTTATAAAGAATGTCCTTCATGAATTTCATATATTTCGGCATTCTCTTGAGAGCTTCTACAAACGGAATATTAATATCTAGCTTGCTCACCATGTCAAGGAACTTCTTGAATTCTTTTTTATTGTCCTTCTTCTTGACACGTGATGGGAATGGTGGAGGAGGGCGTGTATTAGTTTCCACTGAGCTTTTCTTCTTTTCTGGTGTCTTTTCTTGGACACTCTTTCGTTCAACTACCTCTTCGACCTTATCTTCTACTGTTTCTTCAACCATCTTTTCTGGAATAAAGGTGGGTTCTTGTTCTCTTCTAGGCGGAGTTAATTGTTTTCCACTTCGTAATTTAACTGGATGACAAGCATCATCTTGAGGAGCAATAGTATTACTTGGGAGTTTCCCTTTTGGCATGTTCTGTAATGTACTGGCCATATGTGAAAGAGTATGCTCGAGATTCTTGATTACCTTCTGTTGGGTTTAGAGTCTTCGCTGGCTCATCTTCAATTTTTCTTCAACTAATTTCATCATCTCAGCCATACTTGAATCCAAACTCGAAGGTTGTTCTTGTTTAGCTTGTTTCATTTAATGTTGTGGTGGTTCTTGATAAGCTTTTTCAAATTCTTGATAGATAGGTTGTGGCCGATAATAGGATTGAGGTCTAGTTTGATAATAGGTCTCTTGATTTCTGACCCAATTCTGATTTTGTGGGGGCTGAAAATTAGCATAAATTCCTTGAGATTGATAATAACCATTTGAGTAATAGTTTCTTTGATGAGATTCGAAGCCAATTGAAGATTTATTATTCGTACACTTTTCCCACAAATGATTTCTTGCTCCACAACCAGGACATGAAGGTAAAGTATGTACTAGATTTACCTGAGCTATTGTTCGAGCTTGTTCTCGTAATTCCTTGAGTTGTTGGTTTAGTTCTTCGTGCCTTAGAGATTCTGAGGCCTCTTCTTGTTTTTCTGATTCAATCGGCCAACTTCTGTCGGTCTCAAGGACTTTCTCCATAATACTTTCAGCTTCTACATGATCTAATAATACGAAACCTTTATTTCTTGATAAATCTACTCTTGCCTTGGACTTGTTAATTAGTCATCCATAGAACAGGGTTAATGCATATTCTGGCGATGATACATGGAATAGACATCTTGCCTTCTTCTCGTAAAAACGTAACCATTCTTCACCAACACTTTCTCCGTCTTCCTGCATAAATTTTTCAAGCTCCAACATATCTTTTAATCATCTACTAACCAGATAGAATTAGTCTAGGAATTTGGATTAAAGCTTGTCCCAATCTGGAATAACATTAGGGTGTTTTGAATCCTACCAATCGCTGCACCTCCAGTAAAAAAGAACTGGGACATAACGTAATACATCTGCTCCTTTGTAACGCCTTTAATGGTATAAGTATCATAGATCTGCATAAATTTCTGAACATACCAGACCAGATCTTGTTGTGCAGCACCGCTAAATTGTCTATGACTCATAAATTGCGCTATCATGCCTGGATCTGGTCTAAACTTAGCGTCTTGGATTTCTGGAGTGCGGATTACTCCAAGTTGCACTCTGAATAAGAGGGAAGATCAAATCTCCTCGGGCTTGCCATCTGTAAAATCTGTTAAACAAAACTAAAAATAAAAGTGTAAAATAAAACTAATTGAAATATGAGCACTAAATAAATGCACAAGGACTAACAATGTAGTCCCCAGCAGCGGCGCCAAAAACTTGGTATCACCTAGGACGTGATAAAATAATCGAAAATATAAGTGCAAATAAACACCCTATGCTGAGCACATTCTTGCAAGTATACATGACGTATGCAAGTTTTACTGATAAACAAGATTCGTTCCTCAGAGACTACGAAAGTTAGAGAAAACTTATGCAATTTATCAAGTGCAGATTAGAAAGCTAGATTAGATAATACGCAGGAAAATAAAAAACTAAAGAGATTTTTCTTTGGTTTTTAGAAATAGAAAATTAGACTAATAAATTAAAGACAAGAAATTAAATAAGCAGATAACAGATAGTATGAGAGTTTAGCTCGAGAAACTAGCAAGTAATCCCTACTAGCCTTGTTTATTCTAAACATGTAAGGGCGAATTATGTTGAATTGCAATAATCAGGATTATTATATCCTCCCTATACCCGGAGAGCAAACTAGGGCGGCGACCTTATAACAAAGAGGGGACTCACAAAGGGTTAACCTGCGCCACTTGGGTCCTAGGTGTAGTCCTACCTACTATTGATGATTGGTGATTAAATTAAACCTTAGCGATTATCTAGTTAGGTTGGTATTGTCAGAACCAAGTCCATATTCTAAACGTTATGTGGTGTTTCAATAGTTAAACACCCCTTCTGGGCGACCATCTAACTACTATTAAGGTAATACTATATGCGGGCCCTCGTAAGGAAAAAATTAATAAATCAAAGCACGTAAACAGAGAATAAAGCATGAATTCAAATTAAATACGATGGTATCCCAATTAGATGGATTTAAAACAAGAACTAGGGTTCATACATATATGCTAAATCTCAAGCTAAAAATAATTTAGTTCATACTAAATAAAGAAAAGAAAAGAATTACAAATTTGAAGGTTGAAGAAGACATGATATGGTGTTCAGCTCCTTCCAGACTTCTGTTCTCTTATTGTAAGTTTCGTCTTGGCTTAAGGTTTGCCAAGGATGTATATTTTCTTATTAAAGGGTGTATTTATAGGGCATAGAAAACCCTAAAATGTTTTCTTGGAGTGGAAGACAAGTAACGTGGACTCTAGCCCAACTCAAATTCGTAACCCTAAAATATATAAAAGGTATGATTCTGGTGCTGTTTTGTTTTGGCCGTAACTCCTTCAATACGTATCCATTTCATGCGTTCCATATGTCGAAACTGATCGTCTCGGAAATCTCTATAACTTTGATTCAGACCATTCTTCCAAATTCCCTGTCAATCTTGAGTTATGATAACGTTTATGTTTGTAGCTGCTGGAACCTTTTTCATATTTCTTTCCTTTATCTCCAATTTCCATGTTTATCTTCTTTCCTTTATCTCTTATAATTAACTTGGCATCTAATTAATTACCATATATCTTTAAAGCTTCACAATTAAACCCAATATGCTCTAAATCAAGACACGAAATAGGAAAGTGTACTAAATCATGAGAAAATCGACCTATAACCTAATAAATACACCTAAAAATATGTCTCCAACAAAGATTAAATCATCACAAATAGGGAGACATCACTAACGCGCAAGACCGTCTGGTTCAATACCTATCATTACGCGCTTATATGCTAAGACCACAGTTAAACCCCCCTCCCCCGTCTTCAGGTAGATGCCCAATAACTACATCTACCTACTACTTGGCTAGAGCACGAGTATTATTAAAACAAACATATAAATCAATAAAATAAATAAACTACCAAACTCAATTAAATATTATCATATCCCAAATACAATAAATCCTTCAAAAAGCTAAGCATAGACTCTTACATAAGCATCCTCATGCAATGAGGGTTTAGTTCATAATAAAAGAAGAAAAAATAATTTAAACTAATGAAAGAAGCATGTTTAAAAGAAAAAATAAATAGAAGTTCCTCTTAATGATGAATGAAATTAGTGGATAGTTGAGGAAAATTGTTGGGTTCATAAACAGACACTTCTTTTCTTCTCTTCTTCTCTTCTGCTTTGTTCCCCTCTTGAACGTAGTGATAAAATTATATTATATATGAAAGATAATTATAAGGGTCTTCCAAAATGACTTATATATCAAGTAAAAACATTTGGGCCCTAATGTCTCCATATTTGAGATGAATTACTCTATTTTTTAAGCAAAGGGACTAATATATTAAACCACGGGGCAAAAAATAAGTTTAACTAACCCCTGTCGCAGCAAAACCCATACAGTCATTACAAAATAAAGAGTTTAAATCAAAAGGAATATTGCAAATCCAGGACGGGGATAAAATAGAATTGGAGAAAGCTTTAGCGAGCCAATCAACAACCTTGTTCGCCGTTCTTCTAACACCACAGATTTGAAGGTTAGTGTGGTCCTTAGCCATATTTTTAATATAGTCGAGGAAAGCTATGTCCTTCCAAGAACAGTTCGGGCTCGAAGATATACAACTTTAAGAACAGCTTCGGCATCAGTTTTAGTTTGTTGCAAAGTGGGGCTTTGTCTGTAGCAAATTGGAGAGCAATCCTCAATGCTTTAGCTTCAGCTTCAAAACTAGAAGAGGCTTGGATATCCATGGCAAAACCGGAGATAACTTCACCATTCCAGTTACGGATCACTGCAGCTTCTGTGGCTTTCCCAATCTTAAAAGAAGCATCAACATTCATCTTAAAACACTGCTGAGGAGGAGGAGACCAAGTAGGGATAGTAGAGAGCCAGGCTACATAAGAGACTTCAGAGGAAACAAAGGGATGATCGCAACTAGACTCTTCATTGAAATAAACTTGCCTGTAGAATATATCAATTAAGTTAAGGCATGAATCTAATTAATACTGGAAATCATGGAATACAAATTTATTCCTAGAAAGCCAAATAACCCAAAAATAGAGGATGAAAATAAGTAGTAGTCTAGTTCTTTCTTTTAAATTAACTCCTCTATCAAGAACAGATCCAATCAAAGAATTAATACCCAAATTAAAAAATTGTTTGATACGGCAGTGAAGAGGAGACAAATGCCAGAATTTCCTAGTCCATTCACATTTAAGAAACAAGTGCACAATTGATTTTTCCTCTTTAAGGCAGATGTGTCATAGATTAGTGCTGGAGCATTTCCTTATGAACCTATTCTGTTCAGTAGATAATGCATTCATTATAACACGCCAAAGGAAGAATTTAATTTTAGGAGGAGCACTAGAATCCCAGTTAAGATTAAGGATATCATTATTGGGGTAGACTGATGATCCTGGATGAGGGGAGGGGATGGTAAGGGGGTAACAACAAGATGGTATCCAGATTTACAATAGTAATTTCCATCTTTGGAATAAGGCCAGATCAAAGAGAGGGGTTGAGTGGTCCAAGGGATATTCAATTTCAAAATATCTGATGCCACCACAAGAGGGAAAAGGGAACTAACCAAATCATCCTTCCAAGACTTATTAGGTACATGAATGAGATCAACAACAAACTTATGAAAGGAAGGATCATCTTAATAATTCCCAGGTTCTTCAATGATTCTAACAGACCAGTTATCCTCCCACATCAAAGTGTAGTGACCATCCCCAATGGGTTTGATCACATGATATTTAAGTAATAAACATCCTTTGAGAATAATATTCCAGATCCAAGAACCCCCTCTAACTTCAGGAGTATCAAGCATTTCCCCTTCTGGAAAGTAGACTCCTTTAAGAACCTTGTGGACTAAGGGAAGAGGCATTGTATAGAATAGACCAGAGTTGTTTAGCTAGAAGAGCTAAATTAAAGGCTTCCAGATTTTTAATACCCAAACCACCAGAACACTTAGGGGAAGCAACTTTATTCTAGTTAATCCAGTGGATTCTCTGATCATCGTCATTTCCCCAAAGGAAATGGCAAGTTAGGGAATTAATTTTCTTAATTACACCTTTGGGAATAGCAGTAGGACATAAAATAAGTGGGAAAAGCGTGAATGATGAAAGAGATGAGGACAACTTTTCCAGCCAGGGATAATAAGAATTTTTTCCAACCACTCTTCTTAACAACTGCTTTAGAAACAAAGGAATCCATGGCTTTAACCTTTGAATTTCCCTATTCAGTGGGTAGCCTAGATAAAGACCAAGATCCTCAGTAATGTGCATTCTAAAGGCTTCAGAGTTCATCCTTTTCATCAAGGGAGAACAGTTAAGGCTCAAGAATGTGGAGGATTTATTCAGATTAATAGTGAGACCCGAGGCACAGCACAATTTATAAAGAATTTATTTAAAAGAATGAACTTCCAATACTGAATTCCTAAGGAAAAAGATTGAATCATCAGCAAAAAGAATTGGGTGGATACCAAGACCCTCTTTTATCAACTAAATACCTTTTATATCCCTATTTTGAAATTCCTTCTCAATAAGAAGAGATAGGATATTAGAAACAATTGTGAATAGATAAGGGGATAATGGATCTCCCTAACGAAGACCTCGAGATGAGCCTGCCTTATGACCATTTATCAAGACATTAATATTGAATGAAGTTACACATTCTCTAATGAAGGAGATGAAGTTTTCATGGAAGCCCAACTTCTTAAGAACAGAAAAAGGAATGGCCAACTCACTCTATCATATGCTTTATGGATGTCTGCTATAATGATAGAGTAGTTGTCTTTCGTGTTTTTTCTAAGGTGTTTGAGCTTATGAATAACTTCATGAACGATTATAATATTATCTTTGATAAGTATCCCTTTAATAAAGGATGATTGACAAGGGGAAATAATAGAAGGAATAATGCTGGCGAGTGTAAGGACCATCACCTTGGAAAGGATTTTATAGAGAAAGTTTGTGCAAGATATAGGTCTATATTGTCCTATTTTTTGGGGATTTTTACATTTAGGAATAATCACACAATATTAGTGTCATTGATATAACCCAAAGAAATAGTACCTGTCATAACCCTATTGCACATAGCAAGGACATCCTCTTTGATCAAATCCCAAAACTTGCAAAAGAAGACCCCAGAGAAACCATCTGGGCCAGGTGCTTTAGAAGTCCCTATTAATCAGGTAGCATTTTTTAGTTTCTTATGGGTGATAGTGGCCAAAAGTATCTCATTATGTTCTAGATTAACAAGAGGGATTACATTGCTAATAATTGGCTCTATAGCACGAGAGCCTGTACCAAAATATAAATTAGTAAAGAAACCTTGAACATGACTATTAAGATCAGCTTGGCTTGAAGTCCAGTTATTATCCTCTCTCAGTAAGGATACCATTTTGTTAGTCGCTCATCGTAAAACGTGTAGAAAGATGGAAGAATTTAGAGTTTCTATCACCAAGTTTAAGCCATAAGACACGAGACCGAGTAACCCAATATTTCTCTTCAAGGGACCAGAAATATTCAGTTTCATGAGAAATTGAAGAGAACCGCTCTTTCAAAGGTCCATCAAGGCCATCAGGATTAACGTGCATAAGTGCTTCGAGTTTCTTAGAAAGAACATTGATGATATTAGCATTATTCTTAAGATTAGCCTTCTTCCATCTAAGAATAGTTTTCCTACATCTCAGTAACCTCTTAGGGAACCTAAAGGCTTGGGGACCAGAAAAATTACGAGAGTTAGAAAAACATTCTCGAATGGCTACAAAAAAAGATTCAGTATCCAGCCAAGTAGGGTCAAGCTTAAAGGCAAGTCTAAACACGGAAGAAGGAGGATCATCTAAATGCAGGATCATAGGGAGTGATCAGAACCGATGGGTGGATAATTATAGATCCAAGCATCAGGGAACAGATTAAACCATGTGGCTGAGCCTAACCCCGTATCTAATTTTTGAAGGATAAGGCTATCATCACTACAATCATTTATCCAAGTAAAAGAGCAACCCTTAGAAGGGACTTCGGAAAGTTTATTAAGGATAGGGCTGTAAACGAACCAAGCCGCTTGAGCTCGGCTCGGAAAAAAACTCGTTCGAACTCGTTCGTTTATACTAACAAACAAAAAAGTTTGTTCGATTCGTCGAGCTCGTTCATTAACTCGTTAAAAATTTATGATATGTAAATTAATGTTTTAGTTATCAATAAAAATATTGTTAAACCTATAAAAAAATTATTCATTAATAACTCGAGATCGGCTCGACAAAAGCTCGTTCGATATGTTAACAAGCTTTAAATATTGAGCTCGGCTCGACTCGTTAAAATTTGAGCTCGATTCGACTCGACTCGTAAATCTTATCAAACAAGTCTGCATATCTAGTATTCGGCTCGACTCGGTTCTGTTACAACCCTAATTAAGGATAATTTTATTATTAAAAACTCTCATATCAGAAGGATTTTTACCCAAACTCCCTACCTTTTCTTGAGCGTTACGAAAATCATTAAAATCTCTTAAGAAAATATTAGTGGCAAGGGGATCATCCTTAGTAGTTTTTTCAATAAAATTCCACAAGAGTTTTTTACTATCCTTATTAGGGAGAGAATATACAAAGTGAATGAACCAAGTAATACCAGAATCAGAACAAGTAGAGAGTGATATGATCAATAGAAGAAGAAATTACCTCGACATGCCAGTCATCCACTCCAAAAATAGCAAGGCCACTAGAAATACCAACCGGGTCAACACGCCAAAGTAGTTTTATTTTTATTTTCTTCGCAAAAACCAGTAACTTTTTTCTTTTGTTCTTAGTCTCAGATAGACCAATGACTCTGGGATTTTCCTTAGAAATGATATCTCTAAGGTTTTGGACTGTCGAGGGGACCCCGTGTCTTGACACTTCCAAAAAACTCCGATCATGGGTTATGTGGGGGCTTCTCCGGCCAGCCTCCCACATCAACATGGGCTATAGTATCCAAATGAGTAACATTCATCGCCCATGATTGGAGTAACATTCATCTCCCTTGTTGGATATTGTCTATCCGAGGGGGAATAGTGGTTAGAGGAAAGGGTGACAATGTGGGTGATTTAGGTAGAGGGGTGAGAAAGGGATTTTGGGATATGTTTGAGTTTGATATAGGGGACGTTAGTTTGGGTTGACTAACACTTTCATGAACTGAAGAAGGTTTGTTGTTGGGGTTGATCCATTGTAGTTTGCTTTTACCTTGATTCGGGTTAGAGCGAGACCAAGTTCTCGTGGACCAACGGTTACCCATAACAGACCTATCCGATCCACTAGTACCTGCCTTATTGGGCCGAGCATGCCAGCATTCTTTTGAAGACTCAACAACCTTCTTTGTTTTAGATCTAGAGGTTCTAAAGGGAGTAGCAGACCTACCACTGTCCTTAATGGGCCTAGGCCCTAATCTAAAACTTCGGGTCTAAGAAGGAACTTAAGAGGGACCACCTTTCTCACGACCTTCTACCAACCGACCATCATCTTGATTACCATTGCTAGGAGAAGGGTAAACATCCTTTGTTAACGGATTAGGGACCATCACAAAATACATTCCCGTATTCGAGGAGAATCCTCTGAGAATCATTTGTTTATCATTACCACCTCCAAATCTATTACCACCACTAATACTATCATTGTCACAAGAGGGACCACCAAGATATAAGGTCTTAACACTCAAAGCTTCAACGGATCTTTTCATTAAATCCTCACTATCAGTAAGAAGACGACATGGGTTATCCAAATCATCGACAATATGAATTTTTCATCCTCTTCCTCTGACCTGAACTACACTTATCCAGTCACCGAAGCGAAATCTAACTTGACCACGAGACCATTTCATTTCATCCTTATACATTTACAGTTACCAGTTGTATGAGAAAGGATCCCACAGAAAAAGAAGAACTTGCTCAGTTTCTCATATCTCACTTTCACCTAGAAAGGAGTAAGAGAGGGGCGATCAATGTTAAATTTCTGAATCAAGGGGTACAAGATTTTCCAAAGAACACAGTTTCGAAGCTGTTTAGCAGTTTCATTGACCTCATTGATATAAAAAGCGAGGAGAGTACAGCCAATATTTTTGCAAATGTCCTTGGCAGTATCAAGAGTAACAAAAGCAGGAGGGAGATTTAAAAGCTGAACCCATATGGTAGCTGTAGAAAAGTTAGCTTCATCCATGGCCATCTCAGGGTGCCATGCATGAAGAAGAAGCATGAACCCATTGAAAGGACATGACCTAAAATTCCAAGTGTTCAACAAGTCATCTATGGACTCGAAAGAAAGGAAAACATATCAAAATCCGCCGACATCACATGTATATGGGATTTTAAACCCCAAGATCTGTTAGCCGATGTTCCACATTAAAAGGGATAATCTCAGTTGTAGAAAGGATTTTAGATATGAGCATGTTATTACGCGTATAGATCTCATGGTCTTTATAAACTGGTTTGAGTTTCATAGTGATAACATGTTCGGGTGCCATTGTTGAAAGAGAAGAAGTAAACAAGGACTAAAGAAATGAGATAAGAAGAGTATGAGGAAAGCTAAAGAGGAGAGAAGAAGAGAGAAGAAGAGATAATAGATTATAAGATAAGATAAGTGATATATAGTTGTCCAATGTAGTAACTGAGGAAGGAATGATGATAACCAAGGAAGGATAAAGTCTTCGAAAAGGAGCTGAAAACACAACTACGAAATAACAAAAACAGAAAAAAGGATTGATATCTAATAATTAGAGAGGAACAAGGGCTTGATAGAACCAAGAAGCACTAACCAGGGGTAGAGAAAGGATCAAAGGATTTATAGAGAAAGAAACTAGATATATTTCCCTATTAATTGTCACTTTCTTAATTCATGCCTTGATTTGGAGATTTATTACTTTTAGAGCATTTTTGGTATAATTTGTGTGTTAATGTGAAGCTCTTATGTAAAAGGAAATATAATTAGATGCCAAATAAATTTCAAGAAGTTAAGGAAAGAAGATCAAAGGCGTAATCAAGAGTTGAAAGGAAACAAAATTGATTTAGGGAAAGGAAAAGCTGCCAAATAAATCTGTGATGCTGTAAAGATGTCCAGTGTTTTGAAGGTTGAAGAAAATATATTACGATTTTGAAGGAGCCCTTTTAGGGTCAGATAGTTCTTTGAATTGCAACCTTTTTGATAGGTAGTACACTGAATTTGGCATAGTAATGAAGGAGTTATTGGTGTTTCAGTCTCCAGTATTTATCATGTTCTATATTTTAGGAAACGAATATGAATTGGAATTGGACTCCAATAACTTGACTTACACTCCAAAATTTTGACCTAGAACCTATAAATATACGTAGAGACAATTCTAAACATGTCCTTTATTAGTTATTAATCTTTAGTATCAAGTTTTATCATCTAGAGAAGCAAGAAGGCGTGTAGAGGAAGACAAGAAGCAAGAAGTTGGAAAGTGACAAACTCCTCTTCTGCATCTCTCCTTCTCTATAATTAGGGTAATTAGTTATAGATCTGGGGTTTAACCATATTTATAATATTTTAGTCTATAGCTTTAATTATTAATTGTTTGGGTTATTACTTTATTTAAATCGTTGAATACTATTTTTTTTATTTTAATTGATTTGAGCTTGGCGTAAATCTGTATTGTGTGCTTTGACAATTTCTGCCTAGATTTGGCCAATCTTAGGACTTCCCTTAGTAGTTGGATAGTCACCTTGATGGGGGATTCAATTAATGAAAACACCACATAATCGTCTAGTGTGCGGTAGTGATCCTGACAAGGTTGCCTAAATAGATAGTCGCTATGGTTTGATTTAATCACCGATCATTGTGCGCGGTCCCCTTACCCAAGTACCCTGGTAATCATTAGGTTGCCACCTAAGTTCACTCTGGCGGAGGTTAGGAGAAATATAGAATCCCGACTACATAAATAATACTCAATTCACCCTTAAGGTTAGAATAACGACTTAGTAAGATAGGCTCATATTATTAACCCTAATTATCATCTTATTTGCATTTGTATATTTTTATTTGCATTAGATAATTAATTATCTTACTTTTGTTTTAATATAAACATCTAAATTCATCTACGCTATCATTAAATACAAGTCTAAGCTAACTACATAAATCCTTGATAGCGTACACTTACTTATTTAACTATAACTTACAAATGATATGTGCACTTGCAGTGAGTTTCTTATGGTAGTATAGGGTGTGGTTACTTTATTATTATATTTATTTATCTCTAATTTACCACACATATACCACCACCAAGTTTTTGGCGCCATTGTCGAGGATTTTATAGTTAGTTATTGTGATTATTTAGTTTAGAAGTTTTTAGTTGTTTTCAGTTTTTACGCGCTTTCTTTTTAGTCTCTCTTTAGGTTTCTTAGGTATGGAGAATTATTATGCACCAAAGAACACAAATATGCATGGGGCCCAAAGTCGAAATTTCTATCAAGAAGGTCCAAGCTACCAAGTTTAAGTTCCATCACACCCCATGCATAATACGCAAAAAGTCTCCTACAATAAGGTTTTGCAAATCATGCACGATGTCATGGGATCAACACTAACTAGCGTACAACACATTGCAGAAAAAGTCGTATAGCAATCCGCAGAATTAATCGATTCAAGAGATGCTCTTACGCAATTCATTAAGATCTCAACCTATAATATGAACAAAGATAAAGCGAAGAGTGGTGCTAAAGTCTCATTGATACAGGCCTTATGCCAAAAAAATCAAGCGACAGAGCAATTATTAACGCTGCTCACTACGATTATTCAACAACTACAACAAGATATATATACGAAGTTGGGCGATAGTAATGTTGGGTTTGAGGTTTCAACCAAAGAACCAACCAAGCTTAGCTTAAAGGAGGTAATTGTTGAGAAACAAGACGAGGAGGAGGTTGAGAAAAATTTCGATCCTGTGTTAGAGAAGTAGAAAAAGAGACTAAGAAAGAAGAGACAATTGCACCAAGGGTGCAAGAAGAAGAAAGTAAGGTGGAGCCACCACCTACACAGCCATCATCACCAATCAAGTTGGGCTTATCGAGCTAACAATAGAAGATTTGGATAGTGAGGATGAGGTTGAATATGAAGTTATAATAAGTTCTGTACAAATTCCAACAATCGAAGAACCCAAGAAGCTTAACTTAGACAACGTGAAAATCAAAGATGTGGTTAGAAACGAGGAGAATAAGGCGAAGGTGCCGCCTCCACATCTGCTTTTGTCACCACCACACCTACTAATAATTACATATTCTAGTGGTGATACTAAGTATGAGACGTCAAGCCAAGAAGAAAGCAACGTTCCCGTACTCGAGGTAATGGAGAAAGAACCTACAACACCAAAAGTCTTGGAAGAGATTCCTTACGAGAAGAGTAAGAGTGTAGAGGCTGAGATCGAGATAGTGGATCATACTAAAAAAAGCTTGACAAAAAGTCCAATGAAGCTACCACCAAAGATGCAAGATTTGAGAGCTATATACCTCCTAATAAACATAAGTGGTAACTTCAAATCCAAAGAGATGTGTAACTTGGGTTCGGGTAAACATATCATGCCCAATAATATGTTTGAGAAGTTAGGCATGGGAGATGCCAAAAGAAAATACATAAATTTGCTACTCCTAGATAACTCCACAATAAAGCCATGGGGAGTCATTGAGGACGTGCTTCTCCATGTGGATACTTTAGTTGTACCTACATATCTTGCTATTCTTGACAGTATTTCAGGTCAACATGTTCCATTGATACTTGGACTTCCATTCTTGGCGACAAGTCGCAGTATAATTGATGTTCATGAGTGAAGTGTGACTCTCCGAACTAAAGAAGAATTTAAAACATTCCACTTTGTGGATGAGAAGCATGAGGAGTGACGTGAGGTCCCAACACTCCGAGTTGTGACCAAAAAGGTTAAAAAGAAAGCCCACCATAAACCCGTGAGGAAATAGTCAAAAATGAGTTTGGGGTTGGTGACGAGGTCACTTGGAAAGCCCCTAAGTAAGAGAATAGACCACATGGATTCAAGAATATGTGGATGTGACTGTTTTTCGTTACAAGAGTTATTTCGGAAAAACAAATTGAAATACAAGCTCAAGCTTCAGATAGTAGATGTTCAAAGTCTTGCCCACTGTTGGGGAAGCTATATAATCAAGAGATGATCGAGGTAACACGTCGAACTTTAAACGACGTTAAATGAAAGTGTTGTCCTGGAGACAACCCGCAATTATTATGTTTTTATGTTTTATTTTTGTTTAGATTAGCTACTTTTTAATAAGTACTGCAGTAATGAGGAAGGTAGAAGTGTTTTTGATGTGCATGTTAAGTAAGAAACGAGTTTGGGGTGAATAAATTCACAAAAACCGAAGAACGTCCAACGAACCGGCATACTGTTCACACCACCGGCCTACCGGCCCTGCTCCAAGGGTCACGATGTTCTTCCACACGGTCCAAGTCAAAACCTTTTATGCTGGCATGCCGGCCATACAGGCGACTAGCCGGTCCCTAGGCCGTGTCGTCATTCGCGCCTGAAGGGTCACGATGGTGTAGGCAGAGAGTTTAACGGCATACCGGTCCCATAGCCGGCTAGCGGGTGCGCGCCGCGACAATATTCTTGAAGAGGAGGTTTATTCATTTTTCACTTGATATTTCAGAAATCTTAAGCCTCCTTCTTCCCTAGGACACCCAAACACCATTGAATATTTACATAAACCTACACCTCACTTCAAAACACCACCAAACCACCATAAATTCATATCCAAATCCTTCCCTACATTCCTACAAACAAGATTCGGCCTTCCAAATCATTCCAAAACACCTAGAATCCAAGAATCAAAACCAAATATTTCCATATATTTGTCCAAAATTCCTTAAAACCATACTATCCAAGCTTAATTTCATCACACCCAAAAAAAGAATAATCATCCTTACACCTTTCATAACCCAAATAACAACTTAATTATAATAAAAAGGTAGTTCAAGAGTGTTTAAACGTTTGAGTTGGGGGTTAAAAGAGATGACAAAATGAACAGAGACACTATTTTGTGTGAGGGAGATGAAGAAGAATCAAATAAATGTATTGGGTGAGATTAAGAGGAAAAGTATTGAGAAGGGTACTAGTTCGAGAAGAGAAAAAGGTAATTCAAGTCAAGCAATTAGAGAGAAACCAGTTATGGTGGAATCATATCCTTAAAAACAAGCAATTGTGATTGAATGAGACAAAGTTGCCATACCTCTTTTAATCAAATATTCCTATACCAGAGATGAGAAAAGCTTCTAACGCCTTATGAGCTGTTTCCGCATCAACATTTTCCTAGACGAACACCTTCACATGATAGAGTATTCAAGAACAAACTTGGAGAAGGTAAGAACAAGAGGTTTCTAGAGTTGTATGATTGAGTGGGATGGAGCAAATTAGAAGGTAAGCGTATGCGAAATTGGTTATACAAGAAGTTTACATACAAGAGAAGCATTGAACGCTATATTGGGTATTTATCATGCGAGGCAATAGCCTCGAGAGTATGTTTTCTTTCTTCCTTACCATCTTTCTGTACTTGCAATATATGTATTAGTTTTTAATTTTTATAGAGTTTGTTTCCAGTCATGGGGACACAATTCATTTTTTTGAGTTGGGAGTGTGGGGATTCGTTGTCCCTCATCACATTTTTTTTTGATTTACTACTTTTTAGGTAAAATTAATTTTTTTGAGAGATAGGAATTAGATGTAGATTGTGTTTAATGGCTAAAAGGCATAAACTTAGTGAGTCAGTGATAGTAGGTAATATGTTTATGAACTTGTTATTTTGTATGCTTAGAGTATGAACTTTAAAACACACATTGATTGTAAAGAAAAGATTAGTAAGAAATGCGGAAGAAGTATGTTTGATCTTACGACACTTTGAAGGGTGTGTAGGTCGTGAGATCCAAGCTAGTTGATAAAAACATTTAATTAACGCGCTAGAGGTGAGAAAGTAATGTAATTGCATATTTTAGAAAGTGATTAAGTTCTTTGATAAGCCTTTGTTTCCTTTTAGCATGTTGTCCAAATTTAACATATTTATATCCTTCTCAGCCCCTTCTAGCCCTTCTAAAGACTTTTTATGGGACACGTTATAAGCCATACCCCTTTGATATAAGAACTTTTCCATATGACCCGCAATCGAACCGCGATGCTTAGACATCCATTTTAGAGCTTGAATTTGGGGTGGTGGGTTCACTATATGAGAAACATTATTGGGTTGGGTATTTTTCAAGCTTATGTATTTATGCTCTTGATGATGATTCACGTTTTTTTATGTTGTAACCCTTTTCCGGGACAAAAGGAAATATTGAAAAGAAATTAAATATGTTGAAAAAACAATAGCATGATATCTCACATCAAAAAGAGAGTCATAGCTAAATTACAAAAGAAAATTGAATTGAAAAATATTATATGATTGGGACCAGAAAAGTGGGATTTTTATGTGATCATCTTGATTCTTTATATTGTGTAATTGGAGACGCTAATTAGTGCATCAAATCATTGGGTTGTGTGAGAACATTTTATGAGAGTAACTCAAGCTCTAGGGTGATTCGTTGATGGCTAGTGAGTAGAGATCCAAAGGCTCACTCTAAATTATCCAAATATACGATCAAACTGTCCTTAAGCCAAATATTACAACCTTAAAGACCTTATGATTATGTAATATGTTATATAGGAGAAATTGAACCAATAGAGACGAGCCGTGTCCCCACGACTCGAAAAAGACTCAGGAATAAAATTTAAAATAAAACCAACTAAACTACCTAATGCATACAAGCTATTAAGAAAAATTAGAATGACCTACCTGGCTGGCCATAGAGATCCATTATATCATCCTCCTCATCTGAAGCTGAAGGATCGGTATAACTATCAATATCCCTTTCCAAGGTCAAATCTTCTATCTGTGATTCCATCTGTATGACTTCTGTCCAAAGTACTCTGTTATCTTCCCGTAATCTTTCTATTTCGTTTTGTAACTTGAGAGCCCAAGGAGGAAGATCATGAACAATTTCAGAGGAAGAGGTAGAAGAACCTTGGTCTTGAATTTTTATCTTCTTCAAAGGCCTTCTTGATGGTATGGACATTCTAGCAGTTAACTTCTTTGGTAGTGGTTGTGCTGGTGCCTTTTCTTTTGATTCTTCAGTAATCTCATCAAGATTGATGGGTTTTTCAATGGTGGCTCCAGGCAATTTCTTATTCTTCCGAAGGATAGAGCACTTTCTCTTGTATTCCATAGCTTCAGATCTGTTAGTCATGCTTGATTTACCCACAACTCAAGTTGTACCAAGGATGGATTAAGAGTTTAAGGAAAATTTGGTTTAGCTTGATGTTGTTGCTTGGAATTGATGAAAGAGAAAGGTTTCTTGATGGATCTTGGAAGAAATCTTTAAAGCTTGTTGAATTTGATGGTGTTTTAATGGTGTAGTGTGATAGATTTGATGAAGAGATTGTGTTTATGGAAGATGGAGGAGAGGATTTGAGGAGTTGTTGTGTTGATTGTGAAGGTTTGTACAAGCTTTAAGATGTATATATAGGGTTTGGGTCTAAAAAATTCGTATGGGATAGGATAGGGTTAATCTTGTTAAGGTAAGAAGTTGAATAGGCCTCAAACTCTTCACAAACCGCCTGACGCGGTACATCCCTGCGGTACATGGGTACCCCGCGAGGGTAGTCCGCGCCACTGTTGCTCTTGAATTTTTGCCTCGGTAATATACCCGTGATAGCACCCCGCGGCACGCGTTTTGTGCATGCGGTATAGGGGTGCGGTGTATGGGTACTCCGCGCCATCTCCGTGAAAAAACCCGCGGTACATCACCCCGTGGCACGCGTTTTGGGCGTGCGGTATAGGGGTGCGGTGCACCGCGCCTATCAGCTATCTTTTTTTTCGTCTCGGTAGAAAACCCGTGGTGCTCGACCCGTGGTACGGGTTTTCAGGGCACGGTACATCCCTGCGGTATAGGGGTATACCGCATGGGTAGTCCGCGCCAGCCTTGCGAATTTTTCCAACTTTTTCCTTTGACCCCAAACTCGTTTCCTGCACAATAGCACACTACCTTTCTCTGCTATTAGCTTGTAAACACATTTAAAAATTTACACTAACTTAAAATTATACACTACAAAGCAATAAAACTAATCTAAAAAGCAATTAAAACAAGGGGTGTCTCCCAAGAGAACTTTTGTTTAACGTCTCTGTGTTAGACATGTACCTCAGGCTAAGCGCATTCAACGAGATGGATTGTATCCTCTCGCCCAAAGTCCTCACTGTCATGGTATCTCTTCAAACGTTGGCCATTCACCATGAATGTCTGTTGCTCGGTTGGATGTTCAATTTCAATCGCTCCATGAGGTGTGACTTTGGTAACAATTTAAGGTCCTCCCCAACGGGATTTAAGCTTTCCTGGGTAGTTCGAAAATCGAGACTTATATAATAAAACTTTTTGTCCTCTCTCGAAATGCTTTGGACGGAGCCGTTTATCATGCCATCGCTTTGTTTTCTCTTTATAGAGGCGTGAATTTTCATTGGCAAGATAACGAAACTCTTCCAACTCGTTCAGCTGCATCATCCTTTGTTTCCCGGCCATTTCTGGGTCTAGATTCAGAGTTTTAATAGCCCAGTAGGCTCGAGCTTCAAGTTCAATCGGTAAATCATATGCCTTGCCGTAGACCATGCGATATGGAGATGCCCCAACTGGTGTTTTAAATGCTGTTCTGTAAGCCCAGAGAGCATCATCTAGCTTTAAAGACCAATCTTTCCTCGATTTGTTCACGGTCTTCTCAAGAATAGATTTGATTTCCCGGTTGGAAACTTCAGCTTGACCGTTAGTTTGTGGGTGATAACCGGTTGAAGTACGGTATCTCACTCCAAACTTACGAAGATAGTTCCTCAGCGGAGCATTAATAAAGTGGGTACCTTTATCACTGATTAGAACACGTGGCGTACCATGTCTTGAAAAGATATTTGTTTTTAAGAACTTAATCACTGTTTGAGCATCGTTCTTTGGTGTTGCCACTGCTTCTACCCACTTTGATACATAGTCTACCGCAAGAAAAATATAAAGATTTCCATGGGAAGTGATAAAAGGTCCCATGAAATCTATTCCCCATACATCAAAGATTTCAACTTCTAGGATATTGTTAAGCGGCATCGCGTCTCTTTTCGATATATTACCAGTGAACTGGCATCTTTGACATGACTGGACAAAACGATGACAATCTTTGTGTATGGTAGGCCAATAGAACCCGGATTGAAGAATTTTAGCTGCGGTTCTATCGCCTTTGAAGTGACCTCCATAAGGTGAACTATGACAACTTTCAATGATTTACTCCATTTCACCTTCATGTACACATCTTCTAACCACTTGGTCACTACAAATCTTCCAGAGGTACGATTCATCCCAATAATATTGTTTGGCCTGGTGAGTTAATATTTGTCTTTGTTGTGGGTGGATATCTTTGGGAAAGACACCACTCACAATGAGGTTGACTAGATCTGCATACCATGGCACAAACGCATGTTTAATAGAAAAAAGTTGTTCATCAGGAAATACCTCTTTAACCAACAGTGGTTCCTTGTTCACATCAAATCCTTCGAGCTTTGATAAATGATCAGCAACTTGATTTTCGCATGCCTTTCGGTCTTGAATATCTATGTCGAATTCTTGAAGCAACAGTACCCATCTAATAAGACGCGGCTTAGCGTCCTTTTTCTCCATAAGGTACCTAATAGCTGAATGGTCCGTGAATACAACAGTTTTCTTCCCAATCAAATAGGAACAAAATTTATCAAAAGCATAAACCGGGGCCAACATCTCTTTCTCCGTCACTGTATAATTCATCTAGGCAGCGTTGAAAGTCTTACTTGCATAATAAATCGTGTGGAAAATCTTGTCTTTCCTCTGTCCCAACACAACACCCATAGCGTGATCACTAGCATCGCACATAAGTTCAAACGAAGCTTTCCAATCATGAGGTATAATAAAAGGTGTAGAGATCAGTTTCTCTTTAATCGTAAAAAACGCTTGAAGGCATTCTTCAGTAAAGTTAAAAGGAGTATCCTTTTCAAGTAAAGAGCAAAGCGGTTTGGCGATCTTGGAGAAATCTTTAATAAATCTTCGATAAAATCCTGCGTGACCCAAGAAACTTCTCACTCCTTTAACAGAAACTGGAGGTGGTAATGTTTTGATAACTTCAATTTTAGCACGATCTACCTCCATCTCTGCCATCGAAACTTTATGTCCCAACACAATTCCCTCTTGAACCATGAAGTGGCATTTTTCCCAATTAAGCACAAGATCTTTTTCTCTACATCTCACAAGGACTTTTTCAAGATTATTCAAACAATCATCAAAACTATCTCCAAACACCGAAAAATCATCCATAAAAACCTCCAAATATTTATCAATCATGTCCCAAAAAATCGCCATCATGCACCTCTGGAACGTGGCAGGTGCATTGCATAAACCAAACAGCATTCTTCTATAAGCAAAAGTACCAAACGGACAAGTAAAAGTTGTTTTGTGTTGATCGAGGGGATCCACACAAATCTGATTATAACCCGAATACCCGTCTAGGAAACAATAATATTCTCTCCCTGCAAGTTTGTCTACCATCTGTTCAATGAATGGCAGCGGGAAGTGATCTTTCTTTCTAGCTTTGTTCAGTCTTCGGTAATCCATGCACACTCGCCACCCCACAACTGGTCTTGATGGTATGGCTTCACCTTGATCATTAAGGATGGTAGTGATACCTCATTTCTTCGGAACACATTGCACTGGACTAACCCAATCACTGCTAGCAATTGGATAGATAATTCCTGCGTCTAACAACTTGATAACTTCTTTTCTCACCACTTCTTTCATAGCTGGCATGAGTCTTCTTTGTCCCTCTATAGATCACCCACCTTCATTCTCAAGAATGATTTTGTGTTTGCAAATGGAAGGACTAATTCCTTTGATGTCGGCAATAGTCCATCCGATTTCTTCTTTGTTTGCTCGAAGTACATGAAGTAGCTTCTCCTCTTGAGGACCTGAAAGGTTAGCAGAAATAATAATAGGCAAAGTTTTGTTCGTACCTAGATATGCATAGCGTAGATGATCTGGAAATGGTTTTTCTTCGAGAACAGGTGGACATATTATAGATGGTTGTTTCATTGGTTCAATGTTACCTGATTCTCGAAGTAGTTCTCGTACGTTTCATCCTAATGCAGCAACATCTTCGGGAGGAATCTCGAGTTCCTCTTGTGATTCAAGTGCTAAGGCTTCGTCAAGATCATCATCTAAGCTTGCTTCATTGAAGACTTCTTGCGCAAATTTTCCGATGACATCTATTTTGAATCATTCATCTTTCGAATTTGGTAACTTCATAGCCTGAAACACATTGAATTGTATCTGTTCGCCTTGTACTCTCATGATCAACTCACCATTCTCAACATCAATTAGTGTACGCCCCGTGGCTAAGAATGGTCTACCCAAGATGATGGGGACATTCTTATCCGCGTCGTAGTCAAGAATAATAAAATCACAAGGAAAAATAAAAGAGCCAGCTTTAACTAAAACATCTTCAATTTTACCTATTGGTCGTGAGAGGGAGCGATCCGCCATTTGTAATACCACAAATGTGGGTACTACTTCTCCAATATTAAGCCTCTCGAACAGGGATCTAGGCATGAGATTGATGCTCGCGCCTAAATCACATAATGCTTTCCCAGTCCAACTATCTCCAATGCCGATGGGAATTGTGAAACTTCTGGGATCTTCTAGCTTTGGTGGCAACTTACTTTGACATATAGCACTACACTCCACAGGTAATCCAATTGTTTCCCCAGTTTCTATACTTCGCTTGTTGGAGAGAATGTCTTTCATGAATTTAAGATAGGTCGGCATTCTCTTGAGAGCTTCAACAAGAGTTATATTAACTTCCAACTTCTTCAACATGTCAACGAACTTCTTGAATTCCAGGTCATTGTCCTTCTTTCTGACACGTGAAGGGTATGGTGGTGGAGGGCGTGTATTAAGTTCCACTGGTTTTCTCGTCTTTTCAGGTGTCTCGGCTTGGACACTCTTTGGGTTAACTACCTCCTCAACTGTATCTTTGATTGTTTCTTCCCCCCTCTGTTCTGGAATAGGGATTGGTTCTGTTTCTGGTCTTGGTGGAGGTAGTTGTTTTCCACTTCGCAATTCAACTGCATGGAAAGAATCATCTCTAGGAGCAATAGTATCACTTGGAAGTTTCCCTTTTGGCCGATTTTGTAATGTACTCGCCATATGTGATATAGTATGCTCTAGTTGCTTGATAATCTTCTGCTGGGCTTGAATCTTCTGTTGGCTACGACACATTTTCTCAGCTGCTTGCATTAATTTAGCCATACTCGAGTTCAAGCTTGGAATTAGTTCCTTCTTTTCCAGTTGCGTTGATTGTTTAGGTGGATCTTTCTTTGGTTCTTGACAAGCTTTTTTAAAAATGGGTGCCTCTTTCCGAATAGTTTGTGGTGGATTATAGGATTGAGGTTGGGGTTGATGATAAGTTTCTTGATTGCTGGCCCAACTTCTTTGTTGTGGGGGTTGTTGATAATTAGTGTAGCTTTCTTGAGGATAAGTATAACCATTAGAATAATAGTTATCTTGCGGATAGGTAACGGAAGCTACTGCTGGATTATTCATACATCCTTCCCACACATGATTTCTTGACCCACAACCAGGACATGAAGGAATTGTGCGTACTGTATTCACCTGAGCAATGGTTCGGGCTTGTTCTTGTAGCTCTTCGAGTTGTTTAGCCAATTCTTTAAGCTTCAGAGATTCTGAAGTGTTTCTTTTTCTAGTTTCTTTGGCCAACTTCTCTCGTTCTCAAGAATTCTTTCCATCCCCAACTCAGCCTCTTCAGGATCTAGCAACACAAAACCTGCATTTCCTAACGAATCTGCTTTTTCTCTTGATTTGTCATTAAGGCCTCCATAAAACAAGGTTAAATAATATTCCGGCGAAGATCGATGATATGGACATCTCGCCTTCTTTTCTGTAAATCGTAACCATGCTTCACCCAAACTCTCTCCGTCTTCCTGTGTAAATTGTTCAAGCTCCAACATATCTTTTAAACGTCTACTAACCGGATAGAAACGGTCTAGGAATCTTGTTTGAAGCTTGTCCCAATCTGAAATAACATGAGGGTATTGGGTATCATACCAATCGCTTGCACATCCGGTCAAGAAGAACTGGAACATCAGGTAATACACTTGTTCCCTAGTAACTCCTCTTACGATATAAGCATCACAGATTTGCATGAATTTCTGAATATATCGGAACGGATCTTGATGTGCAGCACCGCTAAATAATCCATGAGTTGCAAACTGAGTAAGCATCCCTGGATCAGGCTTAAATTTTGCGGCTTGGATTTCTGGAGCACTAATTCCTCGTGGCTCCACTCTAAATTCGATGGGTAGCTCAAGTCTCCTTGGGTTCTCCATCTGTAACTAAATCTGAAAAACAAAAACTAAAAACAAAAGCGTAAAATAGAACTAACTGAAAATAAAAACACAAGATATATGCACAAGGACTAACGATGTAGTCCCCGGCAGCGGCGCCAAAAACTTAGTGGGGCCTAGGGTGTGATAAAATAAGATATAAATAAAGTGCAAATAACACCCTAAAGCTACACAGTTCTGCAAGTATACAGATCGTATGCAAGTTTTAGTTAAATAATTAAGATTCGTTCCGCAGAGACTACGAAGGTTAGGGGAATCTTATGCAAGTATCAAGTGCAAATAATTAAAGATAGAACAACTAAACGCAAATAAAAGTAAAGACAAATAGATTTTTGTTTGATTTTCTAATTAACTAAATTAAAAATAAGAATTTAAAGACAGAAAATAAATACGAAAGATAAGAATATGAGAATATAGCTCGAGTTATTAGCATGTAATCCCCACTAGTTTTTCCGTTCTAAACATGTAAGGGAGAATTATGTAGTATTTCAATAATCAGTTCCAATTCGCTATCGGTAGTTTAAAATAGGATTTACCTGTGTCAATAAGGCTTCCTAAGCAAACTTTTCCGGTAATTGGTAAATAGTCACAAGAACTAAACCATAGTGATTATCTAGTTAGGTTGATTTGTCAGATCTAAACCGAATACTCGACGTTATGTGCTAGACATGCAATTAAACACCGTTGTCAATGGTGACCTAATTACTAGATGGTAATTCTATATGGCTGCAGTCCACAAGAACACAAAATATAAATCCAAACACATAAACAGAAAATAAAAACTATAATTCAATTTAAAATATAAAATTCCCAAATTAGATAGATGTCAATCAAAACTAGGGTTCATACATGTATGCTAAAACTCAAGTTAAAGAACTTTAGTTCATGCAAGAAAAGAAAGAAATTACAAATTTAAAGGTAGAGGAAGACATTGTTGATGACAGCTCCTTCCAGACTTCTCTCTTGTGTTGTAAGTTTCCTCTTGGTTTAAGGTTTCACCAAGGATGATTTAAGAGTGTTAAGAGGCTGTATTTATAGTGTATAGGTTGACCTAATTCGTTTCTTGGAGGAAAGGCCAAGTAATAGACTCCAAGCCCAACTCAAATTCATATGGATAATTACTGCTGAACTGATTTGAGCATATCTCCTTCGTTATTGGTCGGTTTTTGCTCCATAATATACCAAAAGAATCCTCAGAAAATTATCTACGTCCCTATGATAGGGATTTACCAAAATCGGCTTCCTTGTAGGAGTTATCACCACTTCTTTAGGCGTGTGCTGCAGAAATTCAGATTTAGGCAGCTTTTCCTTTTTCATGTTTTTAGCCTTTGTTACCTTTATCTCCAATTTCTATGCAAATCTCTTTCCATAAGTTGTTGTCTTTGACTTGGACTCTAATTAATCTCCATAATTATCTTTAAAGCTTCACACTAAATAAACAATTAAACCCAACATGCTCTAAAAATATTATGTTTCTAAATCAAGACTCAAAATAGGAAAGTGCACTAAACTAAGCTAAAATCAACCTATAAAATAATAAATAAGCCTAAAATGATGTCTCAGAAGTATATTTTATTATCACAAATGAGGAGACATCAAGAGAGAAGTTACACATTGGAGACTTTTTAGGATCGATGAACAATCTATAGTCTCTATAGATGAAATAAGTGAAAAACCTCTCCTTCTTACATTGCAAAGATAATCTAATCTTGAACTTAAATTGTGTTGATTGTTTGATAAAAGTAGATAGGTAATTATTTTTAAATATTATTACATGAAACTTGCTAAGTAGTTGTTTTAGGATTTTTATTCACATTATTCTATCTTCTTCCCTTGTGCTTAATTGACTTAGTTATATTTATTTTGAGACTTCCCTATGTTTTTATTCTTTATTGTATCGGGACGATTCAACTTTGGATTGGGGGTCTTGATGTCTCCATATTTGTGATGAATTAATATATTCACGAGACATCATTTTAGGTGCACTATGTTAATTGTTAAGGGATTTTTCTCTATTAATTTTTACTTTCCTAATTTATGCGTTGATTTGGAGATTTATTACTTTTAGAGCATTTTTTGTATAATTTGTGTGTTAATGGGAAACTCTTAGGTAAAAGGAAATATAATTAGATGTCAAATCAATTCCAAGGAGTTAAGGAAATAATATCTAATGTGAAATCAAGAGTTGAAAGAAAACAAAATTGATTTAGGAAAGAAAAAGCTGCCAAATAAATCTGTGATGCTGTAAAGATGTCCAGTGTTTTGATGACTATAGAAAATATATTACAAATTTGATTGAGCCTTTTAAGGGCTAGATAAGTCTTTGAATTGCAATCGTTTTGATAGGTGATGCACTGAATTTGGCCCAGTAACGAAGGAGTTATGCTTGTTTCAATCTCCATGTTTATTATGTCATATATTTTAGGAAACGAATTTGAATTGGAATTGTACTCTAATAACTTGAATTGCATTACAAGATTTAGACCTAGTATAAATATACCTAGAGACCATTTTAAACAAGTCCTTTTATGTTATTAAACCTTATTATCAAGTTTTATCATCCAGAGAAGCAAGAAGACATGTACAGGAAGACAAGAAGCAAGAAGCTGGAGAGTGACAAACTCCTCTTCTACATCTCTCCTTCTCTATAATTAGGGTAATTAGATATAGATATGTGGTTTACCCATATTACTAAGCTTTTATTCTATAGTTTTAATTATCAATTGTTTGGGTTATTACTTTTGTCTAAATACTAGAATACTATTTGTTGTTTTAACTGATTTGATCTTGGCGTATATCTGTATTGTGTGCTTTGACCTATTCCAGCCCTATATTTGACCAGTCTTAGTATTGCTCTTAGTAGTTGGATTGTCACCCTGACGGGGGATTCAATTATTGAAAACACTACACAATCATCTAGTGTGCAGTACTGATCCTGACGAGCTTGCATAACTAGATAGTCGCTAAGGTTTGATTTAACCACCGATCATTACGCAGGGTTCCCTTACCCAAGTCCCTTGGTAATTGTTAGGTTTCCACCTAATTCCACCCTGATGGGGTTTCGGAGGAATATAGAATCATGACTACATATATAATGCTCAATCCACCCTTAAGGTTAGAATAATGATTTAGTAAGATATAGGCTCATATTAATAACCCTAATTATCATCTTATTTGATTCGTATTTGTTTATTCGCGTTAGATAATTGATTATTTTATTTCTATTTTAATATAAACATCTAGATTCATCCATGTAGTCATTGAATACAAGATTGAGCTAACTACCTAAATCCCTAAGATCAAACTCTTACTTATTTAACTGTATCATGCAAACTATATGTGCAGTTGCAGTGAGTTTCTCGTGGTAGTATAAGGTGTGTGTCCATTATTATTATCTTTACCCCCTTTTAGCTTGCATAATTAGGTTTAGAAGGGGCGCAACCCATTTTACCAAACATAGTTCTGGTTCGAGCCACGGTGGAAGAAAATGACATAACTTCTTCATCTTAACTCTGAATTGACTTCCATCACTTCATGTGCGACGCTGACTTCAAACTCTCTCCAATTCAAAATTAATCATGTCCATAACTCTTACAATATGTTGTAGTGACTGAAAGACTAAGGCGCAAAGATTTCTCCAGCAAACGCTCCAACTTCCTAAGTGTCTCAAAGCTTTAATTCCACCTTGGCTTGAGGTTTATCTTGATCTTTTGACTTATTATTCTCATCTTGGAACCTTGTATTAACCATGTACCTAAAAGCTACACACTTAAAACACAATTAAGACACAAAAAATCTGTAAATAGTATTATGTCCAAGACTAGAAGAAAAAATACAATATAGCAAATAATAGGGAAAAACTCCTCACTTAGGCCTAATAAACTCTCAAAATAATATTCCATAAATGGATCAATCCATCACAAAAAGAGAGACATTAGTGGGGTTGGTTGGGGTATGTGTATAGGTGGGTGGTAAGGGTGGTGATGGTGTTTATGTAATTATGGCGATGGTGGAATTATGGGTGTACGTACATTTGGGTTGTGTGTATGTGTGTCTATATTGGTGGTCGTTGTGTGTATGGTGGTGGTGGTAAAGTGTTTGTGGTAAATAGTAGTAATGATGGTGTGTGCGTGCATGTGGTTGTGAAAGGGTATGAAAATATGTGTAGACATGTTTGTGAGTATAGGTGTTTGAATATACATTTGTGGTGTGTGTGTGTAATGGTGAATGTGTGTCAGCTGGATGGTGTGTGTATGGTGATGGTGGGGTGAGATATGTAAGGTGGTTGTGCGATAGGGGATGTGTGTATGGTGGCGGTTGAATGGTGGTGTAACTTATAGGGGTTTATGTGTTTGTATATATATATGTGTGCATATACAGTGTTGGTGGTGCACTTGTGACGTGAATGTGTATATGAGTAAGGTGATAATGGTGGTGTTTGCTTGTATAAACAGATGGTTTATTATGAAATAAATTTCACATGTAATAGGAATGGGTAATACCATGGGATGGATGGAATAAGTATTACTATATTTGTAGGACTGAAATTCCTATGGTAATAAGATTTTCAATTATTTTAAATTATATCAAACACATGAATAAAATTTAACAAAAATTGTAATTCAATTTTTTAATCTATTACCACATACAAATTACATTTTTATAAGGATGGTGAATGTCGTAGATCAATTGATAGATGTAAAATTATTTAACTTATAGACGGCATTATTCGAATTTATTATATATCAACGTAATTGTTGGGTAATATTTTCATTAGTTTGCACTTTGTAGTGAAGATGTGAGTTTTTTTGGGTGGTAAGACAAGAGAGTTTATATTAAAGCATCGTCATCTAAAAGAATTGAGTATAAAAGTTAAGTAATCAAACACACATCCGTTCATATACACTATTCCACTACAATTAATATGTGACTGAACTGTGTGTGAAGAGAATCAACTATAATACAGAATGTTGATAGTTGTTTGAGATTTAATTTCGATCATCAGTTTGAAATGTCTCCGTGGAGAAATATTAGACTGGAAAACTAATGGTGTAGAAAGTCTAGCAATAAGGTGTGGAAACCTTATTTTTTAAGTACGAAGCATTAATGAAATTCTTGGTCCAATAATCGAATGTTTTTGAGGGACCAAATAAATGCTGGATATTGATAAATATATGAAGCTCACACAATTTTGTTATCTATATATATGGTACTATTGGACCACTGAGAATAAATAGTGTCACATTTGGGTATTGATACATCTGTCAAAATTAATGTTGATTGAGGGAGAGAAAACGAGAAAGATACGACTTACTACGTTAATGGTAGGGATGTCATTGGTTTGGTTATTTAAGAAAAAAAAAACTAATAATCATAATCGAAATGATTTAGTGTCCGTTAGGGATTTGATTATTTTAGAGTTAAAACCGCTTTTCAATTAAAATTATAATATTTTTAAAAATAATTAAAAAATATTTTGATATTTAAAATCACTTTAAGTGATTATTTTAATAATCATTTAACTATTACTTTTTCTAAAATTGATTTTGAAAATTTAAATTTTTTTTATGAATCTAAAATTACTTCAAGTGATTATTTTAAGAAGCTATCCCAAACGAGCTCTTAACATATCAAAAATTGAATTGAAACCATTTAATTATGTAGATGAAAACCTTAATTGAAAAACCAATAAATTTACCGAATCAAACCTTTTTAATTGAATTTATTTAAATACATCTTTTAAAATTATTTATCTAATAAATTTGTACAAATTTTTAAATATACTTCCTCTGTTCTTTAATATTTGATACGGTAGACAAAAAATTATATTTCATAATATATGTCACATTTAAAGTTTCAATGCAAAATAAATACTTTATTTTCTATTTTATCCTTTTTTTAAAATTCCTCAACACCTAATTATTTAATTTTCTCTCTCTAATAAGTAGGGTTATGTTGGTAATTTTTAATTAAATCTTCCCCATCTTTTAGATTTCTTAATACGTGTAAAAAACTCTAAAGTGTAAAAAATTAAGGAATGGAGAAAGTATATATATATATATATATATATATATATATATATATATATATATATATATTTATATAAGTCCGAGAAGGAATGTAGGCGAGGATCGTGTATTGTCTGAATCCTTATGTGAGGAATTAAAAAAATAAAGTCTTTCAACAAAGATGTGAATTAGGAAGGATCGATCGACGAAATATGAACCAAAGACTAAATCTTGGTATATCCCAAAACAATAAATTTTTGTTACCGCGAGATATATTGACAGTCGCCGATCATTTGTTCGGAGTGAACTTTGTAATGGATATACTTGACAATATGACTCCTCAGAATTTGGTAACATCAACTTCATTAACAACTACATGTATATATATACACATATATACGTGGGTGGAATATGAAAAACTCTTTATGCACACTTCCAGGTAAGTCAGAACTAGAATACCCATGTTCAGCGAAATGGAATCGAACCTTGTACTTCTCACTTTACACCCTTTAATTGTTAAAAAATAGCAAGATTATGGCAAATTAAGCTAACCCAATTGGTTAAATAAAAATAAAATAATCGTCGTTATTGATCATTTTATTTACGACTGTATTTTAGTCGTCGTTGATTTCAATTACTAGCGACAAAACATATTTCTCTTGCGACAACTTTTGTCTTTGTAAATGAGTGACACGTATTTAGTTTTCAGTGGGTAGAAATTCATTGAACCTTCAATTAAAAAACTCTCTTCCCCCTTTTATCACACCTTAGACCTTATCGTTGATCCAATGATTTCTCCAATCCGTAACTCGTTCTCCGCTACGTCATTAGTCGAGTTTTCCAACATCAACTAACACGTGTGGGTCCTAGTTCAACTTCAAAATCTCGCTAAAATTTTCCAAAATTAGGTATTTTTAAAAATTCAAGCTTTTTTCTTATCCGTTCGATTTAAGTATGTATGTCCTTATACTTTGACTATGTCAATAAAATGTGTATTATTGTGTTATTTTTAGGGGTTACAATATCTATTATTAATATAGTTTGTCTTCTTAAAATATGTTTTTTATTTTCATTTAGTCATATTTATATTTTTTTCTCAATGTAGACGATGCATCTGGTTATTGAGAAGAATTGGATTAAAATCAATTAACTTTGTTTCCAATGCATATTTGTTAGGTGTGATGGGATCTATTAATTCTGCAAAAAAAATCATGGATAGTACGGTTACATTTAATCGTTTTTTCAAAAATTGAAAATTTACTATAAATCTTTTTAGATATGGTTTTTCATCGTCATATAAGGTTTGGACAAAACACAGTTAAAAAAAAGAAATTCCTGTGAATAACTCTACCCTAATCACAGATGATCAAATGTTGAATGCACTTTTGATGTTGGGGGTCACTCCGGCGACATTGAGATGGGTGACAAGAATATTATTAGCCAGAGGTACAGTTGATTTGACGCGTTGTTCAACGAAATTGAGACAGAGTTGTAACCTGGTTCTACAACGATGGGTTCCTTGAGTTTCATAGCCAAGTTAATGTACATCAAAGTGAATAAAAAGTGGACAAACACCTCTTCTACCAAACTTCTTCAATTGTTGAGTCGTGTTTTTCCAGAAGGTCGTACTTTTCCTTCTTTGTTTGAGAAGTGCAAAAAATATACGAAAAGTTTGTGTATGAGATACATTACGATCGATGTGTGATTGAATGGTCGTGTTTTGTATTATAAAGAGAATGAAAAACTCGGAAAATGTCCAGAATGTGGTGATTCTAGGGCGTTTTAAAGAAGGAGAAGAAAGTGCCACATAAGAAACTATGTTATTTTACTATTGCGCCAAGATTGTAGGGAATGTATGCTTTGAGACACACCACCAAAGATATGATTTGACACCATACCGGAAAGAGTACGAACAAAGATGTGTTACATCATCCAAATGGTGACACTAGTTGGAAAACGTGTGATGAGTGTAATCATGGGTTTTCTTGTGAACCGCGAAATGTACACATTGGTTTAGGCATTGATGGCTTTTGTCATTTCTCCATGCAAAACAACACATATAGCATGTGGATAGTTATATTGATAATCTACAACTTGTCGTCATAGTTATGCATGAAGGAATCCACCTTAATGCTTACTTTGTTGATTCTGGATATGTGTTCACCTTGAGAAAATATGGATGTATTTCTATGTCCTATTATAAATGAGTTGAAAACATTGTGGGGGGTACGGGGAGCATTACATTTGATACACATATGAAGGAATAATTTATAATGAAGGTTGGTTTATTGGTCAGGTCAAGGTTACTTAGCGTACCCCAAACGCATGAATTCTACGTTGTCCTTGAGGGTGATAAAGGTGTAGTTTATTTTATAACAAATTCTGGTTACCTATTCAGAATTGGTTCGAAGAGGCGTATCCTTGTATGTTAATTCTGACCACAGGGCCCCAACTAGGAAACATCTTCTCGCAGATATTCAGACGCATTTAGATGGGTGGCCTATTGTGTTCCTTGGTAAACACAATGAATTCGGTGGGAAGGCGAGAAAGGAAACAAGTATTTGTGAGTTTAACTGGAAGAAAGAAAGTATTTTCGGTCGTTTAACATATTGGTCGAAAAGATTGTTGAAACATAACATTAACGGTATGCACTGTGAGAAGAATTTGTGTGATGGTATGCTGGGTAATATGGTTAGCGTAGATGGGAAAATTAACAAAGATAATGTGAAAGAAAATAAGGATATAAAAGATATGGGGTTTAGGAAAGTGTGGTGGTTGTTTGAAGATCGAGGTAGAGTGGTGATACCTGGCACAAAGTATGTGATGTCGTACAAATGACATATTGATGTCTCCATATTTTTGATATATTAATCTATACTTAAGACATCATTGTAGGGGTATTTAGTAATTAATTTTGTATTTTTTTACAATTTATTCATACTTTACACTTTCTTGTCTAGTTTTAGGTGTTTTGACATTTTGTGAGCTTTTGCGCATAATTTGTGTGTTATTTATGTAGCACTGATGTCTCCATTAGTTATAGATTTGTGACTTAACCATATTTATAAGCTTTTATTCTGTAAGTTTTTATTATTAATTGTTTGGGTTATCATTTTGTCGAATTCCCAAGAATACTATTTGTTATTTTATTTTATTTTAGTTTGGCGTATACCTTTGTTATGTGCTTTGACTTATTGTTTCTAGCCCTATATTTGGACAATATTCCTACTGCCCTTAGTAATTGAGTCGACACCTGGAAGGGGGATTCAATTATTGACAACACCACATAATTGTCTAGTTTGCGGTAGTGATCTTGACGGGCTTGCCTAGCTATATAGTCATTAAGGTTTGATTTAACCACCGATCGTTGCGCAGGGTCCCCTTACCCAAGTCCCCTGGTAGTGGAGCGGTTGCCTCCTAAGTCCACCCTGACGGGGGTTAGGAAGAATTTGGAATCCTAGTTAATGTATAATGTTCAGTTCACCCTTGAGGTTAGAATAACAACTTAGTAATAGGCTCGTACTAGTAACCCTAATTTATATGATTTACATTCATATTTATTTATGTGCATTTTTTATTTATTCGCGTCAAATAATTTTTCATCTTATTCTATTTTAATCTAAACATTTATATTCATCTACGCGTATTGAATATAATTAGATCTAACGGATCAAATCTCTACGAACGAACTTTACTTACTAACTAAAATTGTAAATGATCTGTAATACTTGCAGTGAGTTTCTCGTGGTAGTCAATGGTGTGTGTCCTTTATTATTATGGTATTTATCCGTTTATTTATCACACATTTTCCTCCACCAAGCACTCATGTATATGGAAGCTATTACACTAATGTAAACTGATTTGAAGAGGAAAAGTAAATGAAATCCGTTAGTCATAATCAAAAAGGAAAAGTTTGGATATATTTGGAAAGTAAAGAATCCGTCATGTTGGAAAAACCTTCACTAATTAAATTGCTGCAGAAAGTCGGTCACGAATTTGGAGGAGCTCTTCGACCAACCGATAGATCTTTTTATCTCGGTCTTTTTAACTGGTCGTACAAAGAATTCAAATATGTAACGAAGGAGATATTACCAAATCAATCTGCAAAGCTTTATCTTGTCCTACAATTTAGGAATACGAATTTTGGTAAGATTAGGACACTTTAACTTGGGGATTACTCCATATTTCGACCAAAGTCCTATATATATTCACTTTTACATTAGAGAAATCATCCTTGCTTTTCCTAATCAACCTTTAATAAACATAGAAGCAAGTGACAAAAAGACAAGAAGGAGTTGGAAGTTGTTCATCTTTGCCGTTTCTTTAGTGTGAACTAATTCTATTTAGCTTGAAATTAACATATGGGTATAAATACTAGACTTGTTTTATATCTATTTTAATTTGGGATGTCGTTATACATTTAATTGAAATTAGTAATGTTATCTCTGCTTTTACTTGTCCGCAGTTCTTGCGGTTGCAAACGTATAGGATTACCATAGTAGTTAGATGGTCACCCGGAAGGGTTGTCTAATAAGTAAAACACCACACAAACGTCTAGTGTGCGGTAGTGATACTGACGGGCTTTCCTAACTAGATAGTCACTAGGGTTTGAGATTAATCACCAAACATTGCGCAGGGTCCCCTTACCCAAGTCCCCTAATAATTGTTAGGTCGCCACCTAAGTCCACGCGGAAGGGGGTTAGGAGAAATATAGAATCATGGCTATTGCATATCATACAATTCTCTCTTAGATGAATAATCATAGAACAAGGCTAGTGGGGATTACTTGTTAATCTCGAGCTAAACTCTCATACTACATCTTTCTTTCTATTTATTTTCAGTCTTTATTTTTCTTAGTTAATTGTTTAGAGTCTTAAAAACCAATCAACTATTTTAGAGTCTTTTAGCGTATCATTCTTCTATCTTCTTTTACTACACTTTATATTTTCATTATAGATCATAGCTAACTTTCGTAGTCCCTGCGAACAAATTTTAGTTATCAACTAAACTCGCATACGATATGTGATACTTGCATTGAGTAATGTAGTGGGATATGGTGTTTAGTTCTTATAATATTTATATCGTTATTTTATCACACCCTAACCACCACCAAGTTTTTGGCACCGGTGCCAAGGACTACATCGTTAGTCCTAGTGCTTTTATTTATTGTTTTAGTTTTAGTTAGTTTTTTTACGCTTTTGTTTTTAGTTTTGTCTATTTCAGGTTATTCAAATGGAAAGACCGAAAAATCTAGAGCTTCCCATCTCATTCCGAGTGAAACCAAGAGAAATCCGAACACCATAAATCCAAGCCCCTAAATCCAGGCCTGACCCAAGCATGATTGAACAATTTTAGTGTTATGGCCGATTTAGTGGTGCTACACAGCAGGATCTGGTTCGTTATCTTCATAAATTCATGTAGATCTATGATGCCTACATCATTAAAGGTAACACAAAGGAACAAATGTATGGAGTTTGAACAATTCTTACAAGAAGAAGGGGAGAGTGTTGGTGAATCATGGTTATGTTTTAACAAAAAGAAAGCGAGGAGTCCATTCCACGTCTCCTTTCTCGAATATTAATTAACCATGTTTTATGGAGGGCTCAACAACGAGTCTAAAGCAAAGGTAGATAACTTAGGTGAAGGAAGTTTTGTGTTATTAGATCCAAAAGATGTTCGTATCACCATGGAAAGCATTACTGAAACAAAAAGAAGTTGGCCAGAGGAAGAAGATTCCTTAAATGCAACAAGGATCGAAGATTTAAGCCAACAGCTCAAAGAATTACAAACACGTTTAAAGAACGGTTTCATAGCCCAGGTGCCAAATAAACACAATACCTCCATGTCCTGGTTGTGGAGGGAATACCCATTCTTGGGAGACTTGCTCTAACAATCCAGCCTCGATTTCCTTCGTATCTCATCAAAGGGTCCATTCCTCAAACGAACCTTATCACACTCAAGGAAATCACGCTCATTATTACTCCCCACAGAATCAGAGTTGGGTTGGAAATCAAGGTAAATACTATCAGACTCGGCCTCAATATTATTATCATCAAGCTCAACCACAACCAATCTATAAACAAAGATCAAATTATGGAGTTCAAGCTCCATCTTACTATCCATATTCAACGCAACAAGAAACATATGAGCATCATTCACATCAACCTTCAAGCTAACAATCTTGAGAAAAGTCTTGATAAATTCATTGATAGTGTGACTGAAAGCATGAAGATGAGTCAACATAGATTTATAGGACGAGAGAAGGTTATAAAGCAACTTGAATGTCAGATATCTCAGCTTGCAAATACAATACAAACCATGCCAAGAGGGCAACTTCCAAGCAATACTATAAACCCTCAAGATGATGCTTGTCATGCGATTGAACTGAGAAGTGGAAAACAATCACCTCCACCCAGAGGGGAAAAGCAGAACAACCAAAAGAGCCAACCCTTATTCCTGAAGAGGTGGTTGAAGAAACAGTTGAAGATAAAATTGAAGAGGTAATTAAACCAAAGAGTGTCCCTACAGAGAAGACACCAAAAAAGAAGAAAGACTTAGTGGTAAACAACACACGTCCTCCACCACCATTCCCATCACGTATAAAAAATAAGAAGAATGAAAAAGTATTCAAGAAGTTCCTTGACATGGTGAGCAAATAAGATATCAACATACCGTTTGTAGAAGATCTCAAGAGAATGGAAAAATATCTCAAGTTCATGAAGGACATTCTGTCTGACAAACGAAGTTTAGAAACTAGGGAAATGATTGGATTGCCGGAGGAGTGTAGTGATATATGTCAAATAAAGTTGCCACCAAAGTTACAAGATCCCGGGAGTTTCACAATCCCCATTGCCATTGGCGAAGGATGGACGGGAAAGATTTTTGCAATTTAGGCGCGAGTTTCAATTGCATGCCAAAGTCCCTGTTCGAGAAACTCAACATGGGAGAGGTGGTACCTATTTCGTTGTATTACAAATGGCGGATCGATAGCTCTCCCAACCAGTAGGTAAAATCAAAGATGTTTTAGTTAAAGATGGTAGTTTTATATATCAATTTGATTTTATTATTATTTATTACGACGCAGATAAGAATGTCCCCATCATCTTGGGTATACCATTCTTAGCCACGGGGCGTACACTATTTGATGTTGAGAATGGTGAATTGATCATGACGGTCCAAGACGAACATGTTAGATTCAATGTGTTTAAGGCTATGAAGTATCGATATACGAAAGATGAATGTTTTAAAATAGACGTCATGAGCAAAATTATGCAAGAGTTTTTAATGAGACAAGCTTCGATGACACCTTAATAGCAATAGCCTTAGCACTAGAATCACCTGATGTATATGACGAGTTAGCCGAAGAAGTGGCGACTCTTGATTCAGATAAAGGGAGACCAAAAGTGATAGTTCGCGAACAACTACGAGAGGTAGGAGACATTGAACCGATGAAGAAAACATCTAAAATATGTCCTCTTGTCCTCGAGGAAAAACTACCACCTTCTCATTTGCGATATGCGTATCTAGGTATGAACAAAACTTTGTCTGATATTATTTCTGCTAACATTTCAGGTCATCAAGAAGATATTAGTACTACCATTTTTCAACACAAAATCATGCTTGAAGACTAAGGAGGGCATTCTATAAAAGGACAATGAAGACTTAGTCCCGCAATGAAGGAGGTGGCAAGGAAAGAGGTGATCAAGTTGTAAGATGCAGGTATTATCTTCCCGATCTTGAGTAGTGAGTGGCTTAGTCCAGTGTAGTGTGTTCCAAAGAATGGAGAGATCACTACCATCTTTTATGATATAAATGAATCAATTCGATCAAGAACAATTGTGGGGTGGAGAGTGTGAAAGGATTGCCGCAAGCTCAACAAATCCACGAAGAAAGATCATTTTCCTTTACCGTTGATCAATCAAATGTTGGACAAGCTAGCAGGAAGAGAATATTATTGCTTCCTTGATGGCTATTCAGGCTAGAATCGGATTTGTATAGATCCCACTGATCAACACAAAACCACTTTCACGTGTGTGTTTTAGCACCTTTGCCTATCGAAGGATGCTGTTTAGATTATGCAATGCACCTGTCACGTTTGAGAGGTGTATGATGGATATATTTTGGCACATGATTGACAAGTTCTTAAAAAATTTCATGGATCATTTTTTGGTGTTTGGGAACAATTTTGACGAGTGCCTTAACAATATTGAAAAGGTACTCCTACGATGTAAAGAAACAAATCTTGTTCTTGATTGGGAAAAAATGCCACTTCATGGTTCACGAAGGGATTGTGTTGAGACATAAAGTAAGTTTCGAGTGCAATGATGGAAGTAGATCGTGCTAAAATTGAATTATAAAGACCTTACCACCTCCCATTTATGTTAAACGAATTAGAAGCTTCTTGGGTCTCGCACGATTTTATCAAAGATTCATTAAAGATTTCTCCTAAATCGCCAAACCGCTTTGTGCTTTACTTGAGAAGGATACTCCCTTCAAATTCGATGATGCATGTCTTGAAGCATTTTTGGCAATCAAAGAGAAACTCATCTCTGCACCAATTGTCATACCTCCGTACTGGAACTCTTTGTTCGAAATTATGTGCGGTGCAAGTGATCATGCCATGGGTGCTGTGTTAGAACAAAGAATATAGAAGATATTCCACACAATATATTATGAAAGTAAGACCTTTACAACTGCCCAATTGAACTATACTGTAACAGAGATAGATTTATTAGCCGTAGGATATGCTATTGATAAGTTTCGTTCCTATCTTCTTGGGTCGAAAACTATCGTATACACGAATCATTCAACAATCAAGTACCTCTAGGAGAAAGGGATGCAAAGACGTGTCTTATTAGATGGGTATTATTGCTACAAGAATTTGATGTAGATATTCGAGACTGGAAAGGGTTCGAGAATCAAGTAGCTGATCATTTATCTTGGCTCGATGGATCTAAAGTCAACACAAGACCAGAACTGGTCAAAGAGGTATTTCCCGATAAACAACTCTTTGTTGTTAAAAATGCGTTTGTTCCTTGGTATGCAAATATAGTTAACCTCATGGTGAGTGGTCTATTCCCTGCGGATTTCAATCCACAACAACAACCGAGGTTAATTCATCGAGAAAGACAATTTTTCTGGGACGATCCTTACATCTTCAAAGTTTGCTTTGACCAAGTCATTAGAAGATGTGTTCATGAGAGTGAGACACAGAAAATCATTGCAAGCTGCCATGGCTCTCCATATGGTGGTCACTTCAAGGGCGATAAAACCACAACAAAAATTCTTCAATCCAGATTCTATTGTCCCACCCTTCACAAAGATTGTCATTGGTACGTCCAGACATGTCAAAGATGCCAATTCACGAGCAACATATCAAAAATATATGAGATGCTACTCAATAATGTATTAGAAGTATAAATCTTTGATGTTTAGGGTATAGATTTCGTGGGACCTTTTATCTCTTCCCATGGTAATCTTTATATTTTGATAGCGGTAGATTATGTTTCAAAGTTGGTAGAAGCCGTGGAAACACCAACAAACGATTCCAAGACAGACATCTCGTTCCTCAAATCAAATATCTTTTCAAGAAATGTTATGCCACGTGTGCTCATTAGCGATAAAGGTACACACTTTATAAATTTTCAATTACGAGAAGCCCTTCGTAAGTTGGGGGTGAGACACCGCACTTCACCAAGTTATCATCCCCAAACTAACGGTCAAGCCGAGGTCTCTAACCGAGAGATCAAATCTATCCTAGAGAAGATCGTGAACAAGACGATGAAGGGTTGGTCGCTAAAGCTTGATGATGCTCTCTGGGCTTGCAGAACAACATTCAAAACACTAGTTGGGGCATCTCTATACCGCATGGTCTGCAGAAAGCCTATCATCTTCCAATCGAGATTGAATCCCATGATTTTTGGGCTAATAAAGATCTAAACCTGAACGTAGAGTTAGCGGATAAGTGAAGGATGATGCAGTTGAACGAGTTAGATGAGTTCTGTTTTCATGCCTATGATACTTCACGTCTCTACAAGGAGAAAACAAAAATATGACACGATAAACAGATTCGCACGAAGAAGTTTGAGATAGCAAAAAAAGTTCTCCTACACAATTCAAGATTCTTGAACTACCCGGGTAAGCTTAAATCCCGTTGGGAGGACCATACAGTGTCACGAAAGTCACACCTCATGGCGCGATCGAAATTGAAAATCCAATAGATCAAAGGACCGTCATGGTTAATGGTCATCGCTTGAAGATGTACCACGACAGTGAGGACTTCGGAAGATAGGAGACCATACATCTCCAAGAACACGAGTAACTCGAGGTAACACGTCGAACTAAACAACGTTAAACAAAAGTGCGCTTGGGAGACATCCCTTGTTTATTGATTTTTAGTTAAATTATGTTTTTTAGTGTATAATCTTAAGTTAGTGTATAATTTTGATGTGTTTACAAGCTAATAGGAGAGAAAAGAAGTATGTTATTGTGCTAAAATGAGTTTAGGATAAAAAGACAAAAGAATTGCAAAAATCAGCAACTAGGTGCGGTACATCGCATGCTAGCCGCGGTGTACTACACCCCACAAAACCGTGACAACAGTGTGAGGAATTGGGTACACATGCGAGACCACTTGGAAAAAACCGTATCGTCGCTTGCGTAAATTCGTGCCTCGGTGTCATCCAGAGAACTCAAGCAGTACACGACAGAGGAGTCACGGTACACCGCAACAAGAAAACCGTCACCACGGTTTAGGAATTCTGGTTCATTTGCGATAGTCAACAAGTCAAAACCATGTCGACGGTCGCGCAAAACCTTGACATGGTCCAAAGTAAAAAGGTTCACACAGTACACCGCGCCAACAGAAAAACTGTCCCCACGGTTTGCAATTCAGGTCTAATGCCGAGAGGCCACATGGCTAGACCATTTCGTCAACAGAGCAAGAACGTGACACGGGATGATGACGTCACCTGCAGTGCACCGCAGGAAGGCGGTTTGAAGAGGTGAAATTGTTTCCTTTTTGGATTTTAACCCTACAAGACCTAATCCTAGCCTCTTACAACCTCCCAAACACAAAATTTTTAGACCCAAACTCTATAAATACACCTTGAAGCTTGATCAACCCTTCTAACAAACACAAAAACACCATCAAAATTTCCCTCCATCCTCCATAACGCCATAATCTTCATCAAATCCATTCCATAACACCATAAAACACCAAAGATTATCAAGTTTTCAAGATTTCTTCCACGACAAGTCAATTATTCCTTCCTCTATTTTAATAATCCTTCATCCAAACAAAAACCTCAAGCCACACCAATCTTTCATAACATTATTCCATACTTGGTGTATCTGTATTTGTGGGTTAAACAAAGATGACTAACATAATAGATGCTATGGATTACAAGAGGAAGTGTTACATCATAGGGAAGAAAAAGAAGTTGCCTGGAGCTACAAAAGAGAGAGCCATCGGTATTGATGAGCCAATTCCAGAGAAGCCAAAGCTCGAGGTAACTACACACCCACTATATACAAATGACATGAGAAATAGGGTACTAGTCAAGCCTAAAGCAAAGACACCAATAGAAGATCACGTCTCATCTGCAGATCATAATGCCAAATCAGAAAGTGTATCTACACCACCAAAGTGGGCAGTGACATTGACAAACAGATTCACAAGCTTAGAAAACACGTAATGCTGCCACTAGATGGAAAATTTGAGGATGAACTACAACATTAACAAGATCACAGATATATTAGATATAGGAAATTATTCTCCTTCAAAGGATGAATGGAAAAAGATGCTTTATGGAAAGGTACCACCTTCTAATCCTTCTCCTTAATTTCTTATGTGTATTAGTTTAGTTTAGTTTAAATTTTATTGCTTACTGAGTCTTGTTGAGTTGTAGGGACACGACTCAGTTTTGAGTTGGGGGTGGGGATTCGTTGTCCTCATCTTCCTTTTTCTTTTTGCATAAAATTTAAGAAAATTAGGGTTAGAATTGGTATAGAATATGGTGAATGTCCCTATTAAGCATGTTAATATGTCAATGATAGTAAGTAGTATGTTTTTGAATAGTGACACAAATATGTTTAGTATGCCTGCATGAAAACAAGAAGTAAGAGATAGGGAAGATTACTAAGCAATGTGTATGAAATGTCAGGTTGGATTTTAGGAAGAGTTAAGTGGTGTGTAGAACGTGAGGTTTGAATTTAGTTGAAAACCATTTTTCTATGACCTAATAGTGAAAAAGTAACGAAATATGGTAGTTAGAAAAGTGAATAAGGCCATTATTTCATATTTAATCCATTTAAAGCCTTTTAGCTTTCTTACCCTTTTATTGGATTATTATTATTATCCATCTTAGTCTTTCTGAGCCTTACTGATGTCTCCCTGTTTGTTCTAAATATTAGCCCTTAAGAGACATCATTTTAGGTGAATAATTGACTTATTAGATAGAATTTTATGCTTATTTCATCATATTGCACTTTATCCCCTTAAAATTAGACTATTTGCATTTTTAGAACTTTTGTGCGTTAATTTGGTTATTTTTAGTGCAAAGTTAGTAGGTTCTTAAATTTCATACAAGGAGGAGAAGTGAGAATTAAAGTCTTAGATTATTTTTAGTGTGTTAGGAAGTATTTTATTCGAGTTTCTAATTTTAGAGTGCACTTTCTTATTTCTAGTCTTGAATTAATGATTTATTAATTTTAAAAGCATATGAGGTTTAATTATTTATTTATTGTGAAACTTTAAGAGATATATGGTAATTAATTAGAGAACAAGTCAAGTCTAAGAAGTAAAGGAAAGAAGATATACATGGAAATAAGAAGATTAAGGAAGGATATATGCAAAGAAGGAAAGGATAAAGCTGCCAAATAAATCTGAAATTCTAGCAATGTACAGAGACGAGTCCATAACTTAAGAGTGGCTAGAAATTTGGGAGAATGGTCTGAACCAATGGATAGAGATTTTCGAGACAAGTGTTTTCGACTATTTGAACGCGTCAAACAGATAAGTGGTTTCGAGACAAGTGGTTTCGACTATTTGAACCAAAACAAACCAGCACATAATCTTACCTTTCCTAGATTTTAGGGCTGCGAATTAAAGAGTCCTTTACTTGTCTTCATCTCCAAGTAAAAACGAATTAGGGCTTCCTAGCACCTATAAATACACCCCTTAGCCTCCCATTTACACACACTTCATATAATTACGCAAGAGGCTTACGGTTTTCAAGTCAGAGAAAGCAAGAAGGAAGAAAGCTAAGAGCTGGAGCAGTCATCTTCTCCAATTCGCAGCCAAACCCAACCTCTTAATTAGGTTTTATTTATTTTTATTTCTGTTAAACATTATGTCTTTTAATTTTATTTTCTTAGTTTTATTTTCCATTATGAGCTAAACCTTTTAAGTGTTTGAGAATAGCTATATGGGTTGAACCTTAATTTATTTGATTGATGTCTTCTTATTTGGGATTTTTATAATTTAATTCGAATTGAGTAATTTAGTATTGTTTATTATCATAAGGTTATTTCACTATTTTTAATTTGGCCAATTAGACAAAGAATTGAGTAATTAAGCTATTCATTAGTGGCGGTGATCATCTTGACGGGGGTTCAATTACGGACATAGGTTATAAACGTAAGGTATAAATTATTGATCCTGGCATACTTAGTTAACCTTATAGCCAATTGTGTAGAGAACCTGACATTCGAAGGTGGATTATGATCGCCCTGGCGGGGTTTGTAACATCTGAGAATAGCTCCTAAGTCCACCCTGACGGTGTTAGGAGAATCTAGAATCCCAACTATTACTAGTTACTAATTTGTCCCTTAAAGCATTGATTAAGTTTATTTCGGTGAAACCCTAGCGTGACTCAAGTACTATCTCTCATCCTTGCGTCTCTTCATATTTTATTTTCTTGCATTATCATTAAGTTAGTTTAATATTTTACTTTATTTTTACTTTAGTCCTTAAACAAAAACAAAACAAAAATTTATTTCTTTTACTTTCAATTGTCATTCAAGCGACTATTTCCATTTATTGTATAACACTCTAGTCATATCCAATCCGTCCCTGAGATCGAAATCCCGTTTACCGGATATTACTTGGACGACCCGTACACTTGCGATACGTGTCTTGCCTTTTTAGGTGTGTTTATTTAGAACACACAAGGAGACACCAAGTTTTTGGCGCCGCTTCCGGGGACGGTAGCGTGTGACCACAGTGTTACTCGTAAGTGTTTTAGTTGCTGGTTTTTAGTTTAGTTTCATTTTTATTTTTCAGTTTTACGCTTTGGGTTGTTCTTTATTTCTCATATTTACAGGTTTTGGTATATGCTAGAAGATCTCGTGATTTAGAGAAGCAAACAAAAGAAAGAGGGAAGCTAAAGCAAAGGAAAGAGAAGAAGCAATGGCAGATTTAAATGCTCAAGATCCCGCGATTCAGTTGGATGAAAACGGTCTTCTGATAGTTCCACCAGGATTAATAATTCCACCGGTAGGAGTCCGATTACCAATTCCTCCCGAAGTTCAACAACCAATCAATAATAATGGTGTAGGACTTCAAGACGATGGGCCACGACTCTTCCAACCGAATAACTATAGACCTTTCCGTCTACCACTGCTAGGACTCCGTCCTCCCGCAATTCAAGGAATTCGATTCAGACAAGACGTGGGTATGATTAATCAGTTTATAACTATTCGACTGTATAGTGTTGCAACTCGTGAAGATCCTATTGGCGCTATATACAAGTTTATGCAAATCTGTGATGCATATGTCACCCCTGGAGTAACCCAGGGCAGATGTACTTCCATATGTTTCCATTCTTCCTCACCGGAAGAGCTAGTGAGTGGTATGATCAGCAGCCACAAGATGAGATCTTGACTTGGGATCAACTTCAAACAACATTTTTCGACAGGTATTATCCTCAAAGTGTTCGACTTAGTGGTCAATTAGATATTGTTAGTTTTCGTCAAGAGCCAGGAGAAACTGTAGGTGTTACGTGGACTCGTTTTCAATCTTTATTACGCAAGTGCCCATTACATGGGTACTCTCTTGAATTACAGCTTGGGATATTTTATCAAAGTTTAGGTGAAGCCGCGAAAGAAAAGATAGATATTATGTGTCAAGGTGGCCTCATGATGGTCACAACTAAGCAAGCTCTAGCTATCATGGACAGAATTGTGAAGAATGAAATGAGTTGGAAAACTTTGAAATCATCAGTTAGAGCTTCTGAAAAAGGTACTTTGAATCTGGCCATAGAGACAACATTGAACGCTAAGATTATCGCACTTGAGAACAAGCTAAAACAGATTTCCATGGCGAACAAAGCTGTGGTAAACCATGTTAGTGAACCAAAATTATGTTCTAGTTGTGGAGCAGAAGATCATAGTGGTGGTCCTTTGTGTGTTCTAAAAATAAATGCAAATGCTAATCGAACCACAACCGCAAGTGTACGGTTGTCCCAAGTAGTATGTATGATAATACAGATTCGTTCCAAGGACGGATGGTTGATCACAATGTTTAGCAAGTAGTGATTGATGCACTTATGAAAGTAAAAGATAATAAAATGTTTGTTTGGTTTTGTTGATTAGAGCTAATGAATAAAAGACAAATAATTAAATGTAAGTAAAAGCTAAGACGCAAGTAAAATGAGTGAAACGCAATATGAGAAGTAGCACTTGAGAACACAAGGATCCTCCCAATCCTATTTCCTAACTTATGTTGTTTAAGGGCTAAATTAGTCAATTACAATGGTCGGGATTCTAATTTCCTTATACCCCCGTCAGGGTAGACTATAAGGCGATCCTAAAGTGTCACTAGTCCCGTCAGGGTAAATATGATCCACCGTTGGACGTTTAAGTGTCTTACCTCATTGACCCTAGAATTAGCTAAGTTCGTCAGAATCAATAGCTTCTATCCTAGATTGAATAAATGGTTCTGTATTTAAACCCTCCGTCAGGATGATCCAATTGCCACTAATTGGAATAGCCTAAATACTAACACCTGTTCCTAGTTCATGACGCTAAAAATAGTAAAATAATCTCAATTTATTGAAAAGAGTAAAAGCCCTAATCTAGTTTAATTTAACAGAAACCCAAATTCAACATTCGTTATTCAATAAAATTGGAATTCACCCATTGTTTGTTCTCAAGTACTATGAATTGTTTAGCTCATATTAAAACGAAACACTAAATTAAAATACATGGAATTCATAACTGATTAAAAATAAAAGATAAAAGAAACCTAATTTCCGGAATTGGAATGACTGAGAACGGAGATATAGACCCACTCCAGCTCTAGCAGCTTCTTCTTCCTTCCTTCTGTTGCTTCTCTCTGATGTTTTTAATTGTAAAGAATGAATTGTATGAAAAATAGAAGTCCAGACCTCCTTTTATAAGCATAAATTCGGACTAGGGCTTGGACCAGAAAATAAAATACTAATTAAACGTCCAAGCCCAAATTCTAAGCCCAAAATCCCGTAACTGCTGATACACCTTCACTAAAACGGCTTTTCCCGATGCGTTATGACTCCGATTGACCTCATTCCAGTTGCTAAAGTTCCGTAACTCGATAAGGAATGTTTTCTCTTCAAAGGTCAGCGGCTAAATCATCGCTTAAACACCTAGAAATCTGCACTCTATGGCCTGGAAAATGGATTTTCAGCTCTAAAAATAATATCTTCGGGATTTATCTTCAAGTCTTGACTCTAATTCACGATCTTTGACTTTCTCCTCGGATTCCTCTCCTAGCTAACATCTAAAACCTGTAATCTTTACACTAAAAATACCATATTACGCGCAAAAGTTTAATAAATTAAAAATGCTAGAAATAAAAAGGAAATTCCGGATTATTGCAAATTTAGTCCAAAAGTCTATCAAATTAATTAAATAAACACCAAAAATGATGTCTCCCAAGGGTCGAAAATAAGAACAATTAGGGAGACATCAAGACCCCCAACTCAAACCTTTGTCGTCCCGACAAAGTAAAACAAAACAAAGGGGTAGAAGTAAGCGTATAAACAAGTAGAAGCTAGCAAATAAACCCTAAAGCAATTCTTAAAATAAATCTCATATAGCAAACTTTAGAAACTAATATATACATATATCTAGAATGCAACATCAAACATAAATAATCTCAATCATAAAATTAAAGTTGCAATGCTTGAAGGTTACACTTGTACTCATCTCTGTATGATGGCTATAGGGTGGTCATTAATCCTAAATCGCTTTGAACGCTCCACCTAGTATATTTCCTATCAACATAATCATAAATTCACTATGCACTTAGGAATCACGAGGTCTTTATGGTTATAATATTGGCTTAAGGACGGGTGTGGATGTATATTTGGTAAATTTGAAGTGAGCTTTTGGCTCTCTCCTCACTTACCATCAACAATGTCCTCGAGCTTGAGTTAACGCTCAAAAGATGTTCTCACTCACCCATATACGCAACAATTTAGCGTCCCATGTCTACCCACTATAAACAAGATGATTTTCAGAAAAATTCCACTTTGCCGGATGTTTTATTCATTCATATTTTTCTTTTTATTTTCTTTTCTCTTTTTCTTTTTTTTTTTGTACAGACGCAAACCGGGTTCCCGGTTCCTACTGTATGGATTTTTCACTTTTTTCGTTTTTTTCTTTCTTTTTCATTTTTCTTCATTCCCGGCAAAGGGTTACAAGTATAAATCATCTGCAATTGTGCTACAATACAAAGCACATCGATCCCAACCCATTAAATTCCCCATATGTGGTCCCACCACCCCAAACTCAAGCTCGAGACATGTCTCAGGATTGTGATTCAAGTGCGGGTCATATGGTCATGCCTAATAATCTAAGGGATAATGGCTTATATCGTGGCTACAAAGAAAAAGGCTAAAGGCTCAAAGTGGGCTAAGACGGATAATAATTAATACAAGGGATAGAAGGCTAAAAAGGCACAAATGGCTAACAAAGAACTGCCCCTATCATTTTCCTAAGTACATAGCTTGTCTTTAGTTCATATCTAGGTGGGTTCTCTACTAATTAGGATTTCACTTTCTACACACCAAACATATTCTTTGAGTACAAGCTTACTTCATTTGCATTGTTCATTAATTTTTCCTATTAATTACCTATGTTTGCATACAATTCTAAATGCGTTTTATATCAATCACTAAAGTCCACTATTTACTATCATTGATTCATCAAAAGTATGCTTAAAGGGACATTTAAAATCTTCTACAGTCAAACGCAACTCCGAAAATTATTTTATTGAAAGCAAATAAAACATATAACACATAAAACTGGGATGAGGCAACGAACCCCACCCCAAACTCAAAAATGAGTCGTGTCCCCACGACTCGAAAAGACTCAAAGCAATAAAATAATCTACACTAAATGAGAAGGGATATAAAACGTATCTTAACCAGCGCGAGGCTGGTTGTCGCTGTTTCGTCCCTGAACTTTATCTCGCGTCTAGACATCGTAAGTTTTGCTTTGAACAAATAAAGTTCAACTTGTTTGTAACGTTTCCCAAAATATCAATCATCGCATCCCGATTCTCTTCCAACACCTTGATTTTCGATTCCAACTCATCATCGAATCATTTTCTTCCTCACTTTCAGGTTCTTCAATCACTTCCCTCTTCTTAGGACTAGCTTTAAATTTTAACCTTTTCAGTCTTGTGTTTGCAACGCGAATTAGGAATCTCAATAGCTTGTTCTTGAACAGTACCAAAAGTGTTTCTATTTCTTGGAGAATTCCTTCGATAAGCACACAAGAAGACGGTTTTGATAAGCATCTCTTTCCACCCCAAACTCAAAACTTCAAATAGTGAGAAGCTAAGGCTTAGAACTTTGATGTTTTGAAGCTTAAGACTTGAATATTATGGTGGAATATTAGATGGGTAAAGACTAATTGATGTGTGGGAAGAGGGAATTGGATTTAATTTGAAGCTTGGATGAAGAACAATTGGAGAAAAGTGGGAATTTCATGGTGATTTGGATAGGAGATGAATTTATTGTATGTTATTGTGGTGGAAGAGGGTAGGATTTGAGGATTGTGTGGTTGTAGATGATGATGTTTAGGAATTTCTGGGTTTTGGGAGTGTTTTTTGGAGGCTGGGTTGAAGAAGGAGGTAAAAATTTAGGGCTAAAAATCTTCAAAACGGCCCTATCACAGATGCAAACCGGGTTCCCGGTTTCGAAAATCCGGGTTCCCGGTTTCGAAAATCCGGGTTCCCGGTTCCGCGTCGCTGTGACGGCGCTGAAAAAATAAAAGTACTTTTTTTTTTTACCTCGAGACGCACCAAAACGCTGGACCCCAAGACGCTGGGTCAGAAATTTCACTCGCCGAAACCGGGTTCCCGGTTCTGTGGAATGCGGGTACCCGGATTTTCTCGATGGCGCGAGTCAAGACGCGCCAAAACGCAGCTACTCACAACGCCGGGTCAGAGAATTCCACCAGTTACAACTCCGAAACCGGGGACCCGGTTTTGCCAAATGCGGGTTCCCGGTTTTGTGTCGATGGCGCGAACCAAAACGCAGCAAAACGCAATCCACCAAGACGCTGGGTCAGAGAATTTCAGAAGCCACAGCACCAAAACCGGGTTCCCGGTTTTGAAAATCCGGGTACCCGGTTCCGACGCTGCGTCGTGAACCAAGACGCCAAGTTTTGCGTTGAAGAGGTTGGTACCAGCTCCAAAACCGGGTTCCCGGTTTTGCGAAACTGGGTTCCCGGTTTCTCCTGGACATCCATCCTATTTTTCTCCTAATTTCGCTTCATCGACCCCAAACTCATGACCTTTTTACCCCTGAAATCATCAAAAACAACTACCCTTCCTCATTTCTTAATAATAAACACTAAAATTGCGAAAATCAAACTAATCTAAATTGCAAAAATTTAAAAACTCAACTAATATACACGAAATTGGCTTTTGTTTAACGTCGTTAAGCTCGATGGGTTACCTCATTCATTAGTCATTGACATAACCTCCCCAGCAGTGAGTGAGGTTGTCAATATTTGCAACTCGAAATTTGCATCCCTTAGCTTTTAGGCCCACTAGTTTGTCTGAGATAACCTTCGCGACCATGAATGGTCCTATCCAACAACTTTTTGATTCACGTACCTTTGGAGGGGGTTTAGGATTTTTCATAGCTACCTCTTCACCTACTTTGAACCCCTTTTTCTTTCTTTCTTTCTTAGGTTCCTTCAGAACCTTCGTGGCACGTGCTTTCTCTTTCTTCTTCGCATGATTTAGTTGTGGATTTTTAGGGTATGGAGGAGCTTTAATTGGTGGTTTCTTTCGTAGCTCTTTCTCCTCCACTCCTAAAGTGTCCACAACATTAATTGGGTCTTTTCTTACCGGTTCCATTACATCTACACGAAAACATTCTTCCTTGGAATCCGGAAACTTCATAGGTCTAAACACATTAAACTTCATCTCCTCGTCTTGGATTCTCATAATCATTTCGCCGTTCTCTACATCAATCAAGGTACGCCCCGTGGCTAGGAATGGTCTTCCCAAAATAATGGGGACATTCCTATCCGCGTCGTAATCAAGTATAATGAAATCAGCGGGAAAAATTAACGTACCTGCCTTAACGAGGACATCTTCGATTCGGCCTTCTGGATGTGCAAGAGATCGATCCGCCATTTGCAAGACCATAGAAGTGGGTCTTGCTTCAATATTAAGCTTATCAAAGATCGATTTGGGCATAAGGTTTATGCTTGCACCAAAATCGCATAGCTCTTTTCCTTTCCACTCATTACAAATAAATATCGGAATTGTAAAGCTCCCCGGATCAACTAACTTTGGTGGTAATTTACCTTGACAAATAGCACTACATTCCTCAGGGAGACCAATCATCTCATTATCACAATACGGCCGTTTGTTGGTGAGGGCTCTTTTCAGAAACTTAGCATACTTGGGCACATCTCGAATAGCTTCTAGCAACGGAATATTTATGCTAAGACCTCTGATTTTGTTAAAGAATTTTTGGTAATCAGCCATATCACCTTTCTTTTGAACTCGCGATGGAAATGGTGGAGGTGGACGATTTATTATAGTCTCATCTTTCTTTTTCGGAACCTCAACAGGCCTCTCCAATTCTTCTACTTCAACTTCTTTATATTTATTCACCACCTCTTTTTCTTTTCTAACTTCTTTTTCTTTCATAACCGGAAAAGGAGGTGGAGGAAGGTTCTTACCACTTCTGAGAGTAATAGCTTTACAGTCTTCGATTTGGATTGGATTCTCAGTATCGCTAGGGAGTTGTCCTTGTGGACGTTGATTCAGTTGTTTATTAATTTGACTTAGCTGATTCTGGAACAACTTCATATTTGCTTCGACTGCATTTTGACGTTCCATAGCTTGTGTCTGAAGAGCAATTAAACTTTCAACTGTTTTCTGAAGGGTAAATACTCCTTCTTGTGGATGGGCAGGTAAGGCTTTCTGGTTCATTGTGTCATCATAATTGTCTTGAGGAGCTTGTCTCTGAACATAATTTCCCTGATTCTGTCCTCCTTGATAATTATTTTATGGTCTTGGATTGTAGTTGTTACCTTGGGGACGCGGCTGATACGCATAGGTAGGATTGGCTGCCCCATTAGGATTTGAGTATTGAAACCCAGGATGGTTTCTGTTAGGCTGATATCCGTTACCACTCGAATTGAAGTTACCTCTATTGGACATAAACATCACAGACTCTTGGTTATTCGGACAACCTTCCTCATCATGATCATCTACCCTACAAATCGAACACATATTAACCTCTTGTGCAGCATGCACAGCTACCTTCTTACCCGAAAAACCTTCTTTAACAGCTAAAGTAAGATGCTTCAATTGTTGCTCTATAGTATTCTGAATCTTATTCTCAAGCGTAGCAAACTTTTCTTCCATATCAACATTATTCACTCCTTTAACTGGTGTTCTCACTGAATTCCACCCAACTTCATTCTTGACTATTCTTTCTAAAATGATCTTTGCATGAGCGGGTTGAATTTGAAGAAAACCTGCACCACATAGCGTATCCAAATTCTCTCTCGAAGTTCCATCAAGGCCTCTATAAAAGATCTTTAACTAGTTGTTGTTCTGAAAAGCCATGATTGGGAACTTTACGCAAACACATCTGAAATCTTGTCCAACTCTTACCCACAGTTTCCTCATATTCTTGACGGAAATGCGTCAATTCTAATTCAGCATCTAATCTCATGTTACTTGGGTAATACCTGTCAAAGAAAGCAATTTCTAATTGGTCCCAGTTGGTTATCTTCGTAGGATCTTGCGTATCGTGCCATTCACTCGCTCCATCAATCACAAAGAATTTAAACGCAGCAAAATACATCTGTTCTCTTGAAACTCCTTGTGTGATATAAGAATTACATATCTGTTTAAACTTCTGTACTGCTCTAAGAGGATCTTCTGATGGTCTTCCACGAAAATTCCCAAAATTTTGGAATTGAGCTAGCATACCCGAATCTGGACGGAATCGCGGAACATTAATATCTGGAGAACCTACTCCTATAGCAGGAGCACGGAATGGAACTTCTGGTGGACCATTAGTAAACCACGGATCTTGATTCATCACTATTTGGACTTGAGGATTTGGATTTAGTGGTTGAACTTGAGGAATAATGCCTGGAGCTAATGGTTGGCCATTTGCATCTAGCTGGCCTTGTCCATTATTCTGTTGATTCTGAAGATTGATATTCTCCATTCTGTTAACTAACTCTTCTACTTCTAAAGCTTCTCGTTCTCTTCTTCTCTTGTTAGCAAGTCTGATCAACGATTCTGGATTACTAAGGATCAGAGGTGTTGGCTCTAGATCCTTAAAGAGTCTCCTTCGCATACACCAAACCTAAAAACCTGAGAAAACTAAACAAACAAAAAGCGTAAAACTGATAAAAATAAAATAAATACACTATCACTAAAGGATAAACACCGTGGTCACACGCTACCGTCCCCGGCAGCGGCGCCAAAAACTTGGTGGTCCTTTGTGTGTTCTAAAAATAAATGCAAATGCTAATCGAACCACAACCGCAAGTGTACGGTTGTCCCAAGTAGTATGTATGATAATACAGATTCGTTCCAAGGATGGATGGTTGATCACAATGTTTAGCAAGTAGTGATTGATGCACTTATGAAAGTAAAAGATAATAAAATGTTTGTTTGGTTTTGTTGATTAGAGCTAATGAATAAAAGACAAATAATTAAATGTAAGTAAAAGCTAAGACGCAAGTAAAATGAATGAAACTCAATATGAGAAGTAGCACTTGAGAACGCAAAATCCTCCCAATCCTATTTCCTAACTTATGTTGTTTAAGGGCTAAATTAGTCAATTACAATGGTCGGGGTTCTAATTTCCTTATACCCCCGTCAGGGTGGACTATAAGGCGATCCTAAAGTGTCACTAGTCCCGTCAGGGTAAATATGATCCACCGTTGGATGTTTAAGTGTCTTACCTCATTGACCCTAGAATTAGCTAAGTTCGTCAGAATCAATAGCTTCTATCCTAGATTGAATAAATGGTTCTGTATTTAAACCCTCCGTCAGGATGATCCAATTGTCACTAATTGGAATAGCCTAAATACTAACACCTGTTCCTAGTTCATGACGCTAAAAACAGTAAAATCATCTCAATTTATTGAAAAGAGTAAAAGCCCTAATCTAGTTTAATTTAACAGAAACCCAAATTCAACATTCGTTATTCAATAAAATTGGGATTCACCCATTGTTTGTTCTCAAGTACTATGAATTGTTTAGCTCATATTAAAACGAAACACTAAATTAAAATAAATGGAATTCATAACTGATTACAAATAAAAGATAAAAGAAACCTAATTTCCGGAATTGGAATGACTGAGAACGGAGCTATAGACCCACTCCAGCTCTAGCAGCTTCTTCTTCCTTCCTTCTGTTGCTTCTCTCTGATGTTTTTAATTGTAAAGAATGAATTGTATGAAAAATAGAAGTCCAGACCTCCTTTTATAAGCATAAATTCGGACTAGGGCTTGGACCAGAAAATAAAATACTAATTAAATGTCCAAGCCCAAATTCTAAGCCCAAAATCCCGTAACTGCTGATACACCTTCACTAAAACGGCTTTTCCCGATGCGTTATGACTCCGATTGACATCATTCCAGTTGCTAAAGTTCCGTAACTCGATAAGGAATGTTTTCTCTTCAAAGGTCAGCGGCTAAATCATCTCTTAAACACCTCGAAATCTGTACTCTATGGCCTGGAAAATGGATTTTCAGCTCTAAAAATAATATCTTCGGGATTTATCTTCAAGTCTTGACTCTAATTCACGATCTTTGACTTTCTACTCGGATTCCTCTCCTAGCTAACATCTAAAACCTGTAAACTTTACACTAAATATACCATATTACGCGCAAAAGTTTAATAAATTAAAAATGCTAGAAATAAAAAGGAAATTCCGGATTATTGCAAATTTGGTCCAAAAGTCTATCAAATTAATTAAATAAACACCAAAAATGATGTCTCCCAAGTGTCGAAAATAAGAACAATTAGGGAGACATCACATAGTTGGGAAGAATGTGCCAATAACCCAGAATCCGTTTTTTCCGTTAATCAGCGAGGTAATTATTCAGGTGGTCAAGGGTATGGAAATCAAAATAGAAATCATCCAGGCTTTAGTATTTGAATCCAAAGTGGGCAGCCAATCCAGGAACCTATCAACAAAGGCCTCATGGGAACAATTACCAGCTTAAGTCGAAAAACCAATACCAAGGGAATCAGCCCAGAGCCGATCATGACGCCTATTCCGACAAGTTAGCTCAAAAGGCGCTTCCCTCTCGACCTCAAGAAGGCGCAATTACCGCAAGTGAGTTAGCACTTACTTTGACGCAATACATATCCAATGCGGATAGGAAGTCAGCTAAAATTGAAAACCAGCTACCTCGATTCATGGAATCCACACACACGAGAGAAAACAAGATGGAAGAAACATTAAACTCACATACCGCCTCTTTAAAAATTTTAGAGAGTCAAATATCAAAGATCGCAAATAGTTTAAATGTTTGAGGCCAAGGCCAACTCTCGAGTGACACAGAAGCTTCATGTTGGATTATCGGGGACGCTATTTAGTGCATCAAAATAAATGGATTGAGTGAGAACATTTTATGAGAGTAATTCAAGCTCTAGGGCGATTCGTTGATGGCTAGTGAGGAAAGAACCAAACTATCACTCTAAATTACCAAATATACGATCATACTGTCCCTAAGCCAACATTACAACCTTAAAGACCTTATGATTCTTTGCTATGTGGTCTAGAAATAATTGAAACATTAGAGAGTAGTTAGATTGATCATTGGATACTAGTTAGGCTCGATGAACAATCTATAGCCTCCGTGTTAAACTAAGTGGAGATTCTCCCTTTCACGCAAAGCTTAGGTCTTGAATTTAAACCGTGTTGATAGTTTGTATGATATGTGTACAAGAATTTAGTTTGTAAATATTATTACATGAAACTTGATAAGTAGTTGCTTTGTTTATTATTCATATTCTTCTATCTTCTTTCTATTTGTACTTAATTGACTTAGGTGTGTATTTAGAGATTTTCTCATGTTCTTATCTTTATTGTATCAGGACGATGGAACTTTGAGTTGGGGGTCTTGATGTCTCATATTTGTGATATATTAATCTAGGTTTGAGACATTATTATAAGTGTATTTGAGTAATTGTTAAGGGATTTTTCCATGTTATTAGATAATTTCTTAATTTGTGTCTCGAATTTGATGATTTATTACGCTTCGAGCATATTTAGTTTAACGTGTGTGCTAATGTGAAGCTCGTAAGGTTTATGGAATATAATTAGATTCCAAATCAATTTTAAGGAGTTAAGGAAATAAGATATAGGAGAAATCAAGAGATAAAAGGATGCAAAGTTGAATTAGGAAAGGAAAAGCTGCCAAATAAATCTTTCAATTCGGCAGCTACGTCCAGCAAAGTGAAGATAACTATAAATCGGCTGCGATTTTGGATGAGCCTTTAATAATTTAGATAGATCTTTCTACTGAGGTCATTTTGATATAAAGTGGGTGAAATTTGGCTCGGTAATGAAGGAGATATGACCCAAACAGTCGGCATTGTTTATCATGTCCTACGTTTTAGGAAACGAATTTGAACTAGACTTGGACTCCAACTACTTGCCTTCCTGGTGGTTAGTAGGTGATATAAAATAATGATAATATAAGATAAAAACTATCACCCTACCAATCATGTTACTCAATGCAAGTATCACAGATTATATGCAAGTTTAATTGATGAGTAGAATTCGTTCGCAAGGACTACGGAAGTTAGCTAGGAACTAATGCAAATATAAAGTGCAAATAAAAGAAGTTAATAGAATAATACGCTGAAAGACTCTAAAAATATTTGTTTAGTTTTATGACTCCAAATAGTTAACTAAATAAAATAAAGACATGAAAATAAATAGAGAGAAAGAAGTAGTATGAGAGTTTAGCTCGAGATATATCACGTAATCCATACTACCCTCGTGTTATCACCTATATGTAAGGGAGAATTGTGTGATATGCAATAGCCAAGGTTCTATATTCCTCCTAACCCCCTTCTGGGTGGAATTAGGTGCCAGATGTCTCCCTAATTATTCTAAATATAAGCCCTTAGGAGACATCATTTTAGGTAGAAATGGTCTTTTTATATTGACTTTTGCGCATAATTCGTAAAATTCCTATTTCTTGTCTTGATTTGATGAATTATTATTTTTAGAGCATGTTTGGTTTAATTTGTGTGTTAATGTGAAGCTTTAAAGATATATAGAAATAAATTAGATGCCAAATCAATTCTAAGAAGATACGGAAAGAAGATCTTGAAGAAATCAGGAGATAGAAGAAGGAAAATATAAATTAGGAAAGGAAAATTTGCCAAATAAATCTGAATTTCACCAGCTACGTCCACAAAAGTGATCATAACTCAAGATTGGCTGGGAATTTTTGGAGGAATGGTCTGAAGCAAAGATGCAGAAATTTCCGAGATGATCAGTTTCGAAAAAAAGAACGCATCAATCGGAGTTGAAACAGAGAAGTTACAACTAAAACAAGACATAAACAGTTTCTTACCTTTTCTATATTTTAGGGTTACGAATTTGAATTTAAATTTGACTCTTTTACTTGACCCCTACTCCAAGATTTCGACCTAGCACCTATATATATCAGCTCTAAACCTTACAAAAGCATCCCTGCATAAGCTTAATATACATACATAAATCAGCATAGAAACAATCAGGATGATCTAGAGGAGGAAGAAGCAAGAGCTAGAGCTTAACTACATCAATTCAACACTTCTCCATCTCTATTCTTTGGGTAAATTAATATTTGATCTATTTTGTCTATGAGGTATTTCTAAGCTATTTATTCAAGAGTTTTGTATGCATAATTTCTCTTTAGGATTGTAATTATATGAATCATTGATTATTGTTTTTTTTGTTTTAATTTGAATCTGGGATTTTAGTATTTAATTGAATTGGTTATTAATTTCCATTGACTATATTCTTGTGCTTGTTTACTATCATTTACGTCATGAATCAAGGGTAGTTTTTAGTTATTATGCTATTCACTTAGTGGAGAGTGATCATCCGACAAGGGGGGGGGGTTGATTACATAACTAGGATATAGACGTGTGGTGTTCGTTATTGACTGACAGGCTTGACAACCCACGTAGCCAAAGAGGTAAAAGATCTCAATTATCTGAACATAGATTATAATCGCCCTGACGGGGTTTGTAATACGGTAGGGTAGCTCTTAATTCCACCCTAACGGGGGTTAGGAGATTATAGAGTCCTGACTATTATGAAATTTCCCATTTACCCTTATTCTTAGGAATCATAAATTCAATAGGATAGATTCATACTTGCATCTCCTTATCTTATTTGCATAATTGTTTATTATTAATTATTTATTTTATTTAGTTAATTAGAAAAAAAATACTTTATTGCTTATATTTTTAATTAAGATGATTAAAACTATCTATTCTAATATTGAACACGAAGTTAGAATAACTACTTAAATCCCTGTGGAGACGATTTTTCCGTATTAACTTATCTATTACTTGGAATGACTCGTACACTTGCGGTATGTGGATCCTTTATTCTATCACTTTTATTGATTTATTTTATAACACACCAGGTTCCACCAAGTTTTTGGCGCCGCTGCGGGGATTTATTGCGGTTATTGTATTTTGTGTTTAAGTTAGATTGGTATTTTTAGTTATTTTCATTTTTACGTTTGTTTTGTTTTAGTCTCTTTTCAGGTTTTTCTTTAGGTATGGAGATTTCCCCCTATCAAGAGCAAAATCCACCACAAGTCTGGTGTATTCAAGTACCAAAATTTATTGATAAAGCACACAACTTCATGGATATGACAAGAGGGAGCTTTAAATATCATAAAGAGAGGCTCAGAAAGTTGGAGGACTCCCTCAATCGTTTCATTAAGGTTACAATGGATAATGTAGTAAAGAGTGAGGCGAAAAGCGATGCTCCCATATTGTTAGTGAAAAATATGCATCAACAACATCAATTGATGGAGCAACGATTGACGCAACTCATAGAAATAATTGAGAGACTCTAACAAGTACCATCTATGCAAACTGGCGAGTGTACAAATTTTGATGATGAGGCTAATCAAATTTTTGAGAGCGATGTATGGTTCGATGTAGCAACATAGTTTAGCCTCAAGAAGAGAAGGAAGTTGAATCCCCTCAAGTTACACTTAGTGAACTAGATATTCCAACAATAGAAGAATCAACCACGCTAAGCATAGATGATACAATTGTTGAGAATCGAGTCGAAGTCGAAATTAAACCTTGTGAAGGGAAGATTACATCCATGGAAAACCCAGCCAAGCCGCGTATAGAAGAATCAAATATTGAAATCTTGGTTAGAAAAGAGATAGAATAAGAAGATACTAGGATGGATTCACCACCAAGTACTCCTTTGATGCCACCACCCAATCCAATGAAGACGAATTATTTAAATGGTGACATAAATAAAGCATTTGTAGAGGTGTGCAAAGAAGACAAAACCCACACCCAAATGATTGAAGGTGATACAAAAGAACTCACACCGCAACAAGTATTCACAGAATCTATTTCGGAAACAAATGAGAATGCGAGTGTAGAGATCGAGGATGAAAACGTGGCCCTCATAACAAAAGAAAAGTCTGAAACATCCCTTGTTTTGGACAAAAAGCTCGAGAAGGTGCCACTTGAGTTCCCCATTGTTCCAGAAGTATCTAAAGAGGTTAAAGAGAAGGACCACCACCATGAACCTATGAAGAAGAGAGCTAAAAATGAGTTTGGGGTTGGAACCATGATTTCTTGGAAGGCCTCCAAATAAGAGAATAGGCCATGAGGTTTCAAAAATGCGTGGATGGGGCCATTTGTTGTTACTCGAGTGGTGAGAACAAAATTAATAGAGATACGACCTTCGAGAGGTCAAAGGTTATGAATTGTATACATACATAGCCTCACCCATTGCTCAAGGGAATGGAGGTAACACGTCAAACTTTAAATGACGTTAAATAAAAGTGCTCTTGGGAGACACTCCAAGTTTTAATTGCTTTATTAGGTTTTTTAGTGTTTATTAGTTAGTTTACATGTTTTTAGTTGATATTTGGTATTTGAGAAGGGTATTAGTGTTTTTGATTTTCAGGTACTAAGATAATCGAGTTAGGGAGCAAAAGAAAAATTTTGAGCACGTTTTGACCTGCTCGCCGGTATGCCACTCAAATGACCGATATTCCAGTGGGTCAAAAAACCGTGGCACGGTTTATGAATTTAGTTTCCTTTCCAAGACAAAGAAATTCGAAAAACTGGCTGACCGGTATACCTCCTAGCTAACCGGTATGCCGGTGCGCGAAAAATAATGGAACGGTATGTGGAATCGGGTTTATTGCCGAGAGAATTCGCGAAAATCCGTGGGCGTGATGGTCGGCATGGTCTGGGATCGGCATGCCGCCCACATGACCGGTATGCCTGGTGTGGCCTAAGGTGTGATAAAAAGATGTATAAAATTAGTGCAAATAAACACCCTAAGCTAACACGGTTCTGCAAGTATACAGATCGTATGCAAGTTTTAATGAATAAGTAAGATTCGTTCCTAGGGACTACGAAGGTTAAGAAGAACTTATGCAAATTATTCAAGTGCAGATATTACAGATAGAAAAGATAATACGCTAGTAGGAAGAAGAGATAGACAAATATTTATTTGGTTTTCTAATAAATAAACTAAACTAATGAACTAAAGACAAAGAATAAATAAAAGAAAGAAAAGAAGATAGTATGAACGTCTAGCTTGAGTAATTAGCATGCAATCCCCACTAGTTTTGCCGTTCTAAACATGTAAGGGTAAATTATGTAGTATTTCCCTAATCGGTCCCAATATTCTATCGGTAGTTTAAAATAGGATTTACCTGTGTCAATAAGGCTTCCTAAGCAAACTTTTCCTGTAATTGGTAAAGAGTCACAAGACTCAAACATAGTGATTATCTAGATAAGTTGGGTTGTCAGATCAGACCTAATACTAGACGTTATGTGCTAAACGTGCAATTAAACACCGTTGTCAATGGTGTCCTAATTACTAGATGGTAATTCTATATGGGCGCGCATCCACAAGAACACAGAATATAAATTCAAACACATAAACAGAGAATAAAAACTATAATTCAATTTAAAACATTAAGTTCCCAAATTAGATAGATGTCAATCAAAACTAGGGTTCATACATATATGCTAAACACTCAAACTAAAAGGAATTAATTCATACTAAGAAGAGAAGAGAAAAGAGTTACAAAATCAGAGGTTGAAGGAGACATAGTTGTTGCACAGCTCCCTCCAGACTTCTTCTCTTGTGTTGCAGCTTCCTCTTGGCCTTAGGGTCTGGCCAAGGATGATTTTAGAGTGTTAAGAGGCTGTATTTATAGGTTATAGGTTGACCTAATTCGTTTCTTGGAGATAACTTCAAGTAATGGGCTCCTGGCCCAACCCAAATTCGTAAGATAAACACTGCTGCGTTGTTTTGAGTGTATCTTCTTCGTTATTGGTCGGATTTTGCTCCACAAGATACCAAAAGAATCGCAACAGAATTATCTAGGCCCTCTAGAAGGAAATTACCAAATTCGGCCTATTTCTTAGGTAAAAACACCAATCTTTGGACGTGTACTGCAGAATCCCAGATTTAGGCAGCTTTTCCTTTTCCATGTTTTTAGCAATTGTTTCCTTATCTCCAATTTCCATGCAAATCTCTTTCCATAAGTTGTAGTCTTTGACTTGGACTCTAATTAATCTCCATAATTATCTTTAAAGCTTCACACTAAATAAACAATTAAACCCAATATGCTCTAAAAATAATAATTCTACAAATCAAGACCCAAAATAGGAAAGTGCACTAAACTAAGCTAAAATCAACCTATAAACTAATAAATAAGCCTAAAATGATGTCTCATGAGTATATTTTATTATCACAAATGAGGAGACATCAAGACCCCCAACTCAAAGTTGTATCGTCCCGATACAATAAAAGTAAAGAACAGTAGGGTAGTCAAGAAGAAGAAGTAGGAGGAGAATAAGAACAGAACATAATGAATGATCCTAGAGAAAAATATCTAAAAAGTCTCATGTAGTAATGATTAAGAAATAATGCACAAATATGCTTAATATACATGTAATCAACAATCCATAAATTCAAGTTAAGATTAATTTCGCAATGCCAGAAGGAGAGGATGATAACTTAGTTCAGATTAATGGCTATAGGTTGTTCATAGGTCCCAAATTCAGCATCCAATGGTCCACTTACCTACTACCTAATAGCTCAATTTTTTCTCCATCTAGTAGTTAGAAATACTAAGGTCTTGGTTATAACTTGGCTTAAGGACGGGTGTGGTATATTTGGATAATGAAAAGTGAGCTTTTGGCTCTCTCCTCACTAGCCATCAACGAATCGCCCTAGAGCTTGAGTTTTCACTCGAAGATGTTCTCACTCAACCCAATTTATTGATGCTTTTGATTTGCATCCCCAATTAATCCCAATTAGAACCTTTGATGATTTAAAATCCACTTTGCCGGTCCGAATATATATTCTTTTCATATCAATTTTTTCTTTTTGTATAGCTATGATTCTCTTTTTGATGTTCGAGATATCACGCTATTTTTCATATATATATTCTTTCTTTTTATGCCCTTGTTGGCAAATTTAGCTCGTAGCTTCTTTTCCATTCACTATTACCCCGCCAAAGGGTTACAATAATACAATTTCTCATCAATAAAATCACAAAGATAATTCCCCAAAGTTCCCTAATTATAAAACCCACCACCCCAAACTCAAGCTCTACAACGAGTGTCTCAGGTTTTGCGATTCGAGTGCGGGTCATATAGATAAGTCCTATAAACTAAGGGTATGGATTATAATGTGGTTAAATAAAAGGCTTTAGAAAGGCTCAGAGGGGCTAAGACGGATAATAATAACAAATATCAACTTAAAGGGTGAGAAAGTATAAAAGGCTTCAAGTGTTTTAATCATGAAAGAACTGCCTTATTCATTTTTCTAACTACCGGATTTTGTTACTTTTTCACTACTAGTTCATAGACAAGTGGGTTTTCAACTAATTTTAAACCTCACGTTCTACACACCAAATAACTATCCCTAAGTTTCAACGTGATTTCTTAGCATTGCTCATCAACTTTTCTATCCTTTATTTCCTATTTTCATACATGCATCTAGACAATTTTGCAACATCTTTCAAAAACATACTACTTACTATCATTAACTTAATAAAATCATGCTCAATAGGTACATTCAAAGATATTCTATGCCTAATTCAACCCAAAAATTTTAAATTTTATGAAAAACAAAAAGGAAGATGAGGACAACGAATCCCCACCCCCAACTCAAAAATGAGCCGTGTCCCCACGACTCGACAAAGACTCAAGAAAGAATAAAATTTAAAATTAGCATACATATTGCACATAAAGAAATGGTAGGGAAGAAAGAAAACATACTCTTCGAGGCTTTTACCTCGCCTAGACGATACTCGAATTAAATCTAATGTATCTTCTTCACCCATCTTCTTACTTGCTTTTCGATCAAGACACGTGATCATAATAGGATATTGCATTGTATAACGTCATGGGAGAGATCGAAAATTCCGTATCACCTCCTCATAGATCAACTGTGACACATCTTCTTCTTCTCCTCACAAACTACAATTCACAAACAACCCAAAGCATTCCAAATCTCCATGAACCTTCATGTATTCACCTTCAATTTCTTCTTCAAATACTTTCTCATAAGAAAAAGGTAGTTCCTTTAATTGTTGCTTCGGAGAAGCTATCATGGCCATTGAAGCTTTCTCTTTTTATCTTGGGTATAAGGTCTTTGATCTAGAGAGGTCGTGTTGTCTTCTTCACTAAATTTGGAACCTTTTTGCTCATTGAATCAAACACAGCTAGCTAACCTCTCTTCTCTTGACTTGTTTTACCCATTGAATTGGAACTAGGACTTGTCTCACTTGATTTCTTCTCAATTAAATCCAACACCTTGATTTCTTCATCTCCCATACAGTAGATAATGTTCATGTTCTCTTAATCATCTTAATTGACCCCCAACTCAAAGCTTTAACCACTCTTGAAATTTGAAACTCTTGATTATTGGTTGTACAAGCTTAATTGGGTTAGGAGAGGTGATTTGATGATGATTCTCTATGTGGGTAAGATGGATTCTTCATGGATTGGCTTGGATTTAAGAAATTGTAGGATGAATTTTAGAAATTTAAGCTTTTGATTCTTGGATTCAAGGTGTTTTGGTATGATATAGGTGGTTGAATCTTCCTTGTAATGATGTGGAGAATGAATTGGATGTGTTTTCATGGTGATTGGGTAGTGTTTTGATGATTGGTGAAGGTTTTGATGAGCTTCAATAGAGTTAGGAGAGTTGTGGAGAAGAAAAAGAGGGTTTGGGTTTATAAAATTCGGAACTAAAAGCTTAATACCTCCTTTATAATCAAATCCTGTAGGTTTTTCTCTCCCTTGCGGCGCTGCGGACTACCCCTGCGGACCATGGGTTGTACCGCGGGGTATACCGCGCCTCCTACGTCAAAAAACCCGTGGTAGGACCCCGTGGCACGTGTTTGTGCGGTGCATGGCACGGTATAGGGTCCGGTATACCGGACCCATCAGCTATTTTTTTTTCGTATCTGGATAAAACCCGCGGTAGCAACCCGTAGTACGGGTTTTTGACCACGCGTTGCACCGCGGCTGAGGTCCGGTGTACCGCACGTGGCAAAAACCTCCCCAGCAGCTAGATCTCGAAAATTTATGCAGTTTAGGCTCAAAAATCACCTGATTCCGATATCCGAGCGCAAAGATATGGCTTGCCGAAGTTTCTGTCCAAAATAATTTTGCTCGCTTCCCTAACTCGATTTCTCCAATACCTAATCATCAACAACACTAATACCTTTCTCAAATATGCAATATCAACTAAAATTAACTAATCTAAACAAAAATTAAAAACTAAAAACGTAAAAACATAAAAGAAATTACGGGTTGTCTCCCGTACAGCACTTTTGATTAACGTCTTCCAAAGTTAGACGTGTTACCTCGATTAAGGATGACGAAATTTCCACCCTTTGCCTTTAATTCCCACGAACTTTTCAGCTCGATTCTTAATAATCATGGATGGTGCCATCCAAGATGTCGTGGGAATAGGTGGTAACTCAATTCCAAGTGTAGCATTACACTCCTCTAGTACTCCATTCATCTCTTTAACTTCGAATCTTCGTTTGTTAGAAAGAATGTCCTTCATGAATTGACCGTATTTTGACATTTTTGTGAGAGCTTCTACAAACGGGCTGCTGTTCTTTAATTTGTTCATCATGTCAACGAACTTCTTGAATTCCAGGTCATTGTCATTTCTGACATGTGAAGGGAATAGTGGAGGAGGACATGTATTGGTTACCACTGGGCTCTCTTTCTTTTTTGGTGTCTTCTCTTGGACACGTTCTTGTTCAACTACCTCTTCGACCTTATCTTCTGTTGCTTCTTCCCCCCTCTGATCTGGAATAGGGACTGGTTCTGGTTCTGGTCTTGTTGGAGGTAGTTGTTTTCCACTTCCTAATTCAACTGCATGACAAACTTTGTTTTGTGGAGCACTAGTATCACTTCGGAGTTGCCTTTCTGCAAGTATTTGAGTTTTTTCCACCATTCGTGACACTGCCTTCACCCTCTCCATAAGCGCATTCTGCGAGTTTTGAGATTCTTGCTGGCTATTCTCTATATTGTCAAGCTTTTGCATCAGTCGAGCCAAACTTGAATTCAAACTCGGAGGTTGTTCTTGTGTAGTTTGCTGCATTGAATAAGGAGGTGGTTCTTGATAAGCTTCATTGTAAATCGGCGCTTCTTGATAGATAGGTTGTGGAGGATAATAAGCTTGTGGTCGCGTTTGATAATAATTATCATGATAAAGATTATTACAATTATAATTCTGTTGATCTCCGACCCAATTGTAACTCTGTGGGGGTTGATAGTCAGCGTAATTTCCTTGAGATTGATAATAACCATCATAATAATGGTCTCTTTGATATGGCATGAAGGAAATTGAGGCTGGATTGTTCATGCAATGTGCCCACGAGTGATCTCTTGCTCCACAACTAGGACATGAAGGTGAGGTGTGTACTAGATTCCTCTGAGCTAGTTGTTGCGATTGTTCTCGTAATTCCTCAAGTTGTTGGCTTAACTCCTTGAGCTTTAGAGATTCCATCTTGAATTAGCTTCTTCAGGATCTAATAGCACGAAACCTTTATCTCCTAATAAATCTACTCTCGCCTAAAAAAAATCTGTAAAACAAAAACTAAAAAGAAAAGCGTAAAATAGAACTAACTAAAATATGAGCACAAGATAATTGCACAAGGACTAACGATGTAGTCCCCGGCAGCGGCGCCAAAAACTTGGTGTGGCCTAAGGTGTGATAAAAAGATGTATAAAATAAGTGCAAATAAACACCCTAAGCTAACACGGTTCTGCAAGTATACAGATCGTATGCAAGTTTTAATGAATAAGTAAGATTCGTTCCTCAGGGACTACGAAGGTTAAGAAGAACTTATGCAAATTATTCAAGTGCAGATATTACAGATAGAAAAGATAATACGCTAGTAGGAAGAAGAGATAGACAAATATTTATTTGGTTTTCTAATAAATAAACTAAACTAATGAACTAAAGACAAAAAATAAATAAAAGAAAGAAAAGAAGATAGTATGAACGTCTAGCTTGAGTAATTAGCATGCAATCCCTACTAGTTTTGCCGTTCTAAACATGTAAGGGTAAATTATGTAGTATTTCCCTAATCGGTCCCAATATGCTATCGGTAGTTTAAAATAGGATTTACCTGTGTCAATAAGGCTTCCTAAGCAAACTTTTCCTGTAATTGGTAAAGAGTCACAAGACTCAACCGTAGTGATTATCTAGATAGGTTGGGTTGTCAGATCAGACCTAATACTAGACGTTATGTGCTAAACGTGCAATTAAACACCGTTGTCAATGGTGTCCTAATTACTAGATGGTAATTCTATATGGGCGCGCATCCACAAGAACACAGAATATAAATTCAAACACATAAACAGAGAATAAAAACTATAATTCAATTTAAAACATTAAGTTCCCAAATTAGATAGAGTTCAATCAAAACTAGGGTTCATACATATATGCTAAACACTCAAACTAAAAGGAATTAATTCATACTAAGAAGAGAAGAGAAAAGAGTTACAAAATCAGAGGTTGAAGGAGACATAGTTGTTGCACAGCTCCCTCCAGACTTCTTCTCTTGTGTTGCAGCTTCCTCTTGGCCTTAGGGTCTGGCCAAGGATGATTTTAGAGTGTTAAGAGGCTGTATTTATAGGTTATAGGTTGACCTAATTCGTTTCTTGGAGATAACTTCAAGTAATGGGCTCCTGGCCCAACCCAAATTCGTAAGATAAACACTGCTGCGTTGTTTTGAGTGTATCTTCTTCATTATTGGTCGGATTTTGCTCCACAAGATACCAAAAGAATCGCAACAGAATTATCTAGGCCGTTTAGAAGGAAATTACCAAATTCGGCCTATTCCTTAGGTAAAAACACCAATCTTTGGACGTGTACTGCAGAATCCCAGATTTAGGCAGCTTTTCCTTTTCCATCTTTTTAGCAATTGTTTCCTTATCTCCAATTTCCATGCAAATCTCTTTCCATAAGTTGTAGTCTTTGACTTGGACTCTAATTAATCTCCATAATTATCTTTAAAGCTTCACACTAAATAAACAATTAAACCCAATATGCTCTAAAAATAATAATTCTACAAATCAAGACCCAAAATAGGAAAGTGCACTAAACTAAGCTAAAATCAACCTATAAACTAATAAATAAGCCTAAAATGATGTCTCATGAGTATATTTTATTATCACAAATGAGGAGACATCAATGCCGGCCAGCGCCGCTGGAGAGAGAAAAAATTCATCTTTTCTAGGTTATAAAGAAGAAGAGGTTAATTCTATTACGAATTTTTCAATCCTTAAGCCTCTCTTTCTTCTCCAAACCTGTCCCAACTCCATTAAATCTTAAATAAACCTTCCCCAAACATCAAAACACTACCCAATCACCATAAATTCATATCCAAATCCTTCCCTATATCATTACCAAGAAGATTCAACCACCCAAATCATATCAATACACCTAGAATCCAAGAATCAAAATAATGAATTTCAAAATCTTCTCCTATAATTCCTTAAACCCATATCACCAAAGCTTGATTCCATCATACCGACATAGAGAATTATCATCCTTACACCTTTTCTAACCCAAATACCACCTTATCTATTTATAATAAAAAGGTAGTTCAAGAGTGTTTAAACCTTTGAGTTAGGGTTTAAAAGAGATGAATAAAAGAATAGAGATTTTATCAAGTGTTAAGGGAGATGAAGTATCAAATCAAGGTGTTGGGTAAGATCAAGAATAAATCAATTGAGATGGGTACTAGTTTGGGAATAAAATACAAGGTAAATTGGATCAAGAGAATAGAGGAAAGCTAGTTGTGGTAAATTCAAAGAGAAAAAAGGTTTTCAAATTTCATAAGGAAGACACCACAACCTCTACAAATCGAGCATCCTTTAACCAAAGATGAGCAAAGCTTCTGGGACACTAGTAGTTGTTGCCACAACAACATATTCCTGGATGAACACCTTCACATGAGAGAGTATTCAAGAACAAAGTTGGAGAAGATGAAAAACAAGAGATTTCTAGAGTGTGATTGATTGATAAGAGGATGTAAGGGAAAGAGAAATTGGTGATACATGAAGTCTACATACATGAAAAGCACTGCACCCTATTTTGGGTATTGATCAGGTGAGGTAAATAGCCTCGAAGAGTATGTTTTCTTTCTTCCTTACCATTTCTCTATATGCATTATCTATTAAATTTTAATTTCTTTATTGAGTCTTTTCGAGTCGTGGGGACACGACTCATTTTTTGAGTTGGGCGTGTGGGGATTTGTTGTCCCTCATCTCAATTTTATGTGATTTACTTTTTTTTGGAGAAATTTGAATTTTTTAAGAGATGGATTAGATGTAGATTGTGTTTAATAGCTTGAAAGCATAAGCTTAGTAAGTTAATGATAGAAAGTAGTATGTTTATGAGTTGCTTTATTTTGTATGCTTTGAGCATTTGCAGGAAAACACACATTGATAGTAATGAAAAGATTAATTAGCAATGTAATAGAAAGTATGTTCGATCTCAGGGAGCCATGAGTGGTGTGTAGGCCGTGAGATCCAAGCTAGTTGATAAATTCACATGAACGTTCTAAAGGTAAGAGAATGACGAAATTACATAGTTTAGAAAAATGATAAAGGGGGTTCTTTCATAAGCCCCTTGTTGCCTTTTAGTTTGTTGTCCATTTATTATATTATATATCTTTCTCAGCCCCTTCTAGCCTTTCTAAAGCCTTTTTTATTAGCCACATTATAAGATATATCCCTTTATATTATAGGACTTTTCCATATGACCCGCACTCGAATCGCGATGCATAGACAGTTGTTTAGAGCTTGAGTTTGGGGTGGTGGGTCCACATTATGGGAAATATTATTGGGTTGGGAATTCTGACCTTATTAATTGTTCTTTGGTCTATATTTTGATGATAATTCACATGTTCATTTTAATCCTTTGTCGGGGTAAGAGTAAATGAAAAAAGATGAAAAGCATGAAAAGTAAAGAAAAAAATATAGTAGAAAAAAATAGCATGATATCTCAACATCAAAAAGAGAGTCATAGCTATACAAAAGAAAAAAAGTTGATACGAAAAGAATATATATATATATATATATATATATATATATATATATATATGTTTGGACCGGCAAAGTGAAATTTTTACGTGAACATCTTTATGCTTTAAGTGCGTTGGTGGGGATGCTAACTAGTGCATCAAGGAATTCATTGTTTGAGTGAGAACGTTTTATGAGAGTAACTCAAGCTCTAGGGCGATTCGTTGATGGCTAATGAGGAGAGGCTCTCTAAATTATCCAAATATACTTATCATACAATCCCTAAGGCAACATTATAAACCTAAAGACCTTTTAATTCTTAGTTATGTAATCTAGAAGTGATTGAGCCGTTAGAGAGTAGTTAAGTGGATATTTGGATACTAGTGAAGTTCGATGAACAATCTATATCCTTTTTGGTAAACTAAGTAAAGATCCTCTCCTTCTTACATTGCGAAGCTAAACCAAACTTGAATTCAATTAATGTTGATTGAAGATATGACAAGTGTGCAGGTATGTAGTTTGTAAATATTATTACATGAAATTTTCTAAGTAGTTTCTTTGAGTTTATTCTATATATTCTGCTATCTTCTTTTCCACTATGCTTAATTGACTTAGCTGATATTTTAGAGACTTTCCTATGTTCTTATTTCTTATTGTATCGGGACGATACAAGTTTGAGTTGGGGGTCTTGATGTCTCCCTAATTGTTTTAAATATAAGCCCTTAGGACACATAATTTTAGATAGAAATAGTCTTTTTATATTGACTTTTGTGCTTAATTCGTAATATTCCTATTTCTTGTCTTGATTTGATGAATTATTATTTTTAGAGCATATTTGGTTTAATTTTTGTGTTAATGTGAAGCTTTAACGATATATAGAAATAAATTAGATGCCAAATCAATTATAAGAAGATATGGAAAGTAGATCTTGAAGAAATCAGGAGATAGAAGAAGGGAAAGATAAACTAGGAAAGGAAAAGTTGCCAAATAAATCTGAATTTCACCAGCTAAGTCCATAAAGGTGATCATAACTCAAGATTGGCTGTGAATTTGTAATAATGGTCTGTAGAAAAGTTGTAGAGTTTTTTGAGACGATAAGTTTCGATATAAAGAACACGTCAATCAGAGTTGAAACGAAGACGTTACAACCAAAACAAGTCAGCAACAGTTTCTTACCATATCTATATTTTAGGGTTACGAATTTGAGTTGGGCTTGGACTCTTTTACTTGACCCCTACTCCAAGATTTCGACCTAGCACCTATATATATCTGCTCTAAACCTTAGAAAATCATCCCTTGGCTGCATAAGCTTAATATACATACATAAATCATCATAGAAGTATCCAGGAGGATCTAGAGGAGGAAGAAGCAAGAGCTAGAGTTTAAATACATCAATTCAACACTTCTCCATCTCTATTCTTTGGGTAAATTAGTATTAGATCTATTTTGTCTATGAGGTATTTCTAAGTTATTTATTCAAGAGTTTTAGTATGCATAATTTCTCTTTAGGATTGTTATTATATGAATCATTGATTATTGTCTTTTTTGTTTTAATTTGAATTTGGGATTTTAGTATTTAATTGAATTGGTTCTTAATTTCGGTTGACTATATTCTTGTACTTGTTTATTATCATTGACATCATGAATCAAGGGTAGGTTTTAGTAATTAGGCTGTTCACTTAGTGGCGAGTGATCATCCGACAGGGGGTTTAATTTCAGAACTAGAATATAGACGCGTGGTGTCCGTTAATGACCGACAGGCTTGACTAACCACGTAGCCAAAGAGGTAAAAGATCTCAATCATTTGAACGTAGCTTATAATCGCTCTTCAGGCGTTTGTAATATGGTAGTGTAGCTCCTAAGTCCACCCTGACGGGGGTTAGGAGATTATAAAGTCCGGACTATTGTGAAATTTTCCATTCACCCTTACTCTTAGGAATCATAAATTCAATAGGATAGATTCATACTTGCATCTCCTTATCTTATTCGCATAATTTTTTATTATTTATTTTATTTTATTTAGTTAATTAGAAAATAAAATACTTCATTGCTTATCTTTTTAATTAAGACAATTAAAACTATCTATTCTAATATTAACACTAAGTTAGAATAACTACTTAAATCCTTGTGGAGACGATTGTCCCGTATTTACTTATCTATTACTTGGAACGACACGTACACTTGCGGTCTGTGGATCCGTTATTCTATTAATTTTATTAATTTTATTGCTATATTTTATAACACACCAAGACCCAACAGTGGCCACCTAAAAAATACCAGGGGACTTGGATAAGGGGGTGCCTGCGCCATATTAGTGGTTAATCTCAAACCCTAAATATTATCTAGTTAGGCAAGCCCTTCCGGATCACTACCGCACACTAAAAATTTATGTGGTGTTTCAATAATTAGACACCCCTTTTGGTGACCATCTAACTAATATTATGGTAATCCTATACGTTGGCCACCGCAAGAACTACAGACAGTATACTAGAGAAAGAAATAAAATAAATTACAAAGGTAAAGAGTTGGAATGGCATGAATAATGTCCAACTCCTTCTTGTCTTCTCTTCTCTTGATGTAAGCTTCCTCTTGGTCTTTTGATGATTAAGGACTGACCAAGGATTATTTCTCTAAGGTAGTAATGGATATATAAAGGTCCTTGGGCAAAATATGGAGTAATGCCAAAGTTAAGTAGTCCTGATCTTACCAAAATTCGTATTCCTAACTTGTAGGACATGATATACCTTTGCAGATATTGATTTGGTCATATCACCATCGTTACTTATCGGAATATAATGTTCTTTATATGGAAATGACCGCATTTGAAAGATATAACTGCTCATATAAAAAGATCCTCCTAATTCATGACCAAATTTCTACAGTAATTTAATTAGTGGACGTATGTGCAGTTTTGACAGTTTCTATACTTTTCGAATATATCCAAACTCTTCCTTTTTTACTTTGACTAAGGGATTTACTTTACTTTTCCACTTCAAATCAGTTTCCATAGGTTTAATGTCTTCTATATACCTAACGGCTACACAAATAACACACAATTTACGCGTAAAAACTCATAAGATTAGCAAAACACCTAAAACTATACAAGAAAGTGTAAAGTATGAAAAATGGGGAAAATCTCGAAATTAAATACTAAAGATCCCTAAATTGTGTCTCAAGTATAAATTTAATATATCACAATTATGGGGACATCGATACCCCAACTAAAGTTTTATCGTCCCGATACAGTAAAGGTAAGAACATTAGGGTAATCAACAATAAATATAGAAGGAGGAGAAGAAGAAGAAGAAGAAGAAGAAGAAGAAGAAGAAGAAGAAGAAGAAGAAGAAGAAGAAGAAGTAGCAGAAGGAGGAGGAGGAGGAGGAGGAGGAGGAGGAGAAGAAGAAGAAGAAGAAGAAGAAGAAGAAGAAGAAGAAGAAGAAGAAGAAGAAGAAGAAGAAGAAGAAGAAGAAGAAGAAGAAGAAAGTAATAAATGATTCTAGAGAAAATATCTAAAAAGTCTCATGTAGTAATGTTAAAGAAATAATGCACACCTATGCTTAATATACACATAATCAATAATCCATAAATTCAAGTCCAGATTAACTTCACAATGCCAGAAGGAGATATCTTCTACTCAGTTTGTGTTAATGGCTATAGGGTAATCATAGGTCTTAATATAGTACCCAATGGTCCACTCACCTATGCCCTAATTGTTCCATTGTTCCTCCACCAAGTAACAAGAAATACTACGGTCTTTATGGTTATAACGTGGCTTAGGGACGGTATGATATATTTAGATAATGAAAAGTGAGCTTTTGGCACTCTCCTCACATTCCATCAACGAATGGCCCTAGAGCTTGAGTTTCAGTCGAAGATGTTTTCACTCACCCCAATTTTGATGCTCTGATTTGCATCCCCAAATAACCCAATACAACATTTTCATGATGATTACACAACAAATTCCACTTTGCCGGTCCAAATCTTATCAATATTTTTCATATATTCTTTCTAAGTTGGTTATGGGTCCTTTTTTGAGGTGAGATGTCATACCACTTTTTCTCATATTTCAATTTCTTTTCAACATATATGTTTTCATTTAATTTTACCTCGACAAAAAGTTACAATAATAAATCCATACTCATCAATAATATCACAATTACAATCAACTTCCCAATCCCAATGTTTCCCAATGATGAAAACCCACCACCCCAAACTTAAGCTCTAAAAACAACTTGTCTTAGGTTTTTCGATTCAAGTGCGGGTCATATGGATAAGTCCTATAAACTAATGGCTTGTAATGTGTTTAATAAAAGGATTTATAAAGGCTCAGGCGGGCTAAGACGGATAATAATACTAATCAAATAAAAGGGTGAGAAAGCAAAAAGGATTCAAGTGGATTCAATATGAAAGAACAGCCTTATTCACTTCTTTAACTACCAGATTTTGTTACCTTTTCACTATTAGTTCATATACAAGCGGGATTTTAACTAATTTCAAATCTCACATTCTACACATCGATTAACTCTCCCTAAGATCCAACTTGACACTTAACACGCATTGCTTATTAATCTTCACTATCTTTTACTTCAAGTGTTCATGCATGCATACTAAGCATATTTGTGAAACTGTTCAAAAACATACTACTTACTGTCATTGACTTAATTAAAACATGCTCAATAGGGACATTTACCATATTCTATGCCAATTTTAACCCTAAAACTTTAAATTTTATGGAAAAAACAAAAAGTAAGACGAGGACAACGAATCCCTGCCCCCAACTCAAAAGTGACCCTGTCACCACGACTTGAAAAAGACTCAATAAGCAATAAAATTTAAACTAAAATAAACTCATACATATAATCAATTAAGTAGAAGGATTTGAAGGTGGTACCTTGCCATAAATAATCCTTTTCCATTCCACTTCTGAAGGAGAATTGTTATCTAAATCCAGTTTATTTGTGATCTTGTTTATGTTGTAGTCTATCCTCAACGTTTCCATCCAGCAGGAGTTATAGCTGTATTCTAGTCTTTTGACCTTGTCCATCAAAGTTACTGCCCATGCTGGTGGTGTAGATACACTTTCTGATTTGTCATTCAGATATGAAGAAGAACCTTGATCTTGGATTGATTTATTTTCTTTAGGCTTGACTGGAACCCTCTTTATCTTATTAATTATTCGTAATGTGATGTTGCCTCGAGCTTTGGATTCTTTGGAATTGGCTCATCAATATCGATGGGCTTCTCCTTTGTAGCTCCAGTCAAAATCGTTTTCTTCCCTAAGATGTAACACTTCCTCTTGTAAACCATATCATTTGTTTTGTTAGTCATCTTTGGGTAACCCACAACTCAAGATGCACCAAGTATGGAATAAAGTTATGAAAGATTGGTGTGGCTTGAGGTTGTCGCTTAGATGAAGGATTATCAAAAGTAGAGGACGGAAAAAATTACTTGCGGTGGAAGAAATCTTAAAAACATGATGATCTTTGGTGTTTTGTGGTGTTTATGGAGGATGGAAAAAATATTTGATTATGTTGTTGTGTTTTTTTTGAAACTTTGATCAAGCTTCATGGTGTATTTGTAGGGTTTTGGTCTGGAAATTTCGTGTAAGGAAGGTTGGAAGAGGCTACGTTTAAGTCTTGTAAGGTAAGTATCCTATTAGGAATAAAATACCCTCTTCAAACCGCCTCCGTGCGGTGTACCGCAAGTGACATCATGCACACGTGGCACGGTCTTGCGTGTTTGACGAAACAGATGTAAAAAGTGGCCTCTCAGTATTGACCCTGAATTCGTTGACCGTAGTGACAGTTCCCTTGTTGGCGTGGTGTATCTCGGTCACCCTGCGGTGTACCGCATGAACTTTTTGACTTGGACCATGTAACGATCTCGAGCGGTCTAAAGACACAGATTTTCTTGTTAACTCTCGCATACGAACCGAAATTCCCAAACCGTGGTCACGGTTTTCCATTTTGCGGTGTACCGCGGCTCCTCTGCGGTGTACCGCGTCTCCTCTGCGGTGTACCGTGGCTCCTCTACGGTGCACTGCATGAAGTCTCTAGATCACACCGTGGCACGGGTTTGCGCATGTGTCGACACGGTTTTTCGCCACTTGGTCCTGCACGTGTACCTAAATCATCACACCATTGTCATGGTTTTGTGGGGTGTGGTGCACCGCGGCTAGCGTGCGGTGTACTACACCTAGCTGCTGACTTGCACAAATTGTCCTTCTTTTGACCCCAAACTCGTTTCATGCAAACTAACACACTACCTTTCTCTCCTATTAGCTCGTAAACACATTAAAATTATACACTAACTTAAGATTATACAATACAAAACATAACATTTAACTAGAAAACAATTTAAACAAGGGCTGTTTCTCAAGATCACTTTTGTTTAACGTCGTTTAGTTCGACGTGTTACCTCGGGTTAAGCGTGTTATTGGAGATGTATCGTCTCTTCTCTTCCAAATTCCTCACTGTCATGGAATATCTTCAAGCGATAACCATTCACCAGGAAAGTCCTTTGCTCTGTTGGATGGTCAATTTCGATCGTGCCATGAGGTGTGACTTTAGTAACAATATATGATCCTCCCCTAATAGGATTTTAGCTTATCCGGGTAGTTGGAGAATCTTGAATTGTATAGGAGCACTTTTTGTCCTCTTTCGAACCTCTTTGGACGAATCTAGTTATCATGCCATCTTTTTTTCTCCTTGTAGAGACGTGAATTGTCATAGGCATGAAAACAGAACTCATCTAACTCATTCAACTGCCTTATCCTTTTCTTACCCGCCAACTCTACTTTCAGGTTTAGATCTTTAATAGCCCAAAAAGCACGTGATTCAATTTTGATATGAAGATGACAAGATTTGTCGTAGACCATACGGTATGGAAATGCCTTGCCTGGTGTCTTGAATGATGTTTTGTATTTTCAGAGAGCATCATTTAGTTTTAATGACCAATCCTTCCTCGTTTTGTTCATTGTCTTCTCTAGGATAGATTTGATCTCTTGGTTAGAGACCTCGACTTGACCTTTAGTTTGGGGATGATAACTTGTTGAAGTACGGTGTCTCACACCCAACTTACAAAGGGCAGCTCTCAACTGAAAATTTGAAAATTGGGTACCTTTATCGCTAATGAGAACATGTGGCGTGCCATCTCTTGAAAAGATATTTGAAATAAGGAATGAAATATCTGTCTTGGCATCATTCTTGGGTGTTTCCACTGCTACTACCCACTTTGATACATAATCTACTGGTAGCAAAATATAAAGTTTACCATGGGAAGAGATGAAGGATCCCATGAAATCTATACCCCAAACATCAAAGATTTCTACTTCTAACACGTTGTTCAGTGGCATTTTGTCTCTTGTCAATATTTTGCCAGTGAATTGGCATCTTTGACAAGTCTAGACGAACTGATGACAATCTTTATGTAGAGTGGGCCAATAGGCTCTGGATTGAAGGAATTTTTGCCGCGGTTCTATCGCCCTTGAAGTGGCCACCATATGGTGAACAACGACAGCTTACAATGATTTTCCTTGTTTCACCTTCATGGACGCATCTTCTAATGACTTGGTCACTGCAAACTTTGAAGAGGTAGGGCTCATCCCAAAAGAATTATCTTGCTCGATGGCTTAACCTCTTTTGTTGTTGTGGACTGAAATCCGTAAGGAATACACCACTCACTATGAGTTTACCTATATTTGCATACCAAGGAACACACACATCTTTAATAGTGAAAATTTGTTCATCAGGGAATACCTCTTTGACCAATTATGGTCCTGTGTTGACTTTAGATCCTTCAAGCCTGGGTAAATGATCAACTACTTGATTCTCGCACCCTTTCTGGTCTCGAATATCTATGTCATATTCTTGAAGCAAAAGTACCCATCTAATAATACGCGGCTTAGCGTCCTTTTTCTCAATAAGATACTTTATTACTGAATGATTCGTGTATACGACAGTTTTTATCCCAAGCAGATAGGAACGAAACTTATCGAAAGCATATACTACGGCTAATAATTCCTTCTCCGTCAATGTATAGTTCAATTAGGAAGCTGTAAAGGTCTTACTTGCATAATATATCATGTGGAAGATATTCTCTTTTCTTTGTCCTAACACAACTCCCATTGCATGATCATTTGCACAAAACATAATTTTGAACCGAGCGTTCCAATCTAGAGGTGTGACAATTGGTGTGGAGTGAGTTTCTCTTTAATCGTAAAAAACGCTTCAAGATATGCATCATTAAAATTGAAAGGAGTATCCTTCTCAAGTGAAGGAACAAGCAGTTTGGCGAATTTGAAGAAATCTTTAAAAAACCTTCGATAAAATTCTGCCTGACCCAAGAAACTTCTGACTCCTTTAACAAAAATGGGAGGTGGTAAGGTTTTGATAACTTCAATTTTAGCACAATCAACCTCCATTTCTGTACTTGAAACTTTATGTCCCGACACAGTTACTTCTCGAACCATGAAGTGTCGTTTTTCCCAATATAAAACAAGATTTGTTTCTTTACATCGCAGGAGTACCTTTTCAAGATTGTCAAGGCAATCGTCAAAACTATCTCCAAATACCAAAAAGTCATCCATAAACACTTCTTAGAATATTTCAATCATGTTCCAAATATATAGCCATCATATACCTCTAGAACGCGGCAGGTGAATTGCATAAACCAAACAACATCCTTCTATAGGCAAAGGTGGAAAACAGACAAGTGAAAGTTGTTTTGTGTTGATCAACGGGATCTACACGAATATGACTGTAGCCTGAATAGCCGTCAAGGAAACAATAATACTCTCTTCCTGCAAACTTGTCTAACATTTTATTGATGAACGGTAAAGGGAAGTAATTTTACTTTGTGGCTTTATTGAGCTTGTAGTAATCCATGCATACTCTTCATCCCACAACTGTTCTTGATGGAATGGCTTCATTTTTATCATTAAGGATGGTAGTGATACCTCCTTTCTTTGGAACACACCGCACTGGACTCACACATTCACTACCTGAAATCGGGAATATAATGTCCATATCTAACAACTTGATCACCTCTTTTCTTACCACCTCCTTCATTCCCAACATAAGTCTTCTTTGCCCCTCTATACAACGCCCTCTTTCATCTTTAAGAATGTTTTTTTGTTGGAAAATTGTAGGACTAATCCCCTTTATATTGGCTATAGTCCACCCAATTGCCTCTTTGTTAGCTCGAAACACATGTAATTACTTATCTTCTTGAGGACCTGAGAGGTTAGCAGAAATAATAACATGAAAAGTTTTGTTCATACCTAAATACGCATATCGCAAATGAGCAGGAAGTGGTTTTTTCTCAAGGGCAGGAGGGCATTGTTGTCGCCTAGGGTGTGATAAAAATTAGATGATAAAAGATGGATAAACGATGCACTAACAACCTAGCCTAAACACGGTACTCATTACAAGTATCATAGATCGTATAAAAGTTTTACTAGTAAGTAAGATTCATTCCTCAAAGACTTAGTGCGTTATACAGATAGGTAAACAAAATAGCGTAGCAGATTATAGATAAAGACAAAAAATAAATGGATATGATTGATGAGGAGATAATATTAAACTAATTAAAATAAATACGAGTAAGTAAAAGATGTAAGAATAAGATGAGAAAGTATAGCTCAGGTTTTGCTCGTATGCACTAATCCTTCTATTTCTTCGACTAGTTAATAAGGGTGATTAAAGCTCTTAGATAAGTAGTCAGGATTCTATATTACTCCTAACCCCCCTTCTGGGTGGACTTAAGAGGCGACCTAACAATTACCAGGGGACTTAAATAAGGTGGTCCTACGCCACTAGGTTCTTAGATGAGGGGACCCTGCAAATAATGATCGGTGATTAAATCTCAAACCCTAATGAAAATCTAGTTAGGCAAACCCTTCGGGATCGCTACCGCACACTAGAAGCTTATGTGATGTTTCAATAATTAGTCACCCCTTTGGGTGACCATCTAACTACTATTATCACAGATCTAATTTGATCAGAATGAAAACTGACAATAAATCAAAGCATATAAAACAAATATATGGTTAATAAGCTATAATCAATTTAAAATAGTTTTCCCAAACAAACTTAGATAGAAGAAAATAGAATTCAAAGATTATACATATGCAAAAACCCAAGCTATGGGAGAATTAGTTCATACTCGAAAGAAATAAACTAAAATAAAATACATAATGTCAACTTGCTTCTCCTGAATGATAAATAAACTTAAGGACTAATTGTGGGAGGCAAGGGAATATTTACAATAGTTAATGGGTATATTTATAGGTGTTTAGGAAGCCCTAGGTTGGATTTCTTGGAGTAGAAGGCAAACAATTGGACTTCTCTTCCAAATCAAATTTGTTTCCAAAAATATAGGAGATAAGGTAAATTGTTGCTGTTTTGTTTTGGTCGTAACATCTTAAATATTGCTCCGATTTTTGCCTACTTTATATAGAAACGACCGCATCAAAAAGATATACACTTTTACCTTTGATTTCATATCCAAATTCTCATCCTATTTTGAGTTATCTTCACTTTAGTGGATGTGGTTGCAGAATTTCAAATTTACTTGGAAGTTTTTCCTTTCCTATTCAATCTCTTCCTTTTATCTCCAATTTCCATCCATATCTTCTTTTCTTATCTCTTTAGAATTGATTTTCCATCTAATTAATTACCATATATCTTCACATTAACACACAAATTAAACCAAATATGCTCTAAAAATAATAATTAGTCAAATCATGACACGAAATAGAAAAATACTAAAATACGAATAAAAATATAATATTAATTGACCAAATACACCTAAAATGATATCTCCAACCTAGATTAGTTCATCAAAAATAGGGAGACATCAGACATATTATAGATGGTATCTTGATGGGTTCAATGTCTCTTGTCTCTCGGAGTTGTTCTCAAATTCTTGCTTATGGTCTACCGTCATCTGAAGCAAGAGCAGGCACTTCTTCGGCTAACTCGTCATATACATATGGTGTTTCAAGGGCTAAAACAACTGTTAAGGTGTCATCGAAACTTGACTCATTGAAAAATTCTTGCGTAATTTTGCTCATGTCATTTATTTAAAGCATTCATCTTTCGTATCTGGATATTTTATAGCCTTAAACACATTGAATCTCACCTGTTTGTTTTGGACCCTCATGACAAATTCACCATTATCAACATCTGTTAGTGTTCACCCCGTGGCTAAGAATGGTCTACCCAAGAGGATGGGGACATTCTTATCCACGTCGTAGTCAAAAATAATAAAATCACAAGAAAATACCTTCGAAGTAGGTACCACCTCTCCTATGTTGAGCTTCTCGAACAGGGACTTTAGCATGAGATCGATACTCACGCCTAAATCACATAAAGCTTTCCTGGTCAACCTTTCTCCAATAGCAATAGGAATTTTGAAACTTTCGGGATCTTGTAGCTTTGGTGGCAACTTGCTTTGACATATAGAACTACACTCCTCAGGTAATCCAATCATCTCCCTAGTTTCTAAACTTCATGTTTTAGAAAAAATGTCCTTCATGAATTTCAGATATTTTGGCATTCTCTTGAGAGATTCTACAAACGGTATGTTGATATCTAATTTTCCCACCTTGTCAAGGAACTTCTTGAATTATTTTTTATTATTCTTGTTCTTGACACGTGATAGGAATGGTGGTGGAGGACGTGTGTTGTTTACCACTAAGCTTCTATTTTTCTCTGCTGTCTTCTCTGAAGGGACACTCTTTGGTTCAATTATCTCTTCGATTTTATCATCAAATGTTTCTTCAACCACCTCTTCAAGAATAGGGGTTGGTTCTTTTTGCTGTTCTGTTTCTTCCACTCTAGGTGGAGGTAATTGTTTTCCAGTTCTTAATTCAACCGCATGATAAGCATTATCTTGAGGGTGTATAGTATCGCTTGGAAGTTTCCCTTTTTGCCTGGTTTGTAATGAACTAACAATATGTGACAACTGTTTCTCGAGTTGCTTTATAGCACTCTCTTGTTCTTTAAATCTTTGTTGACACATCTTCATGCTTTCCTTCATAGTATCCATAAATTTATCTAGACTTTGATTAAAAATGTTACTTGAAGGTTGCGGTGAAGTTTCGTCATAATTGGCTTGTTGCGTTGAATATGAATTATAATGCATAGCTTGATCTCCATTAGTTGGAAATTGCTAATAGATTGGTCATGGTTGAGCTTGATAATAATTTTGAGGTCGGGTTGGATAATAGTAACCTTGATTTTTGACCTAATTCTGATTCTATGGGGAGTAATAATTAGCGTGGTTTCCAGGAGTGTGATAATATCCATTCGAATGATGGACTCTTTGATGAGATAGCAAATCGAAGCTGGATTGTTAATGCAAATCTCCCATGAATGATTACTTTTTCCACAACCAGGACATGGAGGCATTGTGTTTACCAGGCTTACCTGATCTATGAAACAGTTCTCTAAACGTGATTGTTCTTGTAATTATTTGAGTTGTTGGCTTAATTCTTTGATCCTTAGTCCATCTAAGGCATCTTCTTCTTCTGTCTCCAATTTCCAACTTCTTTCAGTTTCAATAACTCTTTCCATGATGATACAAGCATCTTCTGGATCTAATAACACAAAATTTCATCTCCTAAATTTTTTACCTTTGCCTTGGACTCACAGTTGAGTCCTCCGTAGAACATGGTTAATTGATATTCGGGCGAGGAGACGTGAAATGGACACCTCGATTTCTTTTCGGTAAATCGTAACCATGCTTCACTAACACTTTCCCATTCTTCTTGCATAAATTTTTCTAACTCCAACATGTCTTTTAAGCGTCTACTAATCGGATAAAATCCATTGAGGAAATTTTCTTGGAGTTTATCCCAATTTGGAATTGAATTAGGGTGTTGGTAGTCATACCAATTGCTTACACTTCCGGTCAAAAACATTGGAAAATAATGTAGTACATCTGTTCTTGTGTGACACCTTTGATGATGTAGGCATCATAGACTGCATAAATTTCTGAATATAATGAACCAGATCCTGATGTGCAGCACCACTAAATCGTCAATAAATCGAAATTCTTCAACCATGTCTGGATTAGGCCTGAATTTAGCGGCTTGGATTTCTGGAGTGCGGATTCCTCTTGGTTGCACTCTAAATGAGATGCTCACACTCGCCATCTAAATAACCTGAAATAAACAAAACTATGAATAAAAAACGTAAAATAGAGCTAACTAAAATAAAAACACTAAATAAAACACTAGGATTAACGATGTAGTCCTCGACAGCGGCCCCAAAAACTTAGTGGTTGGTAGGGTGTGATAAAATAATTATAATTTAAGATAAAAAACAATCACCCTGCCAATCACGTTACCCACTGCAAGTATAACAGATCGTATGCAAGATTCATTGATAAGTAGAATTCGTTCGCAGAGACTACTAAAATTAGCTAGGAACTAATGCAAATTTAAAGTGCAAATGAAAGAAGTTAGAAGAATAATACACTGAAAGACTCTAAAAATATTTGTTTGGTTTTATGACTCTAAATAATTAGCTAAAAAAAATAAGGACATGGAAATAAATAGATAGAAAGAAGTAGTATGAGAGTTTAGCCCGAGATATAGCAAGTAAACTCCACTAGCCTTATGTTATAACCTATTTATGTAAGGGAGAATTGTGTGATATGCAATAGCCAGGATTCTATATTCCTCCTAACCCCCTTCCAGTTGGACTTAGGTGGCAACCTAACAATTACCAAGGGACATGGGTGAGGGGACCTTGCGCAATGATCGGTGATTAATCTCAAACCCTAATGACTATCTAGTTAGGCAAGCCCTTTCGGATCACTAACGCACACTAGACGTTTATGTGATGTTTTAATAATTAAACACCTCTTCCGGGTGACCATCTAACTACTATTATGGTAATCCTATACGTTGGCCACCGCAAGAACTACCGACAATACATCAAAGCACATAAAAACAGAGATACCACGACTAATTTCAATTAAATGTAGATATAAAAAACAAGTCTAGGTTTCATACACTTATGCTAATCTCAAGCTAAATATATTTAATTTGTACTAGAAAAAGAAATAAAATAAATTACAAAGGTGAAGGGTTGGAATGACATGAATAGTGTCCAACTTCTTCTTATCTTCTTCTTTCTTTATGTAAAAAGGACTGGTCTAGGATGATTTCTCTAAGGTAGGAATGGATATATAGGCCCTTGGTCAAAATATGGAGTAATCCCCAAGTTAAGGAGTCTGGATCTTACCAAAATTCGTATTCCTAACTTGTAGGACCGGATAAACCTTTGCAGATATTGATTTGGTCATATCCCCTTCGTTACTTATCAAAAATTAATGTTTTTATATGGAAACGACCAGAATTGAAAGATCTATCTGCTCATATAAAAGGATCCTCCTAATTCCTGACTGAATTTCTGCAGCAATTTAATTAGTGGACGTATGTGTAGTTTTGGCAGTTTCTTTATTTTCCAAATATATCCAAAATCTTCCTTTTTTACTTTGACTGAGGGATTTAATTTACTTTTCCACTTCAAATCAGTTTCCATTAGTGTAATAACTTCCATATGCCTAAGTGCTACACAAATAACACACAGTTTACGCGCAAAAGCTCACAAAATAGCAAAACACCTAAAACTATACAGGAAAGATTAAATAAATGGGGAATATCCCGAAATTGAATAATAAATATCCCTAAAATGATGTCTCAAGTATAGATTAATATATCACAATTATATAGACATCACTTCCACTTCTAGATTTCGACCTAGGGTTAGAAAACACCTATAAATACACCCTGTTATCATTGTAAACATGACCTTGCTTGAATATTAGTCCTTATTCTTAAAGTTCTACCATACAAAGAATCAAGAAGACTTAGAGAGGAAGACAATAAGTTGGAAAGTCACAAAGTCCTCTTCTCCATCCTATCCCTCTATCATTAGGGTAATTTGTATTAGATTCCTTAGCTTATCTTTGTTTCTAATTACTTTTATCCTCAGTTTATTTATATGTCATTAGTTATGAACTAATTTTCCCATAGCTTGGGATTGCATATGTACAATCTTAAAATTCTAATTCTCTTTTTGTTTTCACGTTATTTGGGATTAACGTTTAAATTGACTGAGCTACTTATTTTATATATAGGTTTTATATTCTTTGACTGAATGACTATAGTTCTTCGGTGTACAATATATATATGATTATCATAGTACTTATATGGTCACCTGGAAGGGGTGTCTAATTATCGAAACACCACATAAACGTCTAATGTGCGGTAGTGACCTTGACAGGCTTGCCTAACTAGATAGTCACCAGAGTTTGATTTAACCACCGATCATTGCGCAGGGTCCTCTTACCCAAGTCCCTTGGTAATTGTTAGGTTGCCACCTAAGTCCACCTAGAAGGTGGTTAGGAGGAATATTTCTACCTATTTATGAAGCTCAATCCACCCATTATAACTAGAATATTGCTTAGAAGGATAAGTGAATGGTAGCAGACCTAAGCTATATTTATCATCTCCATCGTTTTTAATATTATTTATTTGCATTAGTATCTTTTATATCTGAAAACCAAATAAATATTATTTCATTTACTGTCTTTTTATCAAACAGGTAATTTCTCCTACACTTTTCTATATACACAAGTTGATCTAACAAATCAAATCCATGTGAACGAACTTTACTTACTAACTAAACTTGCAAATGATCTGTAATAATTGTAGTGAGTTTCTCGTGGTAGTCAAGGGCGTGTCCTTTATTATTATCTTTATTTATCAATTTATTTATCATACATTGCCCCCACCATGTGCCAACCAAATTTGGTCTTAGATGTCAATGCATAATTGTTCTTTATAATTTTTATCTTTTGACAATTTCAAGTCGATATTTTTGTTGGCTAACCCCCTAATGGATGATAATAGGTGGTCGGGTGCCAACACGCAGTTGATCTTTAGGTTCCAATGTGAAATTGGTCTTTGGTGCTAATGCAAAATTGGTCTTTTGTACCAACCGGAGTTGGTCTTTGGTACTAATGTGAACTTGGTCTTTGGTCCTAGCCAAAGTTTGTCTTATGTGTCATTACTAAATTGTTCTTTAGTGTCAATGTGAAATTGGTCTTTCGTGTGACTGCGAACTTGTCTTTAGAGAAGTTTTTGTCTTTCGACTTTTTCATGTTAGGATTTCTGTTGGTCTTCCCCCTAGACGATGATCATAGGAGGCCAGTGAAGAGTTTGGAATGGATGTGTTATCGATTTTAAAAAATAATTTATTATTATCATCGGCATGCTCCCGATTATATTGTCTCACTAAAAACATGGATGTGGGAAGGAGTGCAAAAGAATTTCAAATCAGTATTAGGGTCGAAGACCAAGGACATACTAATGAACTAAGTCTCACCATAAATATGAAGAGTGTAGTAGAAAAAGTGATACATTATTAACTACTGGTATGAATCTTTATAGATATTAAAAACTCAATACACATGGATGGGATTTTGTTCCCAAAAACGGTTCACTTGATAGGCGTGAAACACCGACCAATACAAACACACGAACGATGGAACTCTAACACTTCTCTCGATGGTTGCCCGAGTTTGATCTATCTCTTGCCGAGATTGGTGACCTGAAATTAGACAAAGGTCAAAACCACCATGAGGTATGCCTCCGGTGGCACTTCAACGGTCAAGTTAGTATTTGGACCGAGGATCAAAAAGATTTATGAATTAGGTCCAACTGTAATATGAACAGTGTAATAAAATAATTGATACCTCAGGAGCTCATGCCATGGGTATTAATTGATAAGAAATCCCCAAATATACCTGATCAGGCCTTTGTCGTATTCCCTAAGGGATGCTCGGAAAAGCTAGGTCTTCGGACGTATAATGTAGTCATATGATATCCCTCGGTCTCGAGTATTAGACTCTGTTATTCTTGGCTACTAAGGGAGGCATGCCTTGGCGGTGTTCCTAATGGTGGGTCATACCTGTCACGTTAGACGAAATAAAATCGAAACAATCACTACTCTGAAATTCAGTGGGGTGAGATGGATACCCGCAAACTTACGCCACATTGACATCTCTTATCGCGCTTCTATAATGCACCAAAAAAATCATATAAAATACAAGTTTTGAGCTATTTAAATATTATCTAAACTACTCATTGGCAATAAATGTAACAACGAAAAAAATAAAAAAGAAGTAATTGTGACAACATGCATACAAAGTGATATTTATTTGAAAAAAAAAAGTATAAAAAGTGATAATTTTACATAACCAAACCAAACAGGATATAAATACTTCTAGCTAATCTGTCATTCTTGTTTGTTAAACTAAGCTTTCGAAAACACTTTCCTCGAAATTCCTTTGATACTATATAGTATGCAACTAATAGCATTATGCCCCACGTAAATGGTACTATGTTTACTACATTCTGCATCAATATAAGTTTTTTTATTTTAAAAAAACTATAAACAGAATTTGAAAGTTACATAGTGTAACGCGTTTTTCTGAAAAAAGGAAAACATAATTTCATAGCTAATATTAAGATAATATCCAAATGTAGTCATCAATAATTCATAGACACGCATTTCTAAATAGTAAAAAAGTTAGATGATTTAATGTGACTCATTCTTGAAATTCTTTATCTCTCATACATTTTCAATCCTAAGTAACTTCTGTACCGAAAAAAATATTAAGAGTATGGGAAATCTGTTTTGTTGCGTAAAAGTTGATCAATCCAAGGTTGCGATTAAGGAGAGATTCGGAAAGTTTAATAGTGTACTCGAGCCAGGATGTCATTGCATTCCATGGTGCTTTGGGGACCAAATTGCGGGCCACCTTACTCTCAGGCTACAACAATTAGATGTGCGATGCGAGACAAAGACCAAAGACAATGTTTTTGTCACTTTGGTTGCATCTATACAATATCGTGCCTTAAGTGATAAAGCTGGAGATGCTTTTTATAAGCTAAGCAATACTCGATCTCAAATCCAGGCTTATGTTTTCGATGGTATGGTTTTTTTTATGTTGTTTTTAATAAAAAGAAAATTAGACTTATGGTCCCTTTTAAGTTTTGAAATTAAATTGTGTCGAGATAATAAATTACTTGATTTGTTTTTTATAATGTTGTTTCTACAGTTTTCCAAATGAAAAATCATAAAGTCTAATGTACGGAGCTACAGTGCAATTAACTCAAAAAAAGGGCATATAGTGCAATTTTTGCATAATATAAGGACCTAAAGTCCAAATTTTGCATAATATAGGAACCTAAATTGCAATTTTCGCATAATATAAGGACTTACAATCAATTTCTTTACATAATATAGGGACCTATAACACAATTAACTCCAAAAATAATCGCGCTTTTGTCTAAATGATTCAGTGATCAGGGCAAGTGTTCCCAAGTTACTTCTTGATAACGTATTCGAACAAAAGAACGATATAGCGAAAGCTGTTGAAGAGGAACTAGAAAAGGTATATTATTTCTCAGCTATCTTAATTTTTTAGCAACAAACTATACATTAATTTATTATTTTCTTTTATTGGGAATATACAGGCTATGTCAGCTTATGGATATGAAATTGTTCAGACACTCATAGTTGATATAGAGCCAGACGAACATGTCAAGAAATCCATGAATGAGATCAATGCAGGTAAATCTAATCTAGGGACCTATAATGCAATTAACTCAAAAATTTGAATTATTGAATATATAATGTGATTAACTCAACAACAAAAATTTAGGGACCTATAGTTGGTTTTTTTTTTTTTGCATAATATAAGGACCTATGAGCAATTAACTCAAAAAAAAAAAAATTTAAATAGCGACGTATAACTCAGAAATTTCAATATAAGGGATTTATATTGCAATTAACTCAAAAAAAAAATATAGGGACCAATAGAGTAATTTTTGCATAAATAAAAGAACCAATAGTGCAATGAAATCAAAAACATTTAACATAAGGAGCAATAGTGCAATTAACTCACTAAAGCTTTGAATTACAGCTGCAAGGTTGAGGGTAGCAGCTAATGAGAAAGCAGAAGCTGAGAAAATAGTTCAAATAAAACGAGCGGAAGGTGAAGCAGAAGCCAAGTATCTATCAGGGGTTGGAATAGCTAGACAGCGTCAAGCTATAGTGGATGGTTTAAGAGACAGTGTGCTCGGTTTCTCTGTAAATGTACCTGGGACTACTCCAAAAGATGTATTGGACATGGTCCTTACTACACAGTATTTTGATACAATGAAAGAAATTGGTGCTTCGTCTAAATCCACTGCAATATTTGTTCCTCATGGACCTGGTGCTGTTCGTGACATTGCGGAACAGGTTCGCGATGGTTTGTTGCAAACCTCGGTTGTGAATCACGATTAGCTTTGAGGTGCTAATATTATTTATGGTGTGAGTTTATTAAGAAGTATGTTTATTTTGTTAAGATATATGCTTTTGGATTATATAACTTATAAGTAGTAAGTGTAATTTGTTAAGTTCTTGAGTTAATTTTACGGTTACTCCTTGTCGTCTTCAAACTGTAGTCATTTAGTTTCGTCTCCTGTACAATGCCACTAAAGGTCTCTATGGTTTTGATATCTACAAGCGTCACAAGTCCATGGCACTAACATTGTTAGTCCTTGGAACCGAGTATTGTGAAATGACTAAAATACCCTGAATTGTTTGAGCACTGGACCCAGCTGAGCGCAGATAAGACCTGTGTGATTCAGTCTCCGGAAGTGGCGGAGAAAGGTTGATTCCAGGGATGGTCTCCCTCCACTATCTCCATTTTCTCTGTCTCCATTATCTCCATTATCTCTACTCTTTCTGTATCTCTTAATATGCAAGTTAGCATTGTAACTTCTTGACTAACTTCCCAAGCAGTACGTCATGTCACCCCATCATGGGTGACATGGAATAAAATAATTTTTATTTTTTATTTTTTTCATTCTCCCACTCGCACATGATGGGGTTACGATCATACTATTAGGTACGTGCATCACAATGTCACATACATCAAAATTTCTCAAAATTTCTCATATACACAATACCAAGCATACGAACATACATTACAATTAACCTGTTAGGGTACATAGTTGCTCAAATGAAATCTCATTCATTACTTATTTTGTAGTACCCCAGACTATGAATATTTTGTATCATATTAAAGTAACTCTGACTCCTTTATATTTATATCACATCATTTATGTGCATAAAAACTCACTGTCATTACATTATTTTTCTCACTATCATGTTATAATTCGTATTGACTTACATGATCGGTTAACCTGCAAGCACACATTTTGATACATAATTTTAGTCTTCCCTTTACACTTATATCCTTTTATATTGATTAGGTTGCTTTTCCAAATATACCCCATTAGACCGAATCATTCATAATCATTGGTAATATGTTCAAAGTAGCATACACCTAATCAAAATACCAAGATATAGTCAAAAGTAATAAGGGCATATTCTAAAGGCATCACACAGTGAAGAAACATGGATCAATTCTTCACTTCCTTTTAGTCGAAAGCACACGTGGTATGACACACGTGCTATGGTATTATTCATATATCTCAAATTGTATGTCACAATGTTATAAATACCATACCTATATATAATTAGACAAGCCTCGTTGCCTAAGATGAATTTTTCGATCGATCAACTCTTCTATGAAATCAATCAAGCAACTCATATCTAGCTATTATAGACTAAGTAGATAGTGGGATTCTACTTCGATCATAATATAAGGTAAAATGGTTTATCCATGTGTATGATCTCATATTAACACTTAGTTAAGGCGGCTATCTTAACTCAAGTTATCTTAAGGGTTCTTCACTAATTATATGAGTTAGTCTCATCTTTGCCCACTTCTTGTGCCAAAGGCGATTACCCGTGTGATAAGGCCATTCTCAGTCTATAGAAGATACATACTTACAAAATCACAAGTATTATAATACATATCAAACATAATATTATTAAAAGAAACAGTTAAATAAACATACTAATGGAAATATATACATGAATACACATAAACTTTTAATAATTCATACATTAAATCTTGCTTAAACCTATAGATCTAACATGATCCATGAATACATCCCTTGGGATAGCCTTTGTGAATTGATAAACAAGCATATTGTGCGTGGGTATATATTGCAAAGTAATATCCTTTTGTGAAATTATTTCTCTAACAAAGTTATACTTTATATCAATGTGTTTGGTCTTGCTGTGATATTTGGGATCTTTCACATAAGCCATTGCAACTTGACTATCACAGTATATCGTGATTGGACCCCCACTATCACTAGAGAATCCTAAATGTTCAAAGAACCTTTTTAACCAAACAGCTTCCTGAACCGCAGTTGAGCAAGCTACAAATTCATCTTCCACCATTGACAAAGCTATACAGGTTAGTTTCTTAATACTCCAAGAAATTCGCAATTATTCAACAAGAATACATAACATGAAGTGGATTTATGCCCATCTATATCACCAACCCAAGCAGTGACTGTATATCCTTCTAGGCGTAATCTATCTCCTCGAAAGCATAAGGCATGATCTTTAGCGCCTTTAAGATATCTTAATAACCTTTTCACAGCTTTCCAATGCTCTTGTCCCGGGTTCGATTGACAACAACTAACTAAACCTACTGTATAACATATGTCTCATAACATATTTCTGGTCTCGTGCACATCATAAAATACAGAAGACGACCAATGGCACTAGAATATGGTAATGTTGACATTTTCAGTTTCTTTTGTGTAGTACTAGGACACATGTCGAGAGTTAAGTTTATTCCATCTTCTACAGGAGTGTCAATAGCATTGCACGTAGTCATACCAAAGCGCTCAAGTACATTCATGATGTAAGGTTCTTGAGATAAAGTTAATAGTCTTCTAGACCTATCTCTGTGAATATTAACTCCAAGAATATAATTTGCTTCTCCCATATCTTTCATATCGAATTGTTAGCTTGAATAAACTCTTTATCATTCCGAGCTAATAGGATGTCATCCACATATAGAGATAAAATTATGAAATTTTTCTTGGAACATTTAATATAAACATAGTGATCTTCACTTATCATCTCAAATCTATTTGACGGCATGACTTCATGAAATCTCACATTCCAATGTCTCGAGGATTGCTTAAGACCATAGATTGATTTCAACAATCTACATACTTTATTCTCTTGATCTTTTTCAACGGAACCCGAGGGCTTCTCCATGAAATTAACCTCTTCTAAATCTCCATTTAGAAATGCAGTTTTAACATCCATTTGGTTCAACTCCAGATAGAGATGCGCCAATATAGCTAAAATAAGACGTATTGAGGTAAATCTAACAACTATAGAAAAAGTTTCTTCAAAATATATTCCTTCCCGTTGAGTATAGCCATTCTCTACCAAGCGATCTTTATACCCATCTGTTCCCAATTGCCTTACGTCTTTTTGGGAGATCAACTAGTTCCCATACCTGGTTTTTCTTCATAAACTCCATTTCTTCTTCCATTGCTTTTCTCCATTCATTCTTAGGGGGACATGAAAGAGATTCATTAACTGTTTAAGGTTCTTCATTGTCTTGTGGAGTTATCATAAAGACTTCTCCTCTGATTTCAAACCGACAACGAGGAACTAAACCTCTAGCACTTCTCTTAGGTTGAGAATCCTGAGAAATAGGATTACCAGATGATGCAATGGAACTTCCATCTCAAGATGTAGAGGAGTGCCCGTCTCTATTTCTTGAGTATGTGTTACCTTATTAGGTGTCACATTATTTTGCATATCATATTACTGAATCTCATTTAGTTCACATAAAATAGAATTCCTATCAACCCCACCTCTTCTAGAAAAATCATTCTCTAAGAATGTGACATCTCGTGACTCAATTTCCATAAGACTCACATCGTTATGTTCACCAATAAACACATATCCTTTAGAGTGATCTGGATATCTAATAAAGATACACTTCTTGCCTCTTGGACCTAACTTCCCATATTTATGAGATAGATCATGAACATAACCTGCTGACCCCTAGGTCGCAAGTATTACAGATTAGGTTTCCTACCTGTCAATAGTTCATAAGGATTTGATGGAATAGTCTTTGTGGGTACTCGGTTAAGTATATAACAGGCTGTAATCAAGGCATCTCCCCAATAAGATATTTGAAGATTTGCTTATGCCATCATAGACCTAACCATTTCTAGGAGTGTTCTCCTCCTCATTTCAGCCACACCATCTTGTTGTGGTGTTCTAGGAATTGTAAGTTGTCTTACTATCCCTTTTTCATCACACAGTTCTTTAAACTGGTCAGATAGATATTCACGTCCACGATCGGTTCTTAAGCTTTTTACCTTCCTGTCTAACTGATTTTCTACTTCATTGACAAATGTCACAAAACATTCCAATGCTTCAGATTTGTGAGAATTCAGGTAGACATAACCAAACCTTGTGAAATCATCTATAAAAGTGATGAAATAACGTTTCCCACGTCTAGTTTGAACACTCATTGGTACACAGATGTCAGAATGAATTACTTGTAATGGGTAATCGACTCGTTTAGCCTTTCCAAATGGTTTCTGTTTTTCTTTACCTACTAGAAAATTTTCACAAGTTGGCCAGTTGACTTTAGTCAATGAACCTAAAAGTTTCGCCTTAGCCATTAAATTCATAAGGTCTTGTCCAATATGACCTAATCTAGCATGCCACACACTTTCTTCTATATTAGAATTACTAGAAGAAGTATTAGTAGAAAAGAAACTACTTACATAATAACTATTAAATGAGTAATCATCATCTAGTACAATTAAACCATGCGAAATAAAACCAGAACCAGAATACCTAGCATCATAATAGATATCTAGTTGTTTGTTAGAAAACGCATATTAGAACCTAATCCTAGAAGAACAGTGACCGAGACTAAGTTCTGTTGAGTGTCAGGTGCGTAAAGTACATCATGTAGGTACAAGGTTTGACAATCTTGCAAGTTCAACTTGAACTTTATTATTGTCTCCTACATATATCCACCTTGTTCCCTCTGGAATCCGACGGTACTCTACATATGCCTCTCGGTCTTTGGCTACATGGTCTGTCGCTCCTGAATCCACAATCCACAAAGGAGTAGAATCAACTAGCAGTACAGTATTGGTAACATAAGTAAATTTACAAGAAGTAAATTACATTGCTACCTTTTTAGGCTTGCTACACTCGCGAGTGAAGTGACCCAATTTTTGTCACAGTTAAAGCATTTCATCTTACTCTTGTCTTTCTTCATACATAAACGATTTCCCTTATTGTTACCACCCTTCTTGTTCTTCTTGGAAACATGCTCATGTCCATTCTTCTTCCTATTGTTCTTGCGCTTATTGCCAAAAAAACTGTGGGAACTTGACTCAGCAACATATACCTGACCCTGAGGCTTAATTGTATCTAGAAGTTCATCTTCCAATGTCACATGACGAGCATCATCATCAAAGGTTTGGATATTGTCATTGTGAGTCAAATTTATCTTCAAATGCTCCTAGTTATTTGGAAGAGATCGGATCACATCTTGAACCTGTTGTTCATAAGTAACATTATGACTTGCAATCTTAAGTTCCCTAATCATGTTAGACATCTCTCGGAGATGTTGTTGCGTGATTTGATTAGGTTTCTTCCTGTAAGTGTCAAACTTAATGGTCAATTGACGCAGCTTAGTCACATTCGTACCACCATACTTCTCATTTAGAGCATTCCACATCGCGTGAGCAGTGAGGTATCGTTGACATTCATAGACAAGATTGTCATTCATGGAGCATATCAAGATGCCTCTTGCAGTGGAATCTTTATTTTTCCACTTCTCATAAGTCTCCATGTCCCTTTTTTTAGCTGTGTTACCTTCCTCAGGCTGAGCCATGATGTTGTTAATAGCCTCAAGAACATCTTGATCATCTAGAACATAGTGCATTTTGAGCTTACAAAGGTTATAGTTCTCACCATTCATTTTTTTCTCCTTTGTTGAGATAAGAAATTATGGTTTTTGATGCTATTTTCTCTAATAAAGTAAGAGATTTCTATTAGTATCATACATTTATTTAACAATTCTATGCTATTAATGCAAATGGAATCAATTAAAAAGATAACAAGAAATTGATAAAGAAAGTTAACTATGTTCCAAATTATGAACCACCATATTTTGTTTGTCTTAATCATTCAATCAATTTCATTAATTTCAAAATAAGTTATTCTAGAACTCCCACTTACTCTAACATAAATAGAGCAAAAATGTATGAAAATAAACAACTAAAACATAAAAACAAACTAATCGAATTCATACATAATTGAAATAGATGTTCGATAAGAAAATAACCGAATTAAAGAAAAACTCCTAATGCAATTCCTAACAAACAGGGATTAAAGAACATTGGAAAAACAGACTACTAAGCAAACTACCTATCGCAAGTTCTAACTAGCATACGCCTTTCATATCCAAAACCTTAATTTAGGAATTGACTGCTCAAAGTTCACTTCCTCATAGAGTCTAACTGGAAAATAATTATCAACATCAGTAGTTCGATAATGCATTCCACAGTTGCATTGGTCCGACCTAGTGGAAATATTGAAATGTTTCTAACTGGAAAATAATTATCAACATCTGTAGTTCGATAATGCATTCCACAGTTGCATTGGTCCGACCTAGTGGAAATATTGAAATGTTTCTACAAGTGAGATTCAGCCAAAGCATAGACTAGCCACTCATATGTAGTTTGTCTTCCATGAACACAGTCCTCCGGAAAGTCATTCTCCCATAACATTATGAGATCCTTTTGCATCTCTCTTGGCAAAGTATTGTAAAGAATTTCTACTTTGTGTCCTTTACATATGATATTACCCCAATTAATGACATCTTGAATCAACTTATTCACAACAACTACATGTTGCACTAAAGTATGATTAGGTCTCTTCTTATAGCGGAGTGCTTTGATACTATTCTGTAAAATTTGTTTTTGTCGAGGTGTCCTTGCAACTTTTGGTGTATGAGCTCTTAATGGTCCATTAGGATCTCTTATGTTCCTATTGAGCCATCTGTGCACTGTCAGTTGGTCAAGCTTTGAAGCTTGTGATCCCTGGGATCGTATCAACACCATTTTTCTACATATAGAAAAATTAAGAACCGTCAAAGATCACCAAAAATTGATTCGGAAAAAAATTCAGAACTACAATCTATTTTCAGGAACTCTTTTTATCAACCAAAGGTTTAGATAGCATATCTAGTTAGACGACTTGTCATTGGACTAGTGGTCTGGGTTTGAATCCTACAACATGCATTTCAATTTTACTATGCTAAAATAGATCCGAAAAAAAATGAAAAAAAATAAATCGGCCAAAAAATGAAACAGATAGGTTCGGCCCAAAAGAAAAAAATCCAGAATACGACCCAACAAAAATAGATCGGCGGGCAGGCCCAAAAAAAAATTAATCTCAGCTGGCCCATGTAAATTATTAAATCTAATAAAAAATAGTTCTAGGCCCATCTAATCAAGATTCTAAACCTAATATATATCATAAAGATAGCCAATTCTTCCTAACAAAGAAAAAACCTTTCTTTTCTTTTCTAAACACGTTCGACAAAAAAAAAATCTTTTGACAGTTTCTTTTTATAAATTATGAATCGCATGAAACAGAAAAATACAGAGAAGCAAAAAATACTATTCAGGTTACAACACTCCGATATAAATTGTTACTAATGAATTAAATAGTTAGGGTTTATCAGACAAACCTCTTACGCAGCGAATTGATGATTTCTACTTTCTGATCGTGAACTTAATTACAAGAATTAAGTTCTTTGTTTTCACCACCTAAGTGTCTGAGAATATATTGTAGGAAAGAGTGAAATTGATTTAACGGGAGAAAATTTGTTGTGTTTGGAGAGGAGAAGCAGACTCCTATTTATAGAGGGATAAGAGCGTTGGTTTACTAACTGATAATAAACCATCCCTCCACTATCTCCACTCTCTCCATCTCTCTTAGTGGGCAAGCTACCATTGTAACTTCCTGACTAACTTCCCAAGCAGTACGTTCATGTTACCCTATCATGGGTAACATGGAATAAAATAATATTTTTTTATTTCTTTCAAAAATTTAGGAAAACAGACTTGTGTTCTAATAAGGTTTTCCCACTTTGTAACCGATAAGACCGAAAAAAAAATCGTAACTAAACAAGGTTTGTATGTTTACTAATCGAAGATGAATCATCTCCAGATTTCTATTATTCATCAAAAGATCTCCCTCTAATCTACCTAGTATTTCCATTCATTTTCAGAAGCATATAGTCTATTTGTGACCTACATATATAAGTTTCAAAAAAAAGAGACATCACGCTAATCACTCATTTATTAACACACACACAAAATACCTCCCTAATAATAGGAGTCATTGGAGCTAAGTCTTCGGATACAGATATCGAGTGAAAGTTCTTTGTCTGCCAGTACTTTCAACTCGAGGTTTGATTTAATCGACTCCTTAGTCTTTAGACCAAAGAGATCACGCGTTAAAGCGAAGTTTGGTCTTTAGCTGCTAATGCGCAGTTGATCTTTGATGACAAATGAAGTAGGTCTTATTCCAATGTCAAATTAATCTTTGGTAGCAACCGAAACTACTCTTAGGTGCCAATGCCAAATTGATCTTTAGTGCCAATGTATAATCGGTCTTTGGTGCAAATGCGAAATTGGTCTTTGGTCCCAATTGAAGTTGGTCTTAGCTGTCAATGCCAAATTGGTCATTTTGGTGCCAATGTGAAATTGGTTTTAGGTGCTAATACAAAATTGGTCGTTGGTGTTGATGTCTCTATATTTGTGATATATTGATCTAGGTTTGAGACATCATTTTAGGTGTATTTGATTAATTGTTAAGGAATTTTTCCCCGTTATTAGATAATTTCTTAATTCGTGTCTTGATTTGATGATTTATTACTTTGTGAGTATATTTGGTTTAATTTGTTTGTTAATGTGAAACTCGTAAGGTTTAGGAATATAATTAGATTCCAAATAAATTCTAAGGAGTTAAGGAAAGAAGATACATGAGAAATAAGGAGATAAAATAAAGTAAATTTGAATTAAAAACGGAAAAGCTGCTAAATAAATCTGCAAATTCTGCAGCTACGTCCACAAAAGTGAAGATAACTACAAAACAACTGCGTTTTTGGTCGAACCATTAAAGTTTTAGATAGATCTTTTGCTCGGTCATTTTGATATAAAGTGGGTGAAATTTGGCTCAGTAAGTAAGGAGATATGACCAAAACAGTGAGCAGTGTTTATCGTGTCCTTTATTTTAGGAAACGAATTTGAATTGGACTTCAACTCCAATTACTTGTCTTCCGCTCCAAGATTTCAATCTAGGGTTAGAAAACACCTATAAATACACCATTTTATCATTGTAAAGATGACCTTCCTTGAATATTAATCCTTAGTCTTAAAGTTTTATCATCCAAAGAAGCAAGAAGACCTAGAGAGGAAGACAAGAAGTTGGAAAGTCACAAACTCCTCTTCTCGATCTTATCCCTCTATCATTAAGGTAATTTGTATTTGATTCTTTAGTTTATCTTTGTTTCTAATTACTTTTATCCTTACTTTATTTTTATGTCTTTAGTTATGAACTAATATTTCCATAACTTGGGTTTGCATATTTATAATCTTTAAATTCTAATTCTCTATTTGTTTTCACGTTATTTGGGATTAACCTTTAAATTGACTGAGCTACTTATTTTTTATATTAGTTTTATTTTTTTGAAAGAATGATTGTAGTTCTTCCGGTGTACAACGTATAGGATTACCATAGTAGTTAGATGGTCACCCGAAAAGGTGTCTAATTATTGAAACACCACATAAACGTCTAGTATGCGGTAGTGATCCTGACGGGCTTGCCTAACTCAATAGTCACTAGGGTCTGGTTTAACCACTGCCATTGTGCAGGGTCCCCTTACCCATGTCCCTGGGTAATTGTTAGGTTGCCACCTAAGTCCACCCAGAAGTGAGTTAGGAGGAATATAGAATCCTGACTATTTACAAAGCTTACTTCACCCCTTATAACTAGAATATTGATTAGAAGGATAAGTGCATGCTAGCAGACCTAAGTTATATTTCTCATCTCCATTCTTTATTATATCATTTATTTTCATTATTATCTTTTATATCTGAAAACAAAATAAATATTATTTCTTTTATTGTCTTTTTATCAAACAAGTAATTTCTCCAACACTTCTCTATATACACAAGTAGATCTAACCTATCAAGTCCGACGAATGAACTTTACTTACTAATTAAACTTGCAAACGATCTGTAATACTTGTAGTGAGTTTCTCGTGGTAGTCAAGGGTGTGTCCTTTATTATTATCTTTATTTATATGTTTATTTATCACACCTTTGTCCCCACCAAGGTTTTGGCGCCGTTGCCGGGGATTTATCTTTAAGTTAGTTTATTTGTGTTTATTTAGTGTAGAAGTTTTTATTTGTTTTTAGTTTTACGCGTTTCCTTCTTAGTCTCATATCGGTTTTCTTAGGTATGGAGAATTAATTAATTCAAACGATGCTCTTGCGCAATTCATCAAAGATTCAACCGATAAAAGAAGAGAGAAAGTGACACAAAGCTCAATGCTACCATATCAACAGTGTAGCTCATGCACCAACAAATTCAAACAATGGAGCAAAGATTAACGCAAGTCACTACGATCAATCAACCAATACAACAAGAATTACATACGTAACTAGGCGATAGAAATGTTGGGTTCAACGTTACAACCATAAAATAACCAACCAAGCTTAGCTTAGAAGAAGTAATTGTTAAGGATCAAAATGAGAAATAAGTTGAGCAAGAATTCAAGCTTGTGGTTCGAGAAGTGCAACAAAAGACTAAGGAAGAAGAGACAACTGCACAAAAGGTGCAAGAAGAAGAAAGTAAGGTAGAGCCACCACCTACACAAAGATCATCACCAATCAAAAAGAACTTAATCAAAGTAATTATCAAAGATTGGGATAGTGAGGATGAGGTTGGAAATAAAGATACATTGGGTGCAATAGAAATTCCAACAATTGAAGAACCCACGAATCTTAATTTAGACAAAGTAACAATCAGTGATAGGGTTATAGATGTTGGAAAAGAGAAGAACAAGGCAGAGATATCGCCTACATATCCGCTACTATCACCACTTTATGTACAAATAATTACATATTGTAGTGGTGATACTAAATCTGAAACGTCAAGCCCATAGAAAATCATTGTTCATGTACTCGAGGTAAGTGAGAAAGATCCTACAACACCAAAAGTATTCAAAGAGATTCCTTCCAATAAGAGTAAGAATATCGAGGTTAAGATCGAGACTGTGGACCTTAATAAAGAAAGCTTAACAGGATTTACAAAGAAGCTACCACCAAAGATGCAAGATCCGGGAGCTTTATACCTCAAAATCAATATAGGTGGTAAGTTTGAAACTCAAGAGATGTGTGACTTGGGTTCAGAAATGAATGTCATGCCCAAGAATATGTTTGAGAAGTTAGGCATAGGAGATTCCAAAACAAAAGACATCAAATTGCTGGTCCTAGATAACTCCACGATAAATACATGGGGAGTCATTGAGGAAATTCTTGTCCATATAGGTACTTTAGCTATACCAACAAATTTTGTTATTTAAGATAGCATTGCAGGTCAACACGTTCAATTGATACTTTGACGCCTAGTCTTGGCGACTAGTCACATCAAATTGATGTCTATAAGGGAACCGTGACTCTCCGAATTGAAGAACAATCTGAAATATTCCACTTTATCGATAAAAAGCATGAGGAGTCACGTAAGGTCCCAACATGACAAGTTGTGACCAATGAAGTTAAAAAGAAAGTCCACAATAAATCTGTGAAAAAGAGAATCAAAAGTGAGTTTGGGGTTGGTGAGGAGGTTGCATGGAACGCCCCTAAGCACAAGAATAGACCATGGGAATTCAAGAATTCGTGGATGGGTCCGTCTGTAGTTACAAGAGTGGTTTCGGCAAAACGTATTGAAATACAAGCTAAGAAGGATCACAAACTTCAGATAGTAGATGTGCATAGCCACACTCGCTGTTGGGGAGGTTATATAATCAAGAAATAATCGAGGTAACACGTCTAACTTTGAAAGATGTTAAACAAAATTTCTTTATGGGAGACATCCCACAATATTTTGTGTTATCATATTTTTTTAAAATTAGTTAGTTTATGTGTTTTTAAGTGCATATTGCAGTAATAAGGAAGGTATAGGTGTTTTTATATGTAGGTATGAAAAGATTTGAGTTTGGGGTGAAAAACTGGAAAATTTTTGAAGTTAAAAACAGTTGGACAAAAGCAGTTTATGGTACATTGCAGGTATCCGCGGTGCACGTCATCTATTAGCAGTAGAAATTTACCAAAACTTCGAACTGACATAACTTTGCGCTCGAGTATCGGAATTTATTTTTTCTCGAGTCTAAATCGAAGATTTTTTTCGAGATCTATCCAATTAAGTCGAGAACAACTGGTTCGAAGATAAAATGAAAAATAGAATTTCAGCAGTACCATATGGTGCACCGCACCCCACAAAAAAGGGTCATGACGGTCATTAAATCAGGCGCACGTGCGAGGCGAGGGGGCAAAAACCGTGTCGTCACTCGCGAAAAACCGTGCCAGAGTGTCATCCAGAATAGCTGTGGGATACACCGCACGCTACCCGCGGTGCACCGTGCCAAATAAAACCGTAGCCACTGTTGTGAAATCAGGTTTGAAGCCGAGATCTATCAAGACAAACCGTGTAGACCAAGCGCGCAAGACCGTGACAAGGTTCGGAACAGAATACTCATACGGTACACCACATCCTACCTGCGGTGCACTGCACGACGCCGCTAGTAAAAGGTAACAGAGAAGGTTAGTTATATCTGTTGCAAAAATCATAAACATTAAGCTTCTTTTTCTTCCCCAAGCCTCCCAAACTCCATGGAAGCTTTACATAACCTTGACCTCACATCAAAACACCACCAAATAACCATACATTTACATCCAAATCCTTCCATACCTTCCTATAAACAAGAATAAAACACCTAAATCATTCCAAAACACTTCAAATTTATGAAACAAGACCATAAATTTCAAAATATTTATCCAAAACTCCTTAAACCTATATCATCAAGGCTTGATTCTATCCTACCCACATAGAGATTCATCATCCTTGCACTTTTTCTAACCCAAATAACCCTTCAAATCACCCGAATTCAAGGGGTAATAATTTCAAGAGTGTCAAATCTTTGTGTTAAGGGTCAATTAAGATGACAAAATGAAAGAAGATATTATTTAGTGTTAAGGGAGATGAAGAATCAAAGCAAGGTATTGGGTGATATCAAGAAGATATCAATTGAGGTGGGTAGGAAACAAACAAAAAGGTAAAGCTGGTCAAGTAAGTAGAGGAAAGTAGGCAGCGGTGAAATCAAAGAGCAAAACAATTACATCTTTCAAGGAGAAAACACCACAAACTCTACACATTGATTCCTCTACCCAAGATGAGAAAATCTTCTGGGACGCTAGTAGTTGTTGCCACAACAACAGATTCCTAGATGAACACCTTAACATGAGAGAGTATTCAAGAACAAAATTGGAGAAAGTAAGAACAAGAGATTTCTAGAGTTGTATAATTGATTGGGATAAATCACAAGAGGAGGAATAATTTTTTTGTGTTTTATTGTTTTTTAGGAATAAATTTAAAAGAATTGATAGATGGGATTAGATGTAGAGTGTGTTTAATAGCTTAAAAGCATAAACTTAGTGAGTTAATGATAGTAAGTAAAATGTTTATGAGCGGGTTATTTTATATGCTTTGAGTATGAACATGAAACACACATTAATAGTAAAGAAGATAATAGTAAGCAATGCGGTAGAAGTATGTTTGATCTTAGGGCGCCTTGAGGGATGTGTAGGCCGTGAGATCCGAGCTAGTTGATAAACCCATTTAATGAACGTGCTAAAGGTAAGAAAATAATGAATTTCATAGTTTAGAAAGTTATTAAGGCGGCTCTTTGATAAGCCCGTTGTTGTCTTTTAGCATTCTGTCCATTTATTATATTTATATCCTTCTCAACCCCTTCTAGCATTTCTAAATTCTTTTTTTTAGCCACATTATAAGACATACCCGACTTTTCCATATGACCCGCACTCGAATCGCGATGCATATACAGTCGTTTTAGAGCTTGAGTTTGGGGTGGTGGGTTCACCATTAAGGGAAAATATTATTGGGTTGGGTTTTTGAGCTTATGTATATTCATTTAATTCAAACTTGAGTCCGGGTCTCACAGACATTGAATTCGTTTTTATTCTTTCTTTTTCCTACCTTCCTTATTTTATTCTAAAAAAGGGAAAAAAGAGAAAAGGGGTGTATTAGGCACATATATTTGAGTCTATCTTTAATCTTCGTCATTTCTTTCCATGTCAAAAAACTAGAATGAAATAAAGAAGAATGTCAATGCATCTAGGAAAAAACGATTAATCTCTATCAATAGACCTACTAAAGCCACAAACCATAGTGTACTTAGTACTTGTGCCACAGAGAGATATGTTTTTAGATCTCGCATTAAAAAATATCCTTCTTTTATTTAATGTAATACATAAAGATAATTGTTCTCTATATTTTTATTGATGATTCACTGTTTTATATTGTAACCCTTTGCTGGGGTAAAAGTAGATCAAAAGAATTTACAAGAAAAAATTATATGTAAAAAAGTAGCATGATATCTGGTGGGGGCAAAGGTGTGATAAATAAAGATAATGATAAAGAACACATTCTTGACTACCACGAGAAACTCACTGCAAGTATTCCAGATCGTTTGCAAGTTTAGTTAGTAAGTAAAGTTCGTTCGCAAGGATTCGATTCGTTAGATATAGTTGTGTATATAAATAAGTGTAGAAGAATTTACTTGTTAAAATAAAAAGACAGTAAATGTAATAATATTTATTTGGTTTTCAGATATGGAAGATAATAATGCAAATATATAAATACTAAAGGAATGGAGATGAGAAATATATCTTAGGTTTGCTAGCATGCACTTATCATTCTAAATCAATATTCTACTTATAAGGGTGAGTAAAGCTCTTAGAGTAAGTAGCCATGATTCTATATTCCTCCTAACCCCCTTCAGGGTGGACTTAGGTGGACACCTAACAATTACCAGGGGACTTGGGTGAGGGGACTCTACGCAATGATAGGTGGTTAATTTCAAACCCTAGTGACTATCTAGTTAGGCAAGCATGTGGATACCGCACAGTAGACATTTGTGTGGTGTTTCAATAGTTGAACACCCCTTTCAAGTGACCATCCAACTACTATTAATGGGGTAGTATATATGAATGCATTCGTAAGAACTATGGTCAATACATCATAGCACATAAAACAAATATATGGTATAAGAAGCTTAATCAATTTAAAGGTTAATCCCAAATAACATTAAAGCAAATAAAGAATTAGAAACCAAAGATTATATATATACAAACCCATGCTATGGGAAATTTATTTCATATCTAAAGACATAGAAATAAACTAAGGATACAAGTAATTAGAAACAAAGATAAGTTAAAGAATCTAATACAAATTGCTCCAATGATGTAGGGATAGAATGGAGAAGAGGAGTTTGCTACTTTCCAACTTCTTGTCTTCCTCTCTACAAGTCTTCTTGCTTCTATGGATGGATTCTAGGAGAAATAATAATTAAGGCTGAGCAAGGACCTGTTTAAAATGATAAGATGGTGTATTTATAGGTGTTTAGATGACCCTAGGTCGAAATCTTGGAGTAAAAGGAAAGTAATTGGGATCCTTTTCCAATTCAAATTCGTTTCCTAAAATATAGGAGAGGATAAACACTACTCACTATTTTGGTCATGTCTCATTCGTTATTGGGCTGATTTTCGCCCATTGTATATCAAAACGACCGCAGAGGAAAGATCTAACTACACCGTTTAAAGCTCATCCAAAATCGCTGCTGATTTGAAGTTATCTTCACTTTAGTGGACATACCTGCAGAATTTCAAGATTTATTTGGCAGTTTTTTCTTTCCTAATTCAACTTAATTCCTTTTATCTCTTATTTCTTCTGGATCTTCTTTTCTTAACTCCTTGGAATTGATTTGGAATCTACTTATATTCCATAAACCTTAAGAATTAACACACAAATTAAACCAAATTTGTCCGAAAATTAATAAATCATCAAAGTAAGACATGAATTAAGAATATATCAAATAACAGAGAAAATCCCTTAATAATTAATCAAATACACCAAAAATTATGTCTCATGAGTGGATTAATATATCACAAATATGGAGACATAAATATCTTACATAAAAAAAAGAGTCATAACTATATTACAAAAGAAAATTGATATGAAAAGAATATATGATTTGGACTGACAAAGTGGAATTTTTATGTGATCATCTTTAAAGATTTATATTGGATTATTGGGGATGCTATTTAGTGCATCAAAATAATTGGGTTGAGTGAGAACATTTTATGAGAGAAACTCAAGCTTTAGGGCGATTCGTTGATGGCTAGTTAGGAGAGAGCCAAAAAATCTCTCTAAAATACCAAATATACGATCATACCATCCCTAAGCCAACATTACAACCTTAAAGACCTTATGATTCTTTGCTATGTGACATAGAAATAATTGAACAATTATAGAGTAGTTAGATGGAACATTGGATACTAGTTATGCTTGATGAACAATCTATAGCCTCCATGTTTAACTAAGTGAAGAACCTCCCCTTCACGCATTGCAAAGCTTATACGGTCTTGAATTCGAACCGTGTTGATAGTTTGTATGATAAGTGTACAGGTAATTTAGTTTGAAAATATTATTACATGAAACTTGATAAGTATTTTCTTTGAATTTATTATTCATATTCTTCTATCTTCTTTCCATTTGTGCTTAATTTACTTAGGTGTGTATTTAGAGACTTCCTTATGTTCTTATCTTTATTGTATCAGGACGATGGAACTTTGAGTTGGGGTCTTGATGTATCATATTTGTGATATATTAATCTAGGTTTGAGACATCAATATAAGTGTATTTGAGTAATTGTTAAGGGATATTGCCACGTTATTAGATAATTTTTTAATTCGTGTATTGATCTGATGATTTATTACTTTTCGAGCATATTTGGTTTAATTTGTGTGATAACGTGAAGCTCATAAGGTTTATGGAATATAATTAGATTCCAAATCTATTCTAAAGAGTTAACAAAATAAGATACAGGAAAATGAGGAGATAAAAGTATGCAAAGTTGAACCACGAAAGGAAAATCTGCCAAATAAATCTTTCAATTCTGTAGCTACGTCTAGCAAAGTGAAGATAACTATAAACCAGCTACGATTTTGGACGAGCATTTAACAATTTATATAGATCTTTCTGCTGCGGTCGTTTTGATATAAAGTGGACGAAATTTGGCTCAGTAACGAAGGAGATATGACCAAAACTGTCAGTCAGTGTTTATCCTGTCCTCTATTTTAGGAAACGAATTTGAATTGGACTTGGAATCCAACTACTTGCCTTCCTGGTGGCTGGTAGGGTGTGATAAAATAATGATAATATAAGATAAAAACTATCACCCAATCACGTTACTCACTGCAAGTATCACATATTGTATGCAAGTTTAATTGATAAGTAGAATTCGTTCGCAGGGACTACGAAAGTTAGCTAGTAACTAATGCAAATATAAAGTGCAAATAAAAGAAATTAGAAGAATAATACGCTGAAAGACTCTAATAATATTTGTTTGGTTTTATGACTATAAATGATTAACTAAATAAAATAAGGATAGGAAAATAAATAGAGAGAAAGAAGTAGTATGAGAGTTTAGATCGAGATATAACACGTAAACCCCACTAGCCTTGTGTTATAACCTATATATGTAAAGAAGAATTATGTGATATGCAATAGCCAGGGTTCTAAATTCCTCCTAACCCCCTTTTGGGTGGACTTAGGTGGCCACCTAACAATTACCAGGGGAATTGGATTAGGGGGTCTCTACGCAATGATCGGTGGTGAATCTCAAACCCTAATGATTATCTAGTTAGGCAAGCCTTTCTGGATAACTACCGCACACTAAACATTTATGTGGTGTTTAAATAATTAGACACCCCTTCTGGTGACCATCTAACTACTATTACGGTAATCATATACGTTGGCCACCGCAAGAACTACAAACAGTACATCAAAGCACATAAAAACAGAGATAACACAACTAATTTAATTTAAATGTAAAAGGACATCTCAAATTAAAATAGATATAAAACAAGTCTAGGGTTCATACCCTTATGCTAGCTAAACAGAATTAGTTCATACTAGAGAAAGAAATAAAATAAATTACAAAGGTAAATAGTTGGAATGGCATGAATAATGTCCAACTCCTTCTTGTATTCTCTTCTCTTAATGTAAGCTTCCTCTTGTTCTTTTGATGATTAAGGACTGACCAAGGATGATTTATCTAAGGTAGTAATGGATCTATATAGGCCCTTGGGAAAGATATGGAGTAATCCCAAAGTTAAGTAGTCCTAATCTTACCAAAATTCGTATTCCTAACTTGTAAGACAGGATAAACCTTTGAGGATATTGATTTGGTCATATCGCCTTCATTACCTATCGGAATTTAATGATCATTATATGAAAACGACCGCAATTGAGATATATATATATATATATGCTCATATAAAAGGGTCCTCCTAATTCCTGACCGAATTTCTGCAGAAATTTAATTAGTGGACGTATGTGCAGTTTTGGCAGTTTCTTTACTTTCCAAATATATCCAATCTCTTCCTTATTACATTAACTAAGGGATTTACTTTACTTTTGCACTTCAAATCTGTTTCTATAGGTGTAACGTCTTCCATATACCTAAGTTATACACAAATAACATGCAATTTACGCACAAAAACTCATAAAATAGCAAAACACCTAAAATTGTACAAGAGAGTGTAAAGTATGAATAAATGGGGAATATCACAAAATTAAATACTAGATATCCCAAAATATATGTCTCAAGTATAAATTTAATACATCACAATTATGGAGGCATCAAGACCCTAACTCAAAGTTTAATCGTCCCGATACAGTAAAGATAAGAACAGTAGGGTAATCAGCAATAAATATAGAAGAAGAAGAAGAAGAAGAAGAAGAAGAAGAAGAAGAAGAAGAAGAAGAAGAAGAAGAAGAAGAAGAAGAAGAAGAAGAAGAAGAAGAGAAAGTAGTAAATGATTGTAGATCAAAATATCTAAAAAGTATCATGTAGTAATGTTAAAGAAATAATGCACACCCGTGTTAATATACACATATTCAATGATCCATAAATTCAATTCCACATTAACTTTGCAATACCAGAAGGAGAGATCTTCTTCTCAGTTTGTGTTAATGGCTATAGGGTGATCATAGGTCCTAATATAGTATCCAATGGTCCACTCACCTATGCCCCAATTGTTCCATTGTTCCTCCACCAAGTAGCTATAAATCCTACGGTCTTTACGGTTATAACGTGGCTAAGGGACGATATGATATATTTGGATAAAGAAAAGTGAGCTTTTGGCACTCTCCTCACATTCCATCAATGAATGGCTTAGAGATTGAGTTTTACTCGAAGATGTTCTCACTCACCCAAATTTTGATGCTCTGATTTGCATCCCCAAATAACCCAATACAACCTTTTCATGATGATTACATAACAAATTCCACCTTGCGGTCCAAATCTTTTCAATCTTTTTCATATATTCTTTCTAAGTTGGTTATGACTCCCTTTTTGAGGTGAGATGTCATACCACTTTTTCTCATATTTCAATTTCTTTGCAACATATAATTTTTCATTTACTTTTACCCTGGCAAAGAGTTACAATAATTAATCCATCATCATCAATAATATCACAATTACAATCAACTTCCAAATCCAAATGTTTCCCAATGATGAAAACCCACAACCCCAAACTCAAGTTCTAAAACAACCTGTCTCAGGTTTTTTGATTCGAGTGCGGGTTATATGGATAAGTACTATAAACTAATGGCTTGTAATGTGTTTAATAAAAGGCTTTATAAAGGCTCAGGTGGGCTAAGATAGATAATAATAATAATCGAATAAAAGGGCGAGAAAGCAAAAAGGCTTCAAGTGGCTTCAATATGAAAGAACTGCCTTATTCACTTTTCTAACTACCAGATTTTGTTACCTTTTCACTATTAGTTCATAGACAAATAGGTTTTTTAACTAATTTCAAATCTCAATATGAAAAAGAACCTTCTTTTCTTTAGGCTTGACTGGAACCTTCTTTCTCTTATTAATTCTTCGTAGTGGTTGTGATGTTGCCTTGAGCTTTGGATTCTTCGGAATTGGCTCATCAAGATCGATGGCTTCTCTTTTGTAGCTCCAGCAAAATTATTTTTATTCCCTAAGATGTAACACTTCCTCTTGTAAACTATATCATTTGTTCTATTAATCATCTTTGGTTAACCCACAACTCAAGATGCACCAAGTATGGAATAAACTTATGAAAGATTGGTTTGGCTTGAGGTTGTCACTTGGATGAAGGATTATCAATAGTAGAGGAAGGAAAAAATTACTTGTCGTGGAAGAAATATTAAAAACTTCATGATCTGTGGTGTTTTGTGGTGTTGTATGTGTTTATGGAGGATGGAAAAAAGATTTGATGATGTTGATAGGTTTTTTGGAAAGTTTGATCAAGCTTTAAGGTGTATTTATAGGGTTTTTGTCTGAAAATTTCGTGTTAAGAAGGTTGGAAGAGGCTAGGATTAAGTCTTGTAAGGTAAGAATCCCTTTAGGAATCAAATTCCCTCTTCAAACCGCCTCCCTACGGTGTACCGCGGGTGACGTCATGCACCCGTGACACGGTCTTGCGTGTTTGACGAAACAGTTGTAAAAAGTGGCCTCTCGGTATTAACCTTGAATTCATTGACCGTGGTGACGGTTTCCCTTTTGGTGCGGTGTATCTCGGTCACCCATGTACCGCATGAACTTTCTGACTTGGACCATGTAACGATCTCGAACGATCTGACGACATAGTTTTTCTTGTTAACTCTCGCACACAAACCGAAATTCCCAAACCGTGGTCACGACTTTCCATTCTGCGGTGCACTGCATGAAGTCTCTAGATGACACTTTGGCACGGGTTTGCGTGTGTTCCGACACGGTTTTTTTCCACTTGGTCTCACACATGTACCTAAATCATCACACCATTGTCATGGTTTTGTGGGGTGGGTGCACCGCGGCTAGGGTGCGGTGTACCGCACCTAGCTGCTAACTTGCACAAATTTTCCTTCTTTTGACCCCAAACTCGTTTCATGCACACTAACACACTACCTTTCTCTCCTATTAGCTCGTAAACACATTAAAATTATACACTAACTTAAGATTATACACTACAAAACATAGCATTTAACTAGAAATCAATTTAAACAAGGGGTGTCTCCCAAGAGCACTTTTGTTTAACGTTGTTTAGTTTGACGTGTTACCTCGGCTTAAGCGTGTTCTTGGAGATGTATCGTCTCTTCTCTTCCAAAGTACACACTGTCATGGTATATCTTCATGCGATGACCATTCATCGGGATGGTCCTTTGCTCTGTTGGATGTTCAATTTTGATCGTGTCATGAGGTGTGACTATAGTAATAATGTATGGTCTTCCCCAACGGGATTTTGGCTTACCCGGGTAGTTCGAGAATCTTGAATTGTATAGGAGCACTTTTTGACCTCTTTCAAACCTCGTTGGACGAATCCGGTTATCATGCCATCTTTTTTTTCTCTCCTTGTAGTGACGTGAATTGTCATATGCATGAAAACATAACTCATCTAACTCGTTCAACTGCATTATCCTTTGCTTACCTGCCAACTCTACATTCAAGTTTAGATCTTTAATAGCCCAAAAAGCACATGATTCAATTTCGATAGGAAGATGACAATATTTGTCGTAGACCATGTGGTATGGAGATGCCCCACCTGGTGTCTTGAATGATGTTTTGTAAGCTCATAGAGCATCATTAAGTTTTAATGACCAGTGTTTCCTCGTTTTGTTCACGGTCTTCTCTAAGATAGATTTGATCTCTCGGTTAGAGACCTCGGCTTGACTGTTAGTTTGGGGATGATAGCTTGTTGAAGTGCGGTGTCTCACCCCAACTAACAAAGGGCAGCTCTCAACTGAAAATTTATAAAGTGGGTACCTTTATTGCTAATGAGAACCCGTGGTGTACCATGTCTTGAAAAGATATATGATTTAAGGAACGAAATGACTGTCTTGGCATCATTCTTTAGTGTTCCCACTTTAATATATAATCTACTGCCATCAAAATATAAAGATTACATGGGAAGAGATGAAGGATCCCATGAAATCTATACCCCAAACATCAAAGATTTCTACCTCTAACACTTTGTTCAGTGGCATTTCGTCTCTTTTGAATATGTTGCCAGTGAATTGGCATCTTTTACAAGTATGGACAAACTGATGACAATCTTTGTGTAGGGTGGGCCAATAGACTCCGGATTGAAGGATTTTTGTTGAGGTTCTATGCCCTTAAAGTGGCCGCCATATGGTGAACCATGGCATCTTGCAAGGAATTTCCTTGTTTCACCTTCATGGACGCATCTTCTAATGACTTGGTCACTGCAAACTTTGAAGAGGTAAAGCTCATCCCAAAATAATTGTCTTGCTCGATGGCTTAACCTCTTTTTTTGATGCGGATTTAAATCCGTAGGGAATACACTATTCACTATGAGTTTACTTATATCTGCATACCAAGGAACAAAAGCGTCTTTAATAGTAAAAAGTTGTTTATCAGGGAATACCTCTTTGACTAATTCTAGTCCTGTGTTGACTTTAGATCCTCCGAGCTTAGGTAAATGATCAGCTACTTGTTTCTTGCACCCTTTTCGGTCTCAAATATATATGTCAAATTCTTGTAGCAAAAGTACCCATCTAATAATACGCGGCTTAGCGTCCTTTTTCTCAATAAGATACTTTATTACTTAATGATCCGTGTATATGATAGTTTTCATCCCAAGCAGATAGGAACGAAACTTATCGAAATCATATACTACGACTAATAATTCCTTCTCCGTCAGTGTATAGTTCAATCAGGAAGCTATAAAGGTATACCTTGCATAATATATCATGTGGAAGATTTTCTCTTTTATTTGTCCTAACACAGCTCCCATTGCATTATCATTTACACCGCGCATAATTTTGAACGGAGCGTTCCAATCTAGAGGTATAACAATTGGTGTGGAGTGAGTTTCTCTTTAATCTTCAAAAACGCTTCAATATATGCATCATTAAAATTGAAAGGAGTATCCTTCTCAAGTGTAGCACAAAGCGGTTTAGCGAATTTGGAAGTCTTTAAAAAACCTTTGATAAAATCCTGAGTGACCCAAGAAACTTCTGACTCCTTTAACAGAAACGGGAGGTGGTAAGGTTTTAATAACTTCAATTTTAGCACGATCGACCTCCATTTCTGTAATTGAAACTTCATGTCCTGACACAGTTACTTCTCGAACCATGAAGTGGCATTTTTTCCAATATACAACAAGATTTGTTTCTTTACATCACAGGAGTACCTTTTCAAGATTGCTAAGGCACTCATCAAAACTATCTTCAAATACCAAAAATTCATCCATAAACACTTATAAGAATTTTTCAATCATGTTACAAAATATAGCCATCATACACCTCTAGAACGTAGCAGGTGCATTGCATAAACCAAACAACATCCTTCTATAGGCAAACGTGGCAAACTGACAAGTGAAAGTTGTTTTGTGTTGATCAGCGGGATCTACACAAATCTTATTATAGCCTGAATAGCCGTCAAGGAAGCAATACTACTCTCTCCCTGCAAGCTTGTCTAACATTTGATCGATGAACAGTAAAGGGAAGTGATTTTACTTTGTGGATTTATTGAGCTTGCAGTAATCCTTGCATACTCTTCATCCCACAACTGTTCTTGATGAAAATGACTTCGTTGGTAGTGATACCTCCTTTCTTTGGAACACACTACACTGGACTCACCCATTCACTACTCGAAATTGGGAATATAGTAACCACATCTAACAGCTTGATCACCTCTTTTCTTACCACCTCCTTCATTCCTAGCATAACTCTTCTTTGTCCCTTTAGAGAATGCCCTACTTCATCTTCAAGAATATTTTTGTGTTGGCAAATGGTAGGACTAATCCCCTTTATATCGTCTATAGCCCACCCAATTTACTCTTTGTTAGCTCAAAGCACATGTAGTAACTTATCTTCTTAAGGACCTGAAAGGTTAGTAGACATTATAACAGGAAATATTTTGCTGATACCTAAATACGCATATCGCAAATGAGCATGAAATGGTTTTTTCTCAAGGATAGGAGGCCATTGGTGTCGCCTAGGTTGTGATAAAAATAAGATAATAAAAGATGGATAAATGATGCACTAACACCCTAGCCTAAATATGGTACTCAATGCAAGTATCACAAATCGTATGCAAGTTTTACTAGTATGTAAGATTCATTCCTCAGAGACATAGTGCGTTATACGAATGGGTAAACAAAATAGCGTAGCAGGTAAGTAGCCAGGATTCTATATTCCTCCTAACCCCCTTCTGGATGGACTTAAGAGGCGATCGACCAATTACTTGGGCAGATTTTACGCCCACGGTTTTTCCCACGAACTCTCGACATTATACCTGAGTTTGCACACCGTTGTGACGGTTTTTGTCTTACCGAAATACCGGTCATTTGACCGGCTTACAAGTCCAAATCTTCTAATTTTTCCTCGTCTCGACAATGGACCTGGTTTCAAGGTCGTGGTGACAGTTTTGACCCTCTCGGCATACCGGTCATCTCACCGGCTAGCCGGCGGGTGGGTCAGATTTTTCCCAAAAAAAATTCTTTTCGCTCCCTAACTCTATTTTCTTAAGTACTTGACATTCAAAAACACTAATACCTTCCTCAACTATGCAATATCAACTAAAAACAACTAAACTAAAACATAATTTAAAGACATAAAAACTTAAAACATTGCGGGTTGTCTCCCATACAACACTTTTATTTAACGTCTTTCAAAGCTAGACACGTTACCTCTATCAAGATTTGTGAATATAGCCTCCCCAGCAACGAGCAAGGCTATGAACGTCTACAAACCTCCGTTTGATTCCCCTCTTGGGCCTGTATCACTTTAGCTGAAACAACTTCAGTGACTATGAATGGTCCCATCCACGAATTTCTGTGACTTCGTGGCCTATTCTCTGGTTTGTGGGCTTTCTATAAAACTTCATGGTCGACCCGAACTCACTCATTGGTATAGTATCCAAAGTTTGTGCGAGAATTTCTTCTGGGACTTTAAGATGTGAAAGGTTGTGGATGATAGGAACTGTGGGACCCAACTTCCTCGGTTTACTTCCCCAGACATGGAATGTCTCGGTTAAGGTTTTAGCACGAAGGGCAACTGTTACCTCCTGGAAGTTGATGATGCTTTGACTTGTGGCCAAGAACATCCTTCCAAGTATAATTGGAACCTGCTTGTCAGCATCAAAATCAATAATAACAAAGTCAGCAGGGATGGTGATAATACCTGTACGGACAGGAACGTCCTCTACTGTTCCCCATGTCTTGGTTACTGAGTTATCCGCAAATTGCAGCTTCACGGGAGCTTTCTCTGTCTTTTGAAGTCCAAGCTTATCGAACACGGTATTTCGCTAAAGATTCACAGCCGAACCCACATCACACATAGCTTTCATCTTGAGCATACCACTGATTTGAATAGGAAGATTAAAACTTCCCAGATCATTGAGCTTTAATGGTAACTCTTTATTTTCAACTCTTCTCGAGACTCTCTCAGCATGAGCCACAGTCTCTTTTCAGGCTTATACACTCGCTTCACTCTCTATAATAACTTGCGTGAATACTTGTTACGGTGTAAACCCTTTCTTCGCACTCTCAAGCATCTGCGCGTTGATATTTTCAGGACTATACGCCTCTACAAATGTCTTGAGTTCAATGTCAACCTTTAGATTTGTCTTAGGAATATGTGGTGACATTGTTTGAACAACTTGTGACGATTCCACCTTCTCTTCTTCTTTTTCTTCTTGCATAGCAGGTGCAACTTCTTCTTTCTTCTCTTTTGAGGCTCCTTCCTCTTTCTCTTTAGCTCTAGTAGCTTGTAGCTCAATAAATAATCTAATTTCTTCTTGCATATCTCTCATAAGGTCTATAAATTTGGATCTTTCGGATGAATTTGCATCTTCAGAAAAGTTAGATTCTTCGGGGCTAGACTTGGTTGATTCTTCTTCAATTACTAGAACTTCCACGAAAATTTCTACAGCATGCGGTACTTCCTCTTTCTGTTCTATTTCATGGAAAATCGCCTTACAAGATTCGAACCCAACATTGTCATCACCTGCTTCAATAGCTTTCAATTCTCTTGCTTCCCTAATATTTGTTAGAAATTTATTCATTTGTTCTACTTGCGTACCCAAGATCTGAATTGAAGCTTCTTGTTCTCTCAACTGCTCGTTTTGTGTATGCATATTGTTCGTCATAAGATCCATGAAATTCTTTTATTGCTTATCTCCCACTACTCCCTCTTGAGGATGTTGTGATAAAGCCTTATGAGCTAAAGTATCGGTATAAGCATCATTGGCAGGTTGTTCTGGAGGAGGTCTATTAAAATTATGATTTCTCTGATATAGAACTTGACCTCTTGGTTGGTAAAATTTATTATGGGGACGAGGTTGATAGTTACCTGGATTAGCGGGCCCCTATGGATTTGAGTATTGCAGACCCGGATGATTCCTATTACCGAATTGGAAATTTCTTCGGTTGGATATGGAATAAACAGATGTTGGATTTCCTTCATACTCTTCCTATGTATGATTCGGTACCTCACACTGTGGACAAACTTGTGCCTCTTGCACTACATTTGTTGCTGCTACCATCTGACGTCTTTGCATCTAAAGTTTAATTTCTTTAACTTATTTTTCTAAAGCTGTTAATTGAGCTGAATTAGCAGACTTTGCATCAAATCAAAGCGTACCTCTGGTATTTGTAATAGGAACTCGCGAAAGTGGCCAACTCCTTCTGTTTCAATAATGCGTTTCATACCTTCAGCGGCTTCTCTAGGATCCATGGACACAAATCCTCCTCCTCCAATATTATCTACCCTCAATCGACCCTCTACTTTAATACCTTGATAAAACATCGCTAACTATAAAGATGGGGTGTAACGATGAAGCGGACATCTAGCTAACTTATGTTGAAACCTTATACATGTGTCACCTATTTCATCTACATTCTCTTGGCAAAACTTGGCAAGCTCCATCTGATCTTTTAATCTCATACTCTTAGGATAAAAACGGTTAAAGAATGCGGCTTGAAGTTCTGTCCAAGTATTAAGTGTACCTGGTGGTTGTTTATCTAGCCAATCACCAGCTTTGCAGGTCAGAAATAACGAAAACATGTGAAAATACAGTTATTCGCGTGTAATGCCAGGAGTAATATAGGCATCATAAATCTACATGAACATCTGAATCGCTCTTACTGGATCTTGAATTGATGTACCACTATAGAGTCCAGAGTTAGTAAATTGACTGAGCATACCCGAATCGGAACTGAACTTTATGTTTTGGATCTTTGGAGGACGATAACCTAAAGGTTGAACTCGAAATGGTTCTCCCAAGCCTGGGAGATCTTGTTCATTACGTATGTTGTTTCTGTTATCTCCTACCGGTGGTACTCAAGAAGTAAGTGGTGGATCACGATGACCTGGTGGTTGACGTTGATCGTCATTCTGATTAATAAGATTAGCATTATTCCCTAGTGGGGGTACTTCGCCCTCTCGTAAATCCATTTCTTTTCTTTGTTCTCTTTCTTCTCTCAAGCGTCTGTTATAATCTATGAAGAAACTATTGGGATTCTCGAACATACACTTGAAACCTGAAAGAGACAAAAATAAACCAAAAAGCGTAAATCAGAAAAAATAAAAATAACTAAAAACTACTACTACTAAAAATAAATAACTCACACGCTAACGAGACACAGTTCCCCGGCAGCGGCGCCAAAAACTTGGTGTCGCATAGCGTGTGATAAAAAGAATATAATAAAAGATGGATAAACGATGCACTAATACCCTAGCCTAAAGACGGTACTCATTGCAAGTATAACAGGTTGTATGCAAGTTTTACTAGTAATTAGAATTCGTTCCTCAGAGACTTAGTGCGTTTTACGAGTGGGTTAAAAAAATAGCATAGCAAAAATAAATGAATATGATTGATGAGGAGATAAGATTAAACTATGTAAAATAAAGACAAGTAAATAAAAGATGTAAGAATAAGATGAGAAAGTATAGCTCAGGGTTCGCTCGTATGCACTAATCCTTCTATTTATTCTACTGGTTAATAAGGGTGATTAAAGCTCTTAGATAAGTCGCCAGAATTCTATATTCCTCTTAACCCCCTTCCGGGTGGACTTAAGAGGAAACCTAACAATTACAAGGGGACTTAGTTAAGGTGGTCCTACGCCACTAGGTTCTTAGATGAGGGGACCCTGCAAATAATTATCGGTGATTAAATCTCAAACCCTAATGATTATCTAGTTAGGCCAGCACTTCTAGATCACTACCGCACACTAGACGCTTATGTGATGTTTCAATAATTAGACACCCCTTCCGGGTGACCATCTAACTACTATTAGAACAACCCTAATTTGATCAGAGTTAAGATAGACAATAAATCAAAGCAAATAAAACAAATATATGGTTAAGCAGCAATAATTAATTTAAAATAGTTTTCCCCAACAAACATTGATAGAAGAAAATAGAATTCAAAGATTATACATATGAAAAAAACCCAAGCTATGGGATAATTAGTTAATACTAGAAAGAAATAAACTAAAATAAAGATACATATGGTCAACTTGCTTCTCTTGAATGATGAATAAACTTAAGGACTAATTATGGGAGGCAAGGAAATGTTTACAATAGTTAAAGGGTGTATTTATAGGTGTTTAGGAAGCCGTAGGTCGGATTTATTGGAGTAGAAGACGAGCAATTGGACTTCTTTTCCAAAGTAAATTTGTTTCCTAAAATATAGGAGGTAAGGTAAACAACTGTTGTCTTGTTTTGGTCGTAACTTCTTCAAAATTGCTCCGACTTTCGCCTACTTTATATCGAAACGACCAAATCGAACATATATACACTTTTCCTTTTGATTGCATCTCCAAATTCCCAGCCACTTTAGTAGACGTGGCTGCAAAATTTCAGATTTACTTGACAGCTTTTCCTTTCCTATTCAATCTCTACTTCCTTTTATCTCCAATTTCCATCCATATATTCTTTCCTTATCTCTTTAGAATTGATTTGGCATCTAATTAATTACCATATATCTTTACAACTTCACATTAACACACAAACTAAACCAAATATGCTCTAAAAATAATAATTCATCAAATCAAGACAAGAAATAGGAAAATACTAAAGTACGAATAAAAATTTAATATTAATTGACAAAATAGATCTAAAATGATGTCTCCAACCTAGATTAATTCATAACAAATAGGGAGACATCAAGACCCCCAACTAAAAGTTGTATCGTCCCAATACAATAAAGATAAAAACAAAGGGGAGTCTCTAAATACACACCTAAGTCAATTAAGCATAGTGGGAGGAAGATAGCAGAATATATAAAATAAACTCAAAGCAACAACTTCGAAAATTTCATGTAATAATATTTACAAACTAGATTACCTGCACACTTGTCATACTCACGATCAACACGGCTTGAATTCACGATTAGATTAGCTTCGCAATGTAAGAAGGAGAGGTTCTTTACTCAGTTTACCAAGGAGGCTATAGATTGTTCATCAACCGTCACTAGTATCCAAAGATCCATCTAACTATTCTCTAATGGCTCAATCAATTCTATATTACATAACAAAGAATCAAAAGGTCTTTAAGGTTGTAATGTTGTCCTAGGGACGATATAGTAAGTATATTTGGATAATTTAGAGTGAGCGTTTGGCTCTCTCCTCACTAGTCATCAACGAATCTCCCTAGAGCTTTAGTAACTCTCATAAAACTTTCTCAGTCAACCCAATGATTTCCTTGATGCACTAATTTAGCATCCCCAATAATCCAATACTAAAGCATAAAGATGTTGACATAAAAATTACACTTTGTAAGTTCAAGTATATATTCAATCTTTTCATATCAATATTTTTTTCTTTTGTATAGCTATGACTCTCTTTTTTATGTGAGATATCATGCTATTTCTTTTTCATATTCTCTATTTTCATAACTCTTTTAATTTATTTTTACCCTGGTACAATATAATAAACCTTTGCATCATCATCAAAATATAGAACAAAGCACAATTAATAAGCTAAAAATTTCCCAACCCATTAACAATTCCCATAATGGTGGACCCACCACCCCAAACTCAAGCTCTAAAATAATTGTCTATGCATCGCGATTCGAGTATGAGTCATATGGAAAAGTCCTAATATATAAAGGGATATGGCTTATAATGTGGCTAATATTAAGGTTTTAGAATGGATAGAAGGGGCTGAGAAGGATCTAAAATATAAAAAATAGACAGCAAGCTAAAAGGAAACAAGGGGCTTATGAAAGAACATCCTTAATAACTTTCTAAACTATGCAATTTCGTTATTCTCTTACATTTAGCACATTCATCAAATGGGTTTATCAACTATCTTGGATCTTACGGCCTACACATCCCTCAAGGCTCCCTGAGATCAAACATACTTCTATAGCATTGCTTACAAATCTTTTCTTTACCATCAATGTGTGTTTCCAGTAAATACTCAAAGCATACAAAATAAAACAGCTCATAAACCTACTACTTTCTATTATCGAATTACTAAGCTTATGCTTTCAAGCTATTAAACATACTCTACATCTAAATCCCATGTATCAAAAAATTTAATTTCTACCTAAAACAATAAAATCACATAAAATGGAGATGAGAGACAACTAATCCCCACACCCACAACTCAAAAATGAGTTGTGTCCCCATGACCCAAAAAATACTCTAAAAAGAAATTAAATAAGCAGATAAAGCATATACAAAAATGGTTAGGAAGAAGAGAACTTACTCTCGAGGCTATTGCCTCGCATTATCGACATCCAAGATAGGATTTACTAGACCGCTCTTTAGTTTCTCCAAGAGTGTCATGATGTGCACCTGATTAGCTTTAATTAGTGCCACATCTTCGGCCAAGAAAGCTTGAGATGCTTCAACTTTATTCAATCGGTCCTTTATATTTTCTCGCCAAATACGATCCTCTTCATCTTTCGTGAGTTTCGTAATTCCCGCTCCCCTCAAAATTGTCTTGATCCAATTATTGTCAATATTATTACTCATCTTATACACTAGTTTCTCTTCTTTACCCGAAATCACATTCGCTTTTCGCACAAGGCACGTGATCTGATGTCTCCTCATTTGTGATAATATAATATAATTCTGGGACATCATTTTAGGCTTATTTATTAGTTTATAGGTCGATCTTAGCTTAATTTAGTGCACTTTCCTATTTTGAGTCTTGATTTGTTGAAATAATATTTTTAGAGCATATTGGGTTTAATTGTTTATTTAGTGTGAAGCTTTAAAGATAATTATGGAGATTAATTAGAGTCCAAGTCAAAGACTACAAGATATGGAAAGATATATGCATGGAAGTTAGAGATAGAAGGAAACTGAGTTCAAATAGGAAAAGGAAAAGCTGCCTAAATCTGAATTTCTGCAGTACACGTCTAAAGAAGTGGTTATTTACCTAAAAAATAGGCCGATTTTGGTAATTTCCTTCTTCAAGGACAAAGATAATTCTGGTGCGATTTTTTTGGTATCTTATGGAGCTCAAACCGACCAATAACGAAGAAGATATGCTCAAAACGGTCCAGCAGTGTTTATCTTTATTTCCTTACGAATTTGAGTTGGGCTTGGAGTCCACCACTTACTTCTCCTTCAAGAAAACGAATTAGGTCTTCCTATACCCTATAAATACAGCCTCTTAACACTCTAAAATCATCCTTGGCCAGACCTCAAGGCCAAGAGGAAGCTGCAACACAAGAGAAGAAGTCTGGAAGGAGCTGTGCATCAATCATGTCTCCTTCAACCTCTTATTTTGTAATTCTTTTCTCTTCTTTTCTTTGTATGAATTAATTCTATTAGCTTGGGTTTTGCATCAGGTATAAACTATGAATTCTAATTCTTCTATCTAAGTTTCTTTGGGAATTATATGTTTTAATCTGATATTAGCTACTTACCTTTATATTTGATTATGTGTTTTGATTTAATGATTGTTTTCCTTGCTAGTGCACGAGTATAGGATTACCTTAATAGTAGTTAGATGGTCACCATAACTGGGTGTTTAACTATTGAACCACCACATAACGTCTAGTGTCGATATTAGTTCTGACAAAACATGATTCTAACTAGATAGTCATAGGGTTTGTTTTAACCACCATATCACCAGGATTGCAGTATTTGTTTAGGGCCTTAGTGGCGTTTGATAATCCTATTTAAAACACTTCTTGGTTGTGCCGTAGCCCCCTTAGTCGCTCTCAAGGTCTAAGGTATGGTAATTTAGAATCCTGACTAAGTATACCAAGAGCTAATATTCTCCCTTATAAACTAGACCTAATAGATAGAATTAGAAGGATTGGTGCATATTAGTAAAACCTAAGCTATATCTTTCATACTATCTTCCTTTCTTTTCTTTTATTTATTTTATTATCTTTTATTTAGTAGTTTAGTTTTATTTATAAAAACCAAATAAAAATCGATTTTCCTTTTCTTTCTTTGCGTATTATCTTTCTATCTTTTATATATGCACTTGATAATTTGCATAAGTTCTCTCTAACTTTCGTCAGTCCCTGAGGAACGAATCTTTTTATCATTAAAACTTGCATACGTCATGTAATACTTGCAGTACCGTGTTAGTTTAGGGTGTTTATTTGCACTTATTTATATCATTATTTTATCACACCCTAGGCCACACCATGATCGTTGTAAGATATTTCAAATTAAATAGCGAAGTAGGGGAGACCGAAAATCGCATCACCTCCTCGAAGATCAACTATTCCACATCTACTTCTTCCCCTCTTAAAATACAATTTAAAAAGATTGCGTTGTTCTTAGTTACATCCAAAGATTGTGTGTTTTCAAAGGCGTTTGGCGTAAGGAAATTGTGGCATACTCTTGTATATGCTTGAAGATATTTGTAAGGCCAAGGTGCCTTCAATTCTCCCTTGTGTGATTTCACTTTCTCCTTATCTAATACATGCACAAAAATTTGATTCCAATCGAAAGTGTTGATATTTTCTACCGCTTCTCTATACTTACATGGTGCGACCAATTTTTTGAACTGGAAGTGGTTTCAAATATCTTAAACTATAAAAGGAACTAACTTGCCTCTAACTGGAACACAACCTTCAATATCTCGGCTAAAGAGGCCTAAATAGAAATCGGAAACTTACTCCATACATGAATTCGATCTTCGCAATATGAATGTAGACCAACCCAATCTATCTCCCCGCTCTAAGAATCTCTTATGATCACATTCTCCAACTTCTCTTTCAAATAATCTCTTATAAGCAAAAGGTAGTTCATGTACGTGTTTCTTTGCGGAAGCTAACAAGGCCTTTTGCAGCTTCATCTTCTTTGGATACAGGATTCTTGATTTGTAGAGGTCGTGGTATCTTCTCCTTAAAAGTTGAAACATTTTTGTTCTTTGAATTTAACACAACTAGCTTTCCTATATTCTCTTTACCTGTTTTTCCCTTTATACTAGAACTTGAACTTTTCTCAATGGATTTATTCTCAATAGAACCCAATACCTTACTTTGATTCTTCTTCATCTCCCTAACAGTAGATAATGTTTCTGTTCTTTCCGTCATCTCAATTGACCTCCAACTCAAAACATTGAACACTCTTGAAAATTTGTAACCCTTGATTTTAGGTAGAACAAGTGTTTTTTGAGTTAGGAAAGGTATAAGGATGATGAATCTCTATGTGGGTAGGATGAAATCTTGCTTAATTGGTATGGATCTAAGAAATTGTTGGATGAAGATTTGGAAATTTAGGGTTTTGATTCTTCGATTCTAGGTGTTTTGATATGATATGGGTGGTTGAATCTTCTTTATAAGGATGTGGGAAAGAATTTGGATGTGAATATATGGTTATTGGGTAGTATTTTCATGTTTGGTGAAAGTTTGATGAAGCTTTAATGGAGTTGCGAGAGGTTTGGAGAAGAAAGGAGACTTAAAAGATATAAAATCTGTGACTAGTACTAACCTCCTCTTCTTTAAAACCCTAAAAAAAAAAATCTCTTTCCAACGGCGGCGGCCGCCGGCATACCGGTCCCAGACCGTGTTTAGATTTTGCGCCCACGGCTTTGCCAATGAACTCTCAGCATTGTACCTATTTTTTCACACCGTTGCGACGGGTTTTGGCTAACCGGCTTACCGGTCCAAATCTTCTAATTTTTCCTCATCTCGGCAAAGAACCTGATTTCGGGACCGTTGTTACGGTTTTGACCCCAATGGCATACCGATCCTCTTGTCGGCTAGTCGGTGGGTGGGTCAGATTTTTCCAAAAAAAAATTATTTTTGCTCCATAACTCTATTTTCTTAAGTACCTGACATCAAAAACACTAATAACTTTCTCAAATATGCAGTATCAACTAAAAAAACTAAACGAAAACATAATTTAAAGACATAAAAACATAAAAACTTGGGGGTTGTCTCCCATACAGCACTTTTGTTTAACGTCTTTCAAAGTTAGACGCGTTACCTCTATTAAGATTTGCGAATATAGCCTCCCCAGCCACGAGCAAGGCTATGAACGTCTACTAACCTCCACTTGATGCCCCTCTTGGGCTTGATCTCTATCACTTTAGATGAAACAACTTCAGTGATTATGAATGGTCCCATCCACGAATCTTTGTGACATCATGGCCTATTCTCTGGTTTGTGGGCTTTCAATACAACTTTATGGCTGACCCCAAACTCACTTATCCGTATAGTATCCATAGTTTTTGCATGGATTTCTTCTGGGACTTTATGATGTGAAAGGTTGTGGATGATAGGAACTATGGGACCCAACTTCCTCGGTTTACTTCCCCAGACATGGAATGTCTCAGTTACGTTTTTAGCACGAAAGGCAACTGTTCCCTCCTGGAAGTTGATGATGCATCGACTTGTGGCCAAGAACGGCCTTCCAAGTATGATTGGAACCTGCGTTTCTGCATCAAAATCAAGATTTACAAAGTCAATAGGGATGGTGATATTACCTGTTCAGACATGAACGTTCTCCACTGTTCCCTTTGTCTTGGTTACTGAGTTATCCGCAAATTGCAGCTTCACAGGAGCTTTCTATGTCTTTTGAAGTCCAAGCCTATTGAACACGAACGTTGGCATAAGATTCAGACCCGAACCCACATCACACATAGCTTTCATCTTGAGTATAGAACTGATTTGAATAGGAAGATCAAAACTTCCTGGATCTTTGAGCTTTAATGGTAACTCTTTCTTTTTAACTCTTCTCGAGACTCTCTTAGCATGAGCCACAGTCTCTTTTCTGGCTTCTACACTCGCTTCTTTATCTAAAATAACTTACGTGAAAACTTGTTGCGGTGTAAGCCCTTTCTTCGCAATCTCAAGCATCTGGGCGTTGATATTTTAAGGACTATACGCCTCTACAAGTGTCTTGAGTTCAATGTCAACCTCTGGATTTGTCTTAGGAATAGGCGGTGACATTGTTTGAACAATAGATGGCGATTCCACCTTCACTTCTTCTTTTTCTTCTTGCACAGCAGGTGCAACTTCTTCTTTCGTCTCTTTTGATGCTTCTTTCTCTTTCTCTTTAGCTCTAGTAGCTTGTAGCTCAATAATCGATCTAATTTATTCTTTCATATCTCTCAGAAGGCCTACAAATTTGGATCTTTCAGATGAATCTGCATCTTCAGAAAAGTCAGGGTCTTTGGGGTTAGACTTGGTTGGTTCTTCTTCAATTACTGGAACTTCCACGACAATTTCGGCAGCATGCGGAACTTCCTCTTTCTCTTCTATTTTAAGGCAGATTGCCTTACAAGCTTCGAACCCAACATTGTCATCACCTCCTTCAATAGCTTTCAATTCTTTTTCTTCCATAATATTTGTTAGATTGTTATTTATTTGTTCTACTTGCATACCTAAGATCTGAACTGAAGCTTCTTTTTCTCTCAACTTCTCGTTTTGTGTATACATATTTTTTGTCATAAGATCATTAAATTATTTAATTGCTTATCTCCCACTACTCCCTCTTGAGGATTTTGTGGTAAAGCCTTCTGAGCTAAAGTATCGGTATAAGCGTCATTGGCAGGTTGTTGTGGAGAAGCAGGTCTATTAAAATTCGGATTTCCCTGATACAGAACTTGACCTCTTGGTTGGTAAGACTTATTATTGAAACGAGGTTAATTGTTACCTGGTGTGTGGATTTGAATACTGCAGATCCGGATGAATCCTGTTACTGAATTGGTAATTTCCTCGGTTGGATATGAAATAAACAGATGCTGGATTTCCTTCACACTCTTCCAATGTATAATTGGGTACCTCACACTATGGAAAACCTTGTGCCTCATGCACTACAATTGTTGCTACTATATTCTGACATTTTTGCATCTCAAGTTTAATTTCTTTAACTTGATTTTCTAAAGCTGTTAATTGAGCTGAATTAGCAGTCTATGTATCTAATTGAAGCGTACCTCTGGTATTTTTAATAGGAGCTTGCGAAAGTGGCCAACTCCTTTCTGTTTCTATAATACGTTCCATACCTTCAGCGGCTTCTGTAAGATCCATGGACACAAATCCTCATCTTTTAAGATTATCTACCCTCAATTTGCTCTCTGCATTAATACCTTGATAAAACATCGCTAACTGTAAAGATAAGGTATAACCATGAAGCAAACATCTAGCTAACTTATGTTGAAACCTTGTCAATGCGTCACCTAATTCTTCTCCATTCTCTTGGCAAAACTTGGCAAGCTCTATTTGATCTTTTAATTTCATACTCTCTGGAAAAAAACGGTTAAAGAATACGGCTTGAAGTTCTGTCCAAGTATTATGTGTACCTGGTGGATGTCTATCTAGCCAATCACCAGCTTTTTCGGTCAGAAAGAACGAAAACATGTGACAATACAATTGCTCACGTGTAATGCCAGGAGTAATATAGGCATCACAAATCTGCATGAACTTTTGAATCGCTCTTACCGGATCTTGAATTGTTGTACCACAATAGAGTCCAAAGTTTGTAAACTTACTGAGCATAACCGGATCGGGGCCTGAACTTTATGTTTTGGATCTCTGGAGTATGATAACCTAAAGGTTGAACTCGAAAAGGTTCTCCCAATCCTGGGAGACCTTTTTCATGACATATATTGTTTCTGTTATTTCCTACCAGTGGTACTCGAGGAGCAAGTGGTGGATCACGAGGGGCTGGTGGTTGACGTTGATCGTCATTCTAAAATAAGATTAGATTTATCCCCTACTGGGGGTACTTCGCCGTCTCGTAAATCCATTGCTTTTCTTTGTTCACTTTCTTCTCTCAAGCGTCTGTTAAAATCTACGAAGAACCTCTCGGGATTCTCGAACATACACTAGAAACCTGAACGAGACAAAAACAAACTAAAAGCATAAATCTAAAAAAATAAAAAAAACTAAAAATTACTACTACTAAAAATAAATAACCCACACACTAACGAGACACAGTTCCCCGGTAGCGGCACCAAAAACTTGGTGTCTCCTAGGTTGTGATAAAAATAAGATAATAAAAGATGGATAAATGATGCACTAACACCCTAGCATAAACACGGTATTCAGTGCAACTATCACAGATCGTATGCAAGTTTTACTAGTAAGTAAGATTCGTTCCTCAGAGACTTAGTGTGTTATACGAATGGGTAAACAAAATGGCGTATCAGATAATAATTAAAGTAAGAAAATAAATGAATATGATTGATGAGGAGATAATATTAAACTTTTTAAACATAAAGACAAGTAAATAAAAGATGGATAGTAGCTATCAAATAGAGGTAAAAAAACGCTCTCTCTCACTGGCGATAAAGGCGATAGGGTTCGTGACGTCATATTGGGTTTTCCGTCCAAATCACAACGACGAAGAGGACCGCTCTATTCGTCGATTGGTTTTCTCAATAACTGGCGACAAAGGAGATAGGATTTGTGACGTCAGATTAGGGTTTCGTCCAATTCAACAGGTGAAGCACACCGCTTTCTAAATCGACCGGATCTAGGGTTGGGTCTTCGACCTCGCTAATAGGGAGGACGGTAACGATGGGTCTCTCTACTGATGGTGAAAATCACTTGATAAACATAGGGATTAAGAGGTTCATAATAAACACGGAGGTGGTAGGTTTCAGGTCAGACAACGGCGGAGAAGGGTACTGGAGAGAACACCACACCAGTATACCGTAAAGTATATACACCGTGAAAAGCTTTCTTCGGCGGTCGGAGAAGAGCCGTACCTATCTTATATATGATGGGAGTGAAGAGTCTAGCTACAGTGGAACTAGGGATAAGGATTCCCTCATCAATATTTACAGAAGTGGAGAGTTATTTGAAATACTGGAGAAGATCAATAAAACTAAGCGAATATGGAGGCTGATAATTTTGGTTACTCGCTGTATGAGTTATTTCGATAAGGCTCTTGGAAGATGGTGCGAAATTTTGGATGGCTATTCACATACAAGTAAAGCCACCGGCAACAGGGGTAGTGTTAGGATTAGGAACTTGTGTTGGAAAAGAGATTTGGAAGATGCTAGAAAAAGATCAAAGGTGTCAAGCTGGCACGCATGCACTAAGTTCACCTCGTTCTCTACAAAGGTGATAAACAATGGGAGAGTTTCAAGTCAGGTGAAACGGTTCAGGGTTAGTAGTGGAGTACACGCGGTGAGAAATAAAAAAAGTAATAAGTTTAATGTTACATGGATGCGACACATGGCCCACTATCTCGGTTATTCTTATCTACCCGATAAGATCACCGATTCAACTTCTCCATTTATACTCTGCTTACATTTCATTCTTATTTTCTACTTTCCCTCTTCACTTTCTTGTCCTCTCTTTGTCTACCTTTTCTGTTTTCTCAGGTTTTACAAACAAATGGCTACGTACTCTCGACATGCTCTACCAGTGACATACCTACATCCTGAAGAAGAGGAAGAGCTCGGGGTCATCGATTTGGACATCAAGGTACGCCGTGTGGAGAATCTTGACCGAGGAAGAGTGTTAATGGTTCGAGTAATGGGTGACGACAAGGTCAATCTTGCTGGCTTTCGACGATGGGTGTTTGATCGGTGGCAAGTTAGAGGTAATGTTTCAATTTCTGAAATCTCTCAGAACTATTTCAAACTGGAGATCGATAACCCTAAGGAACGTGATCGACTGTGGAATCTACGCCCGGGTATCATGATAGGACAACATGCTGGCTTCACAAAGGGCGATGGAAGCTTCAATGGAACCTTCACTCCCTCCAACTATTCCGCTGCTTGGATTCAAGTTGGAGGCTTGGCTCACATCTAGAATACCATTGGAACTATAAAGAATATTGCTCGAACATTCACATATTTGGAGGAGATTGATTTTCCAGAGGATGACTCAGCGGTGGTGCCGATTCTTCGTTTTCGTGCTAGCTTTAGGGTGGTTGACCCACTTCCACCTGGTAAGTTCCTGCGACATCAAGATGGAATAGGTTGGATTACTTTTAAATATGAGAATATTGGTCTCTTTTGCTTTGCTTGCGGCAAGCTCGGTCATAAACGAGAGAACTGTGATGAGCCAGCTGTTAGAGAAGGGTTATCAGCGCCCAAACTTCGTTTGATCACTTGGAGCCTGGAGAATATAATTAAAGACACGCTTGAAAATCCGTTGTATGGTATTAGGAAAAGAGTTGGCGAGTCGTTCTTATCACATGCAAGTTATTTTAACTGGGATAGAGATGATGAGGGGTCACACCCTAACCCAGATGAAGGACAAGATAGGGAGATTCGCTCCAAAAGAGGAAATGACAGAAGGGGCTTTGCCAGAAACGAAACGATGGGTGATAGTTCTGATACTAGGGGTGATATAGATATGGGTGGAGAGCAAACTGGAAGACAACAGAATAGGCTTGAAGATATTATCGTAGAAGCGAAGAAACAAGGCAGATTCGTACAACAAGCGGTGAGAACAGTTTTTATTAGTGACGATGATAATGATAAATCTAAGAATTCTGGAGATCCTGAAGGGAGGAATAACGATGTACACTCGCCTGAGAACAAAGTACTATCTGATAGCACTAGTGACACTACAGATTCTGATAAGACAAGTACTGCTCGTTTTAAAGGTTTTTCTAATGCAAATGCGAAGAAGCGAAGAAATGAATATATGAGGTTTCACTCCGTAGCGAACAAGAGGCAAAAAAATCAGACTAGTGTGTACAGTGTGGAGGGGAATAAACTCAGGAGACTTAGCTTGGAGGAACAAATTGCTCTACAAGATGTTGACTCAGAAGGAGATCTTGGAAAATTACTTGAAAAGGCTATAGCTAAGGACAAACAGGAGCAACGTCAGCTTGTTGAGGGTGGGATTGTTGATGGTGCTGGTATGGTGATGACAGAGAATACAGGTGGTATAAACGAGGGTGTTAATTCTGACCAAGACAAATATAATGAGGACCAGCAGCAAGGTATTGTCTTTGGTGGTACTGAGCAAGAAATGGAACAAAATTATGAACAAGAAAATAAGAATACTCGTGGAAGGGGAGGTGCTAGAGTTCGTGGTAGGGTTCGACGAGGAGGTAGGGGAAGACGAGGTAGCAGCCACCCAGAGATGGCTGCGAACCAGAAATGATCGTGTTATTTTGGAACTGTCAAGGCATCAGGGCACCCTTGACAGTTCAGGTTTTGAAAGCCATGATTGGGGAGTATAAACCAGCTGTGGCTTGCTTTTGTGAGACTATGTTAATGGAATATGATGCTAAAACTTTTGTTAGGAACCTAAATTTTGGAAATTATTTTGTGGTTAACCCCCAGGGCAGTCTCAACCACTCTGGGGGCTTTTTGTTGATGTGGGACTTGAAGGTCTCGGTCTGTATTTTGGACTCCCGCCCCTACTATATTACTGTTAAAATTAATGATAGTTTAGATTCGTATTATTATATGTTTGTGCATACCCCTAATGCTTACCTTGAACAATAAGTTTTGTATACATCTATTACAGATTGGAGGTCACGGCACACAGGTCCTCTTATTTTAATGGGTGACTTTAATGACATATCCAGCAGCAACCAACGTCTTAGTTCATCCCCGCCTAATCAGCAATACATTCTCAACTTTAATCTTTTTATTTCTAATAATATGCTCACTGAACTTCATAACTTTGGTAGTTTTTTCACATGGACTAATAGGAAAGACAAGTCGAATGTGGTCAAATCAAAAATTGATAAGGTCTTTGCTTCAATGGAATGGACTGAAAAATTCCCCAATGTAACCGTTTTCATCCCACCTGCGGTGGGGTCTGACCACTCACCCCTCGTTCTATTTCCTCATGGCAAAGGGAAAAGACACATGAGACATTTTAGATTTGAAACAAACTGGTATCTTCACCCTCAATGTAGGGATATAGTTGATACTGCGTGGAACACCCCGGTGGACAACTCTGCGCTCCAAGTGATTATTCAGAAACGAGAGATTACCTCCAACGCCTTGGCTACCTGGGGAAAACTTGCTTTCCCTAATAACAGATCCAAGATCAAAGAATTAGAACGACAGTTAATTGAAACCTCTAATGCACCTTATACACCCCAACAACAAAGGGAGGAAATCTTGATTCGAGAACAACTATTACTGTACTGGAAAAGGGAGGAAATTTATTGGTCTGATAGAGCCAGAGACCAGTGGATTAAATTCGGGGATAAAAACACTAAATACTTCTTCGCGCTAACGGCTCAAAGACGCAATTGTAACCGAATCGCTGGAATCCAGAACCCGGACGGGGTTTGGATCCAAACGGAGAAAGAAATAAAGGATCAATTTAATATCTTTTACTCTAATCTTTTACATGAAAAGGAACCTACAGAGCTTACTGAAGCCTTACGTGATTTAATTCCTAAGGTGACACCTGATATGAATGAGACTTTGACTAAGATCCCAGATGATAATGAAATTAGACAAGCTGCCTTTGATATGAGCCCGAATAAAGCTCCAGGCCCCGATGGCCTAAACAATAAATTCTTCCAGGAATATTGGGACATAATTGGTCCTGATGTTGTTGGCCTTGTAGTTGACTTCTTTACCAATAATACTCCATTAACTCTGTTGAATGAAACACTTATTACTCTAATTCCTAAAGGCGATTGTCAGATAGGAGTCGGAGACTATCGTCCTATCTCATGTGTGAACTTTGTATACAAGGTGATAGCAAAGATATTGGCTAATAGGTTACAAGATTTAATCAATGATATTACTTCACCTACCCAATCGGCTTTTATTAAAGGAAGGGCGATTCAAGATAACATCCTCATCGCTCAAGAAGTTTCCTTCTTTATGAAGCGAAAATTGAAGAACAAGGCTAATTTTGCGGCTATTAAACTTGATATGGCAAAAGATTATGATCAGGTTAGGTGGGAATTTCTTCGCCTGTTACTTGAGAAATTGGGATTTGCACCCAAATGGGTACAATGGATCTGGAATTGTATATCGACGGTTACCTTTCAAATTAATATTAACGGGGAACGACAACCTCCCTTCAAACCTGGCCAAGGCATCCGCCAAGGAGATCCATTATCACCACTGTTATTTGCTTTACTTACTGAATCACTTATCTCTCTTTTGGAAACCAAGGTTGAACAAGGAAGGATTACCGGTATTCAGATTACACGGAATTGTCCGACTATATCTCACCTTCTATTTGCAGATGACTCCTTGTTCTTTATCTCGTTAGATGGACAAGACATGCAGGAATTTCAGGAATGCATTGAGACATATTGCCGGTGTTCAGGACAGAAGATTAATTACCACAAATCCTCAATTTATTTCAGTACACAAACACCTGAAGATTTACGACAAGAGGTGGTAGCAACTTTACAGATTACAGAGTCACGAGACCTCGGTAAATATCTTGGCATTCCTCTTTGTCACAAGCGATCACGCATGGAAACTTTAAACTGGATAGTGGAAAGGGTTTTTAACAAAGCCCAAGGCTGGATAGCCAAACTCCTGTCGGAAGGTGGCAAAGAAATACTTATCAAAGCTGTCTTGCAGGCTATTCCTTGTTATGCTATGTCTATTTTTTCTTTTCCTATTGGTTTTTGCAGGAAACTCTCATCTATCATTGCTAGATTCTGGTGGAACTCATTGGAGAAAAGGAAAATTCATTGGTTAGAATGGGAAAAGATGACTGCCGCCAAAGTTGTAGGAGGAATGGGTTTTAGAGACTTGAAAAAGGCAAATAAGGCACTCTTAGCTGCTCAGGCTTGGAGAATTCTTATCAATCCAAATCTCCTGGTGTCTAGAGTACTGAAAGGGATTTACTTCCCTCACGGGACCTTTTTGGATATTAAATTAAGGCAAAGTCGGACGTGGTCCTGGGCTAGCCTTCTTGAAGGAAGGGACTTACTTGTTGAACACGGTCATATCCAGATTGGGAACGGAGAATCTACCAACATATGGAAACACAAATGGCTACCTTCAGGTATTATTAAAGATCATCCTATTGATACTAATCTTGTTACAGTTAGTCAGTTGATGACAAACCAGGGGAATAATTGGGATTGGGTGACGATTGATAACTACCTCCCTCAGCCAGTTCACGGGGAGGTCGCTAGGATCCCTCTCCTTGAACCGGAGGGTCTGGATACCTTTATTTGGCCTTTCACAAAATCTGGAAAATATACTATGAAAACGGGCTATAAATTATTATCCCAAACAGCAATGAATGGAACAGCACAATCTTCGTTTCAAGCGGAGCTAAACAACCCGAAATTGTGGAATCGAATTTGGAAATCAAATGTTCCCAATAAAGTGCGATCTTTGAACTGGAAAGCTTGCCGGAACTTACTACCTACTAAACTGAATCTATATAAACGACATTGTAGCGATAGCAAACACTGTACCTGGTGCGAAAACAAGACGGACACTGTGGTTCATATGCTTCTATCTTGTAACTTTGCAAAACAGGTATGGGCCGGCATTGCGATACAGATACGGATACCGGAGGATGATCCAGAATCGATTGGATACTGGCTAACCAAAATTTGCGATTCGATGGACAACGCTATCTGGGAGGAGAACATTTTAATTGCATGCCTACAAATGACACTTTGGAACATCTGGAAGGCTAAAATGAAAATGCTTTATGAACAACTTAATATTCGACCACAACAAATAGTGGCTACTGTACATGCAGGTTTGAAAGACCTCTTTGGGGCATACTGGGACGTCCAATCATCTCCTGCACCTCCTACTACCAGGATACCAGCTGTTAACCCAATGAATGACGCTGATTTGAATGACGCTGATTTGAATGATGCTAGTTTTGTTTACACCTGCGATGCTTCATTTATTTCTGCCGACAAGCCAAGTGGGATCGGAATAGTTCAGCGGAATACTAGTACAGGCCAACGTATTACTTTCTCGAAACCCATCTGGACAGATTCGGCGGCGGAAGGGGAAGCTTCAGCAGTCTTGGAAACTTCCAGGATTAGCCTGGCCCACCCAGGATTGAAGACCGTTATCTGTTCAGACAACCTTGACTTTGTTCAAGGTATTAAGTCGTTGCCAGCTGCATGGTGGAAAGTCAGGCCGTTCGTTACACGTATTCATAAAATGGTGGAAGACCATGGAGCGCTTTGCTTCAAGCATCTTCCGCGTAGATGGAACGGTCTGGCTGATAGAGCCGCGCGTTTAGCTAGGCAATCGACACCGAATCATATGGGCCCCTGTGAATTAGGGTCCGCTTTTACGAGACTGGGGATAGGCTAATTCTGATCCCTTCATCCTGTACTTATACGTTTGACCAAAAAAAAATAATAAAAGATGTAAGAATAAGATTAGAAAGTATAGCTCAGGTTGTGCTCGTATGCACTAATCCTTTTATTTCTTTTACTAGTTAATAAGGGTGATTAAAGCTAAATAGGCAGGATTATATATTCCTCCTAACCCCCTTCCGGGTGGACTTAAGAGGCGGCCTAACAATTACTAGGGGACTTAACTAAGGTGGTCCTACGCTATTAGGTTCTTAGATGAGAGGACCCTGCAAATAATGATCGATGATTAAAATCTCAAACCAAAATGACTATCTAGTTAGACAAACCCTTTCGGACACTAGACGCTTATGTGATGTTTCAATAATTAGACTCCCTTTCCGGTGACCATATAACTACTATTAGCACATCCCTAATTTGATCAAAATTAAGACAGACAATAAATCAAAGCACATAAAACAAATATATGGTTAGGAAGCTATAATAAATTTAAAATAGTTTTCCCAAACAAACTTAGATATAATAAAATAGAATTCAAAGATTATATATATGCGAAAACCCAAGCTATGGAAGAATTAGTTCATACTAGAAAGAAATAAACTAAAATAAAGATACATATTGTCAACTTGCTTTTCTTGAATGATAAATAAACTTAAGGACTAATTGTGGGAGGCAAGGCCATGTTTACAATAGTTAAAGGGTGTATTTATAGGTGTTTTGGAAGCCCTAGGTCGGATTTCTTGGAGTAGAAGGCAAGCAAATGGACTTCTTTTCCAAATCAATTAGTTTCCTAAAATATAGGAGATAAGGTAAAAAGCTGTTGTCTTGTTTTGGTCGTAACTTTCTCAATATTGCTCTGATATTCACCTACTTTATATCGAAATGACTGCATTGAAAAGATCTACACTTTTCTTTTTTTATTTCATCTCCAAATTCCTACCCGATTTTGAGTTATCTTCACTTAGTGGATGTGGCTGCAGAATTTCAGATTTACTTGACAACTTTTCCTTTCCTATTCAATCTCTACTTCCTTTTATCTCCAATTTCCATCCATATCTTCTTTCCTTATCTATTTAGAATTTATTTGGCATCTAATTAATTACCATATATCTTTAAAGCTTCACATTAACACACGGATTAAACCAAATATGCTCTAAAAATAATAATTCGTCAAATCAAGACAAGAAATAGGAAAATACTAAAATACGAATAAAAATCTAATATTAATTGACCAAATACACCTAAAATTATGTCTCCAACCTAGATTAATTCATCACAAAAATGTAAGACATCAGACATATTATAGATGGTTTCTCCATGGGTTCAATGTTTCCTGTCTCTCGGAGTTATTCACAAATTCTTGCTTTTGGTCTACCGTCACCTGAATCAAGAGCAGCCACTTCTTCGGCTAAATCGTCATATACATTTGGTAATTCAAGTGCTAAGGAGGTTGTTAAGTTTTCATCAAAGATTGACTCACTGAAAACTTCTTGCGTAATTTTGCTCATGACATTTATTTTAAAGGATTCATCTTTCGTATCTGGATATTTCATAGCCTTAAACACATTGAATCTCACTTGTTCGTCTTGGATCCTCATGGTCAATTCACCCTTCTCAACATTTGTTATTGTTTACCCCGTGGCTAAGAATGCTCTACCCAAGATGATGGGGACATTCTTATCCGCGTCGTAGTCAAGAATAATAAAATCACAAGAAAATACCACCAAAGTAGGTACCACCTTTCCTAACTTGACAACTTTTCCTTTCCTATTCAATCTCTACTTCCTTTTATCTCCAATTTCCATCCATATCTTATTTCCTTATCTATTTAGAATTTATTTGGCATCTAATTAATTACCATATATCTTTAAAGCTTCACATTAACACACAGAGTAAACCAAATATGCTCTAAAAATAATAATTCATCAAATCAAGACAAGAAATAGGAAAATACTAAAATACGAATAAAAATCTAATATTAATTGACAAAATACACCTAAAATTATGTCTCCAACCTAGATTAATTCATCACAAATTGGAAGACATCAGACATATTATAGATGGTTTCTCCATGGGTTCAATGTTTCCTGTCTCTCGGAGTTATTCACAAATTCGTGCTTTTGGTTTACCGTCACCTGAATCAAGAGCAGCCACTTCTTCGGCTAAATCGTCATATACCTTTGGTAATTCAAGTGCTAAGGAGGTTGTTAAGTTTTCATCGAAGCTTGACTCATTGAAAACTTCTTGCGTAATTTTGCTCATGACATTTATTTTAAAGCATTCATCTTTCGTATCTGGATATTTCATAGCCTTAAAGACATTGAATCTCACTTGTTCGTCTTGGATCCTCATGGTCAATTCACCCTTCTCAACATTTGTTAGTGTTTACCCCGTGGCTAAGAATGGTCTACCCAAGATGATGGGGACATTCTTATCCGCTTCGTAGTCAAGAATAATAAAATCACAAGTAAATACCACCAAAGTAGGTACCACCTCTCCTATGTTGAGCTTCTTGAATAGGGACTTTGGCATGAGATTGATACTCGCGCCTAAATATCATAAAGCTTTCCCGGTCAATCTTTCGCCAATAAAATAGGAGTTTTGAAACTTCCGGGATGTTGTAGCTTTGGTGGAAACTTGCTTTGACATATAGAACTACACTCCTCAGGTAATCCAATCTTCTCCCCAGTTACTAAACTTTATTTTTTAGAATGAATATCCTTCATGAATTTCAAATATTTTGGCATTCTCTTGAGAGATTCTACAAACGGTATGTTGATATCTAATTTTCTCACCATGTCAAAGAACTTCTTGAATTCCATTCTTTTATATTATTCTTGTTTTTCACACCTGATGGGAATGGTGGTGGAGGAAGTGTGTTTTTTCCCAACTAAGCTTTTCCTTTTCTCTGGTGTCTTCTCTGTAGGGACACTCTTTGGTTCAATTACCTCTTCGATTTTATCTTCAACTGTTTCTTCAACCACCTCTTCAGGAATAGGGGTTGGTTCTTTTGGTTGTTCTGTTTCTTCCACTCTAGGTGGAGGTAATTGTTTTCCAGTTCTTAATTCGACCGCATGACAAGCATCATCTTGAGGGTTTATAGTATCGCTTGGAAGTTGCCCTTTTTGCCTGGTTTGTAATGAACTAACAATTTGTGACAACTGTTTCTCGAGTTTCTTTATAACCCTCTCTTGTTCTTTAAATATTTGTTGACACATCTTCATGCTTTCCTTCATAGTATCCAAAAATTTATCTAGACTTTGTTCCAAACTGTTACTTGAAGGTTGCGGTGAAGGTTCATCATAATTGGCTTGTTGTGTTGAATATGAATTATAATGCGGAGCTTGATCTCCATCAGTTGGAAATTTCTCATAGATTGGTTGTAGTTGAGCTTGATAATAATTTTGAGGCCGAGTTGGATAATAGTAACCTTAATTTTTGACCCAATTTTGATTCTATGGGGAGTAATAATTAGTGTGGTTTCCAGGAGTATGATAATAGCCAGTCGGATGATGGATCTTTGATGAGATACGAAGGAAATCGAAGCTTGATTGTTAATGCAATTCTCCCATGAATGATTTCTTTCTCCACAACCAAGACATGGAGGCATTGTGTTTACCAGGCTTACCTGAGCTACGAAATTATTCTCTAAACGTGATTGTTCTTGTAATTCTTTGAGTTGTTGGCTTAATTCTTCGATCCTTAGTGCTTCTAAGGCAACTTCTTCTGTATCCAATGGACAACTTCTTTCAGTTTCAAAAACTCTTTCCATGATGATAGAAGCATCTTCTGGATCTAATAACACAAAACTTCCATCTCCTAATTTTTTTACGTTTTCCTTGGACTCGCTGTTGAGTCCTCCGTAGAACATGGTTAATTGATATTCGGGCGAGGAGACGTGGAATGGACAGCTCGCTTTCTTTTCGTTAAATTGTAACCATGCTTCATTAACACTTTCCCCTTCTTCTTGCATAAGTTGTTCTATATCCAACATATCTTTGAAGCGTCTACAAAATGATAGAATTCATTGAGGAAATTTTCTTAGAGTTTATCCCAATCTGGAATTGAATTAGGGTGTTGGTAGTCATACCAATCGCTTGCACTTCCGGTCAAAAGAATTGTAACATATCGTAGTACATATGTTCTTGTGTAACACCTTTGATGATGTAGGAATCATAGATTTGCATGAATTTCTTAATATAACAAACCAAATCCTGATGTGCAGCACCACTAAATCGACCATAACTCGAAATTTCTTCAACCATGCCTGGATCAGGCTTGAATTTAGCGGCTTGGATTTCTGGAGTGCGGATTCCTCTTGGTTGCACTCTAAATGAGACGGGAAGCTCTATATTTCTCGAACTCACAATCTAAATAACCTGAAATAAACAAAACTTTAAACAAAAAGCGTAAAATAGAACTAACTAAAATAAAAACACTAAATAAAACACTAGGAATAACGACGTAGCCCTTGGCAGCGGCGCCAAAAACTTAGTGGTTGGCTGGGTGTGATAAAATAATGATAATATAAGATAAAAAACAATCACCCTACCAATCATGTTACTCACTGCAAGTATCACAGATCGTATGCAAGTTTAATTTATAAGTAGAATTCGTTCGTAGAGACTACGAAAGTTAGCGATGAACTAATGCAAATATAAAGTCTAGATAAAAGAAGTTAGAAGAATAATACGCTAAAAGAATAAAAAAATATCTGTTTGGTTTTATGACTTTAAACAATTAACTAAATAAAATAAGGACATGAAAATAAATAGAGAGAAAGAAGTAGTATGAGAGTTTAGATCGAGATATAGCACGTAATCCCCACTATCTAACTACTATTATGGTAATCCTATACATTGGACACCGGCACACCGCAAGAACTACAGACAATACATCAAAGCACAAAACAGAGATAACACAACTAATTTCAATTAAATGTAAAAGGACATCCCAAATTAAAATAGATATAAAACAAGTCTAGGTTTCATACACTTATGCTAATCTCAAGCTAAATAGATTTAGTTTGCACTAGAAACAAAAAGAAAATAAATTAAAAAGGTGAAGGGTTGGAATGACATGAATAGTGTCCAACTCCTTTTCTTCTCTTCTTTTGATGTAAGCTTCCTCTTGGTCTTTTGATAATTAAGGACTGACCGGTGATGATTTTTCTAAGGTAGGAACGGATATATATATATATATATTGGCACTTGGTCAAAATATGGAGTAATCCCCAAGTTAAGGAGTCCCGATCTTACCAAAATTTGTATTCCTAACTTGTAGGACTGGATAAACCTTTGTAGATATTGATTTGGTCATATCCCCTTCGCTACTTATCTAAATTTAATGTTTTTTTATTGAAACGACCGCAATTGAAAGATCTTCTCATATAAAAGGATCCTCCTAATTCCTGACCGAACTTCTGCAGCAATTTAATCAGTGGACGTATGTACAGTTTTGGCAGTTTCTTTACTTTCCAAATATATCCAAACTCTTCCTTTTTGACTTTGACTAAGGGGATTAATTTACTGTTCCACTTCAAATCAATTTCCATAGGTGTAATATCTTCCATATACCTATGTGCTACACAAATAACACACGGTTTTCGCGCAAAAGCTCACAAAATAGCAAAACACATAAAACTATACAAGAAGGTTTAAAGTATGAATAAATGGGGAAAATCCCAAAATTGAATACTAAATATCCCTAAAATGATGTCTCAAGTATAGATTAATATATCACAATTGTGGAGACATCACTTCTACTCCAAGATTTCGACCTAGGGTTAGAAAACACCTATAAATACACCCTATTATCATTGTAAACATGTCCTTGCTTGAATATTAGTCCTTAGTCTCAAAGTTTTATCATCCAAAGAAGCAAGAAGACTTAGAGAGGAAGACAATAAGTTGGGAAGTCATAAACTCCTCTTCTCCATCCTATCCCTTATGATTAGGGTAATTTGTATTAGATTCCTTAGCTTATCTTTGTTTCTAATTACTTTTATCCTCAGCTTATTTATAACTCATTAGTTATAAACTAATTTTCCCATAGCTTGGGTTTGCATATGTATAATATTTAAATTCTAATTCTCTATTTGTTTTCAAGTTATTTGGGATTAACCTTTAAAATTGACTGAGCTACTTATTTTATATATATGTTTATGTGTTTTGACTGAATGACTATAGTTCTTGCGGTGTACAATGTATTGAATTACCATAGTACTTATATGGTCACCCGGAAAGGGTGTCTAATTATTGAAACACCACATAAACGTCTACTGTGCGGTAGTGATCCTGGCAGGCTTGCTGGTGTCGCCTAGGGTGTGATAAAAATAAGATAAATATAAGTCAGAAAACTACGCACTCTCACCCTAGACAGGCACAGTACTGCAAGTATTACAGGTCGTATGCAAGTTTTAATGATAAGAAAGTTCGTTCTCAGGGACTTAGTGTGTTATACGAACGGGTAGAAATAACGAGTGAGAAGTAATTAATTAAAAGACAGTAACTAAAAAGAGAATAAATTCGAAATATCTAAATTAAACTAAGAAAATTAAAAGACAATAAAATAAATACGAAGAAATATTAGATGAGAAGTATAGCTTAGGTTTTGCTAGTATGCACTAATCCTTCTAATTCTTTCTATTAGATCTAGTTAATAAGGGAGATAATTAGCTCTTGTATACTTAGTCAGGATTCTAAATTCCCATACCTTAGACCTTGAGAGCGACTAAGGGGGCTACGGACACACCACGAGGCTGGTTCAAATAGGGTTATCAAGCGCTACCAAGGCCCTAAGCAATCAATTTCCATACATGGTGATAGTGATTAAACCATACCCTAATGACTATCTAGTTAGAATCAGTTATGTCAGGACTAATATCGACACTAGAAGTTATGTGGTGTGTCAATAATTAGACACCATCTAAGGTGATCATCTAATTACTATTAAGAAAGCCTAAAGTGATCAGTTCTAGGACAGACAATAAATCAAAACACATACACAAATATGAAGGTAAGAAGCTAATATCAGATTAAAACATGTAATTCCCAAAGAAACTTAGATAGAAAGAAATTAGAATTCATAGATTATACATGATGCAAAACCCAAGCTATGGGAAGTTTAGTTCATACCTGAAGGAAATAAACTAAAAGAAATAATAAAAAACATTATTTTGCTCTCTACAATAACTTGGAAGAATAAAACCTTAAGAAATAATTACTATGAGGCAAGGATGATTTACAAGTGATATAAGGGTGTATTTATAGGTGTTTAGAAGACCTAATTCGTTTTCTTGTAGGAGAAGGTAAGTACTGGACTCCAAGCCCAACTCAAATTCGTAACCCTAAAACATGAAATCAGACCCGTTTTTGTTTTGGTCCTAGTAGCTTCAATACTCGTCCGTTTGACGCGTATGAGTACACCAAATTCATCGTCTCGGAAATATATTCAACTTTTCTCTTGACCGTTTCTCCAAATTCCACGCCTATTTTGAGATATAAGCTGTTTTGTGGTCGTAGGTGCAGAAATTCAGGATTAAGGCAGCTTTTCCTTTTCCATGTTTTTAGCTTTTGTTACCTTATCTCCAATTACCATGCTTATCTCTTTCCATATCTTGTAGTCTTTGATTTGGACTCTAATTAATCTCCATAATTATCTTTAAAGCTTCACACTAAATAAATAATTAAACCCAATATGCTCTAAAAATATTATTTTACTAAATCAAGATTCAAAATAGGAAAGTGCACTATTTCTCAAGAAAAACGATTAGAAAGACTTCTAAATCACTAAAAATGATGTCTCATCCTAACATAAATCTATCACAAATGAGGAGACATCACTTGCCTAACTAGATAATCACTAGTGTTTAATTTAACCACCGATCATTGTGCAGGGTCCTCCTACCCAAGTCCCTTGGTGATTGTTAGGTTGCCACTTAAGTCCATCCGGAAGGTGGTTCAGAGGAATATATAATCCTAACTATTTACGAAGCTCAATTCACCCCTTATAACTAGAATATTGATTAGAAGGATAGGTTCATGCTAGCAGACCTAAGCTATATTTATCATCTCCACTATTTATTATATTATTTATTTGAATTTTTATCTTTTATATCTGAAAACCAAATAGATATTATTTCTTTTATTGTCTTTTTATCAAACAAGTAATTTCTCCTACACTTCTCTATATACATAAGTAGATCTAACGAATCAAATCTTTGCGAACGAACTTTACTTACTAACTAAAATTGCTAATGATATATAATACTTGCAGTGGGTTTCTCGTGGTAGTTAAGGGTGAGTCCTTTATTATTATCTTTATTTATCAGTTTATTATTCACACATTTTCCCCCACCAGGTGCCAACCGAGTTTGGTCTTAGATGTCAATGCAAAATTGTTCTTTAGAATTTCTTATCTTTTGACAATTTCAGGTCGAGATTTTGTTGGCCAGCCCCCTAATAGATGATCATAGGTTGTAGGGTGCCAACACGCAGTTGATCTTTAGGTGCCAATGTGAAATTGGTCTTTGGTGCTAATGCAAAATTGGTCTTTTGTACCAATCAGAGTTGGTCTTTGGTACCAATGTGAACTTGGTCTTTGGTGCTAGGCAAAGTTGGTCTTAGGTGTCATTGCTAAATTGTTCTTTAGTGTCAATGTGAAATTGGTCTTTGGTGTGAATGCAAAATTGTCTTTAGAGAAATTTTTGTCTTTCGACTTTTTTATTTTAGGATTTTCGTTGGTCAGCCCCCTAGTCAATGATCATAGGAGGTCAGGTGAAGAGTTTAGAATAGATGTGTTATTGATTTTAAAAAGAATTTATTGTTATCATCGGCATGCTCCTGATCATATTGTCTCACTAGAAACACCGATGTGGGAAAGAGTGCAAAATAATTTCAAGTCAGTATTAGGGTCGAAGACCAAGGACATACTTATGAACTAAGTCTCACCGTAAATATGAAGAGTCTAGTAGAAAAGTGATACATTATTAAACTACTGGTATGAATATTTATAGATATGAAAATCACAATACACGTGGATGGGATTTTGTTCCCAAAAAAGGTTCTGTTGATAGGCGTGAAACACCGCCCAATACTAACACTCTCGATGGAACTCTAACACTTCTCTCGATGGTTGCCCGAGTTTGATCTATCTCTTGCCGAGATTGGTAACCTGAAATTAGACAAAGGTCAGAACCACCATGAGGTGTGCCTCCCGGTGGCACTCCAACGGTCAAGTTAGTATTTGGACCGAGGAACAAAAAGATTTATGAATTAGGTCCAACTGTAATATGAACAGTGTAATAGAATAATTGATACCCCAGGAGCTCATGTCATGAGTATTAATTGATAAGAAATCCCCAATATACCTGATTGGGCCTTTGGTGTAGTCCCTAAGGGATGCTCGGAAAAACTAGGTCTTCGGACGTATGATGTAGTCATATGAAATTTCTCGGTCTCGAGTATTAGACTCTGTTATTCTTGGCTACTAAGGGAGGCAGGCCTTGGCGGTGGTCCTAATGGTGGGTCATACCTGTCACGTTAGACGAAATACAATCAAATCTATCACTGCTCTGAAATTCTCCCCGTTTAAAGTGGGGTGAGATGGATATCCGCAAACTTAAGCCACATTGACATCTCTTATCGCGCTTCTATAATGCACCAAAAAAATCGTATAAAATACAAGTTTTGAGCCATTTAAATGTTATCTAAACTACTCATTTTCAGTAAATGTAACAACGACCAAAAAATAAAAAAGAAGTAATTGTGACAACATGCAAACAAAGTGATAATTATATGAACAAAAAGAAAAGTATAAAAAGTGATAATTTTACATAACCAAACCCAACATGATATAAATACTTCTAGCTAATCAGTCATTCTTGTTTGTTAAACTAAGCTTTCGAAAACACTTTCCTCGAAATTTCTTTGCTACTATATAGATGCAACTAATAGCATTATGCCCCATGTAAATAGTACTATGTTTACTAAATTCTGCATCAATATAAGTTTTTTTATTTTGAAAAAACTATAAACAGAATTTGAAAGTTACATAGTTTAACACGTTTTTCTCAAAATAGGAAAACATAGTTTCGTAGCTAATACTAAGATAATATCAAAATGTAGTCATCAATAATTCATACACATGCATTTCTAAATAGTAAAAATGTTATGTGATTTAATGTGACTAGTTCTTGAAATTCTTTATCTCTCATACATTTTCAATCCTAAGTAACTTCTTTACCGAAAAAAATAAAAAGTATGGGGAATCTGTTTTGTTGCGTAAAAGTTGATCAATCCAAGGTTGCGATTAAGGAGAGATTCGGAAAGTTTAATAGTGTACTCGAGCCAGGATGTCATTGCATTCCATGGTGCTTTGGGGACCAAATTGCGGGCCACCTTACTCTCAGGCTACAACAATTAGATGTGCGATGCGAGACAAAGACCAAAGACAATGTTTTTGTCACTTTGGTTGCATCTATACAATATCGTGCCTTAAGTGATAAAGCTGGAGATGCTTTTTATAAGCTAAGCAATACTCGATCTCAAATCCAGGCTTATGTTTTCGATGGTATGGTTTTTTCTATGTTGTTTTTAATAAAAAGAAAATTAGACTTATGGTCCCTTTTAAGTTTTGAAATTAAATTGTGTCGAGATAATAAATTACTTGATTTGTTTTTTATAATGTTGTTTCTACAGTTTTCCAAATAAAAAATCATAAAGTCTAACGTAGGGAGCTACAGTGCAATTAACTCAAAAAAAGGGCATATAGTGCAATTTTTGCATAATATAAGGACCTAAAGTCCAACTTTTGCATAATATAGGAACCTAAATTGCAATTTTCTCATAATATAAGGACTTACAATCCATTTCTTTACATAATATAGGGACCTATAACACAATTAACTCCAAAAATAATCGCGCTTTTGTCTAAATGATTCAGTGATCAGGGCAAGTGTTCCCAAGTTAATTCTTGATAACGTATTTGTTGGAATTATTAAATGAATATTTATTTAAATTATTAATTCTTTCATGTTCATGGGAGAAGTGGGAAAAACTATTTGTGTTCTAATAGTCTCACCTTAATTTTTGTGGAAAAAAAAAGTTGGAATTACTAAAATTCAAGAGCTTTACTTTATTAATTATTTATTTCTCTTGGGAAAAGTGGGAAAACTTTTTATGTGTTAAAAAGTCTCACCTAGAAAATGAAGAAGAAAATAAAAGCAAAAACCGACAAAAATTAATGGTAGCGGTTTCGGAAGTTACAAGACTTGGTGAAAGAAAACGGTTAGCTTTAATGACCATTGATGAGGAAATTAAAGTGACAGTTTTTTGTCTTGCCACAAGAGTTGGTGGAAAAAAAATGGCTAGCATTAATGAGCATTGAAGAGGCATTTATGTGACGGTTTTTCTTGTCTCATCATTTTCTCTATAAATAGTGACTTTGTCACTTGCATTTTTTAGAGAAAAGAAAAATGTAATTCTAGAGAGAATGGAATAATAATTCTAGAGAGAATAGAAAAATAATTCTAGAGAGAAAGAATATTATTCTAGAGAGAAAGGAAATTATTCTAAAGAGAATAGAATATTATTCTAGAAATTCAGAAAATGGAACACTCCATTCTCAATGATTAGTCAAATCATTTTGACATAGAGATAAGAGTAGAAGAGAGATACGATTGTTGGAGATACCGGTACTCCTGGAATATCTTTTTCAACGCTGCACGTTTTGTGTATTCGTATCTAGAATATTTTTTGAATATTTCCATGTAAGTTCTTTTCCCATTTCTTGTAATAGTTGTTGTATTACAGTTTTTGGGATATCTTTATATTCCATTTTCCATTGTATTGTAATAGTTGTAGTATTACATTTTTTCTAAATGTTTTTATATGAAAATAATTTTTACTTTATCGGTGATACTGTTAGTTTTTACCAATGATTTGAAAAAGATATTTTCAATATCACCGATTGTAAAATAGTTTTTCTATTTCGGCGGTTGCTTCATCCTTGAACGCAAAAGCCATTCCCGACGTGATTATGTTAGATCCTTTCAATGGTTCCAACTACAAACGTTGGGCACAAAAGCCACTGATATTCATTGAACCATATGAACTAGATCTTGTTGTTCTCGAGGTACTCCCTGCCATTGAGGGCAATGTGGAAATTACCAAAGAACACTATGCTAGGATCCTAGCTCTTCAAGTTGGGTTCAAGAAAGATAATTCAGTGGTTAGGGAATGGATCTTGGATAATTTGACGAACAGCGCCTCTTATTTGTGTGTCGTTGAGAAGTCAATAAAGACTATCTGTGAAACGGTTTAGAAAAGGTACGAGGGTGATGATTTTGATGAGAAGAAATACATCACTTGGGAATGACCCAAAAAGATCCAATCGGTCCCATACGAGTCAGAAAAGTGAATCGGCTCAAGGATAAGTCCTTAATTTTCCATGTTTATATAAGTTTAAGGACTACTTTTCCCCTTTCTATAACAACTATTTAACTCCTGATGCATTAAATATCATTCATAGATTATATATCAATTGGATATTAAATCTATGTGTGAATGAAGATCTATATGAAGAGATCTATATGTTGCAACATGAAGGGTTGGTGGTTTTGGATTAAAGGGATAAAGTATGAAAACTTAGAACATTGTTTTGTTTTTGTTAAACAGGCACCTTGCTAATAGTACCTTAATAAAAGATAGATCAGGCTGTGTTACACTTTTTTCAATAGGTGTATGACATGATTATCTTTTGGTACTCCATTTCATGGGGCTTACTGTTTCCAATCTTCTTTTTATAAATAAAAGATGTGGGGGAAGCTGATCATAAGGATGAAATTCATTAGTCAATAATGGAATTTACCTTAGTTAGTCTCATTTTTGGTGGAAATGTTTGACTCCCTTGATATAATGTATGGTAAAACTCCTTATAATACAAATATTCATGAATAAGAGAATTGTGGGGGTGTGTACCCCTTGATGAATATGAAATAATTATAAGGACTATGATGTTATAAATGAAATATACTCAACTTGGTATTTTCCATATTGTAAAGAGACTCAAGTGTTGAACATTGGATTATTTTTTATCATTTGATAAAGTACAAGAGAGTACTATTGATCTAATCTGCGTTTTAAAATAATTCATGTAGTTCTTGAAGAATTTTTTGTTACGCAAACAGGGTCTCATATAAATGATGAAATAAATGGTTGATTCTTTTACTAATAGACTTAATTGGGAGAATAATCCTAGAAATGTTGAGTGATAGGTTTAGAACCCATTAATGGGGAACCTATTACTAATGATTATATATGATGCACTAACTTCCTATCTATATAGTGTAAATTGTGCATACATGAGAAAATTAAAACTTAATGAATTCATAGCCATGCGTGGTGGTCCTATTGAGACGGACTTGATGAATTCACCGGTGAGGTTGTTGTATATTTCTCAAACTTAATGAATTCATAGCCCTGCGTGGTGGTGCTATTGAGATGGAATTGATGAATTCACCGTTGAGGTTGTTTTACATCTATCAATCTTAATGAATTCATAGCCATGCGTGGTGGTCCTATTGAGATGGACTCGATGAATTCACCGTTTAGGTTGTTGTATATTTCTCAAACTTAATGAATTCATAGCCATGCGTGGTGGTCCTATTGAGATGGACTTGATGAATTCACCGTTGAGGTTGTTGTACATCTATCAAACTTAATGAATTCATAGCCATGTGTGGTAGTCCTATCGAGACGGACTTGATGAATTCACCATTGAGGGTGTATGTATATTGCTTAAACTTAATGAATTCATAGCCATGTGTGGCGGTCATATTGAGATGAAATTGATGAATTCACCGTTGAGGTTGTTGTATATTGATCATAATATGACTTTAAGGAGACGTCCTTGATGTTCCAAAGGGATGAGTTTTTAAACTCACGACAAATTCATAGCCCATAAGGGTGGTCCTAAAGAGAAAGGACTTGATGAATTCGCGAGACACATAATGAGGTTGGGCTTTATTGCTCTTAATGATCTTCAAATCCGAGAGGGGTCGGCTAATGAGGCTAGACGCTCTTGGAGATAACCTATGTGTAAGAAAAAGGTGATGTTTGAGGAATTTGTAACTATTAGCCGGGTAGAGTATGTGCTGTGAGGGTCTCGATCGAAAACCGTCAAGTTCAAGAGTATGTTCACTTGACAGGAATTTGGTGGTTGCCTCACTTCACTACGTTTCAATTCAAATCGAAAGATATTGCCACTTAATTACAATTCACCCAAATGTTGGTATTTACGGAAACCTATACACCTTTTCTCCCAAAGAACTTGAGTGGGTGATTGTTGGAATTATTAAATGAATGGTTATTTAATTTATTAATTCTTTCATGTTCTTGGGAGAAGTGGGAAAAACTATTTGTGTTCTAATAGTCTCACCTTAATTTTTGTGGAAAAAAAATGTTAGAATTACTAAAATTCAAGAGCTTTACTTTATTAATTCTTTATTTCTCTTGGGAAAAGTGGGAAAACTTTTTATGTGTTAAAAAGTCTCACCTAGAAAATAAAGAAGAAAACAAAAGCAAAAACCGACAAAAATTAATGGTAGCGGTTTCGGAAGTTACAAGACTTGGTGAAAGAAAACGGTTAGCTTTAATGACCATTGAAGAGGAATTAAAGTGACGGTTTTTTGTCTTGCCACAAGACTTGGTGGGAAAAAAATTGCTAGCATTAATGAGCATTGAAGAGGCATTTATGTGACGGTTTTTCTTGTCTCATCATATTCTCTATAAATACTGACTTTGTCACTTGCATTTTTTAGAGAAAAGAAAAATGTAATTCTAGAGAGAATGGAATAATAATTCTGGAGAGAATAGAAAAATAATTCTAGAGAGAAAGAATATTATTCTAGAGAGAAAGGAAATTATTCTAAAGAGAATATAATATTATTCTAGAAATTCAGAAAATGGAACACTCCATTCTCAATGATTAGTCAAATCATTTTGACATAGAGATAAGAGTAGAAGAGGGATACGATTGTTGGAGATACCGGTACTCCCGGAATATCTTTTTCAACGCTGCACGTTTTGTGTATTCGTATCTAGAATATTTTTTGAATATTTCCATGTAAGTTCTTTTCCCATTTCTTGTAATAGTTGTTGTATTACAGTTTTTGGGATATCTTTATATTCCATTTTCCATTGTATTGTAATAGTTGTAGTATTACATTTTTTCTAAATGTTTTTATATGAAAATAATTTTTACTTTATCGGTGATACTGTTAGTTTTTACCAACAGTATTCGAACAAAAGAATGATATAGCGAAAGTTGTTGAAGAGGAACTAAAAAAGGTATATTATTTCTCAGCTATCTCATTTTTTCTTGTATATCTTAATTTTTTAGCAACAAACTATACATTAATTTATTATTTACTTTAATTGGGAATATACAGGCTATGTTAGCTTATGGATATGAAATTGTTCAGACACTCATAGTTGATATAGAGCCAGACGAACGTGTCAAGAAATCCATGAATGAGATCAATGCAGGTAAATCTAATCTAGGGTCCTATAATGCAATTAACTCAGAAATTTGAATTATTGAATATATAATGTGATTAACTCAACAACAAAAATTTAGGGACCTATAGTTTGTTTTTCTTTTTACTGCATAATATAAGGACCTATGTGCAATTAACTAAAAAAAAATTAAAATAGCGACGTATAGTCCAATTAACTCAAATATTTCAATATAAGGTATTTATACTGCAATTAACTCAAAAAAAATATAGGGACCAATAGAGTAATTTTTGCATAAATAAAAGAACTAATAGTGCAATGAAATCAAAAACATTTAACATAAGGAGCAATAGTGCAATTAACTCACTAAAGCTTTGAATTACAGCTGCAAGGTTGAGGGTAGCAGCTAATGAGAAAGTAGAAGCTGAGAAAATAGTTCAAATAAAACGAGCGGAAGGTGAAGCAGAAGCCAAGTATCTATCAGGGGTTGGAATAGCTAGACATCGTCAAGCTATAGTGGATGGTTTAAGAGACAGTGTGCTCGGTTTCTCTGTAAATGTACCTGGGACTACTCCAAAAGATGTATTGGACATGGTCCTTACTACACAGTATTTTGATACAATGAAAGAAATTGGTGCTTCGTCTAAATAAACTGCAATATTTGTTCCTCATGGACCTGGTGCTGTTCGTGACATTGCGGAACAGGTTCGCGATGGTTTGTTGCAAACCTCGGTTGTGAATCACGATTAGATTTGAGGTGCTAATATTATTTATGGTGTGAGTTTATTAAGAAGTATGTTTATTTTGTTAAGATATATGCTTTTGGATGATATAACTTATAAGTAGTAAGTGTAATTTGTTAAGTTCTTGAGTTAATTTTACGGTTACTCCTTGTGGTCTTCAAACTGTAGTCATTTAGTTTCGTCTCCTGTACAATGCCACTAAAGGTCTCTATGGTTTTGATATCTACGAGCGTCACAAGACCATGGCACTAACATTGTTAGTCCTTGGAACCGAGTAATGTGAAATGACAAAAATACCCTCGATTGTTTGAGCACTGGACCCAGCTGAGCGCAGATAAAACCTGTGTGATTCAGTCTCCGGAAGTGGCGGAGAAAGGTTGATTCAAGGGATGGTCTCCCTCCACTATCTACATTTTCTCTGTCTCCATTATCTCTACTCTCTCTGTATCTCTTAATATGCAAGTTACCATTGTAACTTCTTGACTAACTTCCCAAGCAGTACGTCATGTCACCCCATCAAGGGTGACATGAAATAAAATAATATTTTTTTTATTTTTCTCATTCTCCCACTCGCACATGATGGGGTTACCATCATACTATTAGGTACGTGCATCACAATGTCACATACATCAAAATTTCTCAAAATTTCTCATATACACAATACTACAATAATTCTTCATACTTGATATTGTGTTTTATTTGTATAAACCAGTGAAACAATATAGAAACTAATGCAGAAATAAAATAAAAGTAAATAAATAAATAACTTTACTTGCCGAGGCTCGAATTGGATCCGATGTCTTTAAGGTATTTAGGCCACGTACAGGTGTCTTACGTTTGCTGGCTTCAACCTCCAGGATACAACGACAAAACTATTCAAAAGAAACTGACACACGAATTCTTAAGAATTTCGACGAACTTAATAATGCTGCTTCTTTCTATCTCTCTCTTATGATTTTAATTGCTTTGGAAAATTGAATGAATAAAATGGTTTAGTTGGCCAACTATTTATAGAAAATGAAAAGGTGGCTTGCCAAAGGTTGTGATGTTTCATTTTGGAGTTACGTTGTATTAATTTAAGATACAACGTTTACTTGAAAGACCAAAAAACTTGGGCTGGTCCAGATTGTATGAACCTAAAGCCCAAAAGCCCAACAAAGATGATGGTCCAAGTTCATACCCCACCTAAGGCCTAACAAAGGTATAGACCTAAGGCCCAAAAGCCCAACAAATCTAATGGTCATGGACCTAAGGCCCTAAAGCCCAACAAAGCCCTTTTTGTTTTCTTTCTTTGCTTTAAAAATAAAAATAAAAAATAACATATATTATTATTATTTTTATTCTTTTAATTTCTCCAAATTACATTACTCAATTTCTCATTCAATTTCAAATGATTTTAACCAAGTGAATATATTACGTTAAACTTTACAACTTGAATAAACGTATTAATATCTGAATCATTTCATTAAATTGAGTCACCGACTAACATCGTAAACATGGTCAACACTTGGGTAGAATCCCATTTGTCCAACAATCCCCACATGAATGAAAATTGACTAACCACCTTAAAATATTATGCAAAAGAATGCTAAACACTTGAGAGAGAGCGAGAGAAAAGAATAGAAGAATACTACATCGAGAAAGGTAGCTTTTGGCCTTGAACCTTCTGTAGTTAGAGCTAACGGATTTACTTGCTAACTAGTGAATGTGATGTCTTGAACTATTCAGCTTTTGTGTAAACCAAGACAATAGAACTCACATAGTATACTTTCAAACATTATTTGGTTCTCACGGTTGTGTCCATTTACGGCCCTGGACAACTCCTGGTATTTCATGAATAACCCTCGGAGAATTTCGCCTTTCAAAAATTCTCGTAGGGAGGCCCTACCCATGTTATTCATATAGGTGGTCTCTTGTCGAGAGTATTCTGCATTACTCTATCTTATGTTATCTAAGATACAAGAACCATTAAAAGTTTAACTTATCCTTCACTTTTACAAGTAGCACTGTTTAATTTTGTCCTAGGAATGGTTTGGGGAGGTCTCCCCACAGTGCGTCGCACCAAATTGCAGTTTCATGATTCAGTTTTCCCTTTGAACCTAGATTGTGGGATCTCCACTCTGCTAAGTAGGGTTCCCATCATGGCAACTCAGCTTTCGTAGGCTTAAGACCCATTCCCCTTGAAAACACTCGCACTTGCTCTCTTTGTAGACCTTTGGTCAGTGGATCCGCTATATTATCCTTTGATCGAACATAATCAATTATGATAACTCCGTGTGAGAGCAATTGTTTAACGGTATTGTGTCTACGACATATGTGTCTAGACTTACTGTTATACGTTTCGTTTAGTGCCCTACTGGCACTTTGACTATCGCAATGTATGCAGATAGCTGACACAAGCTTTGGCCAATTAGGAATATCCTCTAAGAGATTCCGAAGCCACTCAGCTTCTTCAGAAGCTTTGTCTAAAGCTATAAACTCAGATTCCATAGTGGATTTGGCTATGCACGTTTGCTTAGTGGATTTCCAAGACACAACTGCTCACTCTAACATGTAGACAAATCCACTTGTGTATTTTGAGTCGGTGGAGTCTGATATCCAGTTTTCATCATTGTATCCTTCTAGTACAGCTGGATATCCTGTGTACAACAGCCCTTCGTTCATAGTGTATCTAAGTTACCTTAGAACAATTACAATAGCAATCCAGTGGTTCTTCCCCGGATTATGTGTAAACCTACTTAGCTTGCTTACTGCATGTGCTATATCTGGCCTAGTGCAGTTCGTTAAGTACATGAGACTCCCAATAATCTGAGAGTACTCCAACTGGTTGATCATATCACCAGTGTTCTTAGCAAGATGTAAATTTACATCAACAGGTGTCTTGGCGATATTTGTGTCGCCATTACTAAATTTGTTTAATACTTTCTCAATATAGTGTGACTGAGATAGTATAATACCTTCAGATGTTCGGAGAACCTTGATACCCAAAATAACATCCGCAAGGCCTAGATCTTTCATGTCAAACTTACTTGAAAGCATCCTTTTGGCGAATTAAATCACATCATTGTTACTTCCAATGATTAACATATAAACAGACAATGACATATCCAGACTCATTTCATTTTACATAAACGCATTTGTCACATTCATTGATCTTGAAATCATTTGAGATCATGAATCTATCAAATTTTTCATGACATTGCTTCGGTGCCTGTTTTAAACCATATAAAGATTTAACAAGTTTACATGCTTGCTTCTCCTTACCTAGAACTACGTAACCCTCAGTTTGTTCCATATATATCTCTTCATTTAGTTCTCCATTTAGGAAGGCTGTTTTTACATCCATTTGATGTATTTCGAGCTTGTAAATTAAAGCTATAGCGATCAATATTCGAATGGATGATATTCTCGTGACTGGAGAATAAGTATCAAAATAGTCAAGTCCTTCTTTTTGACTATAACCTTTTGCAACAAGGCGAGCCTTGTATTTTTCAATAGACCCATCGGTCTTTAGTTTCTTCTTGAATATCCATTTGCATCAAAGTGGTTTATTCCCAGGAGGGAGATCCACTAGTTCCCATGTACGGTTTTGCATAATGGAATTTATCTCGCTATTTACCGCTTCTTTCCAGTATGGAGGGTCAGGGTTTGACATAGCCTCCTTGAATATTCGCGGTTCGTCATCTAGCTTGTAGGATAGAAAGTCAGGACCAAAAGACGTAGAGGTTCTCATCCACTTACTTATTCTTGGTTCTCCTTCATTTGACAATGATTCTTGATCTTGCTTTTCAGTTGGCAATGATTCTTGATCTTGCTCTTCTTGAATTGCATCACGTGTTCTTTTCAAGGAACCTAATTCTGGTGTGGTCTTGTACGGAAAGTTTGTTTCCAAGAAATGTGCATTTCTTGATTCAATCACCGTATTGACGTTAATATCAACATGACAAGATTTGTGTACCAGGAATCTATATGCAGCACTATTGTGAGCATATCCAATAAAGACGCAATCGATGGTCTTTGGTCCTATTTTGACCATTTTAGGAGCAAGAATTGCTACCTTTGCCAAGCATCCCCACACTTTTAAGTATTTGAAGGAAGGTGGTTTTCCTTTCCATAATTCGTAAGGAGTTTTATCTACCTTCTTGTGTGGTACCTTGTTGAGGATGTGATTTGCGGTGAGCAAAGCCTCTCCCCACAAGTTCTGTGGTAACCCTGAGTTAATCAGCAAGGCATTCATCATTTCCTTCAATGTGCGGTTCTTACGTTCAGCAATCCCATTTTGTTGAGGCGAGTAGGGGGCCGTGGTTTGATGAATGATTACATGTTTAGCGCAAAACTCTTCAAAAGGAGACACATATTCTCCTCTCCTATCTGTTCTAAGATTCTTAATTGCGTAAATGCTTCTAAGGCATCATCCTCACTTCGAAGCAAGTATATTTGACAATACCTTGTGCAATCGTCAATGAAATTTATGAAATACTTTTTACCACTTTTAGTTTGCACTAATTTCAAGTCACATATGTCATTGTGAATTAACTCTAAAGGTACCAAAGTCCTTTCTATAGATTTAAATGAGGTTTTTGTTAATTTCGACTCAACGCATACTTCACATTCATTTTGAGAATTGAAGTTCACATTAGATAGTAACCCGACGTTTACTAACTTATTTAATGAACCAAAATTAACATTTCCAAATCTATCGTGCCATAATTAAATAACGTGAGTCAGGGATATACTACTTTCTCAGTTACATTTTGGTAGGTACTATGGTCATTACATTCATCTTAAATAAACCATCACATAGGTACCCTTTGCCCACAAATATCCCACCTTTAGTGAGAATAAATACTAGTTTGAAGCCATTCTTACTCAATCACGAACCTGAATCTAGATTCCTTCTAATGTCAGGCACATGGAGAACGTTATAGAGACTCAACTCTTTTTCAGAAGTCATTATTAGAATAACGATTCCAGATCCAACTACTTTTGATGTAGAGAAATTTCCCATACATAAAGTCACTTAAGTAGTTGCAACTTTGTATGTCTTGAACATACATGTCAAGTGGCCCCAGTATCCACCCACCAGTGTTCGGTATTGCCAACCAAATTTACTTTAGAAACTGATGTAGTAAAATCAATCTTATTTGATCTTAGTCATGGTTGCTTGGCCTTATTTCCCTTTCATGGAATTGTCTTTACCCTCTGTGATTTCGGTCATCTATTCCTTTACACAAATATTCATTTCCATTTAACCTCTTAGACTCCTCAACGGGTCTATAAGAGTCGGGATCATGTCCCACAAATGTATTTTCCATAAGTGAAATTGTTGATGGTATGTTGTTACCGATTCCATCATTTCTGGACATATTGTTTATCTTGGTAGACATCATTTCAATTACCAAGGATTAAACAATATTATAGATAATTCAAACAAACGAATTATTCAACCTTTCTCACTAAAAGACAACACAAAAATTTGATTCTTTCTTACGACAAAATGGTTAAATTAATTTTAATTTCCCAAGTTTTTATATTCTTGTTAGTCCCCCAAGTTTTTATATTCTTGTTGTAGAGGATCGAAGAAATTAAAGAGATAATCAATTCACGTAAAAGAAGAATCTTAATCAATTAAGAATTCTTTTAGCGGAAAATTTTAAACCACAAGGTTCGACAAGTATGCAGATACTAGCAAGATTGATATTAGTTGTTAAAAACACACTAATATTACAACGTAATATGACGTTAGTAAGCGAGTATTTTTCTAGTATGTATACACAAGCCTAGAAATTAGAATAAGAGAAAAGAAATAGAATGTAATATTCATGTTTTGTATACACAGACCCAGAAATTTCGTAAAAGTAAAGTTTATAAAAACATAAAGAGAAAATGTTTTCTGGTTTATACAACGTGAATCATAAATACCTTAAATTGTTGTGTTTTATTTATATAAACCAGTGAAACAATATAGAAAGTAATGCAGAAATAAAATAAAAGTAAATAAATAAATAACTTTACTTGTCGAGGATCGGATTGGATCCGATGTCTTTAAGGTATTTAGGCCATGTACAGGTGTCTTACGTTTGCTGGCTTCAACCTCCAGGATACAACGACAAAACTATTCAAAAGAAACTGACACACGAATTCTTAAGAATTTCGACGAATTTAATAATGCTGCTTCTTTCTATCTCTCTCTTATGATTTTAATGCTTTGAAAAATTGAATGAATAAAATGGTTTAGTTGGCCAACTATTTATAGAAAATGAAAAGGTGGCTTGCCAAAGGTTGTGATGTTTCATTTTGGAGTTACTTTGTATTAATTTAAGATACAACGTTTACTTAAAAGACCAAAAAACTTGGGCTGGTCCAGATTGTATGAACCTAAGGCCCAAAAGCCCAACAAAGATGATGGTCCAAGTTCATACCCCACCTAAGGCCCAACAAAGGTATAGACCTAAGGCCCAAAAGCCCAACAAAGCCCTTTTTTTTCTTTCTTTCTTTGCTTTAAAAATAAAAATAAAAAATAACATATATTATTATTTTTTTCTTTTAATTTCTCCAAATTACATGACTCAATTTCTCATTCAATTTCAAATGATTTTAACCAAGTGAATATATTACGTTAAACTTTACAAATTGAATAAACGTATTAATATCCGAATCATTTCATTAAATTGAGTCACCGACTAACATCGTAAACATGGTCAACACTTGGGTAGAATCCCATTTCTCCAACACTTGACAAATAGGTCGTGCGACCGACAAGCATACGGACATACATTACAATTAACCTATTAGGGTACAAAGTTGCTCAAATGAAATCTCATTCCTTACGTATTTTGTAGTACCCCAGACTATGAATATTTTTTATCATATTAAAGTAACTCTGACTCCTTTATATTTATATCACATCATTTATGTGCATAAAAACTCACTGTCATTAAATTATGTGTCTCACTATCATGTTATAATCCGTATTGACTTACATGATCGGTTAACCTGCAAGCACACATTTTGATACATAATTTTAGTCTTCCCTTTACACTTATATCCTTTTATATTGATTAGGTTGCTTTCCCAAACATAACCCATTAGACCGAATCATTCATAATCATTGGTAATATGTTCAAAGTAGCATACACCTAATCGAAATACCAAGATATAGTCAAAAGTAATAAGGACATATTCTAAAGGCATCACACAGTGAAGAAACATGGATAAATTCTTCACTTCCTTTTAGTCGAAAGCACACGTGGTATGAAACACGTGCTATGGTATTATTCATATATCTCAAATTGTATGTCACAATGTTATAAATACCATACATATATATAATTAGACAAGCCTCATTGCCTAAGATGAATTATTCGATCGATCAACTCTTCTATGAAATCAATCAAGCAACTCATATCTGGCTATTATAGACTAGGTAGATATTGGGATTCTACTTCGATCATAATATAAGGTTAAAATGGTTTATTGGTGGGTCCTGGGGTGTTATAAAATTAAGTGCAAATAAAAAGGAACCACTTAACCGCAAGTGTACGGTTGTCCCAAGTAATATATGATAATCAAGTTCGTTCTCAGGGACGGATTAGGTTCAACCCAAATATTAATCAGATAGTAGAGATAATTGTTAAACAGAAAAGAAAAGATAATAATTTTTGTTTGGTTTTTGTAAATTAAAAGATGCAAATAAAATAAAGACTAAATTAAATAAACAGAAAGGAAATAAAGCAAATAAAAGACTAACTTCAGATAAGAGAGATATACTTGATCCTCGCAAAGGAATCCACCTAATCAATGTAATCTATGCTATGTTTAAGGGTAGAATTGGAATTATAATATTAGTCGGGACTCTAATATCTCCTAGCCCCCTGTCGGGTGGACCTAGAAGCTATCCTAAAGTATCACAAACACCTGTATGGTCGAATATGGCTTTTCGGATGATAAGATTTTACCTCTTTGGCTATGTAACTAGTTAAGCCTGTCGGTCAATAACGGACATTACACGGGTATTACCTAGATCTGTATTCAAACCCCCCTGTCGGATGATCCATACGCCACTATATGGAATAGCCCAAATACTAAAAGCTAATTCTAGTTGTTCCTAAAAGAATTAGTAATGAAAACAAAGTAATATCCAATACCTAAAACTCAATTCAATTTAAATCTAACAATCCCAAATTCAAAACATAGAAAACATTAATTAAGGTTCATCCCTTTTATGCGATTCTCAAGTATAAAGAAATTTAGCTCATGATGAAATTAAAAACTAACATTAAATAAAAGGAATTCATGTTCAAATACAAAAGATAAATGAAAAACCTAAAGGGTAGAATGACTATGGATGGAAGAACAGGATTCCTCCAGCTTCTAGCTTCTTCTCTCCTTCGTGCTCTGACTTGAAAACCTTAAGCCTCTTGTATATTCTCTGAAGTGTGTGAAGGTAGGAGGTTAAGGGGTGTATTTATAGGTGTTGGAGGAACCTAGGTCGAATTTTGCTTGGAGTGGAAGACAAGTCAAAGACTCTCAAATTCGTAGCTCTTTAGAAGGTAAGATTCTGCTGATTTGATTTGATCATATCTTTTTCAATACTTATCCGTTTGAGAAGTTCCAATATATGAAACTGCTTGTCTTGGAAAGCTCTTTCTATTGGTGCAGACCATTCGTCCAGAATCCATGCCAATCTTTTATTATGATTTAATTCCTAAAACGTGGCTGGATTTCAGATTTCAAAAGGCAGCTTTATCTTTTCCTCCTTTAAATAAATCTTTACCAAATCTTCTTATTTCCATGTAAATCTTCTTTCCTTTCATCTTTATCTTGACTTGGCCTCTAATTAATTACCATTTATCTTTAAAAGCTTCACATTAAATAAATAATTAAACCGCATATGCTTAAAAAGAATAAATCAATAAATCAAGAAATCAAAATAGGAAAGTGTACTCTAAAAATAGAAACTCGACTCAAAATCATTTCCTAACACTCTAAAATACACTAAGACTTTATTCTCACTTTTTCTCCTTGGATTGGTCTTTCAAGAACCTATTAACTTTGCATTAAAAACAGTCAAATTTATGCACAAAAGCTCAGATTCTGCAAATAGTTAATTTCCAAGGGGAGAAAGTGCAATATGATCAAATAGGCCTAAAAGTCTAACAAACAAGTCATTTATTCACCTAAAAGGATGTCTCCAAAGGGCTAATAATTAGAACAAATCGGGAGACATCAAGACCCCAAACTCAAACCTTTGTCGTCCCGACAAAGCAAAATAAAAATAAAACAAAGGATCTTTTAGGTGAATGCAGAAGGTAGAATCTAGAAAATAATCCCGAAGCAAAGCTTAAAACAAATTTCATATAGTCTAACTTAAGAATTAATATACACCTACACTTATCATGCAAAATTAAATACAAAACAATATCAATTCAAAATTAATTTCACAATGCTAGAAGGTTACGCTTATTACTTATCTCAAGATGGTGGCTATAGGGTGTTCCTCGATCCTTACTTGTGTTGAATGTTCCACTTAGAATAATCCCTATTAACTCACTGTGCATCTAGGAATCACGAGGTCTTTACGGTTTTAGCATAGGCTGAAGGACGGTATGGTATGTATATTTGGTAAATTTGAAGTGAGCTTTTGGCTCTCTCCTCACTTACCATCAACAACTGTCCAAGAGCTTGAGTTTACACTCGAATAACGTTCTCACTCAACCCAATTGACGCGCTTAATTAGCGTCCCCAAATTAACCCAATAAGCACTAAGGATGACTCACATAAAAATTTCCACTTTGCCGGTCCGAATATATAATCTTTTCAAATCGTTCGTTTTTTCTTTTCTTATAGCTATGACTCTCTTTATGATGTGGAGATATCATGCTATTTTTCATAGTTATGCCTATTCATAACTTGAGCTCGAAGCTTCTTTTCCATTCACTATTACCCCGGCAAAGGGTTACAATACAATAAACCTGTGAATCATCATCATGTAAAGCACAAAGCATCATTGATAAGCTCAAAAATCCCAACCCAATGTAAATTCCCATATAGTGGATCCACCACCCCAAACTCAAGCTCAAGACAGGAAGTCTCAGGATCGTGATTCAAGTGCGGGTCATATGGTCATGCCTAATAATCTAAAGGGAAATTGGCTTATAATGTGGCGACAAAAGAAAGGCTTAAAGGCTAAAAATTTGTCTAAGAAGGATACAATTAATTCAGGGATAGACAGCTAAAAAGGATTCAAAGGGCTAACAAAGAACTGCCTCTATCATTTTCCTATCTACACAACTCGTCTCTAGTTCATACCTAAGTGGGTTCTCTACTCATTTAGATCTCACGTTCTACAAACCACCTATTATCCTTAAGCACAAGTTTACTTCTTTTGCATTGTTCATTAATTCTCCCTATCAATTATCTCATGTTTGCATGCAATCAAAGTTCAGTTTATACTAACTCCTAAAGTCAACTATTTTCTGGGGGCATTTAAAATTCTCTACAGTCATGCAACCCTAAGATTAATTTTATTGAAAGCATGTAAATCACACAAAAAAATTGGGATGAGGCAACGAACCCCACCCCAAACTCAAAAGTGAGTCGTGTCCCCACGACTCGAAAAAAGACTCAATAAAGCAATAAAATTAAACTAAACTACCTAACTAGTGTCTACCAACAATTAAGAAGAAGAAGAATTAGAACGGGGTACCTGGCCATGAAGATCCATAGTGTCTTCCTCCAAAGAGGGAGTATAATTATCAATATCCATGAACAAAGTTACCTCTTCCAATGTTGACTTAATCTGTGTAAATTCCTTCCATAGTGCTCCGATGTCTAATCGTAAAAGTTCGAACTCTTGTTGCAAATTGTGAGCCCATGGAGGAATTTCAGAATTAGTTTGAGAAGAAGAAGAACCTTGAACTTGAAATTGTAGCTTGTCTGTAGGCCTTGATGATACCCTCATCCTTGCTGTTAATTTCCCATGTTGTGGTGGTGCAGGTGCCTTCTCTTGTGTTTCTTCAGTAGGATCATCAAGAGTGATGGCCTTTTCAATTGTGGAACCAGGCATACTCTTGTTCTTCCCTTGTATACAACACCTCCTCTTATAATCCAAAGCATCTGTTCTGTTTGTCATGGTTGAATTGACCCCAAACTCAAGTTTATACCAAGGATAGAATAAAGTTAAGAAAACTTGGTATAGCTTGAGTTTCTTGCTTGGATTAGATGAAGGAAGTTGTTTTCTTGATGAATCTTGGAAGAACTCTTGAAAGCTTGATGATCTTGATTGTGTTTAATGGTGTTTTGTGATGAATTTGATGGAGAGGATGTGTTTATGGAGGATGGAGGAGAGATTTGATGATGTTAATGTGTTTGTTGTAGAGGTTTAATCAAGCTTCAAGGTGTTTTTATAGGGTTGGGAGCTGGAAAATTCGTGTGGAAGAGGCTAGGGTTTATCTCCTTAAGGTTAGAAGTTGACTGGGCTTCGAATTCTTCACAAACCGCCAGTCCGCGGAGCATCCCTGCGGTGCAGGGGGTAGTCCGCGGGGTAGTCCGCGCGCAACAGCTATTGATTTTTTTCGCTACTGTCTTGACCCCGAGCTAGCACCCCGTGGTACGGGTTTTTGCCCTGCGGTGTAGGGGTGCGGTGCATGGGGTAGTCCGCACCATCTCCGTCAAAAAACCCGCGGTACACAACCCGTGGTACGGGTTTTTGAGGCGCGGTATAGGGCGCGGTGCACCGCGGCTATCAGCTTCATTTTTTTCTTGCTTCTGGATAAAACCCGTGGTACAGACCCGTGGTACGGGTTTTTGAGGCGCGGTACATCCCTGCGGTATAGGGGGTACACCGCGGGGGTAGTCCGCGCCAGCCTTGAATTCTTCACAAAATTTTTCCTAGCTTCCCAAACTCGATTCCTGCACCATTAACACAATACCCTTCTCATTTCTTTAAAAGTAGACACTAAAACTTGACACTAACTTAGAATTATATACTAAGAATTGAAAAACTGAAAGCAATAAACTAATATACAATGAAGTGGCTTTTGTTTAGCGTCGTTAAGCTCGACGGGTTACCTCTCGCATCTATTCAGCTTCAAGGAGGTACATGACCTCCCCCGGATGTGGATCAATTCTGCGATTGGTATCCTCGCCTACATGGTACAGTTTTAGACGATGCCCATTCACCATGAAGGTGCGTTGCTCGTCTGGATTCTCTATCTCTATCGCTCCATGAGGCGTAACTTTGGTCACCACGAACGGACCAGACCATTTTGATCTCAACTTGCCCGGATAGTTGCTGAACTTGGAGTTATATTTGAGGACCATCTGTCCCACTTTGAATTTCTTCTCACGAATCCGATTGTCATGCCATCTCTTCGTTTTTTCTTTGTAAAGCTTGGCATTCTCATAGGCATGAAATCGAAACTCGTCAAGTTCATTCAACTTCATCATACGATTCTCCGCAGCTAAGGTTGGATCCATATTCATCTCCGCAATTGCCCAATAGGCACCCATTTCAAGCTCAAGAGGTAAGTGACAAGCCTTACCATACACAATACGATACGGAGATGCACCCACAGGCGTCTTGAACGCAGTTCGATATGCCCACAACGCATCATCTAATTTCATTGACCAATCCTTGCGTGTGGAACCAACTGTCTTCTCAAGAATGGATTTGATCTCTCGATTAGAGACCTCGGCTTGACCATTGGCTTGTGGATGATACGCGGTAGATACACGATGTCTCACACCATACTTCTCTAGAACTTTCTTCAGATATTTGTTCACAAAGTGTGAACCTCCATCACTGATAATAACTCGAGGTGTTCCATGTCTAGTGAAGATGTGTGATTTCAAGAATTTAATCACTACTCGCGAATCATTAGTTGGTAGAGCTACAGCCTCTACCCATTTAGACACGTAATCAACAGCTAGTAGGATGTACAGGTTTCCGTTAGAAGGTACAAAAGGACCCATAAAATCAATGCCCCATACATCGAATATCTCAACTTCCAGAACATTATTACGCGGCATCTCATCTCTCTTAGATATATTACCAGTAAACTGGCATCTGTGACACTTCTTGACATACTCATGACAATCCTTATGTAAAGTGGGCCAATAAAAACCGGATTGTAGTACCTTTGCAGCTGTACGGTCTCCTTTGAAGTGCCCTCCGTATGGTGAATCATGACAACCCACAATAATGGATAGAATATCTTTATCTGGGATGCATCTCCTCACCATCTGATCACTGCATACTTTGTAGAGGAAAGGATCCTCCCAAAAGAATTGTTTAGCACGATGGGCTAGTCTCTTTTTCTCTTGTGAAGTAGCTCCTTGAGGAAAAGAACCACTTACAATAAGATTTGCAATATCCGCATACCAAGGAGTTTCTAATGAATAAACTGAAAACAAACTCTCGTCAGGAAACTCTTCTCTAACCAACTCAGGCCCTCCGTTAGATTCAGAACCTTCAAGACGTGACAAATGATCAGCAACCTGATTATCACAACCCTTTCGATCCCGAATCTCTAAATCAAACTCTTGCAACAGTAACACCCATCTAATCAACCTCGGCTTCGCATCTTTCTTCTCCATAAGGTATTTAATCGCAGAATGGTCAGTAAAAACAACAACTTTTGCTCCAAGAAGATAGGAACGAAACTTGTCGAATGCATATACTACAGCTAGTAACTCTTTCTCAGTTACGGTATAATTCACTTGAGCACTTGTAAAGACCTTACTAGCGTAATAGATGGAATGAAATACCTTATCTTTTCTTTGACCCAGAACAGCACCCATAGCGAGATCACTAGCATCACACATAACTTCGAACGGAATCTTCCAATCAGGAGGTAAGACAATAGGTGCAGAAATAAGCTTCTCTTTAATCTCGTTGAATGCCTTTATGCAAGCTTCATCAAAAAGGAATTTGGTGTCCTTCTCAAGTAGGTTGCACAACGGCTTAGAGATTTTGGAGAAGTCCTTGATAAAACGTCGGTAGAAACCAGCATGCCCCAAGAAGCTTCTTACTCCTTTTACAGAAATAGGAGGAGGAAGAGTTTTGATTACCTCAATCTTCGCACGATCAACTTCCAAACCAGCACTTGAAACCTTGTGACCCAACACTATACCCTCTCGAACCATAAAGTGACATTTCTCCCAGTTCAGAACCAAGTCAGTCTCCTTGCATCTAATCAATACCTTCTCCAAGTTCCGTAAACACTCCTCAAAGTTATCACCAAACACAGAAAAGTCATCCATAAATACCTCAAGGAAGTCATCAATCATGTCCCAGAAAATTGCCATCATACATCTTTGAAAAGTAGCGGGTGCATTACATAATCCAAATGGCATCCTTCGGAAGGCAAAGGTACCAAAAGGGCATGTAAAGGTTGTCTTGTGTTGGTCTTTTGGATCTACATAAATCTGATTGTACCCTGAATAACCATCCAAAAAGCAATAATATTCTCTACCAGCTAGCTTGTCTAACATCTGATCAATAAACGGAAGAGGGAAGTGATCTTTTCTGGTGGCCTTGTTCAACTTTCGATAATCCATACACACTCTCCAACCAACAACGGTCCTTGAGGGAATGGCTTCATTTTGCTCGTTCAAGATGGTAGTAATTCCACCCTTCTTTGGTACGCATTGAACTGGACTCACCCATTCGCTGCTAGCTATGGGATAAATGATTCCCGCATCTAGCAACTTGATAACCTCTTTCTTCACTACTTCCTTCATAGCTGGCATCAATCTTCTTTGTCCTTCAACTGAGCGCGCGTTTTCATCGTCTAGAATGATTTTGTGTTGGCAATAGGAAGGACTAATACCTTTGATGTCAGCAATAGTCCAACCAATCGCCTCTTTGTTAGCTCTTAGTATGCGCAACAGTTTGTCTTCTTGAGGACCTGTTAAAGTAGCTGAAACAATAACAGGTAAAGTGTTGTTAGTACCTAAATACGCATACCTCAAGTGTGATGGAAGCGGCTTTTCTTCTAGTTGTGGGGGAGATTCGATAGATGGTTTCTTTTTAGATACTATCTCCCCTGGTTCTCGGAATGGCTCGTAGGCGAGATGCCTATGTTTCATAGTTCCGGAATTTAAAGCAGCTACAGTCTCGGTCAGTTCTTCCATCAATTCCGGTAAGTCAAGTGTTAGGGCTGCTCGCAAGATATCATTAAAATTCATACAGTCAAACGTTTCTTGCGTAGCTAAATCAAGTATATCCATGCGGAAACACTCTTCAGGAATATCTGGAAACTTCATGGCCCTAAACACGTTGAACTTTACCGTCTCGTCTTGGATTCGCATAGTTAATTCGCCGTTTTCTACATCAATAACAGTACGCCCCGTGGCTAGGAATGGTCGACCCAAGATGATGGGGACATTCCTATCCGCGTCGTATTCAAGAATAACGAAATCAACTGGAAAGATTAGCGTACCTGCCTTGACGAGGACATCTTCAATTCGTCCCTCTGGATGAGCGAGGGATCTATCAGCCATCTGTAGGATCATGGAAGTTGGTCTAGCGTTTCCTATCTTCAATTTTTCGAAAATTGACTTGGGCATCAAATTGATACTCGCACCCAAATCACACAAAGCTTTTCCTTGCCACTCATTACCAATAGAAATAGGAATCGTGAAACTCCCAGGATCAAGTAGTTTAGGTGGCAACTTACTTTGGCATATAGCGCTGCATTCTTCTGGTAATCCTATCATCTCATTCTCACGGTATGGTCTCTTGTTGGTAATGGCTCTTTTCAGGAATTTAACGTATTTCGGAACATCGCGTATAGCATCTAAGAACGGAACGTTAATATTGAGGCCACGTACCATATTCAAGAACTTCTGATATTCGGCCATGTCTCCTTTCTTCTGAACTCTTGAGGGAAAAGGTGGAGGAGGACGGGTTTCTGTAACATCTTTGGATTTTGGCTTCTCCGGGATCTTCTCCACTTCCACTATTTCGGGTTCATCTTCTTTTTCTTCCACCTCTTTTGCCGGTTTCTCCTTCACAGTTGTTTCTTTTTCTTTCATCACGGGAAAAGGAGGTGGAGCGAGCTTTTTACCACTTCGAAGTGTTACTGCATTACATTCTTCTCTCTTAGGTTCTTCAGTATCACTCGGTAATTGTCCTTGCTGACGTTGATTTAACTGCTTATTTATCTGCGCCATTTGAGTTTCCATTAACTTAAGTGCTGCGGCGGTAGACTGTTGAATGTTGATTAGTGTTGTCAAGGTTTGCTGAACATCTAATGCGCCTTCTTGAGGTTGAGCAGGTAAAGCTTTTTGGTTTATGGTTTCGGTATAAGCATCTTGGGGAGGTTGTCTCTGAGCTTGATTTCCGTATGCTTGTCCACCTTGATAGTTGTTATGAGGTCTTGGTTGAAAGTTGTTTCCTTGGGGACGTGATTGATATGCATATGTTGGATTAGCAGCCCCATTTGGATTTGAATATTGGAAACCCGGATGGTTCCTATTTGGTTGATAGCCTTGACCACTGGAATTGTAATTTCCTCTATTGGACATAAACATCACGGACTCTTGGTTAGTCGGACAGCTTTCCTCATCATGATCATCTACTCTGCAGATCGAACACATATAAACCTCTTGTGCAGCATGCATAGCTACCTTCTTACCCGAAAATCCTTCTTTTATAGCTAAAGTAAGCTGCGTCAATTGTTGCTCTATAGTACTCTGAATCTTATTCTCAAGCGTAGCAAACCTTTCTTCCATATCAACTTTATTCACTCCTTTAACTGGTGTTCTTACTGAATTCCACCCCACTTCATTCTTGACTGTTCTTTCCAAGATAATTTTAGCATGAGCGGGTTGAACTTGAAGAAAACCTGCACCACATAGCGTATCCAATTTCTCTCTCGAAGTTCCATCAAGGCCTCTATAGAAGATTTTCAGCTGTTGTTGTTCTGACAAGCCATGAGTGGGAACTTTACGTAAACACATCTGAAATCTTGTCCAACTTTTACCCACAGTTTCATCATATTCTTGACGGAAATGCGTCAAGTCTAATTCAGCATCTAATCTCATGTTACTTGGGTAATACCTATCAAAGAAAGCAGTCTCTAATTGGTCCCAGTTGGTTATCTTTGTAGGGTCTTGCGTATCATGCCATTCACTTGCTCCTTCAGTTACAAAAAATTTAAACGCAGCAAAATACATCTGTTCTCTTGAAACTCCTTGTGTGATATAAGAATCACATATTTGTTTAAACTTTTGTACGGCTCTAAGGGGGTCTTCTGCTGGTCTTCCACGAAAATTTCCAAAATTTTGGAATTGAGCTAACATTCCTGAATCTGGCCGGAATCGGGGAACATTAATATCTGGAGCACCTACTCCTATAGGAGGAGCACGGAATGGAACTTCTGGTGGACCATTAGTAAACCACGGATCTTGATTCTGAGCAACAGGAGCAGCTGGAGGGTTGAGTTGATTTCCAACTTGACGATTGTCAACTGGGTCGTCAGCCATTGTTTCTCTTGCTGATTGCTCCTCTAACTCTTTTGCTTTAGCGTTTCTCTTTCTTTTGTTTGCTTCACGAACTAGGCTTTCGGGATTTGCAAGAATCACAATATCTTCACGCATAAACCAAAACCTGTAAACCTGAGAAAGAAAGAAAACCCAAAGCGTAAAACTGAAAAATAAAACTAAAACTAAACTAACAATTAAACTACTAAAGATTAATACCGGGGTCACACGCTACCGTCCCCGGCAGCGGCGCCAAAAACTTGGTGGGTCCTGGGGTGTTATAAAATTAAGTGCAAATAAAAAGGAACCACTTAACCGCAAGTGTACGGTTGTCCCAAGTAATATATGATAATCAAGTTCGTTCTCAGGGACGGATTAGGTTCAACCCAAATATTAATCAGATAGTAGAGATAATTGTTAAACAGAAAAGAAAAGATAATAATTTTTGTTTGGTTTTTGTAAATTAAAAGATGCAAATAAAATAAAGACTAAATTAAATAAACAGAAAGGAAATAAAGCAAATAAAAGACTAACTTCAGATAAGAGAGATATACTTGATCCTCGCAAAGGAATCCACCTAATCAATGTAATCTATGCTATGTTTAAGGGTAGAATTGGAATTATAATATTAGTCGGGACTCTAATATCTCCTAGCCCCCTGTCGGGTGGACCTAGAAGCTATCCTAAAGTATCACAAACACCTGTATGGTCGAATATGGCTTTTCGGATGATAAGATTTTACCTCTTTGGCTATGTAACTAGTTAAGCCTGTCGGTCAATAACGGACATTACACGGGTATTACCTAGATCTGTATTCAAACCCCCCTGTCGGATGATCCATACGCCACTATATGGAATAGCCCAAATACTAAAAGCTAATTCTAGTTGTTCCTAAAAGAATTAGTAATGAAAACAAAGTAATATCCAATACCTAAAACTCAATTCAATTTAAATCTAACAATCCCAAATTCAAAACATAGAAAACATTAATTAAGGTTCATCCCTTTTATGCGATTCTCAAGTATAAAGAAATTTAGCTCATGATGAAATTAAAAACTAACATTAAATAAAAGGAATTCATGTTCAAATACAAAAGATAAATGAAAAACCTAAAGGGTAGAATGACTATGGATGGAAGAACAGGATTCCTCCAGCTTCTAGCTTCTTCTCTCCTTCGTGCTCTGACTTGAAAACCTTAAGCCTCTTGTATATTCTCTGAAGTGTGTGAAGGTAGGAGGTTAAGGGGTGTATTTATAGGTGTTGGAGGAACCTAGGTCGAATTTTGCTTGGAGTGGAAGACAAGTCAAAGACTCTCAAATTCGTAGCTCTTTAGAAGGTAAGATTCTGCTGATTTGATTTGATCATATCTTTTTCAATACTTATCCGTTTGAGAAGTTCCAATATATGAAACTGCTTGTCTTGGAAAGCTCTTTCTATTGGTGCAGACCATTCGTCCAGAATCCATGCCAATCTTTTATTATGATTTAATTCCTAAAACGTGGCTGGATTTCAGATTTCAAAAGGCAGCTTTATCTTTTCCTCCTTTAAATAAATCTTTACCAAATCTTCTTATTTCCATGTAAATCTTCTTTCCTTTCATCTTTATCTTGACTTGGCCTCTAATTAATTACCATTTATCTTTAAAAGCTTCACATTAAATAAATAATTAAACCGCATATGCTTAAAAAGAATAAATCAATAAATCAAGAAATCAAAATAGGAAAGTGTACTCTAAAAATAGAAACTCGACTCAAAATCATTTCCTAACACTCTAAAATACACTAAGACTTTATTCTCACTTTTTCTCCTTGGATTGGTCTTTCAAGAACCTATTAACTTTGCATTAAAAACAGTCAAATTTATGCACAAAAGCTCAGATTCTGCAAATAGTTAATTTCCAAGGGGAGAAAGTGCAATATGATCAAATAGGCCTAAAAGTCTAACAAACAAGTCATTTATTCACCTAAAAGGATGTCTCCAAAGGGCTAATAATTAGAACAAATCGGGAGACATCATTTATCCATGTGTATGATCTCATCTTAATACTTAGTTAAGGCGGCTATTTAACTCAAGTTATCTTAAGGGTTCTTCACTAATATGAGTTAGTCTCATCTTTGCCCACTTCTTGTGCCAAAGGCGATTGCCCGTGTGATAAGGCTATTCTCAGTCTATAGAAGATACATACTTACAAAATCACAAGTATTATAATACATATCAAACATAATATTATTAAAAGAAACAGTTAAATAAACATACTAATGGAAATATATACATGAATGCACATAAACTTTCAATAATTCATACATAAAATCTTGCTTAAACCTATAGATCTAACATGATCCATGAATACATCCCTTGGGCTAGCCTTTGTGAATAGATCAACAAGAATATTGTGCGTGGGTATATAATGCAAAGTAATATCCTTTTGTGAAATTATTTCTCTAACGAAGTTATACTTTATATCAATGTGTTTGGTCTTGCTGTGATATTTGGGATCTTTCACATAAGCCATTGCAACTTCACTATCACAGTATATCGTGACTGGACTCACACTATCACTAGAGAATCCTAAATGTTCAAAGAACCTTTTTAACCAAACAGCTTCCTGAACTGCGTTGAGCAAGCTACAACTTCAGCTTCCACCATTGACAAAGCTATACAGGTTAGTTTCTTGCTACTCCAAGAAATTCGCAATTATTCACCAAGAATACATAACCTGAAGTGGATTTATGCCCATCTATATCACCAACCCAAGCAGTGACTGTATATTCTTCTAGGCGTAATCTATCTCCTCGAAAGCATAAGGCATGATCTTTAGCGCCTTTAAGATATCTTAATATCCTTTTCACAGCTTTCCAATGCTCTTGTCCCGGGTTCGATTGAAAACGACTAACTAAACCTACTGTATAACATATGTCTCATAACATATTTCTGGACTCGTGCACATCATAAAATACATAAGACGACCAATGGCACTAGAATATGGTAATGCTGACATTTTCAGTTTCTTTTGTGTAGTACTAGGCCACATGTCGAGAGTTAAGTTTATTCCATTTTCTACAGGAGTGTCACTGTCATTACACGTAGTCATACAAAAGCGCTCAAGTACATTCATGATGTAAGGTTCTTGAGATAAAGTTAATAGTCTTCTAAACCTATCTCTGTGAATATTAACACCAAGAATATAATTTGCTTCTCCCATATCTTTCATATCGAATTGTTAGCTTGAATAAACTCTTTATCATTCCGAGCTAATAGGATGTCATCCACATATAGAGATAAAATTATGAAATTTTTCTTGGAACGTTTAATATAAACATAGTGATCTTCACTTATCGTCTCAAATCTATTTGACGGCATGACTTCATGAAATCTCACATTACAATGTCTCGAGGATTTCTTAATACCATAGATTGATTTCAACAATCTACATACTTTATTCTCTTGATCTTTTGCAACGGAACCCGAGGGCTTCTCCATGAAAATAACCTCTTCTAAATCTCCATTTAGAAATGCAGTTTTAACATCCATTTGGTTCAACTCCAGATCGAGATGCGCCAATATAGCTAAAATAAGACGTATGGAGGTAAATCTAACAACAGGAGAAAAAACTTTCTTCAAAGTCTATTCCTTCCCGTTGAGTATAGCCATTCGCTACCAAGCGAGCTTTATACCTGTCAATGGAATTGTCAGGTTTCCTCTTTATTTTGAGAACCCATCTGTTCCCAATTGCCTTACGTCCTTTTGGGAGATCAACCAGTTCCCATACCTGGTTTTTCTTCATAAACTCCATTTCTTCTTCCATTGCTTTTCTCCATTCATTCTTAGCGGGCCATGAAAGAGATTCATTAACTGTTTAAGGTTCTTCATTGTCTTGTGGAGTTATCATAATGACTTCTCCTTTGATTTCAAACCGACGACGAGGAACTATACCTCTAGCACTTCTCTTAGGTTGAGAATCCTGAGAAACAGGATTGCCAGATGATGCAATGGAACTTCCATCTCAAGATGTAGAGGAGTGTCCATCTCTATTTCTTGAGTATGTGTTACCTTATTAGGTGTCACATTATTTTGCATATCATATTCCAGAATCTCATTTAGTTCACATAAAATAGAATTCCTATCAACCCCACCTCTTCTAGGAAAATCATTCTCTAAGAATGTGACATCTCGTGACTCAATTTCAGTAAGACTCACATCGTTATGTTCACCAATAAACACATATCCTTTAGAGTGATCTGGATATCTAATAAAGATACACTTCTTGCCTCTTGGACCTAACTTCCCATATTTATGAGATAGATCACGAACATAACCTGCTGACCCTAAGGTCGCAAGTATGACAGATTAGGTTTCCTACCTGTCAATAGTTCATAAGGATTTGATGGAATATTCTTTGTGGGTACTCGGTTAAGTATATAACAGGCTGTAATCAAGGAATCTCCCCAATAAGATATTTGAAGATTTGCTTGCCATCATAAACCTAACCATTTCTAGGAGTGTTCTACTCCTCATTTCAGCCACACCATCTTGTTGTGGTGTTATAGGAATTGTAAGTTGTCTTACTATCCCTTTTTCATCCCACAGTACTTTAAACTGGTCAGATAGATATTCACGTCCACGATCGGTTCTTAAGCTTTTCACCTTCCTCTCTAACTGATTTTCTACTTCATTGACAAATTTCACAAAACATTCCAATGCTTCAGATTTGTGAGAAATCAGGTAGACATAACCAAACATTGTGAAATCATCTATAAAAGTGATGAAGAGAGGTTAATTGTTGTTGATTAGTGTTTATTATTAAGAAATGAGAAAGGGTAGTTGTTTTTGATGATTTCATGAGTACAAAAGGTCATGAGTTTAGGGGTTAAAAGCGTTAAGAAGTGAAGAATTTTAGAAAAATTGCAGAAGAAAAACCGGGAACCCGGTTTCGAAGGCTGGGGAGGCTAAGTAGTTCTTACCCCTGCGTGCCCTCAGACGCAAGGGGTCGCGTCCAGGCTAGCGCGTCCCACACACCAGACGCAAACCGGGAACCCGGTTTTGAGAGCTGATGAGTTCGAAATCTCTGACCCCTGCGTGGGGCGAGATGCAAAGGTGGATGCGTCCAAGCCAAAAAAAATCGAATTTAGAAATCTTTCTCGCCGACATAGCAATGAAAACCGGGAACCCGGTTTCGCCACTGATAAGGTGGTTTGGGTTGTTTTAACTAATTTAATTATCTTCTTTCTCAAGTTAGCCTCCACATCCGATTCCAGCTTTACCCAACTCCAAAAATTATCATCAAAACAGGTTTTATTCATCAATTCTTACCATCTTTCTTCCCAAAAACACATAATCAACTCAAGGTCTTTCCAAAACTTCACCAAAGTCCTACTTTTTCTTCCAAGTCTTTCTTCATCGAAACCTTAAATTAAACCACTAAACCTCTCCAATTCCTTAAATTAAACCATACCCATCTCATATCTCACATAAATTCACCTTAATCTTCTCTCAAAACATCAAAGATCGAAACGTTTCTCTAGTTTTTGACTTTTTTGAAGTTTTGAGTTTGGGGTGAAAAGCCATGACTAACAGGACAAATTCTTTCAGTTATACAAGAAGAAACAACCCAAGAACAAGAAACAATCATGGTGCTACACAAGAGAGAGCTAGTGAGATTCCAGATTCGGGTCCTAAACGCAAGATTGAAGAGGTTAAGACTGCTATGAAGAGAAAAGAAAACCCAAGTAAGGATACTCTTGCTAAGCCTACTTTGGTTGATGAAGAAGAAGAGGAAGAGATTGAAGAGGAAATTCCCAAAGAACCTATTCCAGAACCACGAGCTCCACGAAGAAAAGCTATTGCACACAAACCCAAGAGGGTAACCATGAGTTGGCCTGATCAGGTTTGTGACAGGATCAATTTTTTGAAGTTTGGTGTTGAGAGAATATTCCCTTCTGGTATTATTAATAGTGAATTTAAGAGTTATGCAACTACTTGTGATAAGTTTGGGTGGACTGAATTGAGACAGAGAAAACTTACCTTTATCCCCACCTTGGTACGTGATTTTTATGAAAGAGTAGCCTTTTCGAATAAACAAGCAATCATTGTCCGCAAAAAGGTACTACCCTTCTCAGTTGAACTTATTCGCAAAGCTTTTAAATTGCCCAACTTTACTCGTCCTTGTCCTTATTTCGACACATTTAATGACCCATCTTTTGAGTGGGAATCTCTTTGGGACACAATTTTAGTTCATGGGAAACGCCCTATTCTGAATGGTGAGAGATATGCTGGGCAGGTTTATAGTAGTTGTTTGTTACCTTGTGCTAAGGTATGGTCAAGATTCATAGTACCTACTTTCTTTGGTATTACTCACACTTCCGAATTGAAGAAGGAGCATGTTATCTTTATTAAGTGTATTATTGAGGGCCGAGAGATGGATGTTGCGCGTGTAATTTACGAGATTATAATGGAGTTCGAGAAAATCCCTACTAGTCAACAAAACCTTAAGTTCCCTTATACCATCAATGCCTTGTGTCTAGACGCAAAAGTACCGCGTAAGAGCGAAGAGGTTGAGCCTTCAGAATAGGGAGACGCAATGACATTGAACTCTATTGAAAACGCCCACAATGAAGCAACCCATCCAATTAAGAACCCTAGAGCTCCTCCACCAAAGAAGAAGGTACATACTGATAATGGGTTGGAAGAAGATATTCGAGTGTTGAAAGAGAATCAAGAAAAGATGATTGTTACTTTAGGAAGCGTCACCAAAGAGTTAGATCTTTTTCATATTATGCTACTTGGAGTGAGCACCATCCAACACGCCACCTATGGTTTACTCACGAAGGATTCTGTACTTGAACGCAACACCGATGACCAGCCTCGCGCTGGTTAAGATATGTTTTCTTTCCTTTCTTATTTAGTATAGATTAGTTTATTTGCGTTGAGTCTTTTCGAGTCGTGGGGACACTACTCATTTTTGAGTTTGGGGTGGAGTTCGTTTCCTCATCCCAGTTTTATGTGTTATTTGTTTTTATCGCTTTCAATAAAATTAATTAGGAGTTGCGTTTGACTGTAGAAGTTCTTAAATGTCCCATTAAGCATACTTTTGATGAATCAATGATAGTAAATAGTGGACTTTAGGAATTAGTATAAAACGCGGTTTAATTGCATGCAAACATAAGTAATGGATAGGAAAAATTAATAAACAATGCAAAAGAAGTAAGCTTGTACTTAAGGAAATTTTTTGGTTTGTAGAACGTGAGATCTAAATTAGTAGAGAACCCACTTAGATATGAACTAGAGATGAACCATGTAACTAGGAAAATGATAGGGGCAGTTCTTTGGTAAGCTATTTGAGACCTTTTTAGCCTTTTATCCCTTGTATTAATATTATCCGTCTTAGCCCAATTTTGAACCTTAAAGCCTTTCCTTTTGTCGCCATGATATAAGCCCATATCCCCTTAGTTTTTTAGGCATTTCCAAAATGACCCGAACTTGAATCACGATCTTGAGACATGTCTTGAGCTTGAGTTTGGGGTGGTGGGTCCATCTTTTGGGAAATTACATTGGGAGGGAATTGCATGTGTTTATATTAGGGCACAAATTCAGATGATGATATTATTTGTAACCCTTTGTCAGGATTGAAAAAAAAGTGAAAATAAAATTCTCAAGACAGTAGAATCCGGGAACCCGGATTCAACAAAACCGGGAACCCGGTTTCGCCTGATTGAAAAAAAGGGTTATGAGAAAAAGAAAAGAAAAAGAAAAATAAAGAAAGAATAAAATACCCGGCAAAGTGGAAATTTCTGGAAATCATCTTAGTATATATTGGGTTAACTTGGGGATGCTAACTTAGTGCATCAAATGGGTTGAGTGAGAACATTATTCGAGTGTAAACTCAAGCTCGTGGACATTTGTTGATGGTAAGTGAGGAGAGAGCCAAAAGCTCATTTCAAATTTACCAAATATACATACCACACCGTCCCTAAGCCTATGCTAAAACCATAAGGTCCTCGTGATTCCTAGGTAGATGGTAAGTTAACAGGGAGTATACAAAGTGGAGCGCTCAAAGCGAGTAAGGATCGAGGAACAACCTATAACCATCATATTGAGATAAGTACAAGTGTAACCTTCTAGCATTATGAAGTTAATTTTATGATTGAATTTATTTGTGTTTGATTTTGCATGATTAGTGTTTGTGTATATTAGTTCCTAATGTTTGCTATATGAGATTTATTTTTAACATGATTTGGGTGTATTTATTTTCGTCTGCGTCTCTGCAATAACCTTTTCCATTTATTTTTAATTTTACTTTGTCGGGACGACAAAGGTTTTAGTTTGGGGTCCTGATGTCTCCTCTTTAGTTCTCTTTATATGCCTCTAGGAGACAATAAATTAGGTGATTATCTGGCAAATTCGATAGACTTTTAGTAATAATATGCAATATTTCATTTTCTCTCCCTAGATTTTAGTATTTTTGATTTACTAAGCTTTTGCGCGTAATATGGTGTGTTTTAGTGAAAAGTTTGTAGGTTTCTAATACTAGAAAGGAGAGGAATCGAGAATAGAAGTCAAAGATCGTGTAAAGAAGTCAAAACCTACAAGGAATATCCCAAGGAGTTGACAAATTTGAGCTGATAATATGGAAGGCTGATGGAAAGTGCTGATTTCGAGCGACTTAAAGATGGATTCAGCCTCTGGGTTATGAAGCATATTTGTACCTTATCGAGTTACGAAGAATTAACAAGTTGAATGAGTCAATGCAGAGTTATATTAAGAAGGTTACATACGTTTTCGTGACGGGTGTACAACAGTTACGGGATTTAGACATAAGTTATGGACTTGGGCTTTCTAATTTTCATTTAACCCTTTAAGAAAGCCCTAGTCTGAATTTCCCACTATAAAAGGGCTTTTAGACTTCTATTTTCACACAGAATTCATTGTTTACAAAGTCAGAGCATCAGATTATGAAGCCAAGAGCTAGAGAAATTCAACTTCTCCAATTTGTAGCCGAATCAACTCCTCAATTAGGTTTCTTTATCTTTTATTCTGTAAAACAATTATGAATTCCTTTAATTTTAATTTCTTAGTTTTTACAATTATGAGCTAAATTCATATAGTACTTGAGAACGCAATAATGGATTAAGCCTCAATCTATTTCATTCTATGTTTTTGGTTTTGGGATTATTGTAATTGAAATCGAATTGGGTAATTCCTATTTTTCACTAATTTGCATATACCAACTATTATTGAAATAGCTAATCCGTAATAGGAATTAGTAACTAGGATATTTGATGTCTCCCTTTTTGTTTTTAAATTATATGCCCTTAGGAGACATCAAATTAGGTGATTATTTGACTTATTTACTCGACTTTTAAGCTTATTTGATCATATTACGATTTCTTCCCTTGGATTTGGATTATTTGTGTTTTAGAGCTTTTATGTGTTACTTCGTTTATTTTTAGTGTAAAGTTCTTAGGTTTATGATTTGATGGAATATCAATACAAGGAGAAGAAACTGGAAATAAAGTCTTGGATTAAGCGTTGAAGTCAAAGGCGAGAATAGTTGATTCGAAGAAGTAATTAGTGGAGAATGAAATCTGGAATGCTGTCACAAATCACTGTTTTTGAGCATCTTAGCCACTGATTCATCCTTGGAGCATAAATTGAGGTAGAGAAAGCTTGAAGTGATGAAGATTTTCCAAGTTGAACGAAGTGATTCCTAGTCCGGACGCAAAAGTTACAACTGTTTTAGTAACAGCTGGTCACCAGTTACGGGATTTCATTAAACGGATTGGGCTTTTATTCTAATTAACCTAATCTTTCTTTTTAAAAGCCCAATCCGGTTTTCCCACTATTAAAAGGTCTTTAACTTCAGTTTTTACACACACAATTCATATTAGAGAATGAGAAACGCTTAGCAAAAGTCAGAGAAACAAAAAGGAGAGAGAAAGCTGAAGCTAGAGAATTCCTTCTTCAGCAGCAGCAATTATCAACCCTTAAATTAGGTTTTTCTATTTCTGTAATTCATTATGAATGTTTTTTATTATAATTCAGTAGTTTTTAACATTATGAGCTAAATTCCTTAAGTGCTTGAGATTCGCATTTATGGGGTGAACCCAATTTATTGAATTCATGTTTTTGGATTTGGGATTATTTTAATTTAAATTGAATTGGGTAATTTCGTATTGACTATTATTTTGTATTTAAATAACTATCTTTGAAGTCATGAATCAAACCTAGGAATTAGTAATTAGGCTATTCCATGGCATATGGATCACCTTGACAAGGGGGGTTTAATTACGGAACCAAATAATAGACGTAAGGTAGAAATTATTGACCCTGGCGGGCTTAGTTAACCTTATAGCCAATTGGGAAAAGACCTTGAACCATTCGAAGGTGGATTATAATCGCCCTGGTGGGATTTGTAACACCTAAGAATAGCTCCTAAGTCCACCCTGACGGGGGTTAGGAGATTATAGAATCCTGACTAGTATTTAATTCCCGATTCATCCCTTAAACAGAAATATTGATTTAATAGATTTAGGAGAAACCCTTGCGAAACTCAAGTACTGCGTCTAAGTCTTCGCGTCTACTCATTTCTATTTACTTGCGTCTTATTTATTTGTATTAGTTAATTTAGTATTTTATTTTAATTGCATCTTAGTTCTTAATCAAAAACCAAAACAAATATTTATATCATTTATTTTCCGCATCACATAACAATTATCTACACTTATTGCATAACATCTAAAGTCATACATAATCCGTCCCTGAGATCGAAATCCCGTTTACTGGATATTACTTGGACGACCCGTATACTTGCGGTACGTGTCTTGCCTTTTTAGGTGTATTTATTTTAGAACACACAAGGAGACACCAGGTTTTTGGCGCCGTTGTCGGGGACGATAGCGTGTGTCCACGGTGTTATCCGTAAGTGTTTTTAGTTGTTATTTTTAATTTTTATTTTGAGTTTACGCTTTTCTTCGTTTTTGTTCTTTCTTAGGCCTACAGGTTTGGTGCATGTACTCAAACCCCGAGAGGTTGATTCGAGAGAAAAACAAAAGAGATAAAGAAGCAAGAGATAAAGCAAAAGAAGCATGTACACTGTGCTAAACAATTCTTTTTGGAGGATCCGTTCCTTTACAAAACATGTAGTGATCAGATGGTGAGAAGATTCATACCCGAGAGTGATATTCAGTCGGTAGTTACTAGTTGTCATGATTTACCCTATGGGGACACTTCAAGGGTGATCGTACAGCCGCAAAGGTGCTTCAATCCGGTTTTTATTGGCCCACTATACACAAAGATTGTCATGAATATGTTAAGAAGTGTCATAGGTGCCAATTTACCGGAAACATATCTAGGAGATATGAAATTCCACGTAACAATGTTCTTGAAGTGGAAATATTTGATGTTTGGGGTATTGATTTCATGGGTCCATTTGTACCATCTCACATAAATCTTTACATCCTATTAGCTGTTGATTACGTGTCCAAATGGGTAGAGGTTGTAGCTCTACGAACCAATGATTCGCGAGTAGTAATAAAATTCTTGAAGTCACACATCTTCACTAGACATGGTACGGCTCGAGTTAATATTAGTGATGGAGGTTCTCATCTTGTTAACAGATACTTGAAGGCGGTCATAGAGAAGTATGGGGTGAGACATCGTGTCTCTACTGCGTATCATCCACAAGCAAATGGTCAAGCTGGGCTCTCTAATCGAGAGATTAAATCCATTTCGGAGAAAACGGTAGGTTCCACACGCAAAAATTGGTCAACAAAGTTAGATGAGTTTAAGACACTTGTTGGTGCATCTCCGTATCACATAGTGTATTGTAAGGCTTGTCAATTACCTCTTAAACTTGAATTAGGTGCATATTGGGCGATAGCGGAGATGAACATGGATCCTACTCTAGCCGTTAAGAATCGTATGATGAAATCAAATGAACTTGATGAGTTTCGATTTCATGCCTATGAGAGCGCTAAGCTTTATAAAGAGAAAACAAAGAGATGACATGATAATCGTATTCGTGAAAAGAAGTTTAAAGTTGGTCAGCTAGTTCTCAAATACAACTCTAAGTTCAGTAATTATCCGGGTAAGTTGAGATCTAAATGGTCTGGTCCTTTTGTGGTGACCAAAGTAACGCCTCATGGAGCGATAAAAATTGAAAACCCAGCCGGCAACCACACCTTTATGGTGAATGGTCATCGATTGAAAATCTACCATGGAGGCGAGGACATCAATTGCTTGGAAGATACACATCCCGGGGAGGTTATGTACCTCCTCGAAGCTGCATAAAAGCGAGAGGTAACCCGTCGAGCTTAACGACGTTAAACAAAAGCCATTTCAATTGTATATTCGTTTAAATGCTTTCATGTCTTTTAAATTTGTAGTGTAGATTAGAGTAATTGTTGTTTATTACTGTGTATTTTTAAGAAATGAGAAAGGTTGGTTGTTTTTGATGATTAATGAAGTAAAAAGGTCATGAGTTTGGGGTAGTTAGTATGAAAAAAAAATTGGTTGCAAAGCAGGAGCTAACCGGGAACCCGGTTATCGATGACCGGGAACACGGTGAACTCCATTGACCAACTTCATACACGCAAAAAATGCTGCGTTGGCATTCGTGCATGTCGACACAAACTTGGAACCCGGTTAGTCTGCAACCAGGAAGCCGGTGGCTGCGCTGTAGCTTCCTCAACTCTCTGACCTGTGCGGTGGAGACGCAAGCCACATGTTGCGTTTGGATTCGCGCTTGTCGACATCAACTGGGAACCTGGTTGCTAGCTGCCCGGGAACCCGGTCTCGGAGGACAAGTCACTGACCTGTGCGGTGGAGACGCAACGTAATTGTCGCGTCTAAAATAGGAATAAAAAGAAAAGGAAAAGTCACGCGACTCGGCAACGATAACCGGGTACCCGGTCAACACCAAACCAGGAACTCGGTGGAGCATTAGAAGGCGGTTTTACAGGATTTTTGACCTAATATCTTTACCTTCTTTCACAAGACAACTACTATTCTATTTCCTAGCTCTATATAACTCAGAAGATCATCGTCGAAACACCATAAAATCATTAAATCCTCTTTTCTAAGCATCACATAAACACACATTCAACTCATAATCCTTCCAAAACACCATCAAAATTAAACTTTCATCCAAGAATCCTTCTTCATTCAAACCATAAATTAAACCATAAAACCTCTCCAAACACATCAAGTAATCATTTCCCATCTCATATATCACCTTTATCTTTTTTCTTCTATCCTCAAAACATCAAATTTTAAATAATTTCTCTAGTTTTTGAATTTTTGAAGTTTTGAGTTTGGGGTGAGTTGAGATGACAAACATAACAGATTCATTGAGCTATAATCGTAGGAACATTCCCAGAACCAGAAATACTCTTGGTGCTACACAATAGAAAGCTATTGAGATCTGGATTCGAGTTCTAGAGCTAAGATTGGAGAAGTTAAGATTACTATGAAGAGGAAAGAAAACCTAAGTGCGGCTAATGCCAAAAATCCTACCTTGGAAGAAGACAAAGTTGAAGGAACAGAAGATGAAGATGAAGCTCCTAGTGAACCCATTACAGAACAAAGATCTACACGAAGAAAGATAATAGCCACTAATCCAAAAAGTATCTTTGTTAGTTGGACTGAGCAAGTTCGTGAAAGAGTAGCTTATTTGAAGTTTGGTGTTGAGAAAGGTTTCCCTCCAGGTATTATGAACAGTGAGTTTAAAGATTATGCTATTACTTGTGATAAGTTTGGTTGGAAAGAATTGAGAAAGAGGAACCTCACGTATATCCCTGCTTTGGTTTGTGACTTTTATGAAGAACTTGCTTTTGCGAATAAACAGTCAATTATCATATACAAAAAGGTACTGCCTTTCTCAGTTGATCTTATTCGAAAAACATTGAAATTGCCAAACTTGACTGGTCCATGCTCATATCAAGAAACACTTAACAATATATCTTTCGAATAGGAATCCCTTTGGGACAAAGTCATGATTTGTGGGAAACTTTCCATCCCAATAGGAGAAAGATATGTTGGCCAGGTTTGCATCAGTAATTTATTACCTTGTGCGAAAGTATGGTCCCGTTTCATAGTCCCCACCTTCTTTGGCAACACTCATACTTCTGAGTTAAAAAAGGAACATCTTATTTTTATAAAGTGTATTCTAGAGAAGAATGATATTGTGGACTCAAAGAGTATGAGACTCAAAGACCAAAGCGAGCTTGCAAAGTTTTGTCAAGAAGATGGAGAAGAAGTAAGAGAATTGTGGACAAGATTTCAACAGAAGTTAGCAAGATGTCCGCTCCATGGTTATACCCCCTCTCTACAGTTAGCTATATTCAATGAAGGTATCAACAGAGAGAGTAGATTGAAGGTGGACAATCTTGGGAAAGGGAATTTTGTGTCCATGGAACATGCTGAGGCTACCGAGGTTTTGGAAAATTGCATTGAACAAGAAAGGAGTTGGCTATCTTCGCGAGCTCCTGTTACAAAAACCCAAGGTACGCTTCGATTAGACGCAGAAACTGCAAACTCATCTCAACTATCCGCATTAGAGAATCAAATCAAAGAACTTAAGCTTGAAATGCAGAGAAATTTAGCCGCGGCAAATGTAGTGCAAGAAGCACAAGGTTGTCCACATTGTGGGGCGATGAATCATACATGGGAGGAGTGCGAAGGAAATCCACAATCTATTTATTTCATATCCAACCGAGGAGGTTATCACTTTGGTAATAGGAATCATCCGGGTATGCAGTATTCAAATCCACATGGGACCGCTAATCCTGGTCATTATCAACCATGTCCCCAGAATAACTCTTTCCAACCAAGAGGTCAGTATCAAAATCAATATCAGAATAGACCTTCTCCCCCACAACAACCTGTTCAAGATGCCTATACCGATTCATTAGCTCAGAAAGCTTTACCACAGTATCCTCAAGAGGGAGCTGTGGACAATCAACAATTAACAAAGTTCATGGATCTTATGACCACTAATATGTATTCCCAGAGCGAGAACTTACGAGAACAAGAAGCTTCAATTCAGATTTTAGGTACTCAAGTAGAACAGATGAACAAAGTTCTGACAAGCATTATGGAACAAAAAGAATTGAAGGCTATCGAAGAAGGTGAAGACAATGTTGGGTTCGAAGCTTGTAAGGCTATTTGCCTTGATATTGAAGAAAAGAAGGAAGTACCACATGCTTCCGTTAGTGCCGTGGAGATTCCGAGTACCGAAGAAGAACCAACTAAGTCTAGTCCCGTAGACTCTAACTAATCTGAGAGTGATGTGGAGGAAGATTCAGAAAAATTCGAATTTATACAGCTTCTGAAGGATATGCAAGACAAAATTAGATCGGTTATGGAATACCAAGCTGAGCTGGCTAAAGACAAAGAGGAAGAAGCCTCAAAGGAAGAACCAAGAGTTGAAGTTGAAGTTGCACCTGCTGTGCAAGAAGAGAAAGAAGAAGAGAAGGTGGAATCGCCACCAGTTGTTCAAACAGTGTCATCAACTATTCCTGATACAAATCCGAAGGATGACACTGAGCTCAAGAAATTTGTAGAGGCGTACACTCCTGAGAATATCAATGCCCAAATGCTTGAGATTGCGAAGAAAGAGCTTACACCGCAACAAGTTTTTACGCAAGTTATTCCTGAGAAAGAAGCGAGTGTAGAAGCCAAAAGTGAGAACTTGCGAGTCTCAAGAAGAAGTGAAAGAGAGTTACCATTAAAGCTAAAAGATCCAGGAAGCTTTAACATTTTTTATTCAAATAAATGGTATGCTCAAGGTGAAAGCTATGTACGATGTGGGTTCAGGTGTGAATCTTATGCCTAAGTCCGTGTTCGAGAGACTTGGACTTCAGAAATCAGAGAAAGCTCCAGTGAAGTTGCAGTTTGCTGACAACTCAGTTACCAAGACATGGGGAACAGTGGAGGACGTTCTTGTCCGGGCAGGTAGTATCGCCATCCCTGCTGACTTTGTTATACTTGAGTTTGATGCAGATAAGCAGGTTCCAATCATACTTGGACGGCCTTTCATGGCCACAAGTCAAAGTGTCATCAACTTCCAAGAAGGGACCATTACCCTTCATGCTAATAACGTATCCGAGACCTTCTATGTCTTAGGTAGAAAACCAAGGAAGTTAGATCCCACAGTTCCTGTCATCCACAGCCTTTCACATCACAAAGTCCCTACAGAGAAGATTCATGTAAAATCTGTGGATATTGAGCCAAACATTGAGTTTGGGGTTGGCCATGAAGTTCTATGGAAAGCTCACAAACGTGAAAATAGGCCACGAAGTTTCAAAGACTCGTGGATGGAACCATTCATCGTCACTAAGGTTGTTTCAGCCAAGCTTATAGAAATCTGGCCCAAGAAGGGGATCAAGCGCAGATTAGTTTATGTTCATAGCCTTACTCGTTGTTGGGGAGGCTATATTCGCAAATCTTGATAGAGGTAACGCGTCTAACTTTAAAAGACGTTAAATAAAAGTGTTGTACGGGAGACAACCCGCAATTTTTTATGTTTTTATGTTTTTATGTTTTTAGTTTGTGTTTAGTTTAGTTGTTTTTAGTTTGTGTTTAGTTTAGTTGATATTGCATATTTGAGAAAAGTATTCGTGTTTTTGATGTTTAGGTGTTAGAGAAATCGAGTTTGGGAGGAAAAACACAATTTTTTGGAAAATTCAGATGCCAGCACCGGCATGCCGGCGGGCAGAAAACCCGAGCCCATGGGTCAGGCCACGTGTTCAGGACAGAAGGTTGGAAATTGAGAGATGTCATCACCGATATTCCGGTCAGAATCTCCGGTATGCCGGCCAGACCAAAAACCCGTGCCCACGGGTGTCGTCACGTGTACAAGACAAAAAGGTATTTTGAACATCAGTAGCACCGGTATGCCGGGCGATATCGTCGGTATGCCGGTCAGAAGAAAAACCCGTGCCCACGTATCTAGGCCTCGGGAATTTTGACGTAACTCAGATTCCAAGAGCTCCAGCACCGGCATGCCGGGCCCTACGGCCGGTATGCCGCCCAGCGCCGCTGGAGAGAGAATAAAGCTTCGTTTTTAGGTTATAAAAGAGAAAGAGGTTGGTATATTCCGAATTTTTAATCATTAAGCCTCACTTTCTTCTCCAAACCTCTCTCAACTCCATTGAAACTCATTCAAACATTCCCCAAACATCAAAACACTACCCAATTATCATAAAAACACATCAAAAATTCTCTCCACATCATTACAAAGGAGATGCAATCACCCAATTCTCACCAAACACATTAGATTGATGAATCACAAGCTTAAATTTTCAAAATTCATCCTACAATTTCTTAGATCCATACCAATCAATCAAGAATTCATCTTACCCACATAGAAATTCATCATCAATTCACCTTTCCTAAACCAAATCAAGCTTGTTCAACCAATAATCAAGAGTTCAAATTTTTAAGTGTTGTTAAAACTTTGAGTTGGGGGTCAATTGAGATGACTAACATAACAGAAACATTGTCTAACAAGAGGGAGGTGAAGAAAAGAAAGGTATTGGGTTCAATTGAGAAGAAATCAAGTAACAAAGGTTCTAGTTCCAAAGCTAAGGGTAAAATCGATAATGAAAAGGGAGGTAAGCCGGCTATGTTTAATTCAATGGGAAAAAGGGTTCAACTTTATTCCAAGAAGAAAACACAACCTCTTCCATTCAAAGGTCCTACACCCGAAGATACAAAGAAAGCTTCAAAGGCCTTGATAGCTTCTGCAGAAAAACAGTTAAAGGAACTACCTTTTGCTTATGAGAAAGTATTCGATGAAGAAGTTGGTACGGGAGAGTATAAGAGATTCTTGGAGCTTGGTGAACGATTGGGTTGGTCTACATTCATGGTAAGACGATCTGATTTATGTCATGAGTTAGTTTTAGATTTCTATTTAGGCCTTTTTTGCCGAGATAGTGAAGGTTGTGTTCCGATTAGAGGAAAGTTAGTTCCTTTCACAGTTAAAGAGATTAGAAACCACTTCCAGTTTAAGAAATTGGTTGGACCATGCAAGTATGGTGAAACGGTGGCTAAACAATGAATATGTGATTGGAATTTACTTTTTGAGCATGTTTTAGACAAGGAAAAGTGCAATCACATAAGGGAGAATTGAAGGAACCTTAGTCTTACAAATATCTTCAACCGGATGCTAGAATATGGCACAATTTCCTTATCCCTAATGTTTTTGGAAACACAAGAACTTTGGATGTAACTACGAAGAACGCTCTACTTTTGGATTGTATTTTACGAGGAGAAGAAGTGGATGTGGCACAGTTGATCTTTGAGGAGGTGATGCGATTTCCGGTCTCTCCTAAATCGGTTTATAATGTTAAATAACCTACTATGATCACGTGTCTTGTGCAAAAAGCGAATGTTATATTGGGTGAAGAAGAGAAATTCGAATTTAAAAAGAGTTATATTGATAATTCTTGGATCGTGAAAGTCTTGAGAGGAGCAGGTTCTACGTAAGTCTCGAAAGAAGAAAAGGAGGAAAGTTGGCAAGAGAAGATGGAGGAACGTTTAAACAATTTCGAAGAAGCTCAAACTTCCTTAGCCAACGATGTGGCACAAATCAAAGCCAATCAAGTACACATCATGACACTCCTTGAGAAATTAAAGAAAGATCAAGCAAATCCTATCTTGGATGTCGATAATGCGAGGCAATAGCCTCGAGAGTATGTTCTCTTTCTTCCTTACCATTTCTGTAAATGTTTTATCTGCTAATTTTAATTTCTTTTTCGAGTCTTTTTCGAGTCGTGGGGACATGACTCATTTTTGAGTTGGGGTGTCGGGATTCGTTGTCTCTCATCTCCATTTTTCTGTTTTTAGGTAGAAATTAAATTTTTTGATACATGGGAATTAGATGTAGAGTGTGTTTAATAGCTTGAAAAAATAAGCTCAGTGAATTGATGATAGTAAGTAGTATGTTTATGAGATATTATATTTTGTATGCTTTTAGTATTTGCAGGATACACACATTGATAGTAAAGAAAAGATTAGTTAGCAATGCGATAAAAAGTATGTTCGATCTCAGGGAACCTTGAGTAGTGTGTATGCCGTGAGATCCAAGCTAGTTGACAAACCCATTTGATGAAAGTGCTAAAGGTAAGACGAAATTATATGGTGTAGAAAATGATTAAGGCAGTTCTTTCATATTGAAGCCACTTGAAGCCTTTTTTATACCTGCTCACCTTGTTATTTGATTTAATATTTTATATCCTTCTCAGCCCCTTCTAGCCTTTCTAAAGCTTTTTATTTAGCCATGTTATAAGCATATCCCTTTAGATTATAGGACTTTTCCATATGACCCGCACTCGAATCGTGATGCATAGACAGTTGTTTTAGAGCTTGAGTTTGGGGTGGTGGGTCCACCATTATGGGAATTGTTATTGGGTTGGGATTTTTGAGCTTATTAATTGTGCTATGTTATTATATTGATGATGATTCACAGGTTTATATTGTAACCCTTTACTGGGGTAATAGTGAATGAAAAAGAAGCTACGAGCTAAAGTTATGAAAAGGCATAACGTTGAAAGAAAATATAGCGTGATATCTCGAACATTAAAAAAAGAGTCATAGCTATACAAAAGAAAAAAATCGATTTGAAAAGAATATTCGGACCGGCAAAGAGGAATTTTTATGTGAACATCTTATGCTTTAATTGGGTTATTGAGGATGCTACTTTGTGCATCAAGAAAATCATTGGGTTGAGTTAGAAACGTTTTATGAGAGTAACTCAAGCTCTAGGGCGATTCGTTGATGGCTAGTGAGGAGAGAGCCAAAAGCTCACTCTAAATTATCCAAATATACTATCATATACCGTCCCTAAGCCTAAATTACAACCTTAAAGACCTTTTGATTCTTTGCTATGTAATCGAGAAGTGATTGAGCCAATAGAGAGTAGTTAAGTGGATCTTTGGATACTAGTGAAGTTCGATGAACAATCTATAGCTTCCTTGGTAAACTGAGTAAAGTCACAATCCTTCTTACATTTTGCGAAACTAATCTGATCTTGAATTCAAAACCGTGTTAACTATGGATATGAGAAGTGTACAGGTATGTAGTATATGAATATTATTGCATGAAATTTTCTGAGTAGTTGTTTTATGTCTATACTATATATTCTGCTTTGTTCTTCCCATTGTGTTTAAATTACCTAGGGGTGTATTTAGAGACTTCCCTTTGTTTTTATCTTTATTGTATAGGGACGATACAACTTTGAGTTGGGGGTCTTGATGTCTCCTCATTTGACATGAATTAATATTACGATGAGACATCATTTTTAGTTATTTAGAAGTCTTTCTAGTCGATTTTCTTGATAAATACTACACTTTCCTATTTCTAGTCTTGATTTAGTAAAATATTATTTTTAGAGCATATTGGGTTTAATTATTTATTTAGTGTGAAGTTTTAAAGATAATTATGGAGATAAATTAGAGTCCAAGTCGAAGACTAAGAGATATGGAAAGAAGATAAGCATGGAAATTGGAGATAAGGAAAGAAAAGCTAAAATATGGAAAAGGAAAAGCTGCCATAAATCTGAATTTCACCACATACGACCACAAATCAGCTTATATCTCAACATCGGTGGTGAATTTGGAGAAACGGTCAAGAACAAAGTTAAAGATCTTTCCGAGACGATGAATTTCGACTACTCATATGGGTCAAACGGATAAAAACTGAAGTTGTTAGGACCAAAACAAAAACGGGCCTAATTTCATATTTTAGGGTTACGAATTTGAGTTGGGCTTGGAGTCCTCTACTTACCTTCACCTTCCAGAACACGAATTAGGGCTTCTAAACACCTATAAATACACCCCTATATCACTTGTAAATCATCCTTGCTCATCCTTGCCTCATAGTAATTAGTCTTTAGGTTTATTATCATCAGAATTATTGTAGAGAGCAAGATGAAGTCTTTTATTATTTCTTTTTAGTTTATTTACTTCCGCTATGAACTAATTTTCCCGTAGCTTGGGTTTTGCATCATGTATAATCTATGAATTCTATTTTCATTCTATCTAAATTTGTTTGGGAATTATATATTTTAATCTGATATTAGCTTCTTACCTATATATTTGTTTATGTGTTTTGAATTATTGGCTGTCCTATAACTGATCACTTTAGGCTTTCTTAATAGTAGTTAGATGTTCACCTTAACAGGGTATCTAATTATTGAAACACCACATAACGTCTAGTGTCGATATTGGTCTTGACAACACTAATTCTAGCTAGATAGTCATTAGGGTATAATTAAACCACTATCATCATGTTTGGAATTGAATTGCTTAGGGCCTTGGTGGCGCTTGATTACCCTAGGTTTAGGCTGCCTCATGATGTGTCTGTAGCCCCCTTAGTCGCTCTCAAGGTCTAAGGTATGGGAATTTAGAATCCTGACTAAGTTTCTAAGATCTAATTATCTCCCTTATTAACTAGATTTAATAGAAAGAATTAGAAGGATTAGTGCATACTAGCAAAACCTAAGCTATACTTCTCATCTCATATTTCTTCATATGTATTTTATTGTCTTTAATTTTCCTTAGTTTAATCATTAATCTCTTCTCAATTATTCATATTTACTTTCTGTCTTTTAATTAATTACTCTTACTCGTTATTATTTACCCATTCGTGTAACACACTAAGTCCCTAAGAACGAATTCAACTTATCAATAAACTTGCATACGTCCTGAATACTTGCACTACCGTGCTTGTCTAGGGTGCTTTAGTGCATTGTTTTCAGCGTTTATTTATCATATTTTTATAACACCCTAGGCGACACCAAAAGGTTAAATTAATGTGTTTTGTAGGTATAATAATGTAAAGTTGTGAATGAAACGGCAATGAAATGAAATTTCTATTGGTTTACTTTTATATAATAAATGCTCAAAAGAATATGCAGTTAAACTAATTGTAAATAAGATGACAGAGGGATGCTTGAGTCTAGATATAAGGGAAAATTTGATATTTCACGTTAATTCAGGATTCACGTTCTTCCGAACTCCCTTCTGTGTAGACTTGAGAAACTAACTTACCCAAAAGTCGTATTTAATTAAGACCAAACCTAATGATTACTTGGCTAGTCAAGACCAGTTGGCCCACTAACGCACACCGGGCAGGCGCTTGTACTATATGTCCATAACCAAACACCCCTTGCGGACACTAATTAAATTAAAAAAATTACCCAATATGTGATAATAATACAGATATCAATTAAGAACAAGTTATATAGAGAACAAAATTAGAATGTTATTTATTTAAACAAAACAATCTCAAAATCCAAATACGTCAAATTATTATGTAGGATTCATACATAAGCAATTCTCTAACAAGTAAGGATTTAGTTCATATCGAAAGAGATTAAGACACTAATTTATAGTGAAGAACTATGTTCACTATGAAAAAATAATAGAAAAAGAAATTACTAAAAACAGAAGTGGAATGGTCCAACAATGGTGGAATCCTTTGATGTCTTCTTCTTTATGCTCCAGACGCTTCTCTTCTCAAATGACTAAAGGTGTGGTGGGTAGTAAGGTGTGATTAAATAATCATAAATAAAGATGTGAACTATCACCCTGACCAATCACGTTACTCACTGCAAGTATCACAGATCGTATGCAAGCTTTAATGATACGTTAGATTCGTTCTCAGGGACTTAGTGTATTATACGAATTTATTAGAAGAAAGTGTAGTAAGAATTAGTTCAGGGAATTAAAAGACAAATAAAAGTAAATATGAATAATGGAAAGAATAATGATTAAACTAAAGACTAGTGCAAAAAATAAAGATGTAAGAATAAGATGAGAAATATAGCTCAGGTTTGCTTGTATGCACTTATCCTTCTATTTCTTCTACTAGTTATAAGATTGATTAAAGCTCTTAAAGTAAGTATCCAGGATTCTATATTCCTCCTAACCCCCTTTTGGGTGGACTTAGGTGGTGACCTAACAATTACTAGGGGACTTGGGTAAGGGGACCCTGCGCAATGATCGGTGGTTAATCCAAATCCTAATGACTATCTAGTTAGGCAAGCCCATCAGGATCACTACCGCACACTAGATGTTTATGTGGTGTTTCAACAATTAGACACCCCTTCTAGGTGACCATCTAACTGCTATTAATGTGGTAGTCTATACTCGTGCACTAGCAAGAACTACAGTCAATAAATCAAAACACATAAAAGAAATATAAAGGTTAAGAAGCTCGATCGATTCAAAAAGGTTTTTCCCAAACAAAATTAGATAGAAGTAAATAGAATTCAAAGATTATACATATGCAAAACCCAAGATATCGGGAAATTAGTTCATGTTTGAAAGAGATAAACTAAAATAAAGATATATACTGTCAACTTGCTTCTCCTTATGACTTCTAAGAGTAATATAATTTAAGGACTAGGAAAGGACTAAGCTATTGTTTAGAACTGAGCAAGGACAAGTTTACAATGATAAGAGGGTGTATTTATAGGTGTTTTCTAACCATAGGTCGAAATCTTAGAGTAGAAGGCAAGTAGTTTGAGTCTAAGTCCAACTCAATTTTGTTTCCTAAACTATAGGACATGATAAACACTGCTCACTGTTTTGGTCATATCTCTTTCCTTATTGGGCCTAGATCTATCTAACTCCTTAGAGGCTCATCCAAAATTATAGCCGATTTGAAGTTATCTTTACTTTAGTGGACGTAGCTTCAGAATTGGCAGATTTATTTGGCATATTTCAACTTTACTTCCTTTTATCTCTTAATTTCTCCTATATTTTCTTTCCTTTTCTTCTTAGAATTTATTTGGCATCTAATTATATTCCATAAACGCTAAGAGGTTCATATTAACACACAAATTAAACCAAATATGCTCGAAATGTAATAAATCATCAAATCAAGACATGAATTATGAAAATATCTAATAACGGTGAAAATCCCTTCAAAATTATTTGAATACACCTAAAATTATGTCTCGAACCTATATATCACAAATATGGAGACATCAAGGTGTCTCAAATTCGGGCCAAGAGTGATTCTCTAATGATATTTGTAGGTTATATAGGCTTACAAACATGTTAGGTCTTCTATGGGCTCACTAATTATGTTAGATTATCCCAAACCCATTTTTACTTAATAGATTTCAGGTTCGACCCACAACAACAAATATTAGCATAACTTCTCTATCTCTACTCCAAATTGACTCCCGTCACTTCTTAGTTTGTGGTGGATTTACAATTTTTCATCTTCTAAGGCTGGTTTCCTTACATGATTCATACCCACCACTATTCTCACCATTCTATAGCAACTTAACCTCACCCTTTTCACCTTGGGTGAGTTACATGACTTGTTCTTGTTGAGGTTGTTGAAGAGACATCGTGATTTATTCCAACTTTTGTTTCATATTATACATTGTTACCTCAATAGATCCAGTCTTAGCATCACTGCATTCCATTCTATTTATTGAAACTTTTATGGAAGTGGTGATACTCTTCTCAAACTCACTCGCACCTTCTTGCGGATGGGAAGGAAGTGCTTTCAGAATTGGATTATCCTCATAGGAGTTATATAAGGCATTTTGGGGAGTTTTGAAATCCATGGATTGGAACTCCTTGATAATGATTTTGAAACCATGATGGATATTTGGTCCCTTAGGGTCGAGGAGGAAAAATAGTACCTTAATTGATGGCCTCGTTAGGATTAGACCATTGGAGTACCAAATGATTTTGATTCTATTGACCATATCCTTGACCACCCGAATGGTAGTTCCCTCAGGTAGATACAAAAAATGAAGATTTCGAATTATTGGGACACTCTTCCGCACATGATTAAACACTCCACATCACAGACAACTTTGTGGATCTTGCGCCACACTCATAATTGCGCGATTATTTTTCAACGATAGTTTCATTACCATGTTCTCTAAAGCAAAAATATTTGAATTCGTCATAGTATCGTTTTCTAAATTCAACGTTTTTTCTGAAAATCGAACCGGTGTTCTTTCAGGTTGCCAACTCATCTCGTTTCTCACAATTCTATCCAGGATACCAAACGCATGATTCACGCTCACCATCATAAAACCTGATGTATTAACTTTTTATTTAGAGGGGATATCTAAAATTTGATAAAATAGTCCCTATTTCAATTCTGGAGTGTACCCATGTAGTGGAATTTTCTTCAAGAATGATTACAATCGAGTCCAAGCTTCTCTTAATGTTTCGCCTTGTTATTGGCAGAAATTTTCCAAGTCAAGTTGACCGCTTAATCGTACACTTTAAGGATAATATCTGTCAAAGAATGCACTTTGAAATTGGTCTCATGTAGTGATTAACTCATGTTGTTGCTGATCGTACAATTCACTCACTTCTTTGTTGAGGAAAAATTAGAACATGGTACGATACACCTGATCCTGAGTGACGCCTCGAGTGATGTACACATCATAATTTGAATGAATTTTTTATAGATCGAACGTGATATTCATGGGCAGCACCTCTATGGTGTCCGTAGGTTGCAAATTGATTAATCATACCCGCATCGGCCTTGAATCGCACGGCTTGAATAGCAGGTGGATGGATCCCAAAAGGCGGCAATCGGAACGGCTGTTTCTCATAAGGTTGCATAAACCAAGGCACGACCCCTGGTGGGACAACTACACCTTGATTATTATTCACGTCCAATGTTACAATCTGTAAGATACAAAATCAAGAAACCAACATAAAACGAAAAAACCACTACTCTACTATACTAACTAAAAAACAAAAATATAACGTTATAGTCTCTGGCAGCGGGCCAAAAACTTATCATCCCCAAAGGTGAGATAATAAATAAACACAAAAGGAGGGTTACTTCCCGCAAGTGCACGAGTTGTTGACAAGTAATAATAAAGTAAGTTTTGTGGTGTATCGTCGCCATAGAGAATATTAAGGTTAAATTAATGTGTTCCGTAAGTATAATAATGTAAAGTTATGATGAAATGAAATTGCTACCGGGTTGGTTTTATATAATAAATGCTCAATATAAAATTCAATTAAATTAATTGTTAATGAAATGAGAGAGATGTTCAAGTCTTTCTAGTAATCTTCGAAGTCAACTAATTCGATGTTTCTAGATATAAAGGCATATATGGATATTTCACATTAATCATGGATTCAATGTTCTTCCCAACTTCCTTTCGCGTAGACTTGAGAAGCTAACTTATCTGAAATTCGTATTTAATTAAGTTCAAACCCTAATGGTTACCTGGCTAGTCAAGACCCATCGGCTAGCTAACGCACACAAGATACCTATGATCTATGTCCCTAACAAACTCCCCTTCTGAACGCTAATTCGATTACCACGATTACCTAATATGTAATGAAAATACAAATATTAAGCAATTACAAGTTATATAGACAATGGAATTAGAATGCAATTTATTTAAATAAAACAATCCCAAAATCCAAATACATCAAATTAGTATTCTAGGGTTCGTACATAAGCAATCTTCAAGCAAGTAAGAATTTAGTTCATAATGAAAGAGATAAAAACACTAATTAAAAGTGAAATAATCATGTCCACTATGAAAACTAATAAAATAGAACTCGAAATTACTGAAAACAGAGGTGGAATGGTCCAACAATGATGGAAACCCTTGATGTATTCTTCTATTTTTTGCTCCAGCTACTTCTCTTCTCAAATGACTAAATTCTGCTCAAATTCTGGCCAATAGTGATTATATAGTGATATTTAAAGGTATTTATAGGCTTAAAAACGTGTTACGGATTCAATGGGCTCACTAATTAGGTTAGATTAGCCCAAACCCGTTTTTACTTAACAGATTTCATGTTTGAGCCACGACAACAGTTATTAGCATAACTTCTTCATCTCATCTCCGAATTGACTTCTGTCACTTCTCACGCGTCACTAACTTCAAGCTATATCTAAATCCTAAGGAATGAAGTCCAAATATCTGGCCAATTAGTCATGGTGATGGAAACAATAAAAAGTCAAGATTTCTCCGGTAAACGCTACGTTCCCACAGTGACTTTAAGCTCATTTCACACCTTTGTTTGGGGTTTAGCTTGACGTTTTTCCTTATACTCTTCATTTTGGAACCTTGTATCACCTATGTACCTAAAAGATACACACTTAACATATAATTAAGGCACAAAAGCTCAATAAATAGCAATATGTCCAAAATAAGAGAGAAATGTACAATACGTAGAATATTAGGGAAAACCCTCACTTAGGCCCAAAAAATACCCAAAAATATGTCACGTGAGTAGATTGATCCATCATCACACAAAGATATACATCAATGTACCTACTTGGATAATCATTTTAGGACCTGGAGCTCCTGTTTATGTCAATCACATAGTATTTCTTTTGCTTCTGTAGTGAACTCTACCCCTATTGTTCACTATTGAAGTATAGCTAGCTCATTTATATATCACTTTTCCTCTTCTCTACCACATAAAAACACATATCTTCATCATGCCCTATCACTTTACACTTACGACTGCACATAGGTAAGTTTTCATATTATATTTTTAAAGTTTATTTATTTGCTCGTATCGTAGAGATGAACTAGTTCCTTTATTTTTTTCCCCAAGTACAATTCAATGAGTATAGAGTGAAACAAAAATCCTTTTTTACCATAGTAATTTCATCCAATTTTAGTGGTTTTCCCACTTGTGAAATAATTTTAGCTATACGCACTTGTTCCAGATGATTTCCAATCACTATCCAAGTAGACGCTTTAGCTATCTCATAATTCACATAGTTAGCCAAAACCCTCCCGGAAACTTCAAAAATCTCTTTTTCTTTCTCTCTTTTTTTTAAACGCAAACCTTAGGTCATCGGAAAAATCAGCCGCCCGCCGCCTCTTCTTTCCACCTCCGGTGAACTTAGGATTTGCTTGCGTCACCCTTAGGTATCTTAGGTACTTTTCCTTTCTATATTTTTTTTTGTTTTTTCTTTTCCTTTCTTTAGGCTAAGTCCAATGGACTCCCAATTGTAGCTAAAAGCTACAATTGGGAGTTGACTACCCTAATTTTATACTCCAAGAGGCTCAACACAATCAAGAACCTTATATGAAAACCTTAATTTGAGACTTCAACATAGCTACATCTAGGGAGAAAAAAAGTTAGTCACATTTATTTTCTTTTATTTTTAAATACTTTTTCTTATGTTAATGTTTATTTTCCTTTTCTTTTTTTATTCTTTTGCTTATGTATGTGTTTTATATTTTGGTGTGGATTTACTTTTTTTATAATTTAATTTAAATTTTAATAAGTCTTATTTAATATATTTTTAAAAATTTAAAAACAAATTAATCAATTTTAATCTTTTGAAAAATATAAATGATATATTTCTAAAATTTATAAAAAATCGACAGAAATTCTTATAATTATAATTTAAATATTAAAAATAATTTCTAATATTTTTTTAATATATATAAATTATCAATAATCAGAATGCATAAAGATTTAAAAAGTATTAATAATTAAAATTAAAATGGAAATATTATTGAAATAAAGTTAATTAATTAAATTTTAAAATTGGGGTTTTGAAATAGGGAAGCTGTTGGAGCAAATCTATTATAGGGAGTTAAAATTTGAGATAAAGTAAGTGTTGACCCCCGATTGTAGCTAAATATCTGGCAAGCTGTTGGACTTAGCCTTAGATTAGGTTCCGCACATTTTAGTATTTGGAATTTTATTCCCCCTCCTCAATTAGCTAAACTACTTTTGTCGGATTTTCAACCTCTTGGGATAGGTTGATCTTTTTTGTAACTTGCTACTTTCTATTTATATTCAAGTTTATTTCGACCCAAAAAAAAAAAAAAAAGCTATTGCTGTTGCACGCGTGTTCTTGACCTCCAATTACTGTCGGCCAATAGCTTGCGTGACTGGACTCACAGGTGCAATAGTTATTTCGTTCCTTTTTGTCTTGCTTCACATTATATATCTTTCCACGTAATACACTAATTTCCATTCTTTTGGAAAAAGTTGCTGCGAACAATTACTAGCCATAGAGTTATTGGAAAGTTTGATAAAAAAATATTTGCAGTAAAATCAAGCTCAAAGTCCGTGCAATCATTACCACTTATTTCTGCAGCAATCTCTTGAGATTATTTATAATTATTTTTGCCGTTCAGAATTTATTGGATTTTCCTTATTTTAGCGTTACTGTAAATTGAAATTTCTTATTGGATTCTTGACCGATTTGCTTCATTCTTTTTGCATTGGTTTTCTAATTTTTACTAGTATTCAACAATACAAGTAAGATGAGTCGCAAGGGAGCTGGTGTAATAAGCACGGGTAAAGCAGCTTTTAGGAATGTTCTTTCAAGCAAAAATTTGAATGATTTGAGTAAGAAAGTTGCAGCGTATACTGGAAACGGTAAAGTTGTTATGGAAGATGTGCAAATTGTTGGAGTGAAAGAGAAGGTGGAGAATAATAAGGAGAAAGCAATTGTTATGTATGAGGCAGGTTCAAGTAATGAAAAAAATGCAGAATCCGAAATTGAGAACATAGAAGAACAAGTACCTGCTGAATTGGATAATTATTGTAGTGTTGCTGGAAAATAAAATAGTGGAAACAAAGGAGATTGAATCAGAAGAGGGTGAAATCATTGAAGAAGTACACAATGAAATAAAAATCAAAGAGAATAAGGGCAATTGGAGTGAAATATTTGCAAAAACAGTTAAAGAAGACTTGAAATTGAACTATTATCCTCCTACATTCAGTGAAGGGAAGATAAAGGTAAAACCACCAAAGGAAGTGATTCAGCGAGCTCTTGGAAGAATTGCCTTGTGGGACAATTTTTGGGGGAATCTCCTGCCTTTCATATGGTGAGGAGTATGGTGATGACTCGATGGAGACAAGCAGGTAAAGTAGATATAAAAACAACTGACATGAATGTTTACTTATTCCAATTCAAAAGTGAGGCAGTGTGTGATAATATTTTAGAGCAAATTTGGCATGTGGGAGGTAGAACTATGATGCTAAGAAGGTAGAATCCAGGAATGATCCTTGAAAAGCTTATAGTGAACAAGGTGCCTCTTTGGGTAAAACTGAAAAAGGTACCACTATCTTTATGGTCTAAAGAAGGTTTGAGCTATATTGCGAGTGCATTGGGAAAACCTATACAATTAGATCCAATAACTAGCTCAAGAAACAGGCTTAACTATGCTAGAGTGTGTGTAGAGGTTGACGTGGAGGCTGAAATGGTGTATAAGGTAAATCTAGACCTTGAAGAGGATGGAGAACATATTGTGGAAGTTTTGTATGAATGGGTACCTCCTTTGTGCAATATTTGTAAGGCAAGGGGTCACCCAAGTTGGGGATGTAATAGTAAGCAAGTATGGAAAGAAAAAAATAGAGAGGAAAAAACAGAAAGAGTTGAAAAAAAAAAGAATGAAAAAAAGAATGAAAAAAAAGAAAAAAAGAATGAAAAAGAAAATAGAAAAACAAAAAAAAAAGAGTGAAAATTTGAATGAGTCTGAAGTTGGAAAGGAATGGAGAATTGTGACAAGGAATGGAACTAACAAGCAAGTACACAATAAGCTTGATTCACCAAAAAAACAGGTTATTGTATCTACTAATCCATTTAGTCCTTTAAATATTGCAAACAACAATTTAGAGCAAGCTTTGTCTAGTTTCATGGGCTCCAATTTAGAGGAGCATATCAATGATCCTCCTGATAGATGTTGATTAGCTCTTGGAATGTGAGAGGCCTAAATTAGTCCTATAAACAAAAAGAAGTTAAAAGTTATATAAGAAACAAAAAAATTAGTTTAGTGGGTTTATTGGAAACAAAAATGCGAAGAATTAGTTTTAATAGGTTTTGTGAGTATCATTTAGTGAGTTGGGATTCTATTACTAATCATGACAAAGATGAGAGGGGTAGAATTTGTGATAGGTGGGATAAAAATAGAGTTAGTGTCAAGTGTGTGAGTATGACTTCACAAGCTATTTTGTGTGAAGTAAAAGAGGTTGTGGGTAGATAGTATGTTTTTTGTGTCTTTTGTATATGTTGAAAATGATGATAATATGAGGTTAGGACTTTAGGAAACACTTAGGGGATGGAATAATAAAGTTGGAAATGTTCCATGGGTAGTTAGTGGGGATTTCAATGATATTTTAGCTTGTGAGGATAGATTGGGGTGTGAGGTATTACCAGCGTGTGCTTATGCTTTTGAAGAATGTATAAATGATGTGGAGATTATGGAACATCAAAGTTCAGTATGTATACACACTTGGAGTAATAAACAAAGTGATGGATTTACTTCTAGCAGAATTGATAGAGTGTTTGCAAACACATCTTGGTTTTCTAACTTTGTTTCTAGTGTTGTGGTTGATTTTCCAGGTATTTCAGATCACTCTCCTCTACTTATAAACATCCAAGGAGGATACAAACTAGTACCTACTACCTTCAAATTCTATAATATATGGATTACTCACAAAGAATTCAAACCAGCTGTAATGAAGGCTTGGAGTGTTCATGTAGAAGGATCGCCTATGTATCAAGTGGTGTCAAAGCTTAAAGAAGTCAAGAAGGAGCTAAAGATATTTAATCGAAAATTCTTTGGACATACAAATCAAGATAAAGAAAAAGTGAAGAAAGAATTGAATGAACTACAATCCAAAAGCTTGAATGGCGATTTAAGTCAACTAGAAAAGGAAAAAGAGGTCATGGAACAATTCAAAAACATCTTGGAGAACGAGCAAGAATTTTTAAAACAGAAATCCAGAATTCAATGGAATAAAAAGAGTGATATGGGATCTAGATTTTATCATCAATATATTAAAGCAATAATAGTTAGAAACCGAGTTTCATCACTTATGATGGAGGATGGAGTAATATCAGAAAATGAAGAGAAGATAAAGGAAAGTTTTGTTGAGTATTACAAAAAATTATTAGGAGAACAAAAGTACCCAGTGGAAGAAATTTCAGTGGAGGGTTTGAAAAGACTACTCAATAAAGAGATCGATGGAAGAGAAGCTATGGATATGATAGAGGAAGTACAAAACAAGGAGATAAAAGAAGCTATATTTTCAATTGATGATAATAAAGCACCTGGACCAAATGGATTCACTAGTGCTTTCTATAAAGCAGCTTGGGACGTTGTAGGAGATGATGTGTGTGGTGCAATCAAGTATGTTTTGAAGAACAAAAGGTTATTAAGACAAGTAAATTCAACTAATCTTGTGTTAATTCCTAAAGTTAAAGTACCAAGAACATTAATACAGTTTAGGCCTATTGTTTGTTGCAATATATTATATAAAGGAATTTCAAAACTTTCGGCTAATAGAATGAAGAAGTGCCTATCAACTATTATATCATCAAACCAATCTGCATTTTTGGGAGGAAGATGTATTTCAGACAATGTACTAGTGGCACAAAGTGTATTGGATGGTTATGACAAAAAAAGAGGTAAACCTTCTTGTACTCTCAATCTTGATTTACAGAAAGCCTATGACACAGTTGAATGGAAGTTTGTGAAGAATATTTTGTTAGCTTTGGGTTTTAAGGATGTGTTTGTGGATTGGGTGGAGATGTGTATAACCACTCCATTATATTCTTTATGTATTAATTGTGAAGTAACTGGTTATTTCAAGGGAGGTAGAGGATTGAGGCAAGGAGATCCTATATCTCCATACCTATTTGTCATATGTATAGAAGCTTTTTCAGCAATCATGAAGCAAGTAGCAAGTCAAAAGAGCTTTGTTTTTCATCCTCAATGTGAAATATTAAAGCTTAACCACCTAATATTTGCTGATGATTTTTTGCTTTTTTTTTGGAGGAGATATTAACTCGGCCAGGAGACTTAAAGAGGGGTTATGTATTTTTTCTAGACTTTCCGGTCTTCAATTGAGTCCAGAAAATAGTGAAATATATTGCCTAGGTTTGAAAAATCATCTTAAGAAAGACATTTGTAAGATCTTGAATGTGAAAGAAGGGAAACTACCTGTGAGATACTTGGGGGACACCTCTTACTCCAAGTAAACCTAAGGCAGGTGATTGCGAAGTTTTGGTGGACAGAATATGTAGTTCAATGGAGGGATGGATGCATAAGCATCTTACATATGCTGGGAGAGCTCACCTTATCAAGAGTGTTCTCCAAAGCAAAGTGAGATATTGGTGTAATAGTATGTTTTTGCCGGCCAAAGTTGTTCACATAATAGAGAGTAAAATGTCAAGATTTCTTTGGAAAGGTAATTCAGATTCACCTAATAGAGCTAAAGTTGCTTGGAATAAAGTGTGTAGGCCTAAAGAAGAGGGAGGACTTGGTATACCTAGTTTGAAAACTATCAATCAAACTTGTATTCTAAAGTCTTTTTGGAGAATGTACGGAATGGAAGACAATGTGTGGTCCCAATGGTAAGGGGCTAATTGGAGTAGAGGTAAATGTATTTGGGGGATAAAATATAATCCTCATATGCCTTGGGTATGGAGATGTATGTTAAAAGTCAGAAATTTAGCTTACAAATTCATAGTTCATCATGTGAAGGATGGTAATGGAACCTATTTTGCTGAAGATAGATGGTTAAATAATTTGAGTTTCAATGAACTCTTCCCAAATCAGATTAGGGAGAGGAATTTGAACAAAAAAGCTGCATCTTACTTTGGTAATGGTAGGTGGAGAATCCCAGCAGGTTGAGAGATCATGGGCCAATTAAATGAGGTGATTTTGAGTACAGGACGGGACGAAATTTGCTGAAAAAATGGAGATAAACCAGGCTTCAACTCTTGGCTCACAATGATGGATATTGAAGATAAAAATCCTAGTGTGGAATGGGCTGATCTAGTGTGGCACAAGAAGGTAACTCCTAAGCTTAGAATTATAACTTGGTTGATTTGCCTAATAGATTAGCTACAAGTGATAGATTGGTGAAATGGGGAATGAATATTTCAGAATTATGTGGTTTGTGTGGAAAGGAGAAAGAGTGTAGAGAACATCTCTTTGTGAAGTGTGAGTTAGCTAAATCTATATGGAAAGAGTGGTGTAAACTGAATGAGTGTAATGTGCAAGTCTTAGAATGGATAGAAATGCTGAATTGGATGATAGAAAGAGCAAAAAGCTATACATTCATAAATAAGGTGATTATACTTAGCTTTCATAGTTATTTATACAGACTATGGATAGAAAGGAATGAAAGTGTGTTTGAAGGCAGAAATTCAGCTATGAAAAGGTTATCAAAGATATTAAAGATGATGTGAAAAACAGGTTATGGCACACATATAAGCTACGCAACTCGACAGAGAACAAAAAGCTAATACAAAATTGGGATTTGAAAGTGAATTTAGAAGAAAGTAGAGTTGTAGTGTGATTGTAATTCCTTGTTTAATGTTTTTTTAGTAGACTAGCAAGTAGTAACTTTATTTCAAGTTAGTTTACATGTAATAGTTGTATGGGGAGAGTTAATCTTGGCTACTATGGTGGAAGGTTAACATTCCTTTAGCTTGTATTTTCAATGAGTTTGAATAAAAGTAATATTAACGAGCTAAAAAAATAATTCACATAGTCAAAATAATCTGAAATATCAGACATAAGGATCATCCTTCCATATTAATAGTAAAAGCCTTCTGAAAGTATGCTTTTTAGAACTTGAAAATTGACCATCCAGTAGGGTGCTTTCTGAATTTGTAATCCAAATTTCATATGTAACCATTTTCGCAATGTTCACAATATTCATCACTCTCTTTTTGGTGATATAACCCATTAAAGAGTAATCAAAGGCTTCTACAATCTTTATAACAACACTCTCAAGGGATTAAAGTTTCTCCCCTTCAATAGATTATAAAAAATCGAGTTATACTCTTTCAGAGGCTTTCTAATGGTTAAGAATACACTATTATGACCTATACTCCCTCCTTCATTTTCCTTCATTTGGGTATAATTCCAGACTTACCTAATTTGCGACTGATGTCTCCTCCATTGAGATAGATTGATCCTATCACGAAACATATTTTTGGGGGTCTATTGGATCTAAGTGAGGGATTATTCCCTATTATTTGACATGTCTTGAATTCTATTCTCATTTTGGACATATTACATTTTTTGATCTTTTGTGCCTTAATTGTGTGTTAAATGTGTAAATTTTTGGTACATAGTTGACATGAGACGCCAATATGAGTATAAATCAATAAGTTGAGTCTAAACCCAAGACAAGGCACTGAAAGAGCAAAACGTCATTTTGGAGAGGTTAGAGCGTTTACCGGCAAAATCTTGACGTCGCTTAATTCAGTCACCATGAATAATTGGTCAGAACTTTAGACAAAATTTTATTTTCAATTTGGATACAACTTGAAGTCATTGACGCGTGAGAAGTGACGGAAGTCAATATGGAATTAAGATGAAGAAGTTATGTTAATGTTTCCACAATGGCTTGAACCATTCCAACAATAAAGAAAATGGGTTTGGGCTATTTTAACCTACCCAAGTAGGCCTAAATGGACCCAAAACGTTTTATATCAGTTATATAATGATTTTAGAAACTAAAAACAAGAGCCAACATAATTTGGACAAGAAAAATAACCCGTAGAGCTAGAGAAGAAGAAGAGTGAAAGGGTATCTACACCCAATTCCACCATTCTTCATCATCCAACCTTTGTTTGCCATCTATCTTTAATTAATTTTATTCCATTTTGTATTTCAAACATGATCTTGCACTATTATTCAGTAGTTTTGCTTATTTGAGTATGAACTAAACCCTCATTCCTTGAGGATTACTTTTGTATGAACCTTAGATGATCAATTTTGATGTATTTGGATATTAGGATTATATTATTTAAAATATATTAAGTATTAATACCATTGGATTTATGCTTGTGATTGTTTTCTACTCGTAACTTGATAAAGTATTAGGTAATATTAGTAGTTGTACTATCGCCCGGGAGGGAGTCGGATTACAAACATAGTATATAGGCGCTTGGTGTGCGTTAGTGAACCGGGAGGTCTTGACTAGCCAAGTAGTCGTTAGTGTTTGAACCAATTATTTTTGAAAGTATTTGATAGTATTTAATTAGAATCTAACTAAATAACAAGAGTTTTCAATTGAGTTTACCTCTTGAAGAGCAGCGGAAATCGGAGTAAAGAGATGCTTCAATCGGGGATCATGTTACACGGAAGAAGAGCCTTTTTGTTCACTACCTAAGAGCCTCAAATATTGATCTTAAAGTGTTTTATGTAAGGGAAAGAGAAAAGAATATGAAAGTGATTGAACTTTGGTTTCTTTTGATAATAGTCTTATTCTTTTGTGCTTCCTATAAGATTAAAATGTAGTGGATAGAATCATGGGCTTTTACAGTTCAAACAAACCCACGTTAATAACTCCAAATTTATTTTGAATTTCAAATTCAAAATAATAGTAACTATTTCGTGCTAGACAAAACAAAAGATAAATAAAACTAATTTTCTTTATTTATTTATTTATTTATTTATTTATTTATTTATTTATTTATTTATTTATTTATTTATTTCATTCTCCCACTCGCCCATTATGAAGTTATATATCATCCATGTAATCTACATCACATTATATCATATGTTCCCATATACACACTTGAATCAAAATATCACCATACTTGGAAAATTGGTTGTGCGACCAGCAAGCATTCGAGCATACGTTACTAATAACTTGTTAGGGTACATAGTTGCTCAAAATAATTCTCGTTCGTTATGTATCCTACAGTACCCCAGACTAAGAATATGTTGTAACATATTACAGTAACTCTGGCCCCTTTAAATTAATATCACAATTCTATGTGAAAAAGAGATCACGGTCATTATATTTGTGTGTCTCACTATCATGTTGTAGTCTGTATTGACTTACATGATCGGTTAACCTGCAAGCACATATTTTGGTACATAATTTTAGTCTTCCCTCTACACTTATATCCTTTTATATTGATTAGGTTGCTTTCCCAAACATACCCCATTAGACCAAATCATTCATGATTATTGGTAATATGACTATGTAGCATACACCTAATCAAAATAACAATATATAATAAAAAGTAATAAGGGCAGAATTCAAAGGCATCATATAAGTGAAGAAAAAGGGATCAATTCTTCACTTCCTTTTGGTCGAAAGCTAATTTTATCTCTTAGGTATGAACTATATTCTCATAGCTTGAGAACAACAATAATGTATGAATCATAGTTTTATTCTATACTTTTATTGGAATTGGGAGACTACAACTTTAAATTGAATTTTTATTTTTTGTGCTTGGCATTGTTTAATTTCCATTAATTCCAACCCTTGCAGTGTACAAGTATAAGGCTTCCCTTAGTAATTAGGACTGTCACTGTTGGGGCTAAGAGTGTGAGAAAATAATGATAAATAAAGATAAGGATTCACGCTTTAACAACCATGGAAACTCACTACAAGTATCACAGATCGTTTACAAGTTTAGTTGATAAGTAAGATTTGTTTGCAGAGATTTAGTATGTTAGCATATAATTCTGTTTAGAATAGAATCATAGTAGAGATGAACTGCTTAATAAAAATATAAGTAAATACAGAGATAAAAATTTGGAGAGAATATTTTAACTAATAACTAATGCAAATAAAGTAAATATAAAAGAATGGGGATGAGAGATAAATCTTAGGTTTGCTAGTATGCACTTGTCCTTTTATTTCTTCTTCTAGCTATAGGGGTGATTAAAGCTCTAAGAGTAAGTAGTCAGGATTCTATATTCCTCCTAACCCCCTTTTGGGTGGACTTAGGTGGTAACCTAATAATTACCAGGGGACTTGGGTAAGGGGGCCCTACGCAATGATCGATGGTTAATCTCAAACCCTAGTGAGTATCTAGTAAGGCAAGCCCTTCAGGATCACTACCACAAGTTAGATGTTTATGTGGTGTTTCTACAATTGAACACCCTGTCGAGGTGACCATCCAACTCCTATGGTAATCCTATACTCGTGCAAGAGAAAGAACTACAATCAATACATCAAAGCACATAAAACAAATATATAAAAGCTAAGAAGCTAAACTCGATTTAAAAAAGTATTTCCTAAATAAACTTAGATAGAAGAAAAGCGAATTTAAATATTATACATATGCAAAACCCATATGGGGAATTTAGTTCATGATATAAAAAAATAAACTAAAAGATAGATACATATACTCAACTTGCTTCTATGGATGACTTCTAAGAGTAATAATAACTAAAGGCTGAGGAAGGACATGATTACAATGATAAGAGGCTGTATTTATCAGTTCTATCTAACCTTAAGTCGAAATCTTGGTGTGCACGGCAAGTTATTGGAGTCCAAGTCCAATCAAATTCATTTCCTAAAATATAGGACATTATAAACACTAGTGATTGATTTGAGAATATATCCTTTGTTACGTGGCCAAATTCAGTGTACAACCTATTAAAGTGACCACAATTAAAATATCTATCTAGCACTGTAAAGGCTTTTTCAAATTCACAACCGATTTTCAGCAGTCTTCAATTCAATTGACGTCTCTTCAGTTTTGGGATATTCATTTGCCAGCTTTTTCTTTCATATTTCAACTTTTGTTTCCTTTTAAGTCTAAATATCACCTTGGATCTTCTTTCCTTAACTCCTTGGAAATGATTTGGAATTTAATTATATTTCCTTTTAACCTAAGAGTTTTGCATTGACACACAAATTATACCATATATGCTCTTAAAGTAATAAATCCCCAAATCTAGACATGAATTAAGAAAGTAACTAATAATGGGAGAAAATCTTGTAAAAATTAATATAATTCACCTAAAATGATGACTCGTGAGTAGATTAATTCATCACAAATATGGAGATATCAAGACCCCCAACTCAAAGTTGTATCGTCCTGATACAATAAGAATAAGAACATAGGGAAGTCTCTAAAAATACATCTATTACAATTAAGCACAATGGAAGAAGATAGACGAATATGAATAATAATCTCAAAGCAACTACTTAGCAAGTTTCATGTAATAATATTTACAAACTAGATTACCTATACACTTATCATAAACAATCAACATGGTTAAAATTCAAGATCGGATTAGCTTTGTAATGCACGAAGGAGAGGTTCTTCACTTAGTTTAACATGGAGGCTATAGATTGTTCATCGAGCTCGTGTCTCCTTTTTTTTTCTAATTTTATTCCCTTAGGAGACACCATTTTAGGTGAATAATTGACTAATATGATAGACTTTTAGTGATATTTCGTTATATTTAATTTTATCTCCTTGTAATTTATTATTTTTCATTTTTAAAGCTTTTGCGCGTTAAATGGTTTGTTTTTAGTGCAAAGTTGTAGGTCCATCGATCCATAGAGCACCAATCCATGGAGGATAATCTAGAATTAAAGTCTTAGATCGTGTAAAGAAGTCAAAGGTGAGAAAAGATTTCCCAAAGAATTTACAAGGAAAGCTGCAAATCCGGAAGGTTAATATCGATTGCTGATTTTGAGCTACTTACACTTGGATTCAACCTTCGGGTCATTTTGGAGTTGATTTGAGAAAGTTACAGCCGTTTTACTAAGGGTTTCACAGCAGTTACGGGATTTTAATTAAATGATTGGACCCGGGCTTTTCAATATTTCACTAATTCACTTAAGTGATAGCCCAAGTTCGATTTTGAGCTTATAAATAGACCTTTTGACTTTTATTTTACATACAACTCAATTTACACAGGTCAGAACCGCCAGGGAGAAAGTTAGAAGCAAGTGGAGAGAAGAAACTGAAGCTGGAGAAACAATTTTTCCATCAACAGTCAATTCAACCCTTTTATTAGGTTCTATCTTTTATTTCTTTTATCAAACATGAGTTCCTTTTTATTTTAATTATTTAGTTTTTATTTCCATTATGAGCTAAATTCCCTTTGTACTTGAGAATCACATATTGTGTTGAACCCTAACTTGATTAATTTATGTTTTTCTAATTTGGATTTAAGAATTTAAATTGAATTCGTTATTTTGTGTTGGTTTTTATTGTATTCTTGCATTATTATCTTTAGAGTCATGAACTAAGAGTAATTTTTAGTATCTAGGCTATTCACTATAGTGGCGTAGTGATCATCTTGACGGGGGGGGGGGGGTTTATATATAGACCTAGGTAATTGTCGTTGGTATTTGCCAATGACCTTGACAGGCTTGACTAACCAATAGCCAATGAGATAAAGAACTTAAACCATCTGAAAGTAGTTGTAATCATCCTGACGGAGTTTAGAATACAGTAGGAGAGCTCTTAGGTCCACCCTGGCAGGGGCTAGGAGACTTTAGAATCCCGCCTAGCACACATATAGCAATTCATCCCTTAACAGAAAACATTAATTAAGAAGGTTTAGGTGAAACCCTTGCGTGACTCAAGTACTACTTCTTCTCTTGCGTCTAGCCTATTTATTTACATTATTTCCATTTCAGTTTAATTAATTTAGCATTTAATTTATTTGCGTCTTAGTTTTAGAAAACCAAAACAAAAATTATATCACTTACTTTTCTACACTTGAAATTGATCCACTATTTGATTCACATCTGAGTTGTACCTATTCCGTCCCTGCGAAGAAATCCTGATTTATAGGTCTATTACTTGGACAACTGTACACTTGCGGTCTATGAGTCTTCAATATTTATCGCATTGTTGTATAACACACAAGGACCCACCAAGTATTTGGCGCCGCTGCCAGGGACGCTAGCGTGTGACCCTGGTGTTTATCCTTTAGTGTTTAATTGCATTTTTATTTTCAGTTTTATGCTTTGTTTGTTCTTCCTTTCTCAGGTTTTACAGGTTTGGTGTATGCTCGATAACCCTGAGATACTAATCAGACTTGCAAACAAAAGAAAGAAAGAAGGAAAAAAAGAAAGAGAGAGAGAGAGAGAGATTAGCCAGAGAAGCATAATTGGCTAATGAGAATGAAACTAATCCTAGAGTGGTGGAAAATCCTCCTCCACCTAGACAACAAGCTTAACCTCCCAACAATGATCCTTGGTTTATAAATGGTCCTGAACAAGCTCCATATCGCGCTCCTGCTCTTGGGATTGGTCTAGCAGATATTAATGTCGCGAGATATAGACCTGACCCTGGTATGTTATCTCAATTTCAAAATTATAGAAATTTCCGAGGAGCACCTGAAGAAGATCCAATTTGTGCAGTATAGAAATTCATACAAATATGCGACTCCTACATTATACAAGGAGTGACTAGAGATCAGATGTACTTTGCAAATTTCAGATACTTTGTGATAGATGCAGCTAGTGAATGGCATGATTCGCAAGAACCAGGATCGATTAATACTTGGGATGAGTTGCAAACTGCGTTTTTTGATAGATACTACCCAACAAACATGAGATTGAATGCACAAATTTCTCTAACTTCCTTTGAGCAAGAACAAGATGAGACTTTGGGTAGGAGTTGGTCAAGATTTCAAATATGTTTAAGAAGAGTTCCCGATCATCGCCTTACAAAACCACAACAGATGGAGATATTCTATAAGGGCCTTGATGGGCAATCAAGAAAAGATCTAGACCTACTTTGTGTTGGTGGATTTTTACACGTACAACCAGTTCATGTTAAAGTTATTTTAAATAGGGTTGGAACACTATGAGAACACCTACCCGAGGTGGAATTTATAGAGAGAGTAGTGCTTGAATTGAAGAAAAGTTCTCTTCTTTAGAAAATAAATTGAAAAGTACATTAGAACAACAATTGGAGCAGCTTACTTTAGCCGTTAAAGAAGGTTTTCATGTAGAAGAGCAGATTTTTATATTACACAGGAAATATATGGATGTTCTTATTTTGGTGTACATGATCATGAATGGGAGAACTGTCAAAACAATCAAGAATCCGTAATGTTTTCTTCCAACCGTGGGAACTACAGTTCAGGTGGTCAAGGGTATCAACCAAATAGAAACCATCCCGGTTTCCAATACTCGAATCCAAGTGGGGTAGCTAATCTGACTCATGCTTATCAGTCACGTCCCCAAGGTAATAACTATCATCCAAGACCACTGAATAACTACCAAGAGGGACAAGGTTACGGAAATCAAGTTCAGAGACGACCTCCTCAAGATACCTATAATGAAGCTATGAATCAGAAAGCTTTACCTGCTCAACCTCAAGAAAGTGCGTTAGATATTAATCAAACATTACAACAATTGATCGCCCTTCAAACACAAGCATGCCAAGATCAACAATCGTCTGTCGCAACAATTAAAAAGTTAGAAAATTAGATAGCTCAGATGGCAAAATAGTTGCAGCAGCGTCCACAAGGACAATTACCTAGTGATACAGAGACTCATCTCCAATACGAAGATTGTAACGCTATCTCACTCAGAAGTGGCAAGAAGCTCCCACCACCATCCTTTCCGATTATGAAAGAAAAAGAAACAGCCGTGAAAGCAAAACCGGTAGAAGATGTGGTTAAAAAAGAAAATGTGGTAGAAAAGGAAGATGGACCAGAAGTGGTGGAAGTGGAGAAAATTATGGAAAAGCCAAAGAATAAAGATGGTGTGGTAGAAGTAAACCCCCTCCTACATCTTTTCCCTCAAGAGTTCAGAAGAAAGGTGATATGGCGGACTATTAGGGATTCTTAAATGTGCTGAGATGTCTTAACATTAACATACCGTTTTTAGATGCTATTAAAGATGTACCAAAGTATGTGAAGTTCTTGAAATAAGCCATCACTAATAAAAGGCGATATTGTGATAATGAAATGATACGGTTACCAGAAGAGTGTAGTGCCATCTGTCAAAGTAAGTTTCCACCTAAGTTACTTAATCCTGGGAGCTTTACGATTCCTATGTCTATTGGTGATGAATGGCGAGGGAAAGATTTGTGTGGTTTGGGTGCGAGTATTAACCTCATGCCTAGATCAATATATGAGAAGTTGAAGATAGGAAATGCAAAACCGACCTCTATGGTCTTGCAGATGGCTAACAGATCCCTCGTACATACAGAGGGACGAATAGAAGATATCCTCGTCAAGGCAGGTACATTAATCTTTCCCTCTGAATTTGTTATACTTGATTACGACACGGATAGGAATGTCCCCATTATTTTGGGAAGACCATTCCTAGCCACAGGGTGTACTCTTATTGATGTAGAGAATGGAGAAATGATTATGCGTATCCAAGACGAGGAGGTGAAGTTCAACGTGTTTAGACCAATGAAGCTTCCAAATTCCAAGGAAGATTTTTTCATTTAGATTTAATTGGACAGGTAGAAAAAGAGCCAACTAAGTTTGTGGAGACTTTAGGAATGGAGGAAAGAGAGCTAAGAAAGAAACCACCAAATAAAGCTCCTCCATATCCTAAAGGAAGTCCACACCTTGATCATGCAAAGAAGAAAGATAAGGTACGTGCCACGAAGTTTCTCAAAGAACCTAAGAAAGAAAGAAATAAAAAGGAGTTCAAAGTGGGCGAAGAAGTCGCAATGAAAAAGGCTAACCCTCCTCCGAAGGTGCGTTAATCAAAAAGCTCTTGGCTAGGACTATTCATGGCCACAAAGGTTATCTCGGAGAAACTAGTAGGAATTAGAGCCAAAGGATGCAAATTTCGAGTAGCAAATGTTGATAACCTCACTCACTGCTGGGGAGGTTATGTTAAGGAATGATGCGAGAGGTAACCTGTCGAGCTTAACAACGTTAAACAAAAGCAATTTGTTGTATATTAGTTTCATTTCTTTTTAATTTCGTAGTGTAAATTAGAGTAATTGTTGTTTACTAGTGTTTATTTTTAAGAAATGAGAAAGGTTTGGTGTTTTGATGATTTCAGGAGTAAAAAGGTCATGAGTTTGGGGTAGTTAGAAAAAAAGAATGAATTTTTGGTTGCAACACAAGAGCTAACCGGGAACCCGGTTATCGCTAACCGGGAACTCGATGAGCAACTGGTTGACCAACCACAAACACAAGGTATTTGGTGCGTTGAATTCGCATCCATCGACAGCCACCGGGAACCCGGTTGGTCATTGACCGGGAACCCGGTTATCAGTAACTTTCGAAGATCATAACTTGACGCTCGGAGGTCGGAATTAACTTTTTCTTGAGCCTTAACCACTTATTTTTCGATCTCTATCCAATGTTGAAGTCAAAAATTTATGATAAACGGCCCAAACTTTCTGACCTATGCGGTGGAGACGCAATTCGTGGTGCGAAATGAAGAAAACCAAAAATTTGAGAAACATGGTAACTCCAATTGAAAATATGAGTAGTCCAATGGATCGGGAGCGCAATTTCCAATAAAGATGAGTATATATTTCACAAGAATCCAAGGTGTAGGAAAGGAGAAAGAGAAATAATAAGATGAAGAATTTATGCGCGAATACGCAACACTTTGCGTCCAGCGAGTTGGCAATTCGCGCACGAATAGCCAAACCGTTCGTCACTAATCGGGAACCCGTCAGTAAAAGCCAACTCTCTGACCTGTGCGTAACGGTAGACGCAAGAGAGTTGCGTCCGCAAAAAAAATCCTAACCGGTTACCGTCGGCAAAAATTGATCTAAACATTACAAAAAACTTATTTTTCCCTTTCTTTTGGCCTCCAACACATGAAACACCATTGATGACGAACCAAAACTTCAAAAACACTCAAATTTTATCATCAAAACACCAAAATTTCACAAATCCATCTCTCTAAACATCATCCAAACACACAGTCATATCATAAATCCTCCCAAAATACCAAAGAATTCACACTTTAATCCAAAATTTTCCTTCACCAAAGCTTAAAGTTTATCCATTAAACCTCTCCCAAACCTTAAAATATTTATGACCCAGCTCAGAATATACCATAATTCATATCCATACGCCTTCAGGAACACCAAAATCATAAATTTCATCAAAAACTTTTTAGATTTCTTGAAGCTTTGAGTTTGAGGTCATAAGAGATGACCATGGAGGTTGTAAAAGGTACGAAGAACATGATGAAAAAAAGAAAGTTGGGTATTGAGGGAAGATTTTCGTAGAGGAGATGATGATTTAAAGAGCTAGGAAAAGATGAAAGCTTGAAAAATTTGACAAAAGAGTTCGAGGTAATGAAGAACACTTTATTCAAGATGAACGCAACAATTAATGATTAATAAAGCTTGACAAAGAAGTATTTAGAACCACAACCGGAGACTACATGTAATCGGCCTAGTCCCGATCCAGATATGTTTCCCTATCCTTTTCTCATTTAGTAGTGTAAATTAATTTTATTTGCTTTTAGAGTCTTTTCGAGTCGTGGGGACACGACTCATTTATTAGTTTAGGGTGGGGTTCGTTGCCTCATCCCAATTTTATTTGTTTTTGTTTTATTTGCTTTCAATAAAATTAGTTGAGGGTTGCGTTTGACTGTAGAATAATATAAATGTCCCCATTAAGAATACTTTTGATAAATATATGATAGAAAATAGTGTACTTTAGGGGTTAGTATAAAAAGCACTTTAATTCATGCAAACATATGTAATTGATAGGAAAAATGAATGAACAATGCAAAAGAAGTAAACTTGTAGTTAAGGAAAATGTTTGGTTTGTAGAACGTGAGATCTGAATTAGTAGAGAACCCACTTAGATATGAACTAAAGGCAACCAATGTAACTAGGAAAATGATAGGGGTGGATCTTTGTTATCCATTTGAGACCTTTTTTAGCCTTCTATCCCATGAATTAATTTTATCATTCTTAGCCCAATTTTGAGCCTTAAAGCCTTTCTTGTGTCGCCACGATATAAACCCATATCCCCTTAGTTATTAGGCATTTCCATATGACCCGCACTTGAATCACGAGCTTGAGTTTGGGGTGGTGGGTTCATCTATGGAAAATTACATTCGGAGGGAATTTATGTGTTTGTATTGAGGCACAATTGCAGATGATATAATAATTGTAACCATTTGCCAGGATTGAAAAAAAAAAAAAGTGAAAAAAAAAGTTGTCAAAACAGTAGACAACTAGGAACCCGACCATCACTAACCAGGAACCAGGTTATCGACTGTACAACAAATAAAAGAAAAAAAAAAGAGAAAAGAAATGAAAACGAAAAATAAACAAAGAATAAAATACCCGGCAAAGTGGAATTTTCTTGAAATCATCTTAGTTTGTATTGGGTTAACTTGAGAACGCTAAATTAGTGTGTCAAATGGGTTGAGTGAGAACATTATTCGAGTGTAAACTCAAGCTCTTGGACAGTTGTTGATGGTAAGTGAGGAGAGAGCCAAAAGCTCGCTTCAAATTTATCAAATATACATATCACACCATCCCTAGGCCTACACTAAAACCGTAAAGTCCTCGTGATTCCTAGGTGCATAGTGAGTTTATAATTCAGCTAAGTGGAGCGTTCAAAGCGAGTGAGGATCAATGAACAACCTATAGCCATTATATTGAGATAAGTACAATAGTAACCTTCTAGCATAGTTAATTTTAATATTGATATTATTTGTGTTTGAATTTTGCATGATAAGTGTATGTGTATATTAATTCCTAATTTTTTCTATATGAGATTTGTCTTAAGTTTTGCTTTGGGTGAATTTACTAGATTCTGCATTTCTGCATTCAACTTAGACCATTGATTTTATTTTACTTTGTCAGAACGACAAAGGTTTGAGTTTAAGGTCTTGATGTCTCCCTTTTATGTTCTAATTTTATGCCATTAGGGACATCATTTTAGGTGAATAATTGACTAATATGATATACTTTTAGTGTTATTTCGTTATATTTCATTTTCTCTCCTTGGAATTTATTATTTTTCATTTTTAAAGCTTTTGCACGTTAAATTGTTTGTTTTTAGTGCAAAGTGATAGGTCCATGGATGCTAGGGAGCACGAATACAAGGAGGAGAATCAAAAAATTAAAGTCTTAGATCGTGTAATGAAGTCAAAGGCAATAAATATTTCCGGAAGAATTGACAAGGAAAGCTGCAAATCTGGAAGGCTGATTTTGAGCTACTTACACTTGGATTCAGCCTTTGGGTCATGAAATAGGTTTTATTACTTATTGAGTTAGGAAGATTTAGCAACTGGAATGGGTCAATTTGGAGTTTATTTGGAAAGTTATAGCCGTTTTACTAAGGGTTGCACACCAATTACAGGATTTTAATTAAAAGATTTGACTTGGGCTCTTTAATATGTCACTAATTCACTTAAGTGATAGCTCAAGTCCGATTTTGAGCTTATAAATAGACCTTTTGACTTTTATTTTACAGACAACTCAATTTACACAAGTCAGAAACGCCAGAGAGAAAGTCAGAAGCAAGAAGAGAGAAGAAACTGAAGCTGGAGAAGCAATTATTCCATCAACAGTCAATTCAACCCTTTAATTAGGTTCTGTCTTTTATTTCTGCAATCAAACATGAGTTCCTTTCATTTTAATTATTTAGTTTTTATTTCCATTATGAGCTAAATTCTCTTTGTACTTGAGAATCGCATATTGGGTTGAACCCTAACTTGATTAATTTATGTTTTTTCAATTTGGGATTTAAGAATATAAATTGAATCTGTTATTTTGTGTTGGCTGTTATTTTATTCTTGAATTATTATCTTTAGAGTCATGAACTAAGGGTAATTTTTAGTATCTAGTATATTCACTATAGTGGCGTAGTGATCATCTTGACGGGGGGTTTAGATACAGACCTAGGTAATTGCCGTTGGTATTCGCCAATGACCTTGACAGGCTTGACTAACCAATAGCCAATGAGGTAAAGAACTTGAACCATCTGAAAGTAGTTGTAATCATCCTGACAGAGTTTATAATACAGTAGGAGAGCTCTTAGGTCCACCCAGACGGGGGCTAGGAGACTTTAGAATCCCGACTAGCACAAATATAGCAATTCATCCCTTAACAGAAAACATTAATTAAGAAGGTTTAGGTGAAACCCTTGCGTGACTCAAGTACTACTTCTTCTTTTGCGTCTAGCCTATTTATTTACATTATTTCCATTTCAGTTTAATTCATTTAGCATTTAATTTATTTGCATCTTAGTTTTAGAAAACCAAAACAAAAATTATATCATTTACTTTTCTGCACTTGCAATTAATCCACTATTTGATTCACATCTGAATTGTACCTATTCTGTCCCTGCGAATGAATCCTGATTTATCGGTTTATTACTTGAACAACTGTACACTTGCGGTTTGTGAGTCCTCAATCTTTACCGCATTAGTTTATAACACACAAAGGCCCACCACGAGCCTAACTAGTTAAATGATCCATCTAACTACTCTCTAATGGTTCAATTATTTATAGATCACATAGAAAATAATCATAAGGTCTTTAAGTTTGTAATGTCGGCTTAGGGACGGCATGATATGTATATTTAGATAATGAAAAGTGAGCTTTTGGCTCTCTCAGAACTAGCCATCAACGAATTGCCCCAGAGCTTAAGTTACTCTCATAAAATGTATTCACTCAACCCAATGAATTGATGCACTAGTTAGCATCCCCAATAACCCAATATAAAGCATTAAGATAATCACATAAAAATTCTACTTTGCTGATCCAAAGCATATTCAATATTTTCATATCAATTTTTATTTTGTAAGTTAGCTATGACTCCCCTTTTGATGTTAGATATCATGCTACTTTTTCACATATAATTCGTTTCTTTTCACAATTTTTTTCATTTACTTTTACCCCGAAAAAAGGTTCCAGATAAAACAGTGAATCATCAATAAATAGAGCACAAATACATAAGCTCAAAACTCAACCCAATAACGTTTCCCATAAAATTAACTCACCACCCAAACTCAAGCTCTAAAATGACTATCTAAGCATCACGATTCGAGTGCGGGTTATATGGAAAAGTCCTAAAATCTAAAGGGTATGGATTATAATGTGGCTAATAAATAGGCTTTAGATAGGCTAGAAGGGGCTAAGAAGGATATAAATATAACAATCAAAATAGACAGCAAGCTAAAATGCAACAAGGGGCTTATCCAAGAACCGCCTTAATCGCTTTCTAAACAATGCAATTTTGTTTTCTCACCTCTAACACGTTTATTAAATGGGTTTATCAAATATCTCGAATCTCACAGCCTACACTCCCCTCGAGGCGTCCTAATATCAAACATACTTCTACTGCATTCCTCACTAATATTTTCTTTACTATCAATGTGTGTTTTCATGTAAATACTCCTAGAATACAACATGACCAACTCATAAAAAAAAATTATATCATTAACTCACTAAATTTATTCTTGTAAGCTATTAAACACAATCTACATCTAATTCCATCTATAAAAAAATTAATTTCTTCCTAAAAAAGCAATAAAACACAAAAATGGAGATGAGAGACAACGAATCCCCACACCCCCAACTTAAAAATGAGTCGTGTCCCTACGACTCAAAAAGACTCGATAAGGACATTAAAAACAAACACAAATATTGCTCACAGAGAAATGGTAAGGAATAAATAGAACATACTCTCGATGCTATTGCCTTGCATTATCAACATCCAAGATGGGATTTGGTGGATCTTTCGCTATGTCGCGTCTTAATTGCTCAAGGAGTGTCATGATGTGCACTTGATTTGCTTTAATTTGTGCCACATCATCGGCCAAGAAGGTTTGAGCTTATTCAACTTTATTCAATTGCTCTTCTACCCTTTCTTGCCAAACAAGAACCTCTTCACTTGATTCTCTCTCATGAGAGATTTCTTAATTTCTGCTCCTCTCGAAATTGTCTTGATCCACACATTTTTAATATTATTACTCAATTTATACATCATTTTCTCATCTGTACCCCGAATCACGCTCGCTTTTCACACTAGGTACATTATCATAGTAGGATATTTTACATTAAAGAGCGAAAGTGGAGAGATAGAAAATTGTATCACCCCTCAAAGATCAACTGTACCACATCTACTTCTTCTCCTTTTAAAACACAATTTAAGAATAAGGAGTTTTTCTTACTTACATCCGAGGTTCGCATGTTTCCAAAGGCATTTGGTGTGAGGAAATTGTGCCAAATTCTCGTCTCAGGTTGAAGGTACTTGTAAGGCCAAGGTGCCTTCAACTCTACTTTGTGTCCCAGCACTTTTTCTTCATCTAATACATGCTCAAAAAGTTGATTCCAATCATAAGTATTGATATTCTCCACCATTTCTTGATACTTGCAAGGTCCAACCAATTGCTTGAATTTAAAGTGGTTCCGAATCTCCTCAACTGTAAAAGGGACTACCTATCCTCTAATTGGAACACGACCTTCACTATCTCGGCTAAAGAGGCCTAAATAGAACTTGGAAACTAATTCCATACATAAACTCGAATGTCTCATCATGAATGTAGTCTAACCCAATCTTTCTTCGATCTCTATAAATCTCTTGTAATCACCTTCTCCAACTTCTTTTTCAAATATTCATTCAATCGCAATTGGCAAGCCGCGTAAATGTTCTTTTACAGAAGCTAACAAGGCCTTTGCCGCTTCGCTCCTCTCTGGTATAGGAATCTCGATTTGTAGAGGTTGTGGTGTCTTCTCCTTGAAAGTTGAATTGTTTTGTTCTTTGATTTCACCACTGCATGGTTTTCTCTACCTACTTGACTCAATTTTATCCTTTTCTTTGTACCCGAACTTCCACCTTTTTCAGTTGTTTTCTTCTCAATAGTACCCAATATCTTGCCTTGATTCTTCTTTATTTTCCTCACAGTAGATAATGTTTCTATTCTTTTCATCATCTCAATTGACCTCCAACTCAAAGATTTGAACACTCTTGAAATTTTTACCCCTTGAATTTGGGTTGAAAAAGTGTTCGTATAAGGATGATGATTCTCTATATCACTGGGACAAAATCTTGCTGGGATGGTATGGGTTTAATAAATTTTTGGGAAAAAATGATTTGGGAATTTTGACTTTTGATTCTTGGATTCTAGGTGTTTTGGAATGATTTGGGTGCCTGGATCTTGTTTATTGGGTGTTGGGAAGGATTTTGATATGAATATATGGTGATTAAGGAGTGTTTTGATGTGAGGTGAAGGTTTGTGAAAGCTTTAATAGAGTTTGGGAGACTTGGGGAAGAAAGATGCTTAAGGTTTATGAATTTCGTAAGTGTATATAAGTTAAGCTCTTTTTCCATCTTTCTGTCGGTGTCGTGCGGTGCATCGCAGTATGGGTGCGGTGTACCGCAAGTTCGTTCTATGCCTCAGTCTGTCACGATATGTCGCAAAGCTCGACACGGTATTTGGGTAGGGTGCACCACCGGGTTGGTGTGGTGTACCACACAATATGTGCTTTAGTCTCGCATTCAAACCCAAAGTCTCATACTGTGGCGAAGGTTTTCATCATGCGGTGTACCGTACGGTACAGCTTGCTCTCGGCCTTGAACCAGAGTTCCATACCGTGATGACGGTTTTTCTTTGATGATGTGCACCGCGGCAGGAGTGCGGTGTACCGCAAGGACCTTCTATTTAGCAGCGTGGTACGGTACACGCGCGAGTGACGATACCGATTTCCTTTTAAAGCCTTGCACGATACCTAATTCACAAATCGTTGTGACTCTTTTGTGGGGTGCAGTGCACCACATGAGTGGTGCGATGTACTGCATGACAGTGCTGATTTTCAGTAAAAACTCTGTTTTTCTCCCAAACTCGATTTCTAAGATACCTACACATAAAACAACACTAATACCTTCCTCAGTTTTGCAATATAAACTAAAACAATTAATCTAAACATAAACTAAAACATAAAAACATAAAAAAAAATCGGGTTTTTTCTCGGACAACATTTTCGATTAATGTCTTTCAAAGTTAAACTTTTTACCACTTATAAATCTTGCACATGTAGCCTCCTCGACAATGGGCGAGGCTATGGACGTCTGTTTTAGACCTCTCTTGGGTTTGAATTTAATCACTTTTGCCGAAACAACTTGTGTGACGACAAATGGTCCCATTCACGAGTCTTTGTAACTTTGTCGCTTGTTCTCGGGTTTGCTGGATTTCCATAAAACTTCATGGCCCACCCCAAACTCACTCATTGGTATGCTATCTACAGGTTTTACGTGGATTTATTTTGGGACTATGTTCCTGGTTACAATGTCGATGACATAAATTGTGGGGGCTAACTTCCTTGGTTTATTACCCAAGACTTAAAATTTCTTAGATACACTACTAGCACGGAGGGTAACTGTTCCCTCCTGGAATTTTATGATGCTTATACTTGTGGCCAATAACTTCCTTTCAAGTATGATTGGAGCCTACTTATCTGCATCATAATCAAGAATAACAAAGTCAGTAGGGATGGTGATATTACCTTCCTGGACATGAACGTCCTCAACTGTTCCCCCATGTCTTTGTTATCAAGCTATCTGCAACTGTAATTTCAGAGGAGCTTTATCTGCCTTCTTGATGCCAAGCCTATCAAACACGAACTTGGGCATAAGATTCACACTTGAATTCACATAACACATAGCTCTAACCTTTAGCGTACCACTGATTTTAATAGGTAGGTTAAAACTTCCCGGATCTTTAAGCTTAAGTGGTAGCTCTTTCTCAACTCTTCACGAGACTCTCTCAGCATGAGTCACAGTCTCTTTCTTGGCTTCTATACTCGCATCTTTCTCTGGAATAACTTGCACGGATACATGTTACGGTGTAAGCCCTTTATTTACAATCTCAAGCATCTGGTGTTGATTTTCTCTTCACTGTACGCCTCTACAAATGCTTTGAGTTCAATGTCACCTTTTTTTGCTGTAACATAGGAGTGAGTGATGACTTTTATGGAACAATAGGTGGTGAGCCCACCTCTTTCTCTTCTTCTTTCACAACAAATGCAATCACCTCTTCTTTCTTTTCTTGCACAGCAGGTGCAACTCTTATTTTGTTGTTTCACTTGAGGCTTCTTCCTCTTTCCCAATAGCTCTGCTAGCTTGTAACTCAATAACTATTCTGATCTTGTCGTGCATGTCTTTCAAGAGAAGTACAAAATTATATTCCTCTGGCTAGTCTTGGTTGGTTCTTTCTCAATTTTTGGAACCTCTACGACAATTTCTGCAGCAGGTGATGATTCCTCTTTATTTTCTGTTTCAAGGAAAATCGCCTTACATACTTTGAACCCAACATTGTCGTCACCTCTCTCTATTTCCTCCATTTGTTCCTAAGGCCAATTGGGGAGTAAGTGCCTTCTCAACATTTTTTGCTATTTGAGTGACTTGTGTTGATAAAATCGTTAGTGCGGCATCATGTTCTCTGAACTTCTCTTGATATACCTGTATGTGGTCTTGAGTCATAGTCATAAAGTCTTACATTGTTTTTTCTAATCCCGCTCCTTCTTGAGGATGTTGTGGCAAGGCTTTCTGTGCTAGATTATTTGCATAAGCATCATGGGTTGGTTTCAGTGGAGGAATTAGTCTATTATAATTTGGGTTCCCTTGATAGGTACCTTGAGATCTCTGCTGGTAAGTGTTGTTCTGGGGACGTGGTTGGTAAGCATTACCTGTATTTGTGGCCCCATGAGGATTAGAATTCTACATACGTGGATGATTTCGATTACCAAATTGTTAATTCCCTTGATTTGATATAACATACACAGATATCGAATTGCCTTCACACTCTTCTCAAACATGATCATTCACCTTGCAACGCAGACACCCTTTTGCGTCTTGTACTACTTTCATCTCAACTACCTTCCGTTGATGACCCTTCTCTGACGTAAGTGACATCTACTTAATTTGATTCTCCATTGTGGGGAGATTAGCGTCAAAAGTATATTACATACCTAATAAAAGTGTGCCTTTGGTATATGTAATAGGAGCTAGTGATGTAGGCCAACTTCTTTCGGTTTCATTGATTCGCTCCATACCTTCTGCAGCTTCTGTGGGATCCATGGACACAAATCCTCCTCTTCCAATATTATCTACCCTCGATCTACCTTTGCATCAATTCCTTAATAAAACATAACTAACTAAAGGGATGGGGTGTAACCATGAAGTGGACATCTTGATAACTTCTATTGAAACCTGGTCCATGCTTCTCCTACCCTATCATCATTCTCTTAGCGGAAACTTTCAAGTTCTATCTGATCTTTCAGTATCATACTCTTCGGATAGAAGCGATTAAAGGATCAACTTGCAACTCGTTCCAAGTCGTAATCGTATCCGGTGCTTGTCTGTCTAACCATTCACCAGCACCTCCGGTCAATAATAACATAAACATGTAGCGATATAGTTGCTCGCGTGTAACGCCCTGAGTAATGTAGGCATCACAAATCTGTATATAGTTATGGATCAATCTTACCAGATCTTGAATTGTTGCACCACTGTAGTGTCAATAGCTCGGAAATAGACTAAGCATACCCTGATCGGGCCTGAACTTTGTAGCTTGGATCACTGGAGGACGAATCCCTTATGGTTGAACACAAAAGGGTGCTCCCAAACTTAGGAAATCGTGTTCGTGACGTTGATTATTAAAGGGAACTCCTCATTGTGGTGATATTACCTAGGGGATAGGTATTTGTTGATTATTATTGTTCTTGTCTCCCCATGGTGGAACTAAATTATCTACTACTACCCCATACATGGTTGCCTTCTTCTTTTCTTCTCTTTTACGTTTATTATAAACCCCTATTATGTCCTCGGGATTCGAGAACATACACCAAGACCTAAAGAATCTAAAGAGGCAAAAACAAAAAGCAAGCATAAATCTGGAAATAACTATAAACTATTACGATATAAACTAAACACAGTAACTACCAAGATAAAAATCCCCGGTAGTGGCGCAAAATAATTGGTGGGGCTAAGAGTGTGATAAAATAAGGATTCATAAAGATAAGGATTCACACCCTTAACAACCACAGAAACGCACAACAATTATCACAGATCGTTTGCAAGTTTAGTTGATAAGTAACATTCGTTCGCAGGGATTTAGCACGTTAGCGTAGAATCATGTTTAGAATAGAAGCGTAGTAGAGATAAACTGCTTAATAAAAAGACAAGTAAATACAGAGATAAAAGTCTGGAGAGAATAATTTAACTAATAACTAATGAAAATAAAGTAAATATGAAAGAATGGAGATGAGAGATATATCTTAGGTTTGCTAGTATGCACTTATCTTTTTAATTCTTCTTCTATATATAAGGGTAATTAAAGCTCTAAGAGTAAGTATTCAAGATTCTATATTCCTCCTAACCCCCTTATATGTGGACGTAGGTGGAAACCTAACAATAACCATGTGACTCGGGTAAGGGGACCCTTCGCAATGATCAGTGAATAATCTCAAATCCTAGTGACTATCTAGTTAGAAAATCCTGTCAGGATCACTACCGCACCTAGACGTTAATGTTGTGATACTACAATTGAACACCCTGTTAAGGTGACCATCCAACTTTTATGGTAATCCTATACTCGTGCACTAGCAAGAACTACAGTCAATACATCAAAGCACATAAAACAAATATATAAAAGATATGAAGCTCAATCGATTTAAAAAGGTATTTCCCAAATAAACTTAGATAGAAGAATATAGAAATCAAATATTATACATATGCAAAACCCAAGATATGGGGAATTTATTTCATGCTAGAAAGAAATAAACTAAAAGATAGATACATAATGTCAACTTGCTTTTGTGGACGACTTCTAAGAGTAATAATAATTAAAGGCTGCGAAGGGACATATTTACAATGACAAGAGGTTGTATTTATAGGTTCTAGCTAACCCTATGTCTAAATCTTGGAGTGCAAGGCAAGTAATTGGAGTCCAAGTCCAATTCAAATTCGTTTTCTAAAATATAGGACATGATAAACAGTGTTGAATGATTTGATCATACCTCCTTCGTTACTTGCCAAAATTAGTGTTCGGCCTATCAAAACTGCAATTCAAAGATATATCTGACCCTCTTAAAGGCTCCTTCGAATTCGCAACCGATTTCTACAGTCTTCAATCCAATGGACATCTCTTCAGTTTTGGCAGACTTATTTGGCAGCTTTTTCTTTCTTATTTAAACTTTTGTTTCCTTTTAAATCTAGATTTCACTTTGGATTTACTTTCCTTAACTCCGCAGAATTGATTTGGCATCTTCTTATATTACCTTTTACCTAAGAGTTTCACATTAACACAAAAATTATACTCAATATGCTCTAAGAGTAATAAAGCCCCAAATCAAGACATGAATCAAGAAAGTAACTAATAATGAGGAAAAATCTTGTGACAGTTAATATAATGAACCTAAAATGATGTCTCATGAGTAGATTAATTCATCAAAAATATGGAGACATCAATCACCCTGACAAAGGGTTCGGTGACTGAAAAAGATACATAATCCTTTAGTGCGCACTATGATCTTGATAGGCTTTCCTATCTAGATAGTCAATAGGGTTAGAGACTTTTATCCACCGATCATTGTGTAGGCCCACCTCACTAGAGTCCCCTTGTAGTGTTGAAGTAACTTCCTAATCTACCCTAATGGGAGTTAGGAAGAAGTTAGAATCCCTAGTATTGCATAATTACCAATCTACCCTTTATCAATAAAACTTAAAATCGATACTAATGGGAGTTACTTGCGAAGTATCGAGTTATACTCTGATACTTTTCTCTTTCGTTTATTTATTTGTCTTTACTTTAATCTTTATTTCCTATTTAATTGTCTTTACTACATTCTAGTTTAAAAATTAAAACCAAATAAATATATGTTTTATTTTTCCTAGTTAATCTAACAACTCATTCTAGTACACTCTTTATGAACACTTCTAAAAATTTAACTTTCGTAGCCCATGTGGAGAAGATACATTTTACATACTTACTTTATTACTTTTCATCGATCGGTACATAGTGGTAGTTAGCTCTCTCAAGGTGTGTCACGTTATTTTATCACACCTTCGGAGACGACAGTTTGGGAAGTAACTAAAACAGATTCGCCTCTTTTGAAAAAAGTTTGAGAATTGAAGGATGAAATTGCAACCTCACTTGGATATGTGGAAGGTGAGATAATTATATTCGAGCCGATTTTCCTCAGCCAACGATCCTCCTAGTGGTGAGTATTATTCTTTATGTAACAAGTCTTATAATTTTTTCGCCATTTATCAAAAATCTTTCGTGATCTTAGGCTAATATTGTGTGTAGGGCTGCAAACGAGCCGAGCCGAGCCGAATACTAGATGTACAGGCTTGTTTGTTTAATTTCTCGAGCCGAGCCGAGCTCAAATTTTAACGAGTCGGGCCGAGCCGAGCTCAAATTTAAACGAGCCGAGCCCGAGCTTCCAGTGATCCAAATCGGAAATGCTAGTATTTGTTTGTTTAATATATAAACCGTCTTTTTTAGAGTCGAGCATGAGTTGCTCATTAACATTTATGGTTGAAATGGATTTTCATGAACGGTTGGTATTTGATGGAGTGTGTGGTATGAAAATATGGAACATGACATTAATGAAAAAATAAAAAATATCTACATAAATTAAAAATATCTAATTTGATATTGAATATTTTATAATATATTTATAAGTAGATAATATATTAATTTATAATTTATTATTTTAAATGAGCTCACGAGCTGAGCTCGAGCAGGCTCGTTTATTTATCGAGCTTAAAATGAAGCTTGAGCTTGAGCTTGTTTATATTCGAGCCGATCTCGAACGAGCTTTTCTCCGAGCCGACCTTGAGCGCCTCGCGAGCGGCTTGGTTCATTTGCAGCCCTAATTGTGTGTGAGACATGCGTATCTCATAGACATACTATTATTGTTCGGATGACGTTAAAAATGATATTATGATATATCTGAAGTTGGATTCACTTTGTCTATTGTGTGGGAAATATTTTGAATCGAACAAATATCTATTTTTCGATGTGTTTTTGCAAATGGCATGTGGCATGAGATAAATAAGTGGCGTGGGTATTGGAAAGAAAATGAACACTATATAATTAAAATGGTTTAAGAAATAAAAATAAGAGAAAATTGAAGAAGAAAAGCATAGTACAGTTTATCAATTGAAATATATTTTCAACAACAACATTTTAAACTTTCATAATTAGATTATCTCATAATTATTCAGTCACTACCCCTTTTTTAGACAAAACAAGGCTTATATTAAAATAGGTCAACTAGCGTGATTTAACCCACGCCAGATGAATCAAACGAGTTATAGTCAATACGTAAGATAGTCAAAAGATCAACTGGTAAATTACACATCTAATTAACAGGAAAGGAAAATGACAAAAAAAAAAACAGGAAAGGAATAATTTTAAAAAAAGACTTAACAATCCAATCCACATCCAAACTTGCAGTTCTTCCAATCCCACGAATTTGAATATGATGGTGGGCTTTTGCCATGCTTCTAATGTCTTCCAAGATATACCAGTTCTTCCAAGAACTGTACATGCTAGGAGATTGCATGGCACAAAAAACTGCTTCTGCATCAGATTCAACACTGGTTCATGATGAGACATCGTCAATGGAAAAATGTGGAGCACTACGTAATGCCTTTACTTTCGCCTCAAAACTTGATCAAGAAGAGTAGTTCATAACAAAACCAGAGACTACTTACCCTTTCCAATTACGGGCAACGGAAGCTGAGAAGGCTTTTCCAGATTTAAAAAAAGCGTCAACATTAATCTTGGATTTGTGTTGAGAAGGGGGATTCCAAGTGATAGATGTAGATTTCCAGGCAGGGATGTCTATAATAGGGGGATTTTGGCGACTCTCCATCACAACTCAATCTAAAAAAAATATGTCCCTGCAAGTAGAGTTCATTAGGATCAAACATGTATCAACGATGTTATCTAAGACTTTCCTATTACGTATAATCCATATAGTCCAAAGACAAAAAGTAATGATAAGTAACAATTTAGTTTTTCCCATTCTTAGTATGGACTTTATCGAGCATCATTCCTATCCAACTATTAATGCCTGAATTAAAGAAGGGGCCAATACAACAGTGAAGGGGGGAAATACACCACAACTTACGAGTCCATTCATATTTTAGATATAAATGCACTATTTTTTCGTCTTCTTTTAAAAAAAGATTACATAAATCAGAACTAGAACACCTCCTAACAAATCTGTATCTTTCAGTAGAGAGAGCATTCATAAGAACTCGCCAACTGAAGAATTTAAATTTAGAAGGTGCATTAGAGGCCCAACATAGAACAAGAATATTCTGGATAAGGAAGAAAGAGGGAGTAGGATGATTTGAAGGGAGCACAAAGGATTCAACCACAAAAGAATAACTTGACTTACAAGATTATACCCCACTTTTGTTACGAAGCCATACATAATAAGTTGGACCTTCATACCAGGGTATATTAAGTTTAATAATACCAGAAGCTATATTTGAGAGCATCATGAATGAATTAATTCAGCGTTCCAAGATTTTATGGGTGTATGAATAAGATCAACAACATATTTTGGGAAAGTAGGGTCATCACTATACTAAGGAGGTTTGGTCAGATAGCTACATGTCCAGTTATCCTCCCAAATGAGGGTATAGTGACCATCACCTATAGGTTTGATCACATGTTGCTTGAGGAACTTACGACCCTTCATGAAACTATTCCAAACCTAAGAGTCTTCCTAAGGGTGAGTGAATGATGTCAACATTTTGAAAGTAAAACCCTTTAAGGACTTGGTGAAGAAGTGGTTTTCGGGGTTATTGAGGATAAACCACACTTGTTTAGCTAGTAATGCAAGATTTAAAGCCTCAAGATTTTTGATCCCCAATCTTCCACTATACTTAGGGGAAGCCACCTTATTCCAGTTGATCCAATGTATACTTGCATCTTCTTCATTTCCCCAAAGGAAATGGTTAGTTAGGGAGTTAATCTTTTTGATTACTCCTTTGGGGATTGCAAGAAGGGACATAAAATAGGTTGGGAAAGAGTGAATGATAGAGGATATAAGAGTATCTTTCCCATCCATCAAAAGAAGGGATTTCTTCCATCCCAGAAGTCTGTCTTCTACTTTTGAAATAAGTCCATCCATGGCTTTGGTCTTTGAGTTACCCCACTCAGTAGAAATCCCCAAATAGAGACAAAGGTCCTCTGTAATTAGTATTCTAAAAGCTTCTTCTATATGAAATTTCATAAGAGGGGAAGTGTTAGGACTAAGAAAGATAGAGAAATTATTAAGTTTGAGGGAAATTCCAAAAGCAAAACAAAACTTGTATAAGATTACTTAAAAAACGTCTATCTCCAAAGCAAAATTACGAAGATAGAAAATGGAGTCATCTGGGAATAGAAGATGATGGACATAAGGGTCATCTATGCTAAGGCGAATCCCTTAGGTGATTATAGAATTAAACTTTTTTCTCAATCACTAAATATAACACATTCGAGGCTATAGTAAACAGATAAGGGGAAAGAGGGTCTCCTTGCCTAAGCCCACGAGAAGGGGTGAAAGATCAAGACTTATGACCACTAAGGACAATATTCAAGGTGACAGATGTGATGCACGTCTTTATGAAGGAGACCCAACTATCAGAGAACCCTATTTATGAGAATAATCCAAAGAGAAAAAACCAACATACTTTATCATAGGCATTATGGATGTCTGCCTTAATGATAGAATAACTGTCTTTGGAGGTAATTCTCAAATGCTTAAGTTTGTGGATAACTTCATGGATAATAATAATATTGTCTTGTATCAGTATTGCCTTTGATAAAAACTGATTGACAAGGAGAGATGATTTTAGGGATAATAGAACTAGGCCTTAATACCATGATCTTAAACAGGATTTTTTAAAGAAAGTTCGTGTAGGATATATGTCTAAATTTTCCTATTTTCTAGGGGTTGTTGCATTTAGGGAGCAGGACAATGTTAGTGTCATTAATACTTCCCAAAGGGATAGATCCATTAAGGACACCATTGCAAATGGATAAAATATCATCTTTGAGGAGATCCCAGAACTTTTGATAGAAAGCACCTGGGAGGCCATCTAGGCCTGGAGATTTAAAAGGGCTTAACTGCCTGCTAGCAATTTTAAGCTCCTCCATAGTTAAAAGAACCATAAGGGAGATATTATCTTCCATTGAGTTCAAGGGGGCCAGAAGTCCATGAATTATCCTCCATAAGGAGGCTATCATATCTATTAGATGCGGGTCTAGCTCTAGTGGACAAATGAGAGAACTTGGAATTTCTATCTCCCAACTTTAGCCAAGTAATGCGAGATTTAGTAGACCAATATTTTTCCTCAAGGGACCAATAATTTCTTTCGAAATTGTAGATATTTGGCTTGAAAGGGGACCATAGAGACCCCTAGGACTACTTTGCGTTAATGCCTCAAGTTGTTTAGAGAGTGAATTAATCATAGTAGCGTTATTCCGAAGATTTGATTTTTTTCCATCTAAAAATAGTTTTCCTACACCTAATCAGCCTCTTAAAGAGTTTGGTATGGGGAGGACCACTAATATTCTTGGATCCATTGAGACAAATAGAGATGGCTTCTTTACATGAGGAAATTTTAAGCTAAGATAGGTTAATTTAAAAGGCTTAGTAGTAACAAAAGGGGAAGGATCAGTTAGATGCAGGATTATAGGTGAGTGATCAGATCTAATAGTAAAGTGGGGGAGGGAATTATAGATCCATGCATCATAAAATAAGCTAACAAACCTCTATTTAGTTTATGTAAAATGAGTGCATCATAATCTCTATTATTCCTCCAGGTGAAGGTATAACCTTTAATAGGGAATTCAGCTAAATCATTTAGGATAATATTATTATTAAAAAGTCTCATTTCTAAATACTTTTAGGTTTATCTTTTACCTTTTTCTGAGAATTACGAATGTCATTAAAATATCCTATAAACAGATTAAAGGCATTAGGGGTGGCCTTAAACGTAATATTAATATAAGATCTTTTTTCTTATCAGGTATAAATAAAGTATAAATACCACAAATTACCATAGTATTACGAATATATATAGAAATATGGTTCAAAGAAAAAGAAAATGAAAAAAGTATCTTTTTTTTGTCACTCGTACATAAAGGTAAAAGTTAAACATTACATAACGTAGTTAAAAACATATTAGAATCTAAAAGCGAGAAATCCTTCCAGCCTGATAAGTATTTATCCATCCTAGTACATCTAGCGACAACATCCACCGTGGAGTTGAAACTTCTATCAATATGATAAACCTTCCATAGCGGACAAAGACCTAGCCATCTTTCTATTTCAGAAAGAATGGGTTTAAGGCTCCAGTGTAGCCCGGTCAGCTTATTAACTCCTTGCACTAACTCAAGGTTGTCAGAGTAAAAATAAATTCTCTGACTGGAGAGATCATGTGATGATCTCATGACCAACAAAACAGCCCATTCTTCCCCTTCAATAACCTCATTAATATTGCATTTGAGATTAATTTTACGCTCAATCTTTCCAGCTGTATTCACACCAATAGCTGCAACCGCCGCTGGCCTAGTGTTGTCTTTAAAAGATGTATCACACATCCACATCATATTCGCATCATCACTAATAGTTGGATTATTCACATTCCTTTTCTCTTTATTTGGGTTGCCCATAAAAGCCACATTCTCACCTTGCCCTAACCCAAATAACCTGTTAATACAATCCTTCGTACGACTAAAAATGTCATCAAGACTCCACAACTTCCTTTCATGGACGCATTTAATCCTTTCTTTCCAGATATTCCACATAATTGTGTGGATATATGCTGTAACAATCTTCTTATCCCAGCCGTTTTTGGAAAAACTGTTAATAGTATTTATTAACCATTCTCCAATATTATCCTTTGAACATTGATCAATTCTAATTTGGAGAGGAGACCTAGTTGGTGGGTCCTAGGGTGTTATAAAATTAAGTGCAAAATAAAGGAACCACTTAACCGCAAGTGTACGATTGTCCCAAGTAATATATGATAAACAAGTTCGTTCTCAGGGACGGATTAGGTTCAACCCAAATATCAATCAAGTAGTAAGAATAATTGCTAAACAGAAACTAAAAGATAAGAATTTTTGTTTGGTTTTTGTAAATTAAAATTGCAAATAAAGTAAAGACTAAAACTAAATAAACAGAAAGGAAACAAAGCAAATAAACGACTAACTTCAGATAAGAGAGATACTTGAGTCTCGCAAAGGAATCCACTTAATCAATATAATCTATGCTATGTTTAAGGGCAGAATTGGAATTATAATATTAGTCGGGACTCTAATATCTCCTAGCCCCCTGTCGGGTGGACCTAGAAGCTATCCTAAAGTATCATAAACACCTGTATGGTCGAATATGCCTCTTCGGATGATATGATTTTACCTCTTTGGCTATGTAACTAGTTAAGCCTGTCGGTCAATAACGGACATTACACGGGTATTACCTAGATCTGTATTCAAACCCCCCCTGTCGGATGATCACTTCGCCACTAAAGTGAATAGCCCAAATACTAAAAGCTAATTCTAGTTGTTTCTAAAAGAATTAGTAATGAAAACAAAGTAATATCCAATATATAAAACTCAATCCTATTTAAATCTAACAATCCCAAATTCAAAACATAGATTCATTAATTAAGGTTCGTCCCTTTAATGTGATTCTCATGTATAAAGAAATTTAGCTCATAATGAAATTAAAGGCTAACATAAAAGAAAAGGAATTCATGTTTCAATTACAAAAGATAGATAAAAACCTAAAGGGTTGAATGACTATTGTTGGAAGAACAGGATTCCTCCAGCTTCTAGCTTCTTCTCTCCTTCGTGCTCTGACTTGAAAACCTTAAGCCTCTGGTGTAATTCTCTGAAGTGTGTGAAAGTAGGAGGTTAAGGGGTGTATTTATAGGTGTTGGAGGACCCTAGGTCGAATTTGCTTGGAGTGGAAGACAAGTCAAGGACTCTCAAATTCGTAGCTCTAAATTCTAGGAAAGGTAAGATTTTGCTGCTGATTTGATTTGGTCATATCTTTTTCAATACTTATCCGTTTGAGAAGTTCCAATATATGAAACCACTTGTCTTGGAAAGAGCTTTCTATTGGTGCAGACCACTCGTCCAGAATCCATGCCAATCTTTAATTATGATTTAATATTTAAAACGTGGCTAGAATTTCAGATTCACAAGGCAGCTTTATCTTTTCCTTCTTTGAATAAATCTTTCCTAAAATCTTCTTATTTACATGTAAATCTTCTTTCCTTTCATATTTATCTTGACTTGGTCTCTAAGTAATTACCATTTATCTTTTAAAGCCTCACATTAAATAAATAATTAAACCGCATATGCTTAAAAAGAATAAATCAATAAATCAAGAAAACGAAATAGGAAAGTGTACTCTAAAAATAGAAACTCGACTAAAAATCATTTCCTAACACTCTAAAATACAATAAGACTTTATTCTCACTTCTTCTCCTTGGATTGGTCTTTCATGAAATTCAAGAACCAATTAACTTTGCATTAAAAACAATCAAATTTACGCACAAAAGCTCAGATTCAGCAAATAGTTAATTTCCAAGGGGAGAAAGTGCAATATGATCAAATAAGCCTAAAAGTCTATCAAATAAGTCATTTATTCACCTAAAAGGATGTCTCCAAAGGGCTAATAATTGGAACAAATAGGGAGACATCAAGACCCCAAACTCAAACTTTGTCGTCCCGACAAAGTAAAATAAAAACAAAGGATCTTTTAGGTGAACGCAGAAGGTAGAATCTAGAAAATAATTCCAAAGCAAAACTTTAAACAAATTTCATATAGTCTAATCTAGGAATTAATATACACCTACACTTATCATGCAAAATCAAATACAAAACAATATCAATCCAAAATTAATTTCACAATGCTAGAAGGTTACGCTTATTACTTATCTCAAGATGGTGGCTATAGGGTGTTCCTCGATCTTTACTTGCTTTGAACGCTCCACTTAGCATACTCCCTATCAACTCACTGTGTATCTAGGAATCACGAGGTCTTTACGATTTTAGCATAGGCTTAAGGACTGTATGGTATGTATATTTGGTAAATTTGAAGTGAGTTTTTGGCTCTCTCCTCACTTACCATCAACAACTGTCCAAGAGCTTGAGTTTACACTCGAATAATTTTCTCACTCAACCCAATTGACGCGCTTAATTAGCATCCCCAAATTAACCCAATAAGCACTTCAGATGATTCACAAAAAAATTCCACTTTGCCGGTCCGAATATATTTTCTTTTCAAATCATTCATCATTTTTTTTCTTTTCTTATAGCTATGACTCTCTTTATGTTGAGATATCATGCTATTTTTCATAGTTATGCCTATTCATAACTTGAGCTCGTAGCTTCCTTTCCATTCACTATTACCCCGGCAAGGGTTACAATATAATAAACCTGTGAATCATCATCATGTATAGCACAAAGCATCATTGATAAGCTCAAAAAAAAATCCCAACCCAATGTAAATCCAATATAGTGAACCCACCACCCCAAACTCAAGCTCAAGACAGGAAGTCTCAGGATCGTGATTCAAGTGCGGGTCATATGGTCATGCCTAACAATCTAAAGGGATATTGGCTTATAATGTGGCGACAAAAGAAAGGCTTAAAGGCTAAAAATTTGTCTAAGAAGGATAAAATTAATTCAGGGATAGAAGGCCAAAAAGGATTCAAATGGCTAACAAAGAACTGCCTCTATCATCTTCCTATTTACACAACTTGCCTCTAGTTCATACCTAAGTGGGTTCTCTACTCATTTAGATCTCACGTTCTACAAACCACCTATTATCCTTAAGTACAAGTTTACTTCTTTTGCATTGTGCATTAATTTTTCCTATCAATCACTTCATATTTGCATGCAATCAAAGTTCAGCTTCATACTAACTCATAAAGTCAACTATTTTCTATCATTAATTCACAAAAAGTATGCTTGATGGGGGCATTTAAAATCTCTACAGTCAACGCAACCCTAAGATAAATTTTATTTAAAGCAGTAAAACACAAAAAATTGGGTTGAGGCAACGACCCCACCCCAAACTAAAAAATGAGTCGTGTCCCCACGATTCGAAAAAGACTCAAGAAAGCAAATAAACAAATAAAACAAATGAGAAAAGGGATAGGAAATTGTATCTGAACCAGCACGAAGCTGGTTTCCATGGTTGCGTGTAGGTTGAGCTCCTTGTGTTGCGTAGGTGGCATGTTGAACATTGCTCACTCCACGTAATATGATTTGCATAAACTCCAACTCTTTTGTGACTTTTCCTATGGGTTTCAACACCTCTTCATGACTATCCTCCAAAAGTTCCATTCTTTCAACTACATCTTTCAACACTCCAAAAGTAATACAAGGTTCTTCAACTTCTTCACGGTATTCTTGACCTTCCAATCTTCGTCATCTCAATGAACCCCAAACTCAAAACTTCAAATAATCAAAAACTAGAGAAGAGTTTTGAAATTTGATGTTTTGAGGATTTGTAATGAAGGATTATAGTGTTATATGAGATGGGTAATCAGTATGTAATGGCTTAGGGAAGGTTTAATAAATAGGATTGAAGCTTTGATGAAGAGGCTTAAGGTTAAAGGAGAAGATCTCTTGATGTTCTTGAAGGATTGTGGTGTTGGATGTGTGTTTGGAATTGATTAGGAGGAAGGATTTAATGTTCTTGGGTGTTGTAGTGGTCTTTGTGCAGGTATATAAGGGTTAAGTTCTGGAAAATTCGTTTTTGAAGAGGCTAGGGTTACTTCTTGATGAAGTAAGAAGTTTATAAGGCACAAACTCTTCAAACCGACATAGCTGCGGTATACCGGGCATAACCTCCGGTATACCGGACCCATCAGTGCTTCATTTTTTCGTCTCGGCAAAGACCCCGTGGTATATACCCCGTGGCACGGGTTTTTGCCACTGTTCAATTTCTCGTCTCCGTCAAAAAACCCGCAGTATTCAACCCGTGGTACGGGTTTTTTTTCACCTGCGGTATACCGGAGGTATGGCCCGGTATACCGGACCGCGCATCGACACTTTTTCTCATCTCTGTATAAAACCCGCGTTAGTAACCCGTGGCACGGGTTTTCTTCCTGCGCTATACCGGACTTCACGCTGAATTTTTCCATGTGTTCCTTTTTCGTTTCCTAGCACCCCAAACTCAATCCCTGCACCATTAACACACTACCTTTCTCATTTCTTTTAAAAGTAGACACTAAAACTTGGCACTAACTTAGAATTATACACTAGGAATTTAAAAACTTAAAGCAATTTAAACATGGGTTGTCTCCCAAGAAGCACTTTTGTTTATTACGTCTTTAAGTTCGACGTGTTACCTTCCATGAAGATGGTATTGAGGCCCTTGCGGTTCTCCTCCGCTTGAATTTGCCTCGTCCTTGGCATGTAATCTTTGAAACCTTCCCCCTTAAAATTTTATTCAATCGATCTCTGAAAGGGGGAGGGTAGTATCTCCGTTTCGCCTTCTTACTTTCACGACGAAACTTATTCTTCACCACACGATAGTAGATAACCGTCCTCAACGGTATAAGCTCATTTTTATTCTCTTCAATCTCGCGTTCCTCTTTAAAGTGTGGTGGGTAGGTGCTTCTCCTTGCTGCTTTACTCTCGCGGTGTAGCACCTTTCTTGCGTAGCACCTATTGATCATTTTTAGTAATAGAGGTGATTCCGATTTTTTATCTTTAAGGATGATTTGTGGTGGAGATAGTGATTGGTGAACTTTTTGTGGCGGAGGTTCAACTTCTATTGTATTGTGAACTTTGAATTCTTCAATGGATTCCTCAACCACTTCACATTCATCTTCGCTTTCAACCCAATCTTCCACTATTACTTCATCATATTCTTGATGTGGAATCTTACTAATCTCGATCACCTCTTCTTCTTGTTTGCGTTCTGTATCTTGATCATGTGCACGCGCCGTAGGAATAGCAATCTCAGTGTCAATTTCTAGGATTTTCGTTGCTACTCCTTGTTCCACCATGCTAAGAGGATTGTTGACCACATGGTGGTCTTCATTAAAATCGGCATGGTGGTCATATCACTATCAATAGTATCTTCCTTCAACACCTCCTCCTCAACTACTTCTTCCGGTTGATCTCTTCCATTCCTCGGAGGAGTGGAATCTTCATAAGACATACTACCCCATTCTTCTACCATCTGTTGTATGCGTGCATGGGTGGCATTGGTTTCCTCCACTAGGCGCTTGAGTTTAGAACTTATCTCATTATCGATCTCTTGATGATAGTGATGAGGTGGAGAGTGTCGAGTGCTTTCAACCCATTGTTCTGAATCCTCTGCCTTAGGCATTTGTTCCTGTAAGCGCATGAGTTCTATAAGTGCTCTATTTATTTCAGAACCTTGTGGTGAAGGTGGAGGTTGTTGAACATTTTCAATCCACAGGTTGCTCCATCCTTGCTCTTGCTGATAGTGATGAGGTGGATAGTGTTGAATGTTTTCAACCCATTGGTTGTTCTCCATGGGATAGTGATATGATGATTGTTGTTGATTATTCCCGATCCATTGATTGTTCCAATCCTGCTCTTGCGGGTATTGATAAGATTGTTGGTAGAAGTTACTACCCCATTGTTGTTGCCCTGAATAGTCTTCCCAATAGTCATATGGATCGGGATTCGGGTAATGTCCTCCATACATCTTCAATAAACCTCTTGAGCATTACCTGAATAAAAATCTGTACAACAAAAACAAAAACCAAGCGTAAAACTGAAAAAATAAATAAACAATAAAAACTACGAAAGATTAACACCGGGGTCTCACGCTACCGTCCCCGGCAACGGCGCCAAAAACTTGGTGGGTCCTAGGGTGTTATAAAATTAAGTGCAAAATAAAGGAACCACTTAACCGCAAGTGTACGGTTGTCCCAAGTAATATATGATAAACTAGTTCGTTCTCAGGGACGGATTAGGTTCAACCCAAATATCAATCAAGTAGTAAGAATAATTGCTAAACAGAAACTAAAAGATAAGAATTTTTGTTTGGTTTTTGTAAATTAAAATTGCAAATAAAGTAAAGACTAAAACTAAATAAACAGAAAGGAAATAAAGCAAATAAACGACTAACTTCAGATAAGAGAGATACTTGAGTCTCGCAAAGGAATCCACTTAATCAATATAATCTATGCTATGTTTAAGGGCAGAATTGGAATTATAATATTAGTCGGGACTCTAATATCTCCTAGCCCCCTATCGGGTGGACCTAGAAGCTATCCTAAAGTATCATAAACACCTGTATGGTCGAATATGCCTCTTCAGATGATATGATTTTACCTCTTTGGCTATGTAACTAGTTAAGCCTGTCGGTCAATAACGGTCATTACACGGGTATTACCTAGATATGTATTCAAACCCCCCTGTTGGATGATCACTTCGCCACTAAAGTGAATAGCCCAAATACTAAAAGTTAATTCTAGTTGTTCCTAAAAGAATTAGTAATGAAAACAAAGTAATATCCAATATATAAAACTCAATCCTATTTAAATCTAACAATCCCAAATTCAAAACATAGATTCATTAATTAAGGTTCATCCCTTTAATGCGATTCTCAAGTATAAAGAAATTTAGCTCATAATGAAATTAAAGGCTAACATAAAAGAAAAGGAATTCATGTTTCAATTACAATAGATAGATAAAAACCTAAAGGTTTGAATGACTATTGTTGGAAGAACAAGATTCCTCCAGCTTCTAGCTTCTTCTCTCCTTCGTGCCCTGACTTTAAAACCTTAAGCCTCTTGTGTAATTCTCTGAAGTGAGTGAAAGTAGGAGGTTAAGGGGTGTATTTATAGGTGTTGGAGAACCCTAGGTCGAATTTGCTTGGAGTGGAAGACAAGTATAGGACTCTCAAATTCGTAGCTCTAAATTCTAGGAAAGGTAAGATTTTGCTGCTGATTTGATTTGGTCATATCCTTTTCAATACTTATCCGTTTGAGAAGTTCCAATATATGAAACCACTTGTCTTGGAAAGAGATTTCTATTGGTGCAGACCACTCGTCCAGAATCCATGCCAATCTTTAATTATGATTTAATCTTTAAAACGTGGCTGGAATTTCAGATTCACAAGGCAGCTTTATCTTTTCCTTCTTTGAATAAATCTTTCCTAAATCTTCTTATTTCTATGTAAATCTTCTTTCTTTTCATCTTTATCTTGACTTGGTCTCTAAGTAATTACCATTTATCTTTTAAAGCGTCACATTAAATAAATAATTAAACCGCATATGCTTAAAAAGAATAAATCAATAAATCAAGAAAACGAAATAGGAAAGTGTACTCTAAAAATAGAAACTCGACTAAAAATCATTTCCTAACACTCTAAAATACACTAAGACTTTATTCTCACTTCTTCTCCTTGTATTGGTCTTTCATGAAATTCAAGAACCAATTAGCTTTGCATTAAAAACAATCAAATTTACGCACAAAAGCTCAGATTCTGCAAATAGTTAATTTCCAAGGGGAGAAAGTGCAATATGATCAAATAAGCCTAAAAGTCTATCAAATAAGTCATTTATTCACCTAAAAGGATGTCTCCAAAGGGCTAATAATTAGAACAAATAGGGAGACATCACTAGCCCAGACTTCCATACTAATTGGACATTTCAGCATAAGATGGACCACATTCTCCCCATCCATTTCACACCATTCATACATATCATTATTCAAACACTTTCTTTTAACTAGATTACTCTTAGTTGGAATAGCATTGTTACAAACCTTCCAATAGAAATTCCTAATTTTTGTCTGCGCATTAGATTTCCAAATAGTATTCCAGAGCTCACTTTTGTTTTCTTCACCTTTCTTTGACGATTGCATCTCATTAGCCATCTCTTCATCTACAAGTGCATGATAGCCCGATTTATTAGAATACTCACCATTTTTACTCAAAGGCCATATAATCTTGTCAACTGTATTAGTTTTTATAATTGGAATCCTACGAATACTTGCTACTAATTTCTCCGAGAATATTCTATTAATAACATTGTAATACCAATCATTCCCATCTTTGTTAATTAATTCGCTAACCAAATTAACAGAACACTTTTCAGGCTTCTCCTCATAAATACCAACTTGCCAAATACAATGCTTCTTAAGTAATTGAACACCCTTAAAAATACTCGCCCAACTCCATGACCTGTTAGATTTAATTTTTGCATCCCAAAGACTGCATTCTGGAAAATAAATTGCTTTAAGAATTTTTGCTACAAAAGAATCTGGTTTGTTAATAATTCTCCAAGCTTGAGCAGCTAAAAGAGCAATATTCCTCTTATGAAAATCTCTAAATCCAAGACCACCTATCCTTTTTGACTTAGCAATCTTTTTCCATGCCACCCAGTAAATTCTTTTTTTATTATTAGAATCCCACCAAAAATTAGCAACAATACTAGAAAGCTTTTTGCATAATTTTTTTTGGGAATTCGAATATAGACATAGCATAATTCGGTATAGCCTGGAGAACAACTTTAATGAGAACCTCTTTACCTCCTTCTGACAAGAGATTAGCAACCCAGCTCGCTGATTTAGCTAGAAGACGGTCTTAAATATAATTTAGATTTTTGCTTTTTGCTTTCTTAATAGATAAGGGATACCCAAATATTTCCCCAAGTCATTCGTGCCTTCAATGTTAAGGCTTTGAGAAACATCTTTTCGAACTTCCTCTGGAGTATTTTTTACTAAAGAAGATAGTTGATTTGTGCAGATTAATTCTTTGACCAAAGCATTACAATAATCTCTTAAGACCGATTTAAATGTCTCAATTTCCTTCATGTTGATATTAATAAAGAATAAAGCATCATCAGCAAAGAGTAAATGAGTTAGAACGGGACATTGTCTAGTGATGGAGATTCCTTTCATAGATCATTCCCGACAATGATAATTAATAAGACTAATAAGACTTTCAGTAAGTAGAGAGAATAACAGTGGTGAAAGCGGATCACCTTGCCACAGTCCCTGACTTGGTTTAAATTTCTTAAGCCTTTGTCCATTCACTTTAACTTGAAAAGACACTGAAGAAATACAATTTATAACCCAGTTGACCCATTTTTTACAAAAACCCAATGCGAGAAGGGTTTTAGTGAGAAAGGCCCAATTTACCTAATCATATGCCTTTTCCATATCTAACTTGACTGCCGCATAATTCTTCTTCGTTTGTCTTTTAGTATTAAGAAAATACGAAACTTCTTGCGTGATTAAAATATTATCTTGGACATTTCTACCCTTAATAAAAGCTGCTTGAGTAGGCGATATAATCTCATCCATGTATTTTTGAAGTCTGGACGCCAGAATTTTTGCAATAATCTTATAATAAAAATTAGCACACGAAATTGGTCTATAATCTTTAATAGATTCTTGTATCGTACCTTTAGGGACAAGAGTGATGACCGCATCATTAATTTTTTCTAAATTTAAGTTGGAATTAAAGAAGTCTTTAACAAACCCGAATATAACATCTTTAATTATTTCCCAGAATTCATGATAAAATTTCCCTGGAAGACCATCAGGGCCAGGTGCTTTAGAACCTGACATATCAAAAACAGTTTTCCTAACTTCTACCAAAGTTGGAGATACTGTTAGCTCTTCATTCATTGAAAATATGACTTTCGAGGGAATATACTGTGTAATATTATTCTCATCAACAGTTGGATTTTCACTAAACAAATCTTGATAATACAAGTTAATAACTTGATTTATCTCCTTTGGCTTATCAATCCATTCTCCATTATTATTTTTAATATTACAAATTCTGTTAGTCTTCCTTCTTTTCATAGTTTTCGCAAAAAAATATCTTGTATTTTTATCACCCTTCTTTATAAGCAAATCTCTCGCTCTATCTTCCCAAAACATCTCCTCAACCCTCCATAACTCCTCAATACTTTGTTTTATAATAAACTCTCTGTCCTGACCCTCCTTAGTACATAGATTATTATTAATCATAACAAGTTCTTTTTGAAGCTCATCAATTCTTCTCCGATTATTAAAAAACATAACCTTACTCCATCCCTCAAGAGCAAGACAAGTAGCATCCCTCTTATCACAAAATCTTGCAATGCTATTACCCTCTACACCGCCTTCCTAGTTATTCCTAACAATGTCCTTACATTGAGAATGCTCCAACCATCTAGATTCAAAGATGAAATATTTATCGTACCTTCCTCTATGAATATTTCTATTTAAAATGATAGGCGAATGATCTGACCCAATAGCCGGTAGAACTTTAATTATAGCATTAGGAAACGAGGTACACCAATCCATACTAGCAAGAGCACGATCAAATCTTTCTTTAATGTTCTCATTATCTTTTCTATGATTATCCCATGTGTAGTAACAACCCTTCCTAGGGATGTCAATCAAATAATTACTATTTATAAAATCATTAAACTTCATAATTCTATCCAAATTAGGTGCTTTCTTACCTTCTTTTTTCATTGAATTTAGATATATCATTGAAATCTCCAATAAGAATATGTGGTTTGTATAATTTACCAATTTTCTTGCTAAGCGTTTGCCAAAGTTTACTCCTATTATCATCGTCATTAGGAGCAGGAACACAAAACAAATACCAAAGAACTTCATTAGATTCAGAAACTTCCAACATTACATAATTAGAACAAGAAAACTTAACAGAATTGGAAATAGAGTCCTTCCACATAAGTAATAAACCACCAGACCTAAAAGCTTTTCCTCCGGGGTCCACTACATGAAAGTTATTAAACGATTTAAAATGAGAGCAAGATTTCAAATCTTTCCTTCTCAATCTACTTTCCAGTAGGCAAACAAAAGACACATTATTTTTCTGGACAAGGGACTTAAACGATCGTCTTGTCAAGGGTGCCCTAACTCCTTGACAATTCCACACCATTAGACTATCCATCCATCCTAGCCGCTTTACGGGACCGGCTGACGTCCGCTATTGACATTGGGGGGAGGGTTTTCCATCACCGGATACCCCTGAGTACTCTCCTCCCTATCAGAACCACTAGAATCCTTGAAACCTCTTCAATATGCCGATCACAGTCAGCCCCACTACAAAAAATATAACTTTTGATTATCTTCGAATTCTTCCATTAGTACCCAATTATTCCCCTCACACACCCTCTTATCGAGAAATTCTTAACTTCATAGAAGTTGTCGCAAAGATCATCAATCAAACCTTGCATCCCAAGAATCTTGCCCTCCATAAAGCTTCCATTGGAGAACAAGATAGAAAGAAAGCATAAACCAAGACAAAGAAGGTTCATAGAGATAAACTTATTCCTAACATAACGATAGACAACAACACTCAACATATCCTTAACATAAATAGATCGATGGTTCAATTCTCACAAATATCGATGGCCCAGTTCTAACAAAGATCGATGGCCTAGTTCCAATAAAGTATTCAGAACATAACGATAGACAACAACATTCAGCATATCCTTGACATAAAAAGATCGATGGCGCAATTCCCACAAAGATCGATGGCCAAGTTCCAATAAAATACAACCAAGCACGGCAGATACTAAATTCACATCATTATTGGCATAATCATCAAAGATAAATCCACTCGTAAGCAATTTCTTGTAAATATTGCCATTATGATTCACATCATAACATTTATAAATAATCGAGTCGTAGTATATATGGCAATTGTTACCCAATTTTTGAAATAAAACCTCATAATGAGAAATGAAAGCAAAGGAATAGATACAAAACCTGATAGCGGCAATAGACACGCAACATAAAATAAAATAGAAAATAGTCTTTGCATCGAGATAGTTAAAGCTGCAACAGAAAAATATTTGGCGGCCGATGAATCTTCCCCACATTTTGAGATTAGTGTAATCCAAGTGTTTATAATCCCGCTTTATAGGTCGAGACTGGATAACCGCCATCATAAAGATAAATTTCCTCCAATGAAATTGTTGGAATTTTTTAAATAAAGACAATTTATTTTATTAATTCTTTCATGCTTTGGAAGAAGTGGAAAATACCATTTGTGTATAATAGTCCCACTTTATTATTTGGGGAAAAAAACCGTTAGAATTATTCCTTATTCTTCATTATGGATTAATGGTTCTGTATGTATTAGTTGTTATAGGAGTTACAAAAACTTGATAAAGAAAAAAAACGGACGACTTTAATGAGCATTGACGAGCATTAATGTGACGGTTTTCTTGTCTTGCCATTTCTTCTATAAATAGTGACTTTGTCACTTTCATTTCAAGAGAAGAAGAAAAAAGATTATTCTTGAGAGAATGGAAAAATATAGAGAGAATAGAAAGGAAAAAAATATTCTAGAGAGAATAAAGAATAGAATGTAAAATGAAACTAAGAATTAGAAATACTATTATATTTCTCTCTCAAATATTCTAGTATAATATTTCTATAGAATAGAACTTTTGTTAGAGATAACCGGCACGACCTGAATATCTTTTTAACGCCATTTACATTCCGTGTAATAGTTCTTTTCTCATATTTTCGGTGTAAGTTTCATTATTTTCAATTCATTGTAATAGAGTAATATTACTTTAATTGAGAATTATTTTGTTTTTCTTTTGGAATTCCATTTCTTCATTTATTAAAATCAGTGATTGTTATTTTTCCAACAATTTAAAAAGATATTACTTTTATATCACTGGTTGTTGTTTTTTTGAAATGGTTTTCCTATCTTGGCAGTTGCTTCAGTATTGAATGCAAATGCCTTTCCGACGTGACTATGTTGGAGCCTTTCAATGGTTCTAACTACAAACGTTGGGCACAAAAGCCACTGATATGTCTTGAACAACATGAACTAGACCTTGCCGTTCTCAAGGTATTCCCTGCCATTGAGGCCAATGGGGAATATACCATAGAACTACATGCTAGGTTTCTGGCTCTAAAATTGGGTTCAAGAAAGCTAATTCAGTGGTTAGAGGATGGATCTTGGATAATGTGACGAAACCCTCCTTTTATTTGTGTACCGTTGAGAAGTCAACAAAGACTATCTGTGAAACGGTTTAGAAAAGGCATGAGGGTGATGATTCTGATGAGAATAAGTACGTCACCCGGGAAATGACCTAACAAGATCTAATTAGTCTCATACAAGTCGAAAAGTGAATCGACTCATGGATAAGTCCTTAGGTTTTCTCGTTTTTATGAGTTTAAGGATTACTTTGGCCCCTTATATTATCACTTTTTAACTCTTGTTGCCCTAAATTTCATTCACAAACATGAATATATATCAATTGGATATTAAATATATGTGTGAATGAAGATCTATGTGAAGAGATCTATATGGTGCAACATGAAGGGTTGGTGGTTTTGGATTTAAGGGGATAAAGTATGAAAACTAAGGAAATTGTTTTGTGTTTTTTATAATGGGCACCGTGTTAATGAAATAGAATCCTAATAAAAGATGGATCGGTTTGTGCTACACTTTTATCAATATGTGTACGACATGATCCACTTTTGGTACTTTCATTCATGGGACTTACTTCTTTTATTCTTCTATTTGTGAATAAAATATGTGGGGAAAGATGAGCCTAAGGGAAAAATTCGTTAGAGTCAATTATAGAATTTATCTTAGTTAGTCTCACTTTGTTGGAAAGGTTTGACTCCATTGATATAATATCTAGTAAAAAGAAATTCCTTATAATACTAGTATTCATAAATAAGAGAATTGTGGGGGGTGTGTACCCCTTAATGGATATAAAATAATTATAATGATTATGATGCTCTTAATGAATAAAACCCAACTTGGTATTGTCCATATTGTAAAGAGACTAAAGTGGTGACCATTGGGTTATTATTATTTTTTATTTAATAAAGTACGAGAGATGTACTATTGATCTATATGATTCACTAACTTCTCATCCATATAATGTAAATTGTGCATACATGAGCAAATTAAAACTTAATGAATTCATAGCCATGTGTGGTGGTCCTATTGAGACGGACTTGATGAATTCACCGTTTAGGTTGTTATATATTCCTCATACTTAATGAATTCATAGCCATGCGTGGTGGTCCTTTTGAGATGGATTTGATGAATTCACCGTTGAGGTTGTTGTATATTGCTCATAATATGATTACAAGGAGACGTCATTGATGTTCCCAAGGGATGAGTTGTTAGAATCACCACAAATTCATAGCCCGTAAGGTTGGTCCTAAAGAGAAGGGACTTGATGAATTAGAGAGACACATAATGAGGATGAGCTTTATTGCTCTTAATGATCTCGAAATCCGAGAGGGTTGGCTAATGAGGCTAGACGCTCTTGGAGATCACCTATGTGCATGGAAAGGGTGATGTTTGAGGAATCTGTAACTATCAGTCGGGTAGAGTATGTGCTGTGAGGGTCTCGATCAAAAACTATCAAGTTCAAGAGTACGTTCACTTGATATGTTTTTGGTGGTTGCTTCACTTCACTACGTGTCAATTCAAATCGAAAGATATTGACACTTAAGTACAATTCACCCAAATGCTGATATTTATGGAAACCTGTTCACCTTCTTTCCCAAAGAACATGAGTGGGGGATTGTTGGAATTTTTTAAATAAAGACAATTTATTTTATTAATTCTTTCATGTTTTTGGAAGAAGTGGAAAATACCATTTGTGTATAATAGTCCCACTTTATTATTTGGGGAAAAAAACCATTAGAATTATTCCTTATTCTTCATTATGGATTAATGGTTCTTTATGTATTAATTGTTATAGGAGTTACAAAAACTTGATAAAAAAAAACGGACGACTTTAATGAGCATTGACGAGCATTAATGTGACGGTTTTCTTGTCTTGCTAAGATCTTCTATAAATAGTGACTTTGTCACTTTCATTTCAAGAGAAGAAGAAAAAAGATTATTCTTGAGAGAATGGAAAAATATAGAGAGAATAGAAAGGAAAAAAATATTCTAGAGAGAATAAAGAATAGAATGTAAAATGAAACTAAGAATTAGAAATACTATTATATTTCTCTCTCAAATATTCTAGTATAATATTTCTATAGAATAGAACTTTTGTTAGAGATAACCGGCACGACCGGAATATCTTTTTAACGCCATTTACATTCCGTGTAATAGTTCTTTTCTCATATTTTCGGTGTAAGTTTCATTATTTTCAATTCATTGTAATAGAGTAGTATTACTTTAATTGAGAATTATTTTGTTTTTCTTTTGGAATTCTATTTCTTCATTTATTAAAACCAGTGATTGTTATTTTTCCAGCAGAAATAACATGCATAAGAGGTACCAGCCAATCTTTAGAGATCTTCCTTCAATTTTTGATTTTTCCTCTAAAGCTTTAGATAATACACCTTCTCAAAAAAAAGTACACCAAGAAAGATAACAAGAGATAAGATAAAGGGATGTACAAGGTCCCTTAGTCCACTGATAAACTTTATTAGTCACCCAACTTGGTTGCGTTTGCTATACTAAAAGGTACAGTCACAACATACCAACACCAAATTATGAGGACCCGGATCAAAATCAGACCACCCACGGGTAATCATTACCATTAAACCCCATTTGTTTGAATTGTGTAGAGAAGAAAGAAATTAAAAGTAAAAGAGGAAAGGAATCAACAAAAACTAGAAAAAAATTGTTATTAAAATTTTAGATTTAGGATAGATTTGGAGAAGTACATATGTTTGAAAAAAGTATCTCACATTCTCAATTATCAATACCAATCCACCAAAAGCGCCAATTACAATAATAGGCTTTTTACACATACTCAAGTTCCGCCAAGCTGACATTCAAAATGTTGTTTATCCATTTTACTACGAGCTCATACTCCTGCTTAAATCGAAGTGACGGTGATGATAATGCGTTTCCAAATGTTCCCCAATTGGCTTACAAAGATCAAGGAGTCCATTTCTAATGCAAAATTTTCAGATGTTTTTTCTCATTACCGTGCAATGAATAAACAAGGCGTTCCTCTAATTGACCATTCCCTTTTTCCTCTTATTCTCAAGGCATGCTTAAACCTCTCTTTCAAACACGGAATGTCCATCCATGGCTCTTTAATTAAGTTGGGATTTCAATCATTCACTTCTATTGAGAATTCCGTTATGGACTTTTACATCAAATCGGGAGCTTTAAGTTCTGCAATGCGAGTTTTTTATTACATGAGGGATATAGATTCTATTTCTTGGAACATTATCATTCATGGTAATGTTAATCATGGTGCTTTTCGGGTTGGATTGTTGCTTTTTAGTAACGCTAGAGGTGTCGGATTTGAACCCAATATCTCGACACTGGTACATGTTATTCAAGCTAATCGGAATTTGCAAGAAGATGCTCGGAAGATTCATGGTTACCTTTACAAGTCCGGATTTTGGAATATATCTTCGGTTCAAAACGCTATTCTGGGTGTTTATTCTGATGTAAGTATGAATGATGCGAAAAACCTGTTTGATGAAATGTTTGAAAGAGATATAATTTCATGGACTGTGATGATTTCTGGATATGTACAGAATGAGGAAGCTACAGTTGCTTTGGAATTGTTCTTGAAAATGTCCTACATTTCCTTAACTGAAGTTGATGGGCAAACAGTAGTAAGTGTCCTTAAAGCCTGCACTAGTACGAGGAATATTCAAATGGGAGAATCACTTCATGCTTTTATAATTTCTGAAGGTTTGAATAATGATGTATTTGTTGGAAACTCTTTAATTGATCTCTACTCCAAGTGTCATGATGTTGAATCTGCTTATAAAGTGTTCAATGAAATGAATCAAAGGAATGTTGTGTCATGTAATTCTTTATTATGTGGGTATGTCTATAACAATAAGCATTCAAAAGCTATTACTTTGTTTAATTTAATGGAAAATGAAGGCATAAAAGCAGATGAGGTTACATTTGTAAATCTTCTTCAAATATGCAAGCATTTTGTAAATTTATCAAACTGCAAGTTATTACATGCAAGAATAATCAGACATGGTTACGAATCAAATGAGTTAGTTATAAACTCTTTAATAGACGTGTACTCAAAGTGTAATTGCATTGATATTTCATGGGAGCTCTTTAGTAAGATGAAAAGACGAGATACAGTTACTTGGACCACAATGATTGCAGGTTTTACAAACTGTGGTATGCCTAACGAAGCTATTTCTATTTGTCAAGAAATGATATTAAACAAACAAGAGTTTAACTCTATAACAATGTTGAATCTTCTAGAAGCTTCCTCTCTTTACTCTGATTTAAAAACATCAAAGTTATGTCATGGAGTCGCTATTCGAAGAGGGTTTTCGAGTAATGTAACAGTTGGAACTGCAATACTAGACTGTTACTCAAAATCCGGTGATTTAAAAACTGCACGAAAAGTGTTTGATAATATACCTGACAAAAACGTTGTGTCATGGAGTGCAATGATTGGAGCATATGGATTAAACGGATATCCGAAAAACGCTTTATCTTTGTTAAACGAAATGAAAGCTAATAATATAAAGGTTAATGAAGTAACAGCTTTATCGATTTTATCTGCTTGTAACCATGGTGGATTAATTCAAGAAGGGGTTTTACTTTTTAAAGAATTTTTAAACAATCTTGAGATGGGTATAGAGCATTACTCATGCTTAGTTGATATGTTAGCTCGTTCTGGAAACTTTGAAAATGCAATGGATATTATTAATAGTTTACCAAACCTTGGTGTTAGTGCATGGGGTGCTATTTTAAGTGGTTGTAAAAAGTATCGAAACTTTGAACTTGGTGTTAATGTTCTTACACATGTGCTTCAAATGGAACCGTTAAGTTCATCTGGGTATATGATTGGATGGAATATGTATGCTACAGAAGGTTCATGGGTTGATGCACTTAAAATCAGACGTTTGGTTAAGGATAAAGGAGTTAAAGTGGTGGCTGGGTATAGTTTGGTTTATGTAGATAATAAGATGTGTAAATTTGTTGCTGGAGATAGATTTTATTTATCGTATAATGTATTTTTGCCACTTTTTATTCAGGAATTACATTCGTGTATGAAGCTAAAAGAAGGGGATTATGATACTATCATAATTTTGTGACTCCTTTATATCCTAATTCCTATCATAGACTCTCAGTTTCTCGTTTCTTTATCATCTGTATCATTAAGTAATAGAAGAATCACTAGAATATGTGGACTTATTTAATGTGAAGTTGCTGATAAAAATTCACTCAAGTATTTATCATGTTTCTTTTAAGTAATACATCTTAGCGCCATTTGTATAGCGCCATTTGTATAGATGATATTTTTATGTAATAATTTTTCTTTTGGGTCGGAAAGTAAATTTACATACACACTTAATATACATAATGCTAATAAATCTTTATCCTATTCCTAGTTTTGAGAACTTGCTTTCCATATTCTTTTCTTGTTCTTCATGATTCGTTGCCTTGTGTCTGGCCTTTATTGCTAGTGAGTCGGCTCTGTTATTCTATTTTAGCGGGATGTGCTTGAAATAAACTGGCCCTGTCTCCGCTACCAGCTTTCCGATTTGCCTGACCCACGGTTTGAGCCTCCACCTAACGGTCGACACTTACGTAATACCTTGAATCAACTCAAGGTACGAAGGGACGGTTGGTTAACTACAATGCTTATCAGATAATGAATGGTTGCACTTGTGAAAGCAGATAAAAGATATAATGATTGACTAGTTGTTTGTATTAATTCTAAGTAATGAAAGACTATAAAGAAAATGCAAATAAATACTAAGACGCAAGTAAATGAAAGTAAAACGCAAGTATGAGAAGGCAGTACTTGAGAAATGCAAGGGATCCTCCTAATCCTATTTCATAACATATGTTATTTAAGGGTTAAATTGGTCAATTAACTTTGTCGGGATTCTAAATTCCTTGTACCCCGTCAGGGTGGACTACTAGGTTATTCTAGAGTGTCACTAGTCCCGTCAGGGTAAATATGATCCACTTTCGAATGATTAAGTAATATTACCACATTGACCCTAAAATTAACTAAGCTCGTCAGAGTCAAATAGTTTCGATTTTAGATTGAGTAATTAAGTCCATACCTAAACCCTCCGTCAGGATGATCCACACGCCACATATGTGGAATAGCCTAGATACTAATACCTGTTCATGGTTGATCACTCCGAAAACAGTTAATAATCTCAAATTACAGAAAAATGTAAAAGACCCAATTTAATTTAATTTATTAAAAACCCAAATTCAGACATATGAAATTTTGGATTCACCCGTTATGCATTCTCAAGTACTATGAAGAAATTAGCTCATACTAATTAAAAATAAAACTGAATTAAAAGAAAGAGAACTCATAATGTTTTACAGAATTAAAAATAAAGAAAACCTAATTTCCGGAATTGGATTTGGCTGAGAATGGAGATATAGACACTCTCCAGCTCTACACTTTCTTCTTCTTCCTTCGTTGACTTCTCTGATGCTTCTGCTTATGAATAATGAGTTGTATGAAAAATAGAAGTCAAAAGCCCCTTTTATACTAATAAAAACGGATTAGGCCTTGGACCTAAAATTAAATCACTAATTAAAAGCCCAAGTCCATTTTCTAAGCCCAAAATCACGTTACTGCTGCACCACCTCCACTAAAACAACTCTAGACGATTCGTTATAACTCCGATTGACCTAAAATCACTTGCTAAATTTCCGTAACTCGATAAGGAACATGTTCTCTTCAAAGGTCAGCGGCTAAATCAACTCTTAAGTGCCTCGAAATCAGAAATCTTTGGCCTGTTTTCCAGATTTGCAGCTCCAAAATTTAATTCTTTCGGGATTTATCTTCGAGCTTTGACTCCATATCACGATATTTGACTCTCTTCTCGGATTCCTTTCCTAGCTAATATTCAAAACCTACAAACTTTTCACTAAAATACACAAGATTACGCGCAAAAGTTTAAGAAATCGAAAATACTAGAAATAAAATAGGAATTCCTGATTATTGCATTTTTAACTCAAAAGTCTATCAAAATATTCAATTAAACATAAAAAATGATGTCTCCCAAGGGTCAAAAAATAAGAACAATTAGGGAGACATCAAGACCCCCAACTTAAACCTTTTTCGTCCCGACAAAGTAAAACAAAACAAAACAAAGGGGTAGAAGTAAACGTAAGAACAAATAGAAGCTAGCAAATACACCTAAAGCAATTCTAAAGATAAATCTCATATAGCAAACTCTAGAAACTAATATACACATACATCTATAGTGCAAAATCAAACACAAATAATCTCAATCATAAAATTAAAGTCGCAATGCTTGAAGATTACACTTGTACTCATCTCTGTATGATGGATATAGGGTGTTCCTCAATCCTAAATCGATTTGAACGCTCCACCTAGTATATTCCCTATCAACAGAATCATAAATTCACTATTTACCTAGGAATCACGAGGTCTTTATGGTTTTAATATTGGCTTAAGGACGGTGTGGATGTATATTTGGTAAATTTGAAGTGAGCTTTTGGATCTCTCCTCACTTACCATCAACAATGTCCTCGAGCTTGAGTTTACGTTCAAAAATGTTCTCACTCACCCATTCACGCAACAATTTAGCGTCCCATGTCTACCCATTACAATTAAGACGATTTTTCAGAAAAAATCCACTTTGCCAGATGTTTTATTCATTCATATTTTTCTTTTTCTTCTTTTTGTACAGATGCAAACCGGGTTCCCGGTTTCTACTGTATAGATTTTCGAATTTTTTTCATTTTTCTTTCTTTTTCATTTTTTTTTCATTCCCGGCAATGGGTTACAAGTATATATCATATGCAATTGTGCTACAATACAAAGCACATCAATCCCTACCCATTGAATTCCCCATAAGTGGACCACCACCCCAAACTCAAGCTCGAGACATGTCTCAGGATTGTGATTCAAGTGCGGGTCATATGGCCATGCCTAATAATATAAGGGATAATGGCTTATATCGTGGCTACAAATAAAAGGCTAAAGGCTCAAAGTGGGCTAAGACGGATAATAATTAATACAAGGGATAGAAGGCTAAAAAGGTCACAAATGGCTAACAAAGAACTGCCCCTATCATTTCCCTAAGTACATAGCTCGTCTTTAGTTCATATCTAGGTGGGTTCTCTACTAATTAGAATTTCACGTTCTACACACCAAACATATTCCTTAAGTACAAGCTTACTTCATTTGTATTGTTCATTAATTTTTCCTATCAATTACCTACGTTTGCATGCAATTCTAAATGCGTTTTATATCCATCCCTAAAGTCCACTGTTTACTATCATTTATTAATCAAAAGTATGCTTAAAGGGACATTTAAAATCTTCTACAGTCAAACGCAACTCCGAAAATTCTTTTATTGAAAGCAAATAAAACACATAACAAATAAAAACTGGGATGAGGCAACGAACCCCACCCCAAACTCAAAAATGAGTCGTGTCCCCACGACTCGAAAAAGAATCAAAGCAATTAAACTAATCTACACTAAAAAGGAAGGATTAGAAAACGTATCTTAACCAGCGCGTGGCTGGTTACCGGTGTTGCGTTCTGGACCTTTATCTTGCGTGAGAACATTATAAAACGCGTTTTGAAGTGTATTCACGCCAAGGATCAAATTGAGAATAAGGTCCAGCTCTCTTGTAACGTTTCCTAAGGTAGCAATCATCTTCTCTTGATTTTCTTCCAACACCCTAATTTTCAATTCCAACTCAGGAACACTCTTTGCTTTCTTTGATGGAGGTGCTCTAGGAGTCTTCGTAGCTCGTGTTGCTTCATCATGGATATTCTGAATCGTACTCAATGCCATGCTTACTCCAACTGAAACACCGTCAATATCTGCGTTCCTACGCGGAATTTTTGCGTCTAGGCACAAAGTAGTAATATTACAAGGAAACTTGAGATTTTGTTGTTTCATCGGAGCTCTCGCGAATTCCATGATGGTGTCATAAATAATTTTAGCAACGTTCATCGGTTTCTCCGCCATAACACACTTGATAAAAATTACATGTTCCTTCTTCAACTCGGATGTGTGTTTAATTCCAAAGAAAGTAGGGATTATGAAACGAGACCAAACCTTCGCACGAGGTGTCAAATTACTGCTGTAAAACTGTCCAAGATACCTTTCTCCTTCTGGAATTGGGCTATCCCCATTAATAAGCACAGTTCCCCAAAGGGATTCATAATCAAAGGATGGATCATTAAGGGATTCTTGGAACGGACATAACCCAGTAAAGTTGGGTAATTGGTGGGTCCTGGTGTGTTATTAAATTAATGCGAAAGTAAAGGAACCACAATCACCGCAAGTGTACGGTTGTCCAAGTAATATTCGATAAATCGAGTTCGTTCGCAGGGACGGATTAGGCACAACTCAAGTATTAATTGAAAAGTAAGAATAATTGCTTAACATAAAATAAAATAAAGATTTTTGTTTTTTTTTTAAATTAAAAGATGCAAGAAAATAAATTACGGAATTAAAAGAAAGCAAATAAAAGAGACTTGAAACTTCAGATGAGAAAGAGTACTTGATCCTCGCAAGGGATTCACCTAACCTATCTAATTCATGCTTCTGTTTAAGGGCTAAACGGGTATTATTGTGCTAGTCAGGACTCTAATATCTCCTAGCCCCCGTCAGGGTGGACCTAAGAGCTATTCTACGGTATTACAAACCCCGTCAGGGTGAATATAAGCTACTTTCAGATGAATAATAATTTACCTCATTGGCTGCATGGTTAGTTAAGCCTGTCAAGGTCAATAACGGATACTACGCGTCTATTATCTAAGTCTGTAATTAAACCCCCCGTCAAGGTGATCCATACGCCACTATATGGAATAGCCTAATTACTATGAGCTAAGTTTGATTCATGACTTCAAAATTAGTAATTAAAACAAAATAATAGTCAACACAAAATACCCAATCTAATTTAAACCATTAAATCCCAAATTCAGAAATCATAAATTAAACAGAATTAAGCTCAACCCATATAGCGATTCTCAAGTACTAAAGAAATTAGTTCATAACCGAATGGAAAACTAACATTAAAATAAAGGAATTCATGTTTAAAATACAAAAGATAATAAAGAACCTAAAGTTTAAGATGACTGCTGATGGAAGAACAGGATTCCTCCAGCACTAGCTTCTCCTTGCCTTCTTGCTCTGACTTGAAAACCTTAAGCCTCTTGTTTAATTCTCTGAAGTTTGTGAAAGTAGGAGGTTAAGGGGTGTATTTATAGGTGTTGGAAGACCCTAGGTCGAATTTGCTTGGAGTGGAAGACAAGTCAAAGACTCTCAAATTCGTAGCTCTAAATTCTAGGAAAGGTAAGATTTGCTGCTGATTTGATTTGGTCATATTTTTTTCAATACTTATCCGTTTGAGAAGTTCCAATATATGAAACCACTTGTCTTGGAAAGCTCTTTCTATTGGTTTAGACCACTCGTCCAGAATCCATGCCAATTTTTTATTATGATTTTATCTCTAAAACGTGGCTGGATTTTCAGATTTCAAAAGGCAGCTTTATCTTTTCCTCCTTTGAATAAATCTTTCCTAAATCTTCTTATTTCCATGTAAATCTTCTTTCCTTTCATCTTTATCTTGACTTGGTCTCTAAGTAATTATCATTTATCTTTTAAAGCTTCACATTAAATAAATAATTAAACCGCATATGCTTAAAAAGAATAAATCAATAAATCAAGAAATCGAAATAGGAAAGTGCACTCTAACAATAGAAACTCGACTAGAAATCATTTCCTAACACTCTAGAATACACTAAGACTTTATTCTCACTTTTTCTCCTTGGATTGGTCTTTCATGAGATTCAAGAACCAATTAACTTTGCATTAAAAATAGTCAAATTTAGGCACAAAAGCTCAGATTCTGCAAATAGTTAATTTCCAAGGGGAGAAAGTGTAATATGATCAATTAAGCCTAAAAGTATATCAACTAAGTCATTTATTCACCTAAAAGGATGTCTCCAAGGGGCTAATAATTAGAACAAATCGGGAGACATCAGTAATTTCAAAGATTTCCGAATAAGTTCAATAGAGAAAGGAACTACCTTTTTGCGAATTTCAATTGCCTCACGGGAAATAGCTAAACCTTCATAAAATTCTCGCTCAAAGGTAGGAATAAACTCAAGCTTCCTTTCTCGCAATTCTTTCCAACCAAACTTGTCACAAGCCACAACATATTCTTTGTGAGCACTACTCATAATACCCTTAGGAAAATCCGTCTCCTCACCAAACTTTAAAAATTCAATTCTTTCACGAACCTGATCATTCCAAGAAGTATAAACCCTCTTTGGCTTATGGGCCCACATCTTCTTTCACGGGGGTTTCTGTTGATCTGGTACTTCCGGAACTTCTTGTTCTGTTTCATCCTCAATTTCCTTCTCAATCTCATCTTCATGTTCTTCTTCACTTTCTGGTTCATCAATTAATCTTCTCTTCTGACCTGTGATTTCTTTTCTCTTGGGAGCAAGCTTAACTTCTTCAATCTTTCGTTTAGGACGTGAATCAGTAATCTCAATAGCTTGTTCTTGAGTACCACCAATGGTGGTTTTCTTTCTAGGAGCAGTTCTTCGGAAATAACCGGTCCTGTTAGTCATCTCTTTCCACCCCAAACTCAAAACTTCAAATAGTGAGAAACTAGAGAAAAATTTAGAACTTTGATGTTTTGAGGCTTAGGAATTGAAGAATAAGGTGTAATATGATATGGGTAATGGTTAATTTGTGTGGGAGAAGAAAGAATTGAGTTTAATTTAAGGATTGGGTGAAGAAAAATCTTGGGGAAAAACTAAGGATTTTGGTGATATTTTGGAGGAGATGAGTTGATCTTGTGTTTTTGTGGTGAAAGAGGGTAGGATTTGATGATATATATATATATATAGGTGTTAATGATGATTTTCGGAGGTGGGAAGTGTGTGGGTGCGTTTTAGGTAAAAACTTGCAGAAGAGGCTAAAGAAACTAGGTTAAAAAGGCAAAACTGCCTCTCACAGCGTCGAAACCGGGTTCCCGGTTTTTGAAATCCGGGTACCCGGTTCCGCGTCTCTGTGTCGGCGCGGAAAATTACTTAATTGATTTTTTTTACCTCAAAACGCAGATTTTGGTTGGACCCCAAGAAACTGGGTCAGAGAATTCCCCTTCGAAACCGGGTTCCCGGTTCGTGACGCTGATGCAGGTTGACACGCAGGTGGTGACGCAGCAAACGGCGGGACCCAGTACGTTGGGTCAGAAAGGTCGAGCATTACAGCACCAAAATCGGGTTCCCGGTTTTGCGAAATCCGAGTACCCGGTTTCCGTCGAAGTCGCGAATGATAACGCGGCAAATGGCTAACTTCCAAGACGCTGGGTCAGAAACTCCAAAAATTACAGCTCTTGAAACCGGGTACCCGGTTTGCGAAAACCAGGGCCCCGGTTTGCGTCGATTTCGCGAACCAAGACGCGCCTTCTTGCGTGTGGGAGGTTGGTGGTGGTCCTTTGTGTGTTCTAAAAATAAATGTAAATGCTAATCGAACCACAACCGCAAGTGTACGGTTGTCCCAAGTAGTAATCCTGATAAATCAGATTCGTTCCAAGGACGGATGGTTGATCACAATGTTTAGCAAGTAGTGATTGATGCACTTATGGAAATGAAAGATAATAAATTGTTTGTTTTGGTTTTGTTTATTAATTCTAAATAAATGAAAGACAAATAATTAAATGCAAGTAAAAGATAAGACGCAAGTAAAATAAGTGAAAACGCAATATGAGATGTAGTACTTGAGAACGCAAGGATCCTCCTAATCTTACTTCCTAACTTATGTTGTTTAAGGGCTAAATCAGTCAATTACAATGGTCGGGATTCTAAATTCCTTATACCCCCGTCAGGGTGGACTATAAGGCAATCCTAAAGTGTCACTAGTCCCGTCAGGGTAAATATGATCCACCGTTGGATGATTAAGATTTATTACCACTTTGGCCCTAGGATTAACTAAGTTCGTCAGAATCAATAGTTTTTATCCTAGATTGAACAATTAATTCTGTACCTAAACCCCCCGTCAAGATGATCCATACGCCACATATATGGAATAGCTTAGATACTAATACCTAATTTTAGTTCGCGACTCTAAAATCAGTAAATATTCACAAATTATCGAAAAGAGTAATAGACCTGATTTAATTTAATTTAACAGAAACCCAAATTCAACATTCGTTATAAAATAAAACTAGGATTCACCCATTGTTTGTTCTCAAGCACTAATGAAAGCTTAGCTCATATTAAAATTAAAAACTAAAGTAAAAGAAATTGAATTCATATTGTTTACAAAATTAAAATACGAAAAGAACCTAATTTCCGGAATTGGAATGACTACGAGCGGAGCTATAGACCCACTCCAGCTCTTGTAGCTTTTTCTTTCTTCCTTCTGTTGCTTCTCTCTGGTGTTTAATCTTGTGGAATGTGAATTGTGTGAAAAATAGAAATCCAGACCTCCTTTTATAAGTAAAAATTCGGACTAGGGCTTGGACCAGAAAATAAAAGCCTAATTAAATGTCCAAGCCCACTTTCTAAGCCCAAAATCCCGTAACTGATGATAGGCCTTCACTAAAACAGCTTTTCCCGATGCGTTACAACTCCGATTGACCTCATTCCAGTTGCTAAAGTTCCGTAACTCGATAAGGAATGATTTCTCTTCAAAGGTCAGCGGCTAAATCATTGCTTAAGCACCTCGAAATCAGCAATCTATGGCCTGGAAAGTGGATTTTCAGCTCTAAAAATAATATCTTCGGGATTTGTCTTCAAGTCTTGACTCTAATTCACGATCTTTGACTTTCTCCTCGGATTCCTCTCCTAGCTAACATCTAAAACCTGTAAACTTTACACTAAAAATACCAATATTACGCGCAAAAGTTTAATAAATTAAAAATGCTAGAAATAAAAAGGTAATTCCGGATTATTGCAAATTTAGTCCAAAAGTCTATCATATTAATCAAATAAACACCAAAAATGATGTCTCCCAAGGGTCTAAAATAAGAACAATTAGGGAGACATCAAGACCCCCAACTCAAACCTTTGTCGTCCCGACAAAGTAAAACAAAACAAAGGGGTAGAAGTAAACGTATAAACACATAGAAGCTAGCAAATAAACCCTAAAGCAATTCTCAAAATAAATCTCATATAGCAAACTCTAGAAACTAATATACACATACACTAATCATGCAACATCAAACATAAATAATCTCAATCATAAAATTAAAGTCGCAATGCTTGAAGGTTACACTTGTACTCATCTCTGTATGATGGCTATAGGGTGGTCATTAATCCTAACTCGCTTCGAACGCTCCACCTAGTGTATTCCCTATCAACAGAATAATAAATTCACTATGCACTTAGGAATCACGAGGTCTTTACGGTTATAATAATGGCTTAAGGACGGTATGGATGTATATCTGGTAAATTTGAAGTGAGCTTTTGGCTCTCTCCTCACTTACCATCAACAATGTCCTCGAGCTTGAGTTAACGCTCAAAAAGATGTTCTCACTCACCCATATACGCACTAATTTAGCGTCCCATGTCTACCCACTATAAATAAGATGATTTTCAGAAAATTCCACTTTGCCGGGTGTTTTATTCATTCATATTTTTCTTTTTCTTTTCTTTTTTTTTTTGTACAGAAGCAAACCGGGTACCCGGTTTTGACGAATCCGGGTTCCCGGTTTCTACTGTATGATTTTTCAAAATTTTTCATTTTTTTCTTTCTTTTTCATTTTTCTTCATTCCCGGCAAAGGGTTACAAGTATATATCATCTGCAATTGTGCTACAATACAAAGCATATCGATCCCTACCCATTTAATTCCCCATATGTGGTCCCACCACCCCAAACTCAAGCTCGAGACATGTCTCAGGATTGTGATTCAAGTGCGGGTCATATGGTCATGCCTAATAATCTAAGGGATAATGGCTTATATCGTGGCTACAAAGAAAAGGCTAAAGGCTCAAAGTGGGCTAAGATGGATAATAATTAATACAAGGGATAGAAGGCTAAAAAGGTACAAATGGCTAACAAAGAACTGCCCCTATCATTTTCCTAAGTACATAGCTTGTCTTTAGTTCATATCTAGGTGGGTTCTCTACTAATTAGGATTTCACGTTCTACACACCAAACATATTCCTTGAGTACAAGCTTACTTCATTTGCATTGTTAATTAATTTTTCCTATCAATTACCTATGTTCGCATGCAATTGTAAGTGCGTTTTATATCAATCCCTAAAGTCCACTATTTACTATCATAGATTCATCAAAAGTATGCTTAAAGGGATATTTAAAAATTTCTATAGTCAAACGCAACTCCGAAAATTCTTTTATTGAAAGCAAATAAAGCAAATAACACATAAAAATTGGGATGAGGCAACGAACCCCACCCCAAACTCAAAAATGAGCCGTGTCCCCACGACTCGAAAAGACTCAATAAAGCATTTAAACTAATATACACTAAGAGGAAAGTTTAGAAAACGTATCTTAACCAGCGCGAGGCTGGTTATCGGTGTTCCGTTCTGGACCTTTATCTCGCGTAACAGCATCATAAACCGCGTTTTGCAGTGTATTTACGCCTAGGATTAAATTTCGAAGCAGGTCCAATTCTTTTGTAACGTTTCCCAAGGTAGCAATCATCCTCTCCTGATTCTCTTCCAACACCTGAATCTTCGATTCCAACTCAGGTACAATTTTCGCTTTCTTTGATTGAGGAGTTCTAGGACTTCGTGTAGTTCGCGTTGCTTCTTCATGGATGTTCTTGATTGTGCTCAAAGCTATACTCACACCAACTGAAACAGTATCAATATCTGCGTTCTTACGCGGAATCTTTCGTCTAGACACAACTGAGTAATAGTACAAGGAAACTTCAGATTTTGTTGTTTCATTGGTGATTTCGCGAACTCCATGATTGTATCATAAATGATCTTGGCAACATCAAATGGTTTCTCCTCCAAAATACACTTAATAACAAATATGTGCTCTTTCTTCAACTCGGAAGTGTGTTTAATACCAAAGAAAGTGGGTATTATGAAACGAGACCAAACCTTAGCACGAGGTGTCAAACTACTGCTGTAAAACTGTCCAGGATACCTTTCACCTTCAGGAATTGGGCTAGTCCCATTAACAAGCACGGTCCCCCAAAGGGATTCAAAATCAAAAGAAGGGTCATTAAGAGTTTCTTGGAAGGGGCATGTTCCAGAAAAGTTGGGTAGTTTCAATGATTTCCGAATACGTTCAATAGAGAAAGGAACTACCTTTTTGCGGATATCAATGGCATCATGGGAGGTAGCTAAACCTTCGTAAAATTCTCGCACAAAAGTAGGAATAAACTCAAGCTTCCTTTCTTGTAACGCCTTCCAACCAAACTTAGCACATGTCACAACATATTCCTTGGAATCACTACTCATAATACCCTTAGGAAAATTCGTCTCCTCACCAAATTTCAAAAATTCAATTCTTTCACGAACCTGAGTATTCCAACAAATGTAAACCCTCTTAGGCTTGTGGGCCCACATCTTCATACGCGGAGGTTTCGTAACGGGTGCTTCCGGAATCTCTTGTTCAGTTTCTTCCTCAATGTTCTTCGTAATTTCCTCTTCTGGTTCCTTCTCACTTTCAATCTCATCCATCAATCTTCTCTTTAGACCTGTGATTTCTTTTCTGTTAGAATCAAGCTTAACTTCGTCAATTTTTCGTTTAGGACGCGAATCAGGAATCTCAATAGCTTGTTCTTGAGAACCACCAATGGTGGTCTTTCTTCTAGGAGCAGTTCTGCGGAAATCACCGGTTCTGTTAGTCATCTCTTTTCACCCCAAACTCAAAACTTCAAATAATGAGAAACTTAGAGAAAAGTTTAGAATTTTGATGTTTTGAGGTTTAAGAATTTAAGAACTAGGTGAAATATGAGATGGGTCTTGGTTAATTTGTATGTGAGAAGAAAGAACTGGGTTTAATTTAAGGAATTGGGTGAAGAAGAATCTTGGGAAAAACTAAGGATTTGATGATATTTTGGAGAGGAGGTGAGTTGATCTTATGTTTTTGTGGTGAAAGAGGGTAGGATTTGATGTTATATAGTGCTTTGGTAGATGAATTTCGGAGGTAGGGAGGCTATTGGTGCGTTTTTAGGTAAAGACTTGGAAAAGAGGCTAAAAACTAGGTTAAACCACCTCAAAACCGCCTCTCACAGCTTCCAAACCGGGTTCCCGGTTTTGGCAAACCGGGTTCCCGGTTTTGGCAAACCGGGTTCCCGGTTTTGGCAAACCGGGTTCCCGGTTCCGCGTCGCTGTGACGGCGCGGAAAATAATTGTGGACTCTTTTTTTTTTTTTTTTTTCAAAACGCTGGACCCCAAGACGCGGGGTCAGGGATTTTACTCGCCGAAACCGGGTACCCGGTTCTGTGGAATGCGGGTTCCCGGATTTTCTCGATGGCGCGAGTCAAAACGCGCCAAAACGCAGCACCTCAAAACGCTGGGCCAGAACTTTTGGATGTTTACAGCTCCGAAACCGGGTACCCGGTTCTGCCAAATGCGGGTACCCGGATTTGTGTCGATGGCGCGAACTAAAACGCACGAAAACGCAATCCACCAAAACGCTGGGTCAGGGATTTTCAGAAATCACAGCACCAAAACCGGGTACCCGGTTTTGCCAAATGCGGGTTCCCGGTTCCGACGCTGTGATATTACCCAAAAACGCCAAGTGTTGCGTTAGAATGGTTGGTACCAGCTCCAAAACCGGGTTCCCGGTTTTGACGAAACCGGGTTCCCGGTTTCTCCTGGACATCCAACCAATTTTTCTTCTGTTTTCGCCAAATCGACCCCAAACTCAAGTCCTTTTTACCCCTGAAATCATCAAAAACAACTACCCTTCCTCATTTCTTAACAAAATCAATAAAATTACGAAAATCAAACTAATCTAAATTGCAAAAATGTAAAAACTCAGCTAATATACAAGTAATTGGCTTTTGTTTAACGTCGTTAAGCTCGACGGGTTACCTCACGCTTCTAAGGACTCTCGAGGAGATACATGACCTCCCCGGGATGTGGATCTTCCGAGCGATTGGTATCTTCACCTCCATGGTATATCTTTAATCTGTGACCGTTAACCATAAAGGTACGGTTCTCTAGCGGATGTTCTATTTCTATCGCCCCATGAGGTGTAACTTTGGTCACTATGTATGGACCTGACCACTTAGATCTTAACTTACCCGGAAAATTGCTGAACTTTGAATTATACTTTAATACTTTTTGCCCTACTTCAAAGTTCTTTGGACGAATCCGATTGTCATGCCATTTCTTTGTGTTTTCTTTGTAAAGTTTGGCATTTTCATAAGCATGCAACCGGAATTCGTCAAGTTCATTAAGCTTCATCATACGATTCTTTCCGGCTAAGATAGGATCTAAGTTCAACTGCGCAATTGCCCAATAGGCACCCATTTCAAGCTCTAAAGGTAAATGACAAGACTTACCATACACCATACGATAAGGAGATGCACCTACTGGAGTCTTAAACGCAGTACGATAGGCCCACAACGCATCATCTAACTTCATTGACCAATCTTTTCTTGTAGGACCAACGGTTTTCTCTAGGATTGACTTGACTTCACGGTTCGAAACCTCAGCTTGACCATTGGATTGTGGATGGTATGCAGTAGATACACGGTGTCTGACTCCATATTTCTCTAGAATAGTCTTCAGATATCTATTAACGAAATGAGATCCTCCATCGCTAATAATCACTCTAGGTGTGCCATGTCTAGTGAAAATATGTGACTTCAAGAACTTAATCACCACTCGTGAATCATTAGTAGGTAAAGCCACCGCTTCTACCCACTTAGACACATAATCAACAGCTAATAAGATATAGAGGTTACCATTTGAAGGAACGAAAGGGCCCATAAAGTCTATGCCCCACACATCGAATATCTCAACCTCTAACACATTATTACGCGGCATCTCATCCCTCTTGGATATGTTTCCGGTAAACTGGCATCTCGTACATTTCTTAACATATTCATGACAATCTTTTATAAGAGAAGGCCAGTAAAAACCTGATTGAAATACCTTTGCAGCAGTTCTGTCTCCTTTAAAATGTCCTCCATATAATGAATCATGGCATCCAGCTATAATGGCTTGAGTCTCTTCCCTTGCTACACATCTTCGTATCATTTGGTCAGCACAAACTTTATAGAGGAACGAATCCTCCCAAAAGAACTGTCTAGCACGATGAGCTAACCTCTTTCTTTCTTGATAAGTAGAACCTTCAGGAAAAACACCACTCACCACTAAATTCGCAATATCTGCATACCACGGAGCCTCATAATCTCGAACAACGAATAAACTCTCATCAGGAAACTCCTCTCTAACTGCTTCAGTACCACTATTCATCTCTGAACCCTCTAAACGCGATAGATGATCTGCAACCTGATTCTCACAACCCTTTCTATCTTTGATCTCTAAATCGAACTCTTGAAGCAATAACACCCATCTGATTAACCTTGGTTTCGCATCTTTCTTCTCCATAAGAAATCTGATCGCGGTATGATCTGTATAAACAATAACTTTCGCTCCAAGGAGATAAGAGCGAAATTTATCAAACGAATAGACAACTGCTAGCAACTCCTTTTCTGTAACTGTGTAATTGATCTGAGCACCACTAAAAGTTTTACTAGCATAGTAAATCGAATGAAAAACCTTCTCTTTTCTTTGTCCTAATACAGCTCCCATGCACAAATCACTCGCATCACACATAACCTCAAACGGTAAATTCCAATCTGGAGGTAATACTATAGGAGCAGAAATAAGCTTTTCTTTGATTGCTTTGAAGGCCGTTAAACAAGCTTCATCAAAAAGGAATTTGCAATCCTTTTCGAGTAAGTTGCATAACGGTTTAGCAATCTTAGAAAAATCTTTAATAAAACGCCTATAAAAGCCAGCATGGCCAAGAAAACTCCTTACCCCTTTAACAGAAACGGGAGGGGGGAGAGTTTTAATTACCTCTATTTTTGCTCTATCAACCTCTAAACCAACACTCGAAACTTTGTGACCCAGAACAATACCTTCGCGAACCATGAAGTGACACTTCTCCCAGTTGAGCACCAAATCTGTTTCCTTGCATCTCACTAACACTTTCTCCAAGTTATCCAAACATATATCAAAATCATCACCAAACACGGAGAAATCATCCATGAACACTTCAAGGAAATTATCTATCATGTCCCAGAAGATGGCCATCATACACCTTTGAAAAGTAGCGGGAGCGTCACACAACCCAAATGGCATTCTGCGATATGCAAAAGTACCAAATGGGCATGTAAAGGTAGTCTTATGTTGATCTTCTGGAGCCACGTAAATCTGATTGTACCCGGAGTAACCATCCAAGAAGCAATAGTACTCTCTTCCGGCTAATTTATCTAACATTTGATCGATGAAGGGCAAAGGGAAATGATCTTTTCTGGTGGCCTTATTCAGCTTTCTGTAATCCATGCAAACTCTCCATCCAACTACCGTTCTTGAAGGAATCGCTTCATTTTTATCATTAAGAACTGTTGTAATTCCTCCTTTCTTCGGTACACACTGAACTGGACTCACCCATTCACTACTCGAAATAGGATAAATAATCCCCGCATCTAAAAGCTTAATCACCTCCTTCTTCACCACATCCTTCATGGCTGGCATTAATCTTCTCTGACCTTCAACTGAGCGTGCATTAACATCTTCTAGTATGATTTTGTGTTGACAATAGGATGGACTAATGCCTTTGATATCAGCAATTGTCCAACCTATTGCTTCTTTGTTGGCTCTTAACACACGCAACAGTTTATCTTCTTGAGGACCTGTTAAATTAGCTGAAACAATAACAGGTAGAGTTTCATTAGTACCCAAATAAGCATACCTCAAGTGTGCTGGCAATGGTTTTTCTTCCAACTCCGGAGGAGATTCAGTTGAAGGTTTCTTTTTAGGAATAATCTCCCCTGGTTCTCTCACAGGTTCATAGGCAAGACGCCTATACTTCGGATTTTCAGAATTGAGAGCTGCCACTGTTTCTGTAAGCTCCTTCATCATCTCAGGTGAATCTAATGTCAAAGCAGCCTGCAAGATATCATCAAAATTTAAGCAATTAAATACCTCTTGCGATGCTTGCTCTACTACATCCATTCTGAAGCAATCTTCCTGAGAATCTGGGAATTTCATGGCTCGAAATACATTGAATTTCACTTCCTCATCTTGTATCCTCATCGTTAATTTGCCATTCTCTACATCGATCAATGTCCTCCCTGTAGCTAGGAAGGGTCTACCCAAAATAATGGGGACATTTCTATCTGCATTGTATTCAAGCATTACGAAATCAACAGGAAATATAAGTGTACCTGCCTTAACAAGGACATCCTCAATACGGCCTTCAGGATGAGCAAGAGACCTGTCCGCCATTTGCAAGACCATAGAGGTAGGTCTTGCGTTTCCAATTTTAAGCTTATCAAAGACTGACTTGGGCATCAAGTTGATGCTTGCCCCCAAATCGCATAGTGCCTTTCCCTTCCATTCTTCTCCAATCGATATGGGAATCGTGAAACTCCCCGGATCAACTAACTTCGGAGGTAATTTGCTCTGGCAAATCGCACTACACTCTTCAGGAAGGCCAATCATCTCATTATCACAGTAGGGCCTTTTATTAGTGAGGGCCCTCTTCAAAAACTTCGTATACTTGGGAATATCTCGAATCGCCTCAAGTAACGGAATATTAATACTCAAACCCCTCACTCTATTGAAGAATTTCTGAAAATCGCCCATATCACCCTTTTTCTGAACTCGCGATGGAAACGGTGGTGGAGGGCGATTGCTTACAATTTCATCTCTCTTTTTCGGAATTTCTCTTGGTCTTTCTATCTCTTCAACCTCACTATCTTTCTCATTCTCTTTCTCTTTCTCACCCACTTCCTTTTCTTTTCTGGGAACTTCTTTCTCTTTCATAACGGGAAAAGGAGGTGGAGGGAGGTTCTTACCACTTCTTAATGTAACAGCCTTGCAATCTTCACGTTGTGTTGGATTTTCCGTATCGCTAGGAAGTTGCCCTTGTGGACGCTGATTCAGCTGTTTATTAATTTGACTTAGCTGATTCTGGAAAATCTTCATATTTGCTTCAGCTGCGTTCTGACGTTCCAAAGCTTGTGTTTGAAGAGCAATCAAATTTTCAACGGTTTTCTGAAGGGTAATTACTCCCTCTTGTGGTTGGGCAGGTAGAGCTTTCTGGTGTAAATTCTCATCATAGGTATTCTGAGGAACTTGTCTTTGCACATAATTGTTTTGATTCTGTCCTCCTTGATGATTGTTATGTGGTCTTGGATTATAGTTGTTGCCTTGAGGACGCGGCTGATACGCGTAAGTAGGATTGGCTGCCCCATTAGGATTTGAGTATTGAAACCCAGGATGGTTTCTGTTAGGCTGATATCCATTACCACTTGAATTGAAATTACCTCTATTGGACATAAAATTCACTGATTCTTGGTTATTCGGACAACTTTCCTCATCATGATCATCTACCTTACAAATTGAACACATATAAACCTCTTGTGCAGCATGCACAGCTACCTTCTTACCCGAAAATCCTTCTTTCACAGCTAGAGTAAGCTGCTTCAATTGTTGCTCTATGGTATTCTGGATCTTATTCTCAAACGTAGCAAATTTCTCTTCTATGTCAACATTATTTACTCCCTTGACTGGTGTTCTTACTGAGCTCCACCCAACTTCATTCTTGACTGTTCTCTCTAAAATGATCTTGGCATGAGCGGGTTGAACTTGAAGAAAACCTGCTCCACATAGCGTATCCAATTTCTCTCTTGAAATTCCATCAAGGCCTCTATAAAAGATCTTTAACTGTTGTTGTTCTGAAAAGCCATGATTAGGAACTTTACGCAAACACATCTGAAATCTTGTCCAACTCCTACCCACAGTTTCCTCATACTCTTGACGGAATTGTGTCAATTCTAGTTCAGCATCTAACCTCATGTTACTTGGGTAATACCTGTCAAAGAAAGCGATTTCTAATTGGTCCCAATTAGTAATCCTCGTAGGATCTTGCGTATCGTGCCATTCACTTGCTCCATCAATGACAAAGAATTTGAAAGCAGCAAAATACATCTGTTCTCTTGAAACCCCTTGTGTGATATAAGAATCACATATCTGCTTAAATTTTTGTACCGCTCTAAGAGGATCTTCCGATGGTCTTCCGCGAAAATTTCCAAAGTTTTGGAACTGAGCTAGCATACCCGAATCTGGACGGAATCTCGGAACATTAATATCTGGAGCACCTACTCCTATAGCTGGAGCGCGGAATGGAACTTCTGGAGGGCCATTAGTGAACCACGGATCATGATTCATCACTATCTGGACTGGGGGGTTAGGATTTAGTGGTTGAACTTGAGGAATAACGCCTGGAGCTAAAGGTTGGCCATTTGCATCTAACTGGCCTTGTCCATTCTGTTGACCTTGAATAATGATATTCTCCATTCTGTTACTTAATTCTTCTACTTCTAAAGCTTCTCGTTCTCTTCTTCTTCTGTTCGCAAGTCTGATCAACGATTCAGGATTACTAAGGATCGGAGGTGTTGGCTCTAGATCCTTGAATAGCCTTCTTCGCATACACCAAACCTAAAAACCTGAAAAAGCTAACAAACAAAAAAGCGTAAAACTGATAAAATAAAATAAATGCACTTATCACTAAAGGATAAACACCGTGGTCACACGCTACCGTCCCCGGCAGCGGCGCCAAAAACTTGGTGGTCCTTTGTGTGTTCTAAAAATAAATGTAAATGCTAATCGAACCACAACCGCAAGTGTACGGTTGTCCCAAGTAGTAATCCTGATAAATCAGATTCGTTCCAAGGACAGATGGTTGATCACAATGTTTAGCAAGTAGTGATTGATGCACTTATGGAAATGAAAGATAATAAATTGTTTGTTTTGGTTTTGTTTATTAATTCTAAATAAATGAAAGACAAATAATTAAATGCAAGTAAAAGATAAGACGCAAGTAAAATAAGTGAAAACGCAATATGAGATGTAGTACTTGAGAACGCAAGGATCCTCCTAATCTTACTTCCTAACTTATGTTGTTTAAGGGCTAAATCAGTCAATTACAATGGTCGGGATTCTAAATTCCTTATACCCCCGTCAGGGTGGACTATAAGGCAATCCTAAAGTGTCACTAGTCCCGTCAGGGTAAATATGATCCACCGTTGGATGATTAAGATTTATTACCACTTTGGCCCTAGGATTAACTAAGTTCGTCAGAATCAATAGTTTTTATCCTAGATTGAACAATTAATTCTGTACCTAAACCCCCCGTCAAGATGATCCATACGCCACATATATGGAATAGCTTAGATACTAATACCTAATTTTAGTTCGCGACTCTAAAATCAGTAAATATTCACAAATTATCGAAAAGAGTAATAGACCTGATTTAATTTAATTTAACAGAAACCCAAATTCAACATTCGTTATAAAATAAAACTAGGATTCACCCATTGTTTGTTCTCAAGCACTAATGAAAGCTTAGCTCATATTAAAATTAAAAACTAAAGTAAAAGAAATTGAATTCATATTGTTTACAAAATTAAAATACGAAAAAAACCTAATTTCCGGAATTGGAATGACTACGAGCGGAGCTATAGACCCACTCCAGCTCTTGTAGCTTTTTCTTTCTTCGTTCTGTTGCTTCTCTCTGGTGTTTAATCTTGTGGAATGTGAATTGTGTGAAAAATAGAAGTCCAGACCTCCTTTTATAAGTAAAAATTCGGACTAGGGCTTGGACCAGAAAATAAAAGCCTAATTAAATGTCCAAGCCCACTTTCTAAGCCCAAAATCCCGTAACTGATGATAGGCCTTCACTAAAACAGCTTTTCCCGATGCGTTACAACTCCGATTGACCTCATTCCAGTTGCTAAAGTTCCGTAACTCGATAAGGAATGATTTCTCTTCAAAGGTCAGCGGCTAAATCATTGCTTAAGCACCTCGAAATCAGCAATCTATGGCCTGGAAAGTGGATTTTCAGCTCTAAAAATAATATCTTCGGGATTTGTCTTCAAGTCTTGACTCTAATTCACGATCTTTGACTTTCTCCTCGGATTCCTCTCCTAGCTAACATCTAAAACCTGTAAACTTTACACTAAAAATACCAATATTACGCGCAAAAGTTTAATAAATTAAAAATGCTAGAAATAAAAAGGTAATTCCGGATTATTGCAAATTTAGTCCAAAAGTCTATCATATTAATCAAATAAACACCAAAAATGATGTCTCCCAAGGATCTAAAATAAGAACAATTAGGGAGACATCAGTTGGTAACAGATCCAAAACCGGGTTCCCGGTTTCTCCTGGACAACCAACCTCTTTTTCTTCTATTTTCGCCCTTTCGACCCCAAACTCATGACCTTTTTACCCCTGAAATCATCAAAAACAACTACCCTTCCTCATTTCTTAATAATAAACACTAAATTACCGAAAATCAAACTAATTTACACTACAAAAATTTAAAAACTCAAACTAATATACAATGAATTGGATTTTGTTTAACGTCGTTAAGCTCGACGGTTTACCTCACGCTTCTAAGGAGTCTCGAGGAGATACATGACCTACCCGGGATGTGGATCTTCCAAGAGGTTGGTATCTTCACCTCCATGGTATATCTTTAAACGATGACCGTTCACCATAAAGGTGCGATTCTCGAGTGGATATTCTATTTCTATCGCCCCATGAGGTGTAACTTTGGTCACAATGTGTGGACCCGACCACTTAGACCTTAACTTACCCGGATAATTGCTGAACTTCGAATTATACTTCAATACTTTCTGTCCCACTTCAAAGTTCTTCACACGAATCCGATTGTCATGCCATTTCTTCGTGTTTTCTTTGTAAAGTTTAGCATTTTCATAGGCATTCAATCGGAATTCGTCAAGTTCATTAAGCTTCATCATACGATTCTCACCGGCTAAGGTAGGATCTAAGTTCAACTGCACAATTGCCCAATAGGCACCCATTTCAAGCTCAAGAGGTAAGTGACAAGCCTTACCATACACCATACGATATGGAGATGCACCAACTGGAGTCTTAAACGCAGTACGATAGGCCCACAACGCATCATCTAACTTCATTGACCAATCTTTTCTTGTAGGACCAACGGTTTTCTCTAGGATTGACTTCACTTCACGATTCGAAACTTCAGCTTGACCATTGGATTGTGGATGATATGCAGTAGACACACGGTGTCTTACTCCATACTTTTCTAGAATAGTCTTCAAATACTTATTAACGAAATGAGATCCTCCATCGCTAATAATCACTCTTGGTGTACCATGTCTAGTGAAAATATGTGACTTTAAAAACTTAATCACCACTCGTGAATCATTGGTGGGTAAAGCCACAGCTTCTACCCATTTGGACACGTAATCGACAGCTAATAAGATGTAGAGATTACCATTTGAAGGAACGAAAGGACCCATAAAGTCTATACCCCAAACATCGAATATTTCAACTTCTAACACATTATTACGTGGCATCTCATCCCTCTTGGATATGTTTCCGGTAAACTGGCATCTCGCACATTTCTTTACATAATCATGACAATCTTTTACGAGAGTAGGCCAGTAAAAACCTGTTTGGAATACCTTGGCAGCAGTTCTATCTCCTTTGAAATGTCCTCCGTAAAGTGAATCATGACATCCTGATATAATTGCTTCTGTTTCCTCCTTGGCTACACATCTTCTTATCATTTGGTCAGCACACACTTTGTAGAGGAGAGGATCCTCCCAAAAGAATTGTCTAGCACGATGAGCTAACCTCTTTCTTTCTTGATAAGTGGATCCTTCAGGAAAAGAACCACTCAGCACTAAATACGCAATATCTGCATACCAAGGAGCTTCATAATCACAAACAACAAACAAATTCTCGTCAGGAAACTCTTCTCTAACTACTTCGATACCACCATTCATCTCTGAACCTTCAAGACGCGATAGATGGTCTGCCACCTGATTCTCACAACCCTTTCTATCCTTAATCTCTAAATCGAATTCTTGAAGCAATAAAACCCATCTGATTAACCTCGGTTTAGCATCCTTCTTTTCCATAAGATATCTAATTGCTGAGTGATCTGTATAAACAATAACTTTCGCTCCAAGAAGATAAGAGCAAAACTTATCGAATGAATACACAATTGCTAGTAATTCTTTCTCTGTAACTGTATAATTAACTTGAGCACCATTAAAAGTTTTACTAGCATAATAGATTGAATGAAATATCTTATCTTTTCTCTGTCCCAATACAGCTCCCATACATAAATCACTCGCATCACACATAACTTCAAAAGGTAAACTCCAATCTGGAGGTAATACTATAGGAGCAGAAATAAGCTTTTCTTTGATTGCTTGAAATGCCGCTAAGCAAGCTTCATCAAAAAGGAATTTGGAATCCTTTTCAAGTAAGTTGCATAGCGGTTTAGCAATCTTAGAAAAGTCTTTAATGAATCGCCTATAAAAGCCAGCATGGCCCAGAAAAATTCTTACCCCTTTAACAGAACAGGAGGGGGAAGAGTTTTAATTACCTCTATCTTCGCTCTATCAACCTCTAATCCATCACTCGAAACCTTGTGACCCAGAACTATACCTTCGCGAACCATGAAATGACACTTCTCCCAGTTTAAGACCAAATCTGTTTCCTTGCATCTAATTAACACTTTCTCCAAGTTATCTAAACATCTATCGAAATCATCACCAAACACGGAGAAATCATCCATAAAAACTTCAAGGAAATTATCGATCATATCCCAGAAGATGGCCATCATACATCTTTGAAAGGTAGCAGGTGCATTACGGAACCCAAATGGCATTCTGCGATATGCAAAAGTACCAAAGGGGCATGTAAATGTTGTTTTATGTTGATCTTCTGGAGCCACGTAAATCTGATTATACCCACAATAACCATCTAAGAAACAGTAATACTCTCGACCTGCCAACTTATCTAACATTTGATCAATGAAATGAAGTGGAAAATGATCCTTTCTGGTGGCCTTGTTCAGTTTACGATAATCCATACAAACTCTCCAACCAACTACCGTTCTTGAAGGAATTGCTTCATTTTGATCATTAAGAATTGTTGTGATTACTCCTTTCTTCGGTACACACTGAACTGGGCTCACCCATTCACTACTCGAGATGGGATAAATAATCCCCGCGTCTAAGAGCTTGATAACTTCCTTCTTTACTACTTCCTTCATAGCAGGCATTAATTTCCTTTGACCTTCAACTGAGCATGCGTTATCGTCTTCAAGTATGATTTTGTGTTAACAATAGGAGGGACTAATGCCTTTGATGTCAACAATTGTCCAACCTATTGCCTCTTTGTTGGCTCTTAACACACGCAACTGTTTATCTTCTTGAGGACCTGTTAAATTCGCTGAAACAATAACAGGTAGAGTTTCATTAGTACCTAAATACGCGTACCTCAAGTGTGCTGGTAATGGCTTTTCTTCCAATTCCAGAGGAGATTTAATTGAAGGCTTCTTTTTAGGAATAATCTCCCCCGGTTCTCTCACAGGTTCATAGGCAAGACGCCTATACTTTGGATTCTCAGAATTAAGAGTTGCCACTGTTTCGGCAAGCTCTTCCATCATCTCAGGTAAGTCTAATGTCAAAGCGGCCTGCAAGATATCATAATTAAAACAATCAAATACCTCTTGCGATGCCTGCTCAACAACATTCATTTAGAAGCAATCTTCTTGAGAATCTGGAAACTTCATAGCCCGGAACACATTAAATTTGACCTCCTCGTCTTGGATTCTCATCGTCAATTCGCCATTTTCTACATCAATCAATGTACGCCCCGTGGCTAGGAATGGTCTTCCAAAAATAATGGGGACATTCCTATCCGCGTCTTATTCAAGTATAACGAAATCGACGGGAAATACTTACGTACCTGCCTTAACAAGGACATCTTCAATTCGTCCTTCTGGATGTGCAAGAGATCTGTCCGCCATTTGCAAGACCATAGAAATAGGTCTTGCTTCTCCAATTTCCAGCTTATCAAAGATCGACTTGGGCATAAGATTTATGCTGGCACCCAAATCGCATAGTGCTTTACCTTTCCATTCTTCTCCAATCGATATCGGAATTGTGAAACTCCCAGGATCAACTAACTTTGGAGGTAATTTACTTTGACAAATGGCACTACATTCTTCAAGAAGACCAATCATCTCATTGTCACAGTATGGCGTTTTGTTAGTGAGGGCTCTCTTCAAAAATTTCGTGTACTTGGGAATATCTCGGATAGCGTCTAATAACGGAATGTTAATACTAAGGCCTCTCACTTTATTACAGAACTTCTGAAAATTGGCCAAATCACCTTTTTTCTGAACTCGAGATGGAAACGGTGGAGGAGGGCGATTACTCATAACATCATCTTTCTTCTTTGGAATTTCACTTGCCCTATCTATTTCTTCAACCTCAACATCATTCTTTTTCTCACCCACATCCTTTTCTTTTCTTGGAACTTCTTTCTCTTTCATAACAGGAAAAAGAGGTGGAGGGAGCTTCTTACCGCTTCTGAGAGTAACAGCTTTGCAATATTCATGTCGTCTCGGATTTTCTGTGTCACTAGGGAGTTGCCCTTGTGGACGTTGATTAAGCTGTTTTGCAAATTGATCCATTTGGTTCTGTAATAGTTTGATACTTGCGTCAGACGCTTGTTGATTTTGCATAGCTTGCGTTTGGAGAGCAATTAGGCTTTCAACGGTTTTCTGAAGGGTAATCACACCTTCTTGTGGATGGGCAGGTAAGGCTTTTTGGTTCATGGTTTCATTGAAAGTGTCTTGAGGAGCTTGTCTTTGCGCATAGTTTCCTTGATTCTGTCCTCCTTGATAATTATTATGTGGTCTTGGATTGAAGTTGTTACCTTGGGGACACGGATGATACGCATATGTCGGATTGGCTGCCCCATTAGGATTTGAGTATTGAAACCCAGTATGGTTTCTGTTAGGCTGATATCCATTACCACTTGAATTAAAGTTTCCTCTGTTGGAGACAAACATCACAGGCTCTTGATTATTCAGACAACTCTCCTCATCATGATCATTCATACCACAATACGAACACATATAAACTTCTTGTGCAGCTTGCACATCTACCTTCTTACCCGAAAATCCTTCTTTTACAGCTAAAGTGAGTTGTTTTAATTGTTGCTCTATGGTGGTTTGAATCTTGTTCTCAAGGGTAGCAAACTTTTCTTCGATATTAATTTTATTCACCCCTTTAACTAGGGTTCTTACTGAACTCCATCCAACTTCATTCTTTACCGTTCTCTCTAGGATGAGCTTTGCATGAGCTGGTTGAACTTGTGAAAACCCAGCACCACATAGCAAATCTAAGTCTTTTCTTGAAGTCCCATCAAGACCCTTGTAGAAATTTTTTAGCTGTTGTTGTTCTGAAAGGTCATGATCGGGAACTCTACGTAAGCACATCTGAAATCTTGTCCAGCTTTTACCCAAAGTTTCATCATATTCATGACAGAACTGAGTTAATTCAAGTTGATCTTCTAACCGCATGTTACTTGGGTATAACCTGTCAAAGAAAGCAGTTTCTAGTTGATCCCAATTTGTTATCTTCGTAGGTTCTTTTGAATCGTGCCATTCACTCGCTCCATCAATAACGAAAAATCGAAACGCAGCAAAATACATTTGTTCCTTCGAAACGCCTTGTGTGATGTAAGAATCACATATCTGCTTGAATTTTTGTACTGCTCGGAGGGGATCTTCTCCAGCTTAACCACGAAAATTTCCAAAACTTTGGAATTGAGCTAACATACCCGAATCTGGACGAAACCTTGGAACATCTATATCTGGAGCACCTACCCCTAAAGAAGGATCATGGAAAGGAACTTCTTCTGGACCGTTAACAAACCAGGGATCTTGATTATTCGCCATTTCTTTTTCCTCTTTCTCTTGTTCTCTTCTTTTCTTATTTGCAAGTCTGATTAACGAATCCGGATTATCAAGGATTTGAACTGGTGATTCAAATTTGAGCCTTCTTTGCATACACCAAACCTAAAAATCTGAAAGAGAAGAACAAACAAAAAGCGTAAAACTGATAAAAATAAAAATAAATGCAACTATCACTAAAGGATAAACACCGTGGTCACACGCTACCGTCCCCGGCAGCGGCGCCAAAAACTTGGTGGTCCTTTGTGTGTTCTAAAATAAATGCAAAAAGTAATTGAACCACAACCGCAAGTGTACGGTTGTCCCAAGTAATAATAGTGTAACAGATTCGTTGGCAGGGACGGTTGGCTAACTACAATGTTTATCAGATAATGAATGGTTGCACTTATGAAAACAGATAAAAGATGTAATGATTGATTGGTTGTTTGTATTAATTATAAGTGATGAAAGTAAGACGCAAATAAATACTAAAAAGCAAGTAAATGAAGGTAAAAAGCAAATATGAGAAGGCAGTACTTGAGAAAAGCAAGGGATCCTCCTAATTCTATTTCATAACATATGTTGTTTAAGGGTTAAAATGGTCAATTAACATTGGTCGGGATTCTAAATTCCTTGTACCCCCGTCAGGGTGGACTACAAGGCTATTCTAGAGTGTCACTAGTCACGCCAGGGTAAATATGATCCACTTTCGAATGATTAAGTAATATTACCACATTCGCCCTAAAATTAACTAAGCTCGTCAGAGTCAAATAGTTTCGATTTTAGATTGAGTAATTAAGTCCAAACCTAAACCCCCCGTCAGGATGATCCACACGCCACATATGTGGAATAACATAGATACTAATACCTGTTCTTGGTTGATCACTCCGAAAACAGTAAGTAATCTCAAATTACAGAAAAATGTAAAAGACCCAATTTAATTTAATTTATTAAAAACCCAAATTCAGACATATGAAATTCAACTGAATAGGGATTCACCCGTTATTCATTCTCAAGTACTATGAAGAAATTAGCTCATACTAATTAAAAATAAAACTGAATTAAAAGAAAGAGAACTCATAATGTTTTACAAAATTAAAAATAAAGAAAACCTAATTTCCGGAATTGGATTTGGCTGAGAATGGAGATATAGACACTCTCCAACTCTACAGCTTTCTTCTTCTTCCGTCGTTGACTTCTCTCTGATGCTTCTGCTAATAAATAATGAGTTGTATGAAAAATAGAAGTCAAAAGCCCCTTTTATACTAATAAAAATGGATTAGGCCTTGGACCTAAAATTAAATCACTAATTAAAAGCCAAGTCCATTTTCTAAGCCCAAAATTCCGTAACTGCTGCACCACATCCACTAAAACAGCTCTAGCCGATTCGTTATAACTCCGATTGACCTGAAATAACTTGCTAAATTTCCGTAACTCGATAAGGAACATATTATCTTCAAAGGTCAGCGGCTAAATCAACTCTTAAGTGCCTCGAAATCAGAAATCTTTGGCCTGTTTTCCAGATTTGCAGCTCCAAAATATAATTCTTTCGGGATTTATCTTCAAGCTTTGACTCCATATCACGATATTTGACTCTCTTCTCGGATTCCTTTCCTAGCTAATATTCAAAACCTACAAACTTTTCACTAAAATACACAAGATTACGCGCAAAAGTTTAATAAATCGAAAATACTAGAAATTAAATAGGAATTCTGGATTATTGCATTTTTAACTCAAAAGTCTATCAAAATATTCAATTAAACATAAAAAATGATGTCTCCCAAGGGTCTAAAATAAGAACAATTAGGGAGACATCAAATAGCTATACTCTCCTGTTGATATTCCTTCCCCATTTCTAATGGTGTAATAATGGCTTGTGCCTCTCCTTCGGCACTTGAATTACATGTTGTAGTAGTCGAGAAATCTTTTTGGGAAGAGGGATTCTTACAGATTTGAACAATCCCTATCCCTGTTGGATTTTATGGTTGATCGAAGGATGCATCACATGCAAACGCTATATGTGTCTGAAAATCGAGATTCCTTCTTGAAAGCTATTTCTGTCCTAATCTATAGTTAACAGGTGATCATTTTTTGCCCAGTCTCTCCCGAAGTGTCCAGTCATTCCATAATTTGTAATATGAACCACTTCATCTGGTTCTACTCTCATATTTTATGTCTACTTTTCATCTTTGCTTTCCATATATTCCAGATCATAATTAATACATATGCTATAATTACCTCTCTCTTCTATCCCCCATCAATATAAGTTTCAATAATCTTTAATATGCATTGACCCAATTGTATATATGAGTCTTGAATGTTAACATGTAGTGCCGATCGGGCCCAGATTAGTTTTGTCAGGCCAAATGTAAGTAATAGGTGTTCCACCGTTTCTTCACTGCTCTCGCACCATTTGCAATTTACCTCCACATCACACTTTTGTTTTACAAAAGTTGTACGTGTAGGTATTGCATCATTACATGTCTTCCAATTAAATATGCGTACCTTAGTCGGGACGTTGGATCTCCATATTATTGTCCATAGTACAGATTATGTTGAAAATTTTGTAGATTGTCGTGGTTCTCTGGACACCGGTTGGTCCATTAGCTGTTTGTATCATGTTTTTGTCATATATTCCCATTTGTTGCATATGGCCATATAAACCTATCTAGTTCCTCTTTCGAAAAGATTCTTTCCCTTAATATAATTGGTATAATTGGAGATGGAAAAATCTCATCCAAATTTCCGTATTCCAGTTTGTTGTTCCAGCAATCCATAGTTCGTTAACTTTTTTTATATCACACCCTTTCGGTTTTTCTAATTCCCATTGCGTATCAATCCATTTATCATCCCCTATGTTAATAGATTCACCATTACCTATCATGTATTGACCGTATTTCTTTAACATGCCCCTCTTTCTAATAAACTAGCTCATGACCACGTTCGAGATTGTCTTAACTTTATATCGAGAATTTTTTTATTCGGGAAATAAATACCTTTGAGTAATCGAGCGTCCAATGTGTTAGGGTTGTTTAGTATTCTCCATGCCTGTGCTGCTTGGAGTGACGTATTCATTTTCTTGAAATCCTTGAAACCCATGCCTCATATCAGTTTGCTAACTGCCAATCTTTCCCAAGCCATCCAGTGTATGCGGGCTTTCTCACCTGAGTTCCACCAAAAATTTGAAATTGTCGTTACTAACTTGTTACAAAAAGTAATCGGAAAAGAAAAGATAGACATAGAATATGTTGGCAATGCTTGTAAGATGGCTTTGATCAACACTTCTTTCCCGCCATCTGATAATAGCTGTGCTTTCCATCCTTCCGTTTTTTGAAAAGTTTTTCTGCTATCCATTGTAACGATTGGACCTTTGACTGTTTGTGGCATAATGGGATTCCTAAATTTCCCCAAATCTTCCTTTTCCTGTATGCCTAGATCCCTCGTAACACGCGTTCTATGTTCCACCTGTGTATCTTTATTAAAACAAATAGCCAATTTATTATAATTAATCTGTTCTCCTTATCTTGCACAATATTTATCAATACATTCCCGAAATCCTGCCACTTAACTCCCATCTATCTTTATAAAAAATAATGAATCATCTGCAAATAAAAGATGAGTTATAACTGGACAATTCCTCGTTATTTGAATTCCTCTAAACTTTCCGCATTTAATATGTGCATCAATCAAACTAGTTAGTGATTCAGTCATTAGAGAAAAAAGAAACGGTGATAATGGATCTCCTTGTCTAATTCACCTTTCCGGTTTAAATTTACACATTCTATCACCATGATAATTAATTTGAAACATTACCAAAGATATACATTTTGCTATCCATGTTATCCATTTATCATGAAATCCTAATTTTTTTAACACCAATAATAAAAAATCCCATCATACCTGATCATAAGCTTTTGCCATATCTAATTTGATTGCTGCCATTGGTTTCACGTTCTTTCTTTTCAGTTTCATGTAAAAGGATAATTCTTGTGCGATAAGTATATTATCTTGTACTGCTCTACCTTTTATAAATGCCGCTTGCGTTTGTGATACTATATCGTTCATGAATTCCTATAGCCTGTTTGCTAAAACTTTTGCAATCTTGAGATGGTATAGAGCATTACTCATGCTTAGTTGATATTTTAGCTCGTTCTGGAAACTTTGAAAATGCAATGGATATTATTAATAGTTTACCATACCTTGGTGTTAGTGCATGGGGTGCTATTTTAAGTGGTTGTAGTATCGAAACTTTAAACTTGGTGTTAATATTCTTCCACATGTGCTTGAAATGGAACCGTTAAGTTCATCTGAGTATATGATTGGATGGAATATGTATGCTACAGAAGGTTCATGGGTTGATGCAGTTAAAATGAGATGTTTGGTTAAGGATAAAGGAGTTAAAATGGTGGCTGGGTATAGTTTGGTTTATGTAGATAATAAGATGTGTAAATTTGCTGCTGGAGATAGATTTTATTTATCGTATGATGTATTTTTGTGACTTTTTATTGAGGAATTACATTCGTGTATGAAGCTAAAAGAAAGGGATTACGATACTATCATAATTTTGTGAGTCCTTTATATCCTATCATAAAGTCTCAGTTTCTCGTTTCTTTATCATTTGTATCATTAGGTAATAGAAGAATCACTAGAATATGTGGAATTATTTAATGTGAAGTTGCTGATAAAAATTCACTCGAGTATTTATCATGTTTCTTTTAATCCATTTTAGCGCCATTTGTATATATTATATTTTTTTGTGATAATTTGAATACATTGGTGTTTGAAAATGAGCCTCTGCATAAGTTGTTTTCGAGTGAGTCCTGTTAATTTATTAATATAAATATCCTAATTAATATACTATATGGGGTATTTATATATCTTTATATATATATATATATATATATATATATTAGGTATGACCCCGTGTCTGAAGGCATTTTAAAAAAAAAATTAATTTTAATAAATTAAACACCGAGTAAATAAATATTTCTTAAGATAAATAAACTGAAAAAAGCTAAGATTTTACTATTAATTCTTTTTTGATCAGGATAATAATTTTTTGTTAGGATTTATGGCTAAGTTACCTATAAAGATTGATAGATTGTATTTTCTATCTTAAAAAATCTAGATTGAGAAAAAAAAATTAGATCACAACAAAACTTGTCATTTGTTTAATTAATTGAACATTTGTTTTTTCACAAAATCAAAAAAACGGTAGACCACACAGAACATAAAGAATATAACTATTCTCAATAATGTTGACTGAAACTACAATTTAAACCTTTTACAAAGAAATCTTTTATTAGGAAAAAATAATCTTTTCTAAGAGGCTATGCAAAGATAATAAATTGCATCACAAATTCAATGAAAACCATTCTAGGATTTCTCATCAAGTGAATGTAAACTTTCAGCTAAGTTATATGGTGTATTAGAATCATAATGCGCTCATCTGCTTCATTCTCCAGTTTGATTTGATCATATCATGCACGCTACAAAATTCATCACATTTGGTTAAATAATTCAAAGATATTGTATTTAATTACTAAAAAATAATCTACCGCTCATTAAAATATTTTAACTGTCATACCAATATTCTATATAATAAAAGAAAATTTAGTCACTAACGCTACACTCCACATATGGTATATGATAGGCTCATATTGTGATTTAACTTTTATGGCCTCTAAAATTAGGTCTCACTTCCAACACTCCATCTAACTCACCATTCAAACAAAATAAAGAAAACTAAATCGAATAATAGAATAAAAAAGCCACTTTATCTTTCCCGTGCCTTTAGGCACTATAGAAATTAAGAAAATAAATATAAATTATAAGAAACGTCAATAACAATTACATAACACGGGGACATCAAAATTAAAAAAAAAACTTTTTATATTATACCATAATTAAATAATATTTGAGATAAAAAAATACTAATAGTTTTTTACTAGTATAATTCTTGGTCCATATAATATATAATATCTCCAATTTTGCCTATGTATTTAAAAAAAAAACTAATTAACATATGAAATATATATGTGATTTAAGAACATCGTCACATAAAAATCAAAATTTTCAAATTGTGCATTAAGACAATCGACGACGTGTTGTAAAAAAAAGATCGTTAATGCGGAAAAATGAAATAAAAGATCATTAACATAGGAAAAGCAACAAAATATCGATAAATATGCTATAATAAAAAGAATATTCATATGTATGAGTGGAAAAGATTTTTTATCACTTTGATAAAAATAATAACCCCTTTAAAGTTGCAATCGTTTTGATTTTTCTTTAACATATTATTTCAAAAAAATAAAATCATATTTTTTCTTTTTTGGACTTCAAACAAAATCATATTTGAAACTTTGACATGGAAAAATAAATTATAGAACACTCAACCAAGTTTATACTAATTTTCAGGTATGTTTTTAGTCGTATTAGTAATACTACAAACCAAAAGAGTAAACTGCACCATTAATCTCTCTACTAAAATTCTATAATTCCTACATAAAAAAGTATAAACTGCACCATGGTGACATCATATGTATTATTTTCATAATTCCGACATTCATGGAGTTACTCTTTTAGTATAAAAAAAATAATAAATATACATCATCTACTCACAAATATGTGTCATTCTTGGGTAATTAGAACCCAAGCAATATGGTATGGGATATTAAATATCATAAATTACACAAAACAAATATAAATTAGAAAAAAGGGATGAAGTAGCAATCAAATCAACATGAGAATCATCAATAGGCTTTGGCTTAAGCATACTCTTAGTAATGAATGCTTTGCTTCTTCGGAGTAATCATCAAACAATCATCGCAATGCTAATTACCCAAACAAAATATTGTACGATTATTCAAACATTCTGCATTGTTAACACGTTAAAACCACTACAACACTCCCGAAACAATTAGTATAAATTAAAGAATATAACAAAAAACTCTTACAGTTGTAAAGTTCCCCTTTAAAGTTTAAACCATAATTTGTACCACAATTACCACAATTAGATATTCTTAATAACATAATAATTCCATACCTGAAACTTTAATGATATTTTAACGTTGCTTATTTTTTCTGCAGCGGCTTGATGGGAGGGTGAGTATGAATATAATTGTGGATCTAACAGGAGTTATTTTCCAAAAAATGTTTGAATTGGACACAAATTATTAAGCATTTTGGATAACTTAGACCATCTCTAACAGATGCTCCATATGCATCTATACCCTATAAAATTCAAAAAATACAGTAAAAGAGAACATTACTCACTCCAGCGCAGATACAACAAACAGTGGGACCCATATTCTACCTATTTCATTTCTTTTCTCATTTACTCAATTTCCATTGCATTTGTTTTACACGGGAAAAATTCTAACGCAATTTTTTATTAAAAAATTACACCCAAATCAAATTGAACCAACAAAAATCTGATAAACCAGGGAAACTGTAGGAAAAATATAAGAAATTAAATTATGGAGATAAGAATTTGAAAGTAAAATTCTCAATTCTTTTTTAAATTAAAATCAATCCATGTATTTATTTTAAGGTTGTAATTAGATTACATTAATTTGTTGTGATTTTCAAAGAAAGGAGAAATACAGTAACGACCAAATTGATTTGGGTTCTTCGATTGTTGATTAGCCAAATCGGGTTGATGATGGTGGAGAAAAGTCCCTGAGTGGCAGCACTGGCGAAACAATTTAAAAATGCATAAGACCAAATGGAACAATTTAAAAGGAGATAGTTAAATATTTATATTAATATAGATTTAAAAATTTAAATTATTTGTTAATTAAAATGTGTCTCACACAATTAATTTAAGGGCTGAAAAAAAAAATCTGACGGCTAAAAAATATGGAGGAGAATAGGAGACATTTTAAGCCGTTGGTTCTATATATATATATATATATATATATATATATATATATATATATATATATCTAAATAGTTATAATTATATATTTATTATAATTAATAATATCTCTTTAATTTAATAAATTGGATAACTAAAAATTTATGGAAAATATCTTCGTGGATATCCACTGTTATCGAATTTTGACAACTAAGTGCCCTAAGTTTTCAAAAATGACAAGTAAGTACCCAAGTTTACATTTTTTATCTTCCGTTAGTATCCATCGTTAGTTTTGACAGAACAAGAGAAGGAGAAGTTCCCGTCGTTGCTGGACTCTATAGCAGACCTTCAGAACAATGAAATATCTCGACAAGGGGTTGGAATAAAGGTTGGAACTGTAACAAATATGACACCCATGGTAAAAAAAGGTAGTTTAATGCCAGCGGCGGAAGCTCAGCTAATGAATGACACACCAAAAGTGGCACTAGTATCTGGTAAGGCGCAATTTGTACCTAGACTCAAACTGGGTGGTTGGATGTGCTATTGACTGGGACAATATAGTTATACCGATAATTATTGATGAAGAAGAGAATAAAGCGGGTGGAATTGCGGGGAGGAACTGATTGAAAGGGATGTAGTAGTGGAAGTGAAAGATATATACCGATAGTTATCTGAACTAGGGAGGAGAAACAAAAAGGATTTCGTTATGGAGAAACACGACAGTTGTGAACTTCTTGGGAAGGGAAGTAGGATTTACACATTTGACCAATAAACTTAGATAAAATTGGAACCCAGTTAGGCATCTGGAATTGGTTGACGTAGACCACGGTCAGTGGCGAACCTAGAAGTTTAGTTCGAGTGGGCTAATTTTAGTTTCGAACTATAAAAAAATTGCTTCCACCAAGACTTGAACCTTGATTGCTCAACAAATTATACCATCTTTGGCTTAACACTAAGTCTACAAAGTTATTTGTTTGTTTTGAACATTTAAAGTTACTTAATGCATAAGAGGGCTAATTATTTTTTTCAAAAAAAATGACACATACATTTCTAAAAACCTCGGGGTCCATGTGGGCTTGAGCCCCCCACGGTGCCACATATGCCCGCCACTGGCCACGGTTAACATTTAGTGAAATTTGCCGTCCGAGAGGATTACTTGTTTGTTATTTTGGGTGGGCCTTATATGGTTTTAGACCATTACCTTATGGTGCGTGAATGTCCTCTGGGTTTTAACGCGATTACTAATGCAATTACCACCACAAAACATGAGTAAGAATCTCAAAAGCTGGGATGCATAACTATACTGCCAGACTTCTTAGGTATATCGGTGACAAAATTGGGAGAACAATAGAATTGATCCACTCAAGAAGAGGAGACTTAGGGGTAATTATGCATGCCTAGCAGTGTAGGTGGATTTGAGCAAACTTCTAGCACCAGAAGTGAGGTTCGGGAGTTAGGTATGCAAGGTGGAGTATGAAGGGCTCCATTAATATGTTTCAGATGTGGATAGTTTGGATGTCGTAAGGAGAATTGTCCTCCAAATGCGGGAAGAGATACCAGTGGTAATGGTGAGTCGAGTCATGTAAGTTCAGTTGGTACTCTAGATGTGGGTGTGAAGGGAAACATGGCGTTAGTGATGAAATAAAAATATAGAGAATGGATGGAAATGAAGAGATGAAATCGGACGAATGGGAGAGGGTCTAGGATAAATGGAATAACAAATGTATTTGTTGTACAAAATAGAAATGTGACAAGAGGGTTAGGCTCTCGTTTTGAAGCCTTACGTGTGAGTGAAGAGGTTTAGTACATGGGAATGCTACTTCATAAAAAATTGAAGAGAAGGGATAAGGGTCGAAAATAAATGGGAAGAAAAACAAGGGGAAACGGTTGATGGTGATGCGAACCAGGATGAATGAGGGGAAATTTGGGGTCATAGATTTGTTGCGACTCCTAATTTTGAGCAACATAAGGTATTACATATGGACACGGATGTGTGGGAGTTTGATACTAAAAATATTATTAAGGATAAAGATAAGCCGAGTAGAGAAAGAAATATGGGGTCAGGGGGAAGAAATAATGGTGATGGTAGGGTGAGGGTTCAAAAATTTTGTGCGGGGATGTCTAGAGAAGTTTGTGGAGTCAAAGGATTTGGTGGAGGTCAAAGTAGAATAAGGTAAAAATTCTAGGACCTGGTTACAATTAACCCAAAACTTGGGATTCTTGCTGTCGAAGGTCCTGATAAGACAGATCTGGTAGTTCATGCTGGTGCTACAATGGTTATGCGGCCTACTGACCCGCTAGATGAATAGTTGTGTCGAATTGATGTCGCCTGGAAGGGGAGCGATGTGGACCAATACATGCTGGATAGCAAAATTCTAAAATCGTCGCCATTAGAATACAACACCAGGGGGCCGCGCGGGTAGATGATGAAGTGGAAATGGTTGTATCTTCTCAATGAGAGCTTTGGGTTAGTTTCTATACCTAACTTAAATAGTTTAATGATGTGTATACAACCATTTTTAGAAAGTAATGGGAAAAATCCGAGCTAGTCGTTAAATATTTTAGCGTGGAACTGCTATGGCGCGTGATGACTCCCTGTTTGTGATATATTAGTATAGGTTGGAGGCATCATTTTTGGTGTTTATGAGTATTTAATTATATATTTTTATTTTTATTTTGATAAATTTCTTGATTTGATGAATTATTATTTTTAGAGCATATTAGAGTTAATTTATTTGTTTAGTGTGAAACTTTAAAGATATATGGAAATTACTTAAATGCCAAATCAATTCTAAAGAGATAAGGAAAGAAGATATGGATGTATATTGGAGATAAAAGGAAATAGATATAAAATAGGAAAACAAAAGCTGCCAAGTAAATCTGAACTTATGCAGCCATGTCCACTAATGTGAATATAACTTAAAATAGGCTGGGAATTTGGAGGAGCAATCTGAAGAAAAAGTGTAGATCTTTTTGACGCGGTCGTTTCGATACAATGTAGGCGGGGATTGGAGCAATAACGAGCGAGATACGACAGAACAAGACAACATCAGTTTATCCTATCTTCTATATTTTAGGAAACAAATTTGATTTGGAAAAGGAGTCCAATTACTTGCCTTCTACTCCAATATTTCGGCCTAGGTCTTCCTTAACACCTATAAATACACCCTTTAATTATTGTAAACATGTCCTTACCTCCCACAATTAATCCTTAAGGGTCTGTTTGGATTGATGGTATTGAGAAGAAAAGAAAAGAAAGGAACTGATTTTTTGTATTTTCTATCGTTTGTATTAGAGAATTTTTGAAAGGAAAGTAATTTGGGTGATTATAAAAATCCCCTATAAGTCACATTTTATAATCACTCCAAATCGGAGTCAAATGGAAGGAAATGATTTTTTTAAAAAACTAACAGGCACAAAATAATTTTGGCATATTACAAACAATAATAAAAATAGAAATATATAATTACATTTATTTTTTTTCCTTATTCTTTTACAATCCAAACAAAAAATATCCAAAAATCTTTTATGAATTTTTCTTATCTAAATTTTCTAATCCAAACAAGATTTTTCTTTCCCTTTCTTTTCTTTTATAATTTTTCTCTTCTTTTCTTTTACTATTTTTTTCCTCCCTGAATACAAACATAAGTTTATTCATCATTAAAGAGTAGCAAGTTGACAGTATTTACTTTATTTTAGTTTTATTCTTTCTATTATAAACTAATTTTCCCATAACTTGGGTTTTGCATATGTATAATCTTTTAATTATATTTTCTTCTATCTAAGCTTGTTTGAGAAAACTATTTTAAATTGATTATAGCTTCTAAACCATATATTGTTTTATGTGCTTTGATTTATTGTCTGTCCTAATCCTGATCAAATTAGGGCTTTGCTAATAGTAGTTAGATGGTCACCTGGAAGGGGTGTCTAATTATTGAAACATCACATAAACTTCTAGTGTGTGGTAGTGATCCAAAAGGGTTGCCTAACTAGATAGTCATTAGGGTTTGAGATTTAACCACCGATCCTTATTTGCAGTTTCCCCTTACCCAAGTCCCTTGATAATTGTTAGGTCACCTCTTAAGTCCACCCAGAAGGGGGTTAGGAGGAATATAGAATCCTGGCTACTTATCTAAGAGCTTTAATCATCTTATTAGAAAGTAGAAGAAATAGAAGGATTCGTGCATACTGAAAAACCTGAGCTATACTTTCTCATCTTATTCTCTCATATTTATTTTATTGTCTTTAGTTTAATTTAGTTTAATCTTATCTCCTCTTCAATCATTATTATTTATTTTTCTTGTCTTTAACTATTAATTGCTATGATATTCTGTTAAATCCATTCGTATAACACACTAAGTCCCTGCGAACGAATCTTTATAAATCAAAGCACATAAAACAAATATATGGTTAAGCAGCTATAATCAATTTAAAACATATAATTCCCAAAAAAACTTAGATAGAAAGAAAATAGAATTCATAGATTATACATATTGCAAAACCCAAGCTATGGAATAATTAGTTCATACCTGAAGTAAATAAACTAAAAGAATGATACATAATTGTAATCTTGCTCTCTTGAATACTCTAGTGATAAATAAAACTTAAGAACTAGTTGTAGGAGGAAAGGATTATTTTACAAAGATTAAAGGGTGTATTTATAGGGTTTAGGAAGCCCTAAAACGTCTTCTTGGAGTGAAAGACAAGTAATTGGACTTCTAGTCCAAGTCAAATTCGTAACCCTAAATATAGAAAAGGTAATAATCTGGCGCTGTTTTGTTTTGGTCGTAACTTCTTTGTTTCAACTCCGATTGACGCGTTCTGTATATCAAAACTGATAGTCTCGGAAAGCTCTAGAGATTTCCTTTTAACTATTCTTCCAAATTCCTATACAATCTTGAGTAATGGTCACTTTTGTGGATGTAGCTGCTGGAATTCAGATTTACTTGGCAACTTTATCTTTCCATATCTATCTTTTCTTTCCCTTATCTCCAATTTCCATCATAATATTCTTTCCTTTATCTCTTATAATTGATTTGGAATCTAATTAATTACCGTCTATCTTTAAAGCTTCACAATTAACAAACAGTTAAACCAAATATGCTCTAAAAAAATCATCAAATTAAGACAAGAAATAAGAAAATATTATAAATCATAGGAAAATCGAGTATTGGACTTCCTAAAACACCTAAAATGATGTCTCCCACTAAGATTAAATCGTCGCAAATAGGGAGACATCATGATACTTTATCTTAGAAGGCTTTACCACAACATCTTCAAGAGAGAGTAGCGGGAGATAAACAATTAAATAATTTCATGGATCTCATGACTAGTAATACTCATACACAAAACGAGAAGTTGAGAGAACAAGAGGCTTTAATTCAAATCTTGGGTACACAAGTAGAGCAACTGAGCAAAGTGTTAACGAATATTGTGGAGGCAAGTGAACTGAAACCCATTGAAGGAGGTGATGACAATGTTGGGTTTGAAGCTTGTAAGGCCATTTGCCTTAAAATAGAAGAGAAAGAGGAAGTACCGCATGCTGCCGAAATTGTCGTGGAAGTTCCAGTAATTGAAGAAGAACCAACCAAGTCTAGCCCCAAAGACTCTGACTTTTCAGAAGATTTGGATTCACCTGAATGATCCAAGTTTATAGACTTTTTGAGAGATAGGCAAGAATAGATTAGATTGGTTATAGAGCTACAAGCTACCAGAGATAAAGAAAAAGAGGAAGAAGCCTCCAAAGAGCAGAAAGAAGAAGTTGCACCTGATGTGTAAGAAAAGAAATAAGAAGAGAAGGTGGAATCACCACCTTTTGTTCATACAATGTCACCACCTATTCCAAATACAAATCCAAAGGTTGACATTGAACTCAAGACATTTGTAGAAGCGTATAGTCCAGAAAATATCAACGCCCAAATGCTTGAGATTGAAAAGAAAGGGCTTACACCGCAACAAGTTTTCACGCAAGTTATTCCAGAGAAAGAAACTAGTGTAGAAGCCAAAAAAAAGAGACTGTGGTTCATACTGAGAGAGTCTCAAGATGATTTGAAAAGGAGTTACAACTCAAGCTCAAAGATCCAAGAAAATTTCACCTTCCTATTCAAATTAGTGGTAAGCTCAAGATGAAAGCAATGTGTGATGTGGGTTCGAGTGTGAATCTTATGCCGAAGTCGGTGTTCGATAGGCTTGGGTTGGAGAAGACAGAAAAAGCCCTCGTGAAGTTACAATTTGTAGATAGCTCATTGGCAAAGACATGGGGAACAGTGGAGGACGTTCATGTCCTGATGTCTCCTCATTTGTGATAGATTTATGTTAAGATGAGACATCATTTTTAGTGATTTAGAAGTCTTTCTAATCGTTTTTCTTGAGAAATAGTGCACTTTCCTATTTTGAGTCTTGATTTAGTAAAATAATATTTTTAGAGCATATTAGGTTTAATTATTTATTTAGTGTGAAACTTTAAAGATAATTATGGAGATTAATTAGAGTCCAAGTCAAATACTACAAGATATGGAAAGAGATAAGCATGGAAATTGGAGATAAGGAAACAAAAGCTAAAAATATGGAAAAGGAAAAGCTGCCTTAAATCTAAATTTCTGCACCTACGACCACAAATCAGCTTATATCTCAAAATAGGTGTGGAATTTGGAGAAACGGTCAAGAGCAAAGTTAAAGATCTTTCCGAGACAATGAATTTCGACTACTCATACGTGTCAAACGGATGAGTATTGAAGCTTCTAGGACCAAAACAAAAACAGGTCTGATTTCATGTTTTAGGGTTACGAATTTGAGTTGGTCTTGGAGTCCACTACTTACCTTCTCCTTCAAGAAAAATAATTAGGTCTTCTAAACACATATAAATACACCCTTATATCACTTGTATATCATCCTTGCCTCATAGTAATTAGTTCTTAAGGTTTTATTCTTCCAAGTTATTGTAGAGAGCAAGATGATGTCTTTTATTATTTCCTTTAGTTTATTTCCTTCAGGTATGAACTAAACCTCTCATAGCTTGGGTTTTGCACCATGTATAAAATATGAATTCTGATTTCTTTCTATCTAAGTTTCTTTGGGAATTTAATGTTTTAATCTGATATTAGCTGCTTATCTTTATATTTGTTTATGTGCTTTGATTTAATGATTGTTTTCCTTGCTAGTGCACGAGTATGGGATTACCTTATTAGTAGTTAGATGATCACCTTAGCTGGGTGTCTAATTATTGAAACACCACATAACGTCTAGTGTCGATATTGGTCCTGACAACACTAATTCTAACTAGATAGTCATTAGGGTATGATTTAATCACTATCACCATGTATGGAAATTGATTGCTTAGGGCCCTAGTAGCGCAGAAAAACCCTATTTGAACCAGCCTCGTGGTGTGTCTGTAGCCCCCTTAGTCGCTCTCAAGGTCTAAGGTATGGGAATTTAGAATCCTGACTAAGTATCTAAGAGCTAATTATCTCCCTTATTAACTAGATTTGATAGAAAAAATTAGAGGGATTAGTGCATACTAGCAAAACCTAAGCTATACTTATCATCTCATATTCTTCGTATTTATTTTACTGTCTTTATTTTCCTTAGTTTAATTTAGTATTTCGAAATTTACTCTTTTTATTTTCTGTCTTTTAAATTATTTACTTCTTACTCGTTATTTCTACCCACTCAATTAACACACTAAGTCCATGAGAACGAACTTTCTTATCATTAAAACTTGCATACGTCCTGTAATACTTGCAGTATTGTGCCTGTCTAGGGTGAGAGTGCGTTGTTTTCTGACTTATTATTTAATCTATTTTTATCACACCCTAGGCGACACCAAGTTTTTGGCGCCGCTGCCGGGGACTTGTGTCTCGTTAGCGTGTGGGTTATCTATTTCGAGTAGTAGTTTTTAATTAATTTTTATTTTTCAGTATTTAGTTTTTATTTTTCCGGATTTACGCTTGTGGTTTGCTTTAGTCTTTTTTCAGGTTTCACAGTATTTAATTCTTGGCCTCCGTTACCGGAGCCTGAGAGGAGCTTCAGATCCTATTATAAACGTATTCATGAGGAAAGAGCCTTAAGAAATGCTATGGCAGGCGTACAAGATCAGTTAGATCCAGCTATTGTAATCCCACCTGAAGGATTACAATACTATGCACCATGAGGACCACCACCATTTATTTCACCTGGTGTACAACAACAAGGACAACATCCACTAGGAAGAGGTAACGTGCAAAACAATGTTGATCAAAACCAAGTTGAAGAAGACCTTCCTGGCCTCCGAGTTCCGTTTTATGTTCAACCAATATGTTACCGTCCTTCGGAGATCCAAAATATTAAATTTCGGCCCGATCAGGGTATGCTTAATCAATTTCAAAGTTTTGGACTCTACAGTGGTACAACAATACAAGATCCGGTAAGATCGATTCAGAATTTTATGCAGATTTGTGATGCTTATGTTACTCCAGGTATTACACGCGAGCAACTGTATTGTCATATGTTTTCGTTTTTCCTGACCAGTAGAGCTGGTGAGTGGCTAGATAGGCAACCACCAGGGACAATTAATTCATGGACAGAACTTCAAGCTGCTTTCTTTAACCATTTTTATCCGACGAGTATGAGACTCAAAGACCAAAGAGAGCTTGCAAGGTTTTGTCAAGAAGATGGAGAAACAGTAGGAGAATCACGGACAAGGTTTCAACAGAAGTTAGCAAGATGTCCGCACCATGGTTATACCCCCTCCTTACAGTTAGCTATATTATATGAAGGTCTCAACAGTCAAGGTAGAGAGAAGGTGGATAACATAGGAAAGGGAAATTTCATGTCCATGAACCATAATGAAGCTGCCGAAGTTTTGGAAAATATTATTGAACAAGAAAGGAGTTGGCCTTCTACGCGAGCTCCTGTAGCAAAGACCCGAGGTACGCTTCGTTTAGATGCGGAAACTGCAAACTCATCTTAAATATCTGCATTAGAAAATCAAATCAAAGAACTTAAGCTAGAGATGCAGAAAAATTTAGCCGCAGCAAACGCAGTACAAGAAGCACAAGGTTGTCAACAATGTGGGGTTAATAATCATACTTGGGAAGAGTGTAAAGGAAATCCACAATCTGTTTATTTCATATCCAACCGAGGAGGCTATCAATTTGGTAAACGAAACCATCCGGGTATGCAATATTCAAATCCTCAGGCGGCCGCTAATCCTAGTCATTATCAACCGCGCCCCCAGAACAACTTTTTCCAACCAAGAGGTCAGTACCAAAATCAATATCAAAATGGACATGCTCCCCCTTGACAACCTGTTCAAGATGCCTATACCGATTCATTAGATCAGGATGCCTTACCACAGTATCCTCAAGAGGGAACTATGGATAATCAACAATTAGTAAAAGTCTTGGACCATTTGACCACGAATATGAACGCTCGGGATGAAAAGTTACGAGGACAAGATTCCGCAATTCAGATTTTAGGTACTCAAGTAGAACAGTTGAACAAAGTTCTAACGAATTTAATGGAACAAAAAGAATTGAAGACTATCGAAGGAGGTGGTGACAATGTTGGGTTCGAAGCTTGTAATGCTATTTGCCTTGAAAAAGAAGAAGAGAAGGAAGTACCACATGCTGCCATTAGTGCCGTGGAGGTTCGTGAGTACCAAAGAAGAACCAACCAAGTCTAGCCCCGTGGAATCTGACTGTTCTGAGGTTGATGTGGAGGAAGATTCAGAAAAATCCAAATTTATACAGCTTCTGAAAGATATGCAAGAGGAGATTAGATCGGTGATGGATCATCAAGCTGAGCTGGCTAAAGAGAAAGAGGAAGAAGCCTCAAGGGAGGAATCAAGAGTTGAAGTTGAAGTTGAAACTGCTCTGCAAGAAGAGAAAGAAGAAGAGAAGGTGGAACCGCCACCTGTTGTTCAAACAGGGTCATCAACTATTCCTGATACAAATCCAAAGGATGACACTGAACTCAAGACATTTGTAAAGGCGTATACACATGAAAACATCAACGCCCAAATGCTTGAGATTGCGAAGAAAGGGCTTGCACCGCAAAAAGTTTTTACGCAAATTATTCCTGAGAAAGAAGCGAGTGTAGAAGTCCCAAGAGAGAACCTGAGAGTCTCAAGAAGAAGTGAAAAAGAGTTACCAACGAAGCTCAAAGATCCGGGAAGTTTTAACCTTCCTATTCAAATTAATGGTATGCTCAAGGTGAAAGCTATGTACGATGTGGATTCTGGTGTGAATCTTATGCCTAAGTCCGTGTTCGAGAGACTTGGACTTCAGAAATCAGAGAAAGCTCCATTGAAGTTGCAGTTCGCTGACAACTCAGTTACCAGGACATGGGGAACAGTGGAGGACGTCTTAGTCCGTGCAGGTAGTATCGCCATCCCTACTGACTTTGTTATACTTGAGTTTGATGCAGATAAGCAGGTTCCAATCATACTTGGATGACCTTTTATGGCCACAAGTCAAAGTGTCATCAACTTCCAATAAGGGACCATTACCCTTCATGCAAAGAACGTATCTGAGACCTTCGATGTCTTGGGTAAGAAACCAAGGAAGTTAGATCCCACCGTTCCTGTCATCCACAGCCTTTCACATCACAAAGTCCCTCCAGAGAAGATCCACTTAAAACCTGTGGATACTGAGCCAAACATTGAGTTTGGGGTTGGCCTTGAAGTTCTATGGAAAGCTCACAAACGCGAAAATAGGCCACGTAGTTTCAAAGACTCGTGGATAGGACCATTCATTGTCACTAAGGTTGTTTCAGCCAAGGTGATAGAAATCCGACCCAAGAAAGGGATCAAGCGCAGATTAGTTGACGTTCATATCCTAACTCGTTGTTGGGGAGGCTATATTCGCAAATCCTGATAGAGGTAACACGTCTAGCTTTGAAAGACGTTAAATAAAAGTGTTGAACGGGAGACAACCCGCAATTTTTTTATGTTTTTATGTCTTTTACGTTTTTAGTTTGTGTTTAGATTAGTTGTTTTTAGTTGATATTGCATATTTGAGAAAGGTATTAGTGTTTTTGATGCTTAGGTATTGGAGAAATCGAGTTCGGAAGGAGAAACAAAATTTTATGGAAAATTCAGACCATCAGTCCGGTACACCGGACGACCCTTCCGGTATACCGCGGGGAAGAAAACACGTGACCACGGGTCTTGACTCGGGTTTCTTGCCGAGAAGAAAAAAAATTGGAGCACAGGTCCGGTACACCGGACCCTAGCCCCGGTACACCGCATGATCAAAACCCGTGACCACGGGGTATAGGACACGCGTTTTTTGCCGAGCATTAAAATTTCGAGGAACAGAAGCTGCGGTACACCGCGCCCCAGTTCCGGTACACCGCAGGTAACCGCTGGAGAGAGAATTTTTTTTCGTTTTAGGTTATAAAAGAAGGAGATTAGGTATAATTCCGAAATTACAAATCCTTAAGCCTCTCTTTATTCTCCAAACCTCTCCCAACTCCATTAAAGCTCATTCAAACCTTCACCAATCATCAAAACACTACCCAATCATCACAAAAACACATCAAATCTTCTCTGCACATCATTACAAAGGAGATTCAAGCTCCCAATTCTCACCAAACACATTGAAATTGAAGAATCAAAAGCTTAAATTTTCAAAATTCATCCTACAATTTTTTAAATCCATGCCAATCCATCAAGAATTCATCTTACCCACATAGAGAATCATCATCAATTCACCTTTCCTAAACCAAATCAAGCTTGTTCAACCATTAATTCAAAAAGTTCAAATTTCAAGAGTTGCTAAAGCTTTGAGTTGGGGGTCAATTGAACATGACTAAAAGAACAGAAACATTAGCTAACAAGAGGGAGGTGAATAAAAGCAAGGTATTGGGTTCAATTGAGAAGAAATCAAATAACAAAGGTTCTAGTTCTAAAGCTAAGGGTAACATCGATGTTGAAGATGGAGGTAAGCTAGCTATGTTTGATACTAATGAAAAAAAGGCTTTACTTTTATTCAAAGGAGAAAACAAAACCTCTTCCCTTCAAAGGTCCTACACCCATGGATAAAGAGGAAGCTTCAAAGGCCTTAAAAGCTTCTACAGAAAAACAATTAAAGGAACTACCTTTTGCTTATGAGAAAGTAGTCAATGAAGAAGTTGGTATAGGAGAATACAAGAGATTCTTGGAGTTTGGTGAAAAATTGGGTTGGTCTACCTTCATGGTAAGACGTTCTGAATTATGTCATGAGTTAGTTTTGGAATTCTATTTAGGCCTCTTTAGCTAAGATAGTAAAGGTTGTGTTCCGATTAGAGGAAAGTTAGTTCCTTTCAAAATTAATGAGATTAGAAACCACTTCAAGTTTAAGAAATTAATTGGACATTGCAAGTATAGTGAAAGCGGTTGCTAAACAAAAAATCTTTGATGAGGAATTACTTTTTGAGCATGTTTTAGAAAAGGAGAAAGTGCAATTACATAAGGGAGAATTGAAGGCACCTTGGCCTTACAAATATCTTCAACCGGATGCGAGAGTTTGGCACAATTTCCTTATTCCTAATGTCTTTGGAAACAATTGAACTTTGGATGTGACTAAAAAGAACGCTCTACTGTTGGATTGTATTTTGAGAGGAGAAGAAGTGGATGTGGCATAGTTGATCTATGAGGAGGTGATGCGATTTTTGGTCTCTCCTAAATCAGTTTACAATGTTAAATTTCCTACTATGATCACGTGTCTTGTGCGAAAAGCGAATATTATATTGGGTGAAGAAGAGAAACTCGAATTTAAGAAGAATTATATTGATAATGCTTGGATCATGAAAGTCTTGAGAGGAGTGATTTCTACGCAAATCTCAAAAGAAGAAAGGGAGCAAAGTTGGCAAGAAAAGATGGAGGAGCGTTTAAACAAATTCGAAGCAGCTCAAACTTCCTTAGCCAAAGATGTGGCATAAATCAAAGATAATCAAGTGCACATCATGAAACTCCTTGAGCAATTAACGAAAGATCAAGCAAATCCTACCTTAGATGTCAATAATGTGAGGCAATAAGCCTCGAGAGTATGTTCTCTTTCTTCCTTACCATTTCTGTAAATGCTTTTATCTGCTAATTTTAATTTTTGTTTCGAGTCTTTTTCGAGTCTTGGGGACACGACTCATTTTTGAGTTGGGGGTGTGGGGATTCGTTGTCTCGCATCTCCATTTTTCTGTTTTTAGGTAGAAATTAAAATTTTTGTTACATGGGAATTAGATGTAGAGTGTGTTTAATAGCGTGAAAGCATAAGCTCAGTGAATTAATGATAGTAAGTAGTATGTTTATGAGCTATTTTATTTTGTGTGCTTTGAGTATTTGCAGGAAAACACACATTGATAGTAAAGAAAAGATTAGTGAGCAATGCGATAGAAAGTATGGTCGATCTCAGGGAACCTTGAGAAGTGTGTAGGCCGTAAGATCCAAGCTAGTTGACAAACCCATTTGATGAAAGTGCTAAAGGTAAGAAAATAACGAAATAGCATAGTGTAGAAAGTGATTAAGGCAGTTCTTTCATATTGAAGCCATTTGAAGCCTTTTTATACCTTCTCACCTTGTTTTGATTTTATATGCTATATCCTTCTCAGCCCCTTCTAGCCTTTCTAAAGCTTTTTATTGAAACACGTTATAAGCCATATCCCTTTAGATTATAGGACTTTTCCATATGACCCGCACTCGAATCGCGATGCATAGACAGTTGTTTTAGAGCTTGAGTTTGGGGTGGTGGGTCCACCATTATGGGAATCATTATTGGGTTGGGATTTTGAGCTTATTAATTGTGCTCTATTCTTTATATTGATGATGATTCACAGATTTTTATTGTAACCCTTTGCCGGGGTAATAGTGAATGAAAAAGAAGCTACGAGATAAAATTGCCAACAAGGGCATTAAAAGAATATATATATATATATGTGAGAAAAATAGTGTGATATCTTAACATTAAAAAGAGAGTTATAGTTATACAAAAGAAAAATTGATTTGCAAAGAAAATATATATTCGGACCGGCAAAGTGGAATTTTTTAAGTGAACATCTTATGCTTTAATTGGGTTATTGGGAATGCTAAATTGTGCATCAAAGAATTCATTGGGTTGCTTGAGAAACTTTTTATGAGAGTAACTCAAGCTCTAGGGCAATTCATTGATCACTAGTGAGGAGAGAGCCAAAAGCTCACTCTAAATTATCCAAATATACTATCATACCATCCCCTAAGCCTAAATTACAACCTTAAAGACCTTTTTGATTCTTTGCTATGTAATTGAGAAGTAATTGAGCCATTAGAGAGTAGTCAAGTGGATCTTTGAATACTAGTGAAGTTCGATGAACAATCTATAGCTTCCTTGGTGAACTGAGTAAAGTCCCAATCCTTCTTACATTGCGAAACTAATATGATCTTGAATTCAAACCGTGTTGACTATGGATATGAGAAGTGTACAAGTATGTAGTTTATGAATATTATTGCATGAAATTTTCTGAGTAATTGTGTTATGCCTATTCTATATATTCTGCTATGTTCTTCCCATTGTGTTGAAAATTACCTAGGTGTGTATTGGTGGTCTTTTGTGTGTTCTAAAAATAATGCAATAAGTGAGAGAACCACAACCGCAAGTGTACGGTTGTCCCAAGTATTAATAGTGATAAACAGGATCGTTCGCAGGGACGGTATGGTTAACTACAATGCTTATCAATTAATGAATGATTGCACTTATGAAAGCAAATAAATGATTGATAGTTGGTTGGTTGGTTTTTATTAATCCTAAGTATGAAAGACTAATGTGGAAATGCAAATAAATAACTAAACGCAAGTAAATAAAGGTGAGACGCAAATATGAGCAGGCAGTACTTAAGAGACGCAAGGGATTCTCCTAACTCTATTTTATAACATATGTTGTTTAAGGGTCAAATTGGTCAATTGACATTGGTCGGGATTCGGGAATCTTCGTACCCCCGTCAGGGTGGACTACGAAGATATTCTAGGGTGTCACAAACCCCGTCAGGGTGATTATGATCCACCTTCGAATGATTAAGCTAAAATTACCTCATTGGCCATAAAATTAACTACGCTCGTCAAAGTCAAATAGTTTCTATTTTATATTCTGTAATTGATTCTGCACCTAAACCCCCCGTCAAGATGATACACACGCCACTATGTGGAATAGCTTAGATACTAAAACCTGTTATTAGTTCGCGACTCTAAGAACATTAAATAATCACAAATTACATAAAAATGTAAAAGACCCAATTTTATTTAATTAATTAAAACCCAAATTCAAACATATGAAAATCAATAGAATAGGGATTCACCCATTATGCGTTCTCAAGCACTAAGAGAAATTAGCTCATGCTAATGGAAATTAAAACTAAATTAAAAGAAATAAGACTCATATTGTTTTACAGAAATAAAAATAAGAAGAACCTAGTTTCCGGAATTAGATTCGCCTGTGAATGGAGATATAGACCCTCTCCAGCTTTTCAGCTTTTTTCTGCTTCTTTCGTTGACTTCTCTATGATGCTTTTCTTTCTGAATAATGAGTTGTATGAAAAACTGAAGTCAAAATCTCCTTTCATAAGCTCAAAACGGATTAGGCTTTGTCTAAGGTTTTAAGTTAAAAATTAAAAGCCCAAGTCCATTTTCTAAGCCCAAAATCCCGTAACTGCTGCACCACCTCCACTAAAACAGCTCTATCTGATTCGTTATAACTCCGATTGACCTCAAACCACTTGCTAAATTTTCGTAACTCGATAAGGAACATAATCTCATCATAGGTCAGCGGCTAAATCAACTCGTAAGTGCCTCGAAATCAGCAGTCTTCGTCCTGTTTTCCAGATTTGCAGCTCCAAAATATAATTCTTTTCGGGATTTATCTTCAAGCTTTGACTCCATATCACGATATTTGACTTTCTTCTCGGATTCCTCTCCTAGCTAATATTCAAAACCTACAAACTTTCCACTAAAATACACAAGATTACGCGCAAAAGTTTAATAAATCAAAAATACTAGAAAATAAATAGGAAATTCGGAATATTGCATTTTTAGTCCTAAAGTCTATCAAAATGATTAAATAAACATAAAAAATAATGTCTCCCAAGGGTCTAAAATAAGAACAATTAGGGAGACATCAAGACCCCCAACTCAAATCTTTGTCGTCCCGACAAAGTAAAACAAAACAAAGGGGTAGAAGTAAACGCAAAGACATAGAAGCTAGCAAATACACCTAAAGCAATTCTCAAGATAAATCTCATATAGCAAACTCTAGAAATTAATATACACATACATCTATAATGCAAAATCAAACACAACTAATTTCAATCATAAAATTAAATTCTCAATGCTTGAAGGTTACACTTGTACTCATCTCTATATGATGGCTATAGGGTGTTCATCAATCCTACCTCGCTTTGAACGCTCCACCTAGCATATTTTCTATCAACAGAATCATAAATTTACGATGCACTTAGGAATCACGAGGACTTTATGGTTTTAACATTGGCTTAAGGACCATCAACAAATGTCCTCGAGCTTGAGTTTATGCTCAAAAAATGTTCTCACTCACCCATTTACGCAACAATTTAGCGTACCATGTCAACCCATTACAAATAAGATGATTTTTCAGAAGATTCCACTTTGCCGGATGTTTATTCTTTCATGTTTTTTTTGTGCAGTTTGTAAACCGGGTTCTCGGTTTTTGCGGACCGCGTTCCCGGTTCCTACTGTAATGGGTTTTCAACTTTTTTTTATTTTTTCTTTCTTTTTCATTTCTTTCAATCCTGGCAAAGGGTTATGTTAGCCTCACCTTGTTTTTATTCCCGTTTTAATATTCGACAAATCATCATTTAAACTAAAATTCATTTTGGTATCACTTTAAATACTTTCCAAAACCCCTCACTAGATTAGTTGTGTTCTTACCCTTAGACTTTAGCTTAAAATTCAAAAGAGCAGCTCCGCGGTACACCGGACAAATCATGCGGTACACCGCAGAACCACGGACCAGAAGCGCGGTGCATTGGATAGCCCGTCAGTAAGCTCTTAAATCTGCACGGTACACCGGACCAAAGCGCGGTACACCGGACCAAGGCACGGACCAAAGGCGCGGTGCACATGATAGCCCGTCAGTAAGCATCAAGAATCTGCGCGGTGCACCGGACCATTCCCGCGGTACACCGCAAGAGAGGGTTTCCTGCAACATTACAAGAGGACAAAGCTTATATCCGTTAGAGATAAAATAGATCCGTTAGAAAGAAGCCTTGTGACCGTTGGACCATATTTTCAGCTATAAAATGAAGCTCATTCAAGACACAACTCAAGCCTTCCATCTACCAATCTTAAGAGCAATTAATAGTATCATTCAAGAAGGTTTCAAAGGAGCATTCAAGTTATATTTATTGTGAAGCTACATAGTTCATATCTACTCATTTAGGAGTTTAGTTACAAAGCTTTTTATAAGCACCCCTAAACACTTTTCCCTTTCCTCTTAGTTCTTGTAATAGATTAAGAGAGTAGTGTAAGCATAGGTTTTATGCTTGGTTCCTTGTGTTGGTGATAACACAAGTGTATTTCCTTCAAAAGGTTTTTGAAGTGGTTGTAAGGGTTTGTATCTCACCCGGTTAAGAGTTACGAAGATTAGTTGAGAATCTTGCAAATCCTAAGGAGGCTTCCTTAGGTAGTGGATGTAGGGAAACCGAACCACTATACATCGTTGTGTATCGTATTCTATCTCTACACTCTTTATATTTCCGCACTCTATATGCTTGATAAAATGCCTACTTGAATAGTTGGATAATATTGTCTTTTAGGATTATCTAGTTCTATACTATGTAGTTTGCTAAAACAATAGGATTCAAATTAGCTTTTAATTTTATTTACTTGAAATAAAATTAGCCGATTAATTTCTATTGTCCTATTCAACCCCCCTTCTAGGACGCATTTAGTATATCAATTGGTATCAGAGCCTAGCTCTATTGTACTTAATCGTTTCTAGAGTTAATACGATATGGATTCTAATCAACCGGAAGGTTCATGTTCTACTAGACCTCCGCTTTTTGTAGGAAAAGACTACTTTGGGTGGAAAAAGAAAATGGAGATTCACGTCAAAGGAATTGATTACTTTTTGTGGCTTGCTATCAAGAAGGGTCCTTATATTCCTTATGTTACGGGTAGTACTACGGAGGTGAAAAGTGAAGATGATTACAATGATCAAGACATAGCTAAACTCACCAAAAACAACAAAGCTATGAATATCCTCATCAATGGATTAAGTGTCACGGAATACGCTAGAGTTAGTGAATGCAATTCCGCTCATGAAATGTGGCAACTCTTGGAGCTATCATATCAAGGAACGGAAGATATCAAAGAAACTAAGATTGGTCTCTTTATCACTAAGTATGAGCTATTTCGTATGGAGCCCGATGAAGCCTTAAATGCCATGCATCAAAGATTTTCTAACATTGTCAACACCTTGAAGACTCTTGGTCAAGAGTACACCAACAAAGAACAATGCCGAAAAATCTTATTTGCTCTTCCAAGGAAATACAAATCTAAAATCAACTCTATAAGAGATACTAAAGATCTTTCAAAAATGACGGTTCATGAACTCATTTGCAAACTCATGACGGAAGAGCTTGTGCTTGAAGAAGAAAAGATAAGAGATGATGAGGAGAAGAAGATTAAGAAATCTATTGCTTTCCATGCCATGAGTTCCAAGTTGAAAGAACGAAAAGAAAGGAAGGAAAGTGAAGAAGATAACTCACATGAAGAAGAAACTAGTGAAGATGAAGGAGTGGCTATGTTAGCAAGAGATATGAAAAAATTCATGAGATACAAACGCTTTGCTAAGAAAGGAAGTTCTTCCTCACCCTACAAGAAGAATGATAGAGCTATCAAACAAGATGAACCCACTTGCTATCATTGCAAGAAAGTTGGTCACATCAAAACCTATTGTCCTCTTCTTCAAAAGGAGAAACCTAAGAGAGCAATGCATGCTAATATCACTTGGGATACTCAAAATTCGGATGAAGAAGAAAGTGATAACGAAAACGTCAATCTTGTTGCTTTTATGGGAGTACTTGAAAATGATGAAGATGCTTCTTCGGATGATGATACCGGCTCAACTCACTTTGCCTTTATGGCAAATCATGAAGAGGTAACTCCTAAATCCAAACTCTCTTTAACTAATGATGATGCTAGTGAACAAGATATTCATGAGGCATTTGATTCTCTTTACAATGATTTTTTAAATTCTATTGAAACAAACAAGGTTTTAACAAAAGATTTATAATTTGAGAAAAATAGAACTAAAGAGGTTTTGAAAGCTTTGGAAGATTGTCAAAATCTTTGTGATGAATGTATAGATGATAATGAAAAACTTCATCTTATTGAGAAAAAACTTTTGGAAGAAAAAACTTTGTTAGAGAAAAAGATTGTTGATCAAAATGCCATTATTTTAAAATTCACTAGTGGGCAAGAAAACTTGGATTTGATTTTAGGTTCTCAAAGAATGGCTTGTGAAAAAAGTGGTGTTGGATATGATCCATTCACTCACCAAAAACCTTTGAAAAATGTTTTTGTAAAATCAAAAATTTCAAATGAAATTCCATCCTCTTCAAAATCTTCTATCACTTGCACTTATTGTGAAAAACTTGGTCATGATGCATCTCATTGTTACTATCGTAAATTATTGGATTTGGGATCTCTTGTGCCAATTTGGAAAAGGCCTATATGGGTCTTAAAAAGAAAATCCACTAACCCTCATGGACCCAAACCTAATTGGGTACCTAAAGCTTAATTTATTTTTGATTGTAGGGATTGAGCATCAAGAAGCAAAATATATGGCTCCTTGATAGTGGATGCTCAAGACACATGACCGGGAATCCTTCATTATTTACACGTTTATATAAAACAAAAGGTGATAGAGTTACTTTTGCCGACAACACTAAGAAACACGTTTTGGGTAAAGGTAACATTGGTAACATGAATTCTTTACTCATCTCTAATGTGTTACTTGTTGAGGGTCTCTCTTTTAACTTGCTTAGTATTAGTCAACTTTGTGATGTTGGTTTTAGTGTTAAATTTGAAGCATCTAGATGTGTTGTTTTTAAAAATGATGAGTTAGATACTATGTTTATTGCAAAAAGATCGGATAATGTTTTTGTTGTTGATCTTGAAAGTCTTATGTCTAAACATATTAAATGCTTATCCGTGGTAAATGATAGTTGGCTTTGGCATAGACGTTTAGGGCATGCTAGCATGGATTTGATTTCAAAATTATCTAGAAAAAATCTTGTTGTTGGTTTGCCTATTCATAAATTTGATAAAGATAAATTATGTGATGCATGTCAACTTGGTAAACAACATCGTTCATCTTTTAAATCCATAAATAAGGTCATCACCGTTAGGCCACTTCAATTATTGCATATGGATCTTTTTGGTCCCGTTGATGTCACTAGTCTAGGGGGTTCTAGATATGTCTTTGTTGTTGTTGATGATTTCACTAGATATACATGGGTGATGTTCCTTGCTTTAAAAAGTGATGCCTTCAATGAATTTGCAAAACTTTGTAGAAAGGTGCAAAATGGGAAAGGCTACTCTATTACATGCATTCGTAGTGATAATGGTAGTGAATATGTGAATTCTCCTTTTGTGCATTTTTGTGATGAATTTGGGATTGAGCATAATTTTTCGGCCCCTAGAACTCCCCAACAAAATGGGGTAGTGGAAAGGAAAAACCGAACTCTACAAGAAATGGCTAGAACAATGCTAAAAGAACATAGCTTGCCTACATACTTTTGGCGTGAAGCCGTTCATACGGCTTGTTATATGTTAAATAGAGCTCTTATTAGACCCATTATTAAGAAAACCCCTTATGAGCTTTGGAATGGTAGACCACCAACTATTGCTTATTTTCGTGTTTTTGGGTGCAAATGTTTTATCCTAAACACTAGGGACTATTTGGGAAAATTTGATGCTAAATCGGATGAAGGCATTTTTCTTGGTTATTCCACTAAAGGAAAAGCCTATCGCATTTTCAACAAACGTACTCGTACTATTGAGGAATCTATGCATGTTGACTTTGATGAGACTAATCCGTTTTGTATCAAGAAAGTGGTAGATGTTGATGAAGATACTCCACTAGATCAACCCTTAGAATCTCCTACTCAAGAATTAAAATCTCATGAAGAACCTCTTAAGGAAAATGATCAAGTATTAAATGAAGCTAGTACGGATTTACCAAAGTGTTGGAAACATATCAAAGATCACCCAAGTGAATTAATTCTAGGTGATCCAAAAGAAGGTGTTACCACTCGCTCCCGTATTATTGCTCTTTGTGCTCATCAAGCATTCTTATCTCAAATTGAGCCCAAGAATATTAAAGAAGCTTTGTTAGATGATCATTGGATTAACGCTATGCATGAGGAATTAAATCAATTTGAGCGTAGCAAAGTTTGGACATTAATGGAAAACCCAATTGGCCCCACTATTATTGGCACTAAATGGATATTTCGCAACAAGCTAGATGACACCGGCATCATTACTAGAAATAAAGCAAGGTTAGTTGCTCAAGGGTACAATCAAGAAGAAGGTATTGATTTCGATGAAACTTTTGCTCCCGTAGCTATACTTGAATCTATTCGTATGCTACTTGCTTTTGCTTGTTATATGAATTTTAAACTTTACCAAATGGATGTCAAAAGTGCTTTTTTAAATGGTTTTATAGACGAGGAAGTTTTTGTTAAACAACCTCCGGGTTTTGAAGATCCAAAATTTCCAAATCATGTTTTTAAACTTTCAAAGGCTTTATATGGTTTAAAACAAGCACCTCGTGCTTGGTATGAACGATTAAGCAAATTTTTATTAGATGATGGTTTTAAAAGAGGAAATATTGACTCCACTTTATTTATAAAAAGGTCTTCAAAAGATATCCTTCTTGTTCAAATTTATGTGGATGATATTATATTTGGTGCTACTAATGAAAATCTTTGTGAGAATTTTTCTAAAAGCATGCATAAGGAATTTGAGATGAGCATGATGGGAGAATTAAATTACTTTCTTGGACTTCAAATCAAGCAAATGAAAGATGGCATCTTTGTCAATCAAGCCAAATATACAAAAGAATTGATCAAAAAGTTTGGACTTGAAGATGCAAAGGAAATTGGAACTCCAATGAGCACATCCACAAAATTAGACAAAGATGAAGATGGTAAGGATGTTGTTGAGAAACTATATCGAGGTATGATCGGTAGCTTACTTTATTTAACCGCTTCTAGACCCGATATTATGTTCCCCGTGTGTCTTTGTGCTAGATTTCAATCCTCTCCTAAAGAATCCCACCTTAGTGCCGTTAAGCGTATTTTTAAGTATTTGAAAGGAACCCTTAGTCTAGGACTTTGGTACCCTAGATTTACCTCTTTTGAGCTAATAGGTTATTCGGATGCCGATTATGCCGGTTGTAGACTTGATAGGAAGAGTACTAGTGGTAGTTGCCAATTCTTAGGTCAATCCCTTGTTTCTTGGTCTAGTAGAAAACAAAATAGTGTTGCTTTATCCACGGCCGAAGCCGAATATGTTGCGGCCGGAAATTGTGTGACTCAAATTCTTTGGATGAAACAAACCTTACTAGATTTTGGCCTAGAGTATGATCGTGTTCCCATTCGTTATGATAACACTAGTGCTATCAATCTTACCAAAAATCCTATTCAACACTCTAGAACAAAACACATCGAAATCCGCCATCATTTTATCCGTGATCACACTCAAAAAGGGGACATTGTACTTGAATTTGTCACTTCGGAAAATCAACTAGCCGATATCTTTACTAAACCTTTACCCCAAGATCTTTTTGAGAAAATTCGGTGTGAGATTGGCATGCAAATTCTCTAACCCTCTCTTCTTGCATTTTTTATTTTGTGCTTTTTGTGTATATTCTCTTGTTGCTAATATTTTCTTGATGTGATAGGATCTTTGAAGCTTCTAATTGTTATCCATTTATTTCTTTTGCTCTTGTTTTTCTTTCAAAATGTGTTTTTGACCCCTTAAATATTTTCAAAAATCATCTCACTTGTTCTTTTTGTTGTTGACAAAGGGGGAGAAATTTTAGTTAAACTTTTTCAAATGCATTTTGTGAGGGGGAGTTTTTATAAAAACTCTAGTGACTAGGTTGAGGGGGAGTTTTTGATCAAAACTTAATCTTAGGCATATTCAAAAGTTTATGATTTGTCAAACATCAAAAAGGGGGAGATTGTTAGCCTCACCTTGTTTTTATTCCCGTTTTAATATTCGACAAATCATCATTTAAACTAAAATTCATTTTGGTATCACTTTAAATACTTTCCAAAACCCCTCACTAGATTAGTTGTGTTCTTACCCTTAGACTTTAGCTTAAAATTCAAAAGAGCAGCTCCGCGGTACACCGGACAAATCATGCGGTACACCGCAGAACCACGGACCAGAAGCGCGGTGCATTGGATAGCCCGTCAGTAAGCTCTTAAATCTGCACGGTACACCGGACCAAAGCGCGGTACACCGGACCAAGGCACGGACCAGAGGCGCGGTGCACAGGATAGCCCGTCAGTAAGCATCAAGAATCTGCGCGGTGCACCGGACCATTCCCGCGGTACACCGCAAGAGAGGGTTTCCTGCAACATTACAAGAGGACAAAGCTTATATCCGTTAGAGATAAAATAGATCCGTTAGAAAGAAGCCTTGTGACCGTTGGACCATATTTTCAGCTATAAAATGAAGCTCATTCAAGACACAACTCAAGCCTTCCATCTACCAATCTTAAGAGCAATTAATAGTATCATTCAAGAAGGTTTCAAAGGAGCATTCAAGTTATATTTATTGTGAAGCTACATAGTTCATATCTACTCATTTAGGAGTTTAGTTACAAAGCTTTTTATAAGCACCCCTAAACACTTTTCCCTTTCCTCTTAGTTCTTGTAATAGATTAAGAGAGTAGTGTAAGCATAGGTTTTATGCTTGGTTCCTTGTGTTGGTGATAACACAAGTGTATTTCCTTCAAAAGGTTTTTGAAGTGGTTGTAAGGGTTTGTATCTCACCCGGTTAAGAGTTACGAAGATTAGTTGAGAATCTTGCAAATCCTAAGGAGGCTTCCTTAGGTAGTGGATGTAGGGAAACCGAACCACTATACATCGTTGTGTATCGTATTCTATCTCTACACTCTTTATATTTCCGCACTCTATATGCTTGATAAAATGCCTACTTGAATAGTTGGATAATATTGTCTTTTAGGATTATCTAGTTCTATACTATTTAGTTTGCTAAAACAATAGGATTCAAATTAGCTTTTAATTTTATTTACTTGAAATAAAATTAGCCGATTAATTTCTATTGTCCTATTCAACCCCCCCTTCTAGGACGCATTTAGTACATCAGGTTACAATAAGTATAATCATCTGCAATTGTGCTACAACATAAGCACATACATCCCTTCCCAATAAATTCCCCATAAGTGGACCCACCACCCCAAACTAAAGCTCGAGACATGTCTCAGGATCGTGATTCAAGTGCGGGTCATATGGTCATGCCTAATAATCTAAGGGATAATGGGCTTATATCGTGGCTACAAAATAAAAGGTCAAAGGCTCAAAATGGGCTAAGACGGATTAACATTTAATTACAAGGGATAGAAGGCTAAAAAGGTCACAAATGGCTAACAAAGAACTGCCCCTATCATTTTCCTAAGTACATAGCTCGTCTTTAGTTCATATCTAGGTGGGTTCTCTACTAATTAGGATTTCATGTTCTACACACCAAACATATTCCTTAAAGTACAAGCTTACTTCATTTGCATTGTTCATTAATTTTTCCTATCAATTACCTACGTTTGCATGCAATTCTAAATGCGTTTTATATCATTCCCTAAAGTCCACTATTTACTATCATAGATTTATCAAAAGTATGCTTAAAAGGGACATTTAAAATCTTCTACAGTCAAACGCAACTCCAAAATTATTTTATTGAAAGCATTTAAAAACACATAACACATAAAAACTGGGATGAGGCAACGAACCCCACCCCAAACTCAAAAATGAGTCGTGTCCCCACGACTCTAAAAGACTCAAAGCAATAAAATAATCTACACTAAATGAGAAGGATTAGAAAACGTATCTCAACCAGCGCGTGGCTGGTTATCGGTGTTGCGTCCATGAACCTTATCTCGCGTTTAGACATCGTAAGTTGCGTTTTGAAGGGATAAAGTTCAGCTTGTTTGTAACGTTTCCCAAAATATCAATCATCGCATCCGGATTTTTTTTCAACACTTTAATCTTCGATTCCAACTCATCATTGGATTAATCTTTTCCTCACTTTCTGGATCATCTATTAATTTCCTCTTCTTCGGATTAGCCTTAATCAGATATTCTTTCCTCTTGGATGCAGCTTTAACCTCAGATTAGGAATCTTAACAGCTTGTTCTTGAATAACACTAAAAGTGTTTCTGTTTCTAGGAGACTTCCTTCGATAAGTGCACATGAAATCGGTTCTGCTAGCCCTCTCGTTCCACCCCAAACTCAAAACTTCAAATAGTGAAAAGCTTAGAGAACAGCTTAGAACTTTGAGGTTTTGAGGTTTAAAACTTGAAGATTATGGTGGGATATGAGATGGGTAAAGGCTAATTGATGTGGGGGAAGAGGGAATATGGTTTAATTTTAAGTTCGGATGAAGAACAATCTTGGAGAAAAGTGGGAATTTTATGGTGTTTTGGATAGGAGATGAGTTGATTGTATGTTTTCGTGGTGAAATAGTGTAAGATTTGATGATTGTGTAGTTGTAGGTGATGATTTTCGGAAATTATGGGTTTTGGAAGTGTTTTTGGAGGCGGGCTTGAAGAAAGAGGTAAAAATCTAGGGCTAAAAAGCTGAAAACCGGCCTGTCACAGAAGAAACCGGGTTCCCGGTTCGTGAAAACCGGGTTCCCGGTTTAGCGTCGCTGTGTCGACGCGAAAAAATGAGAGTTTTTTTTACCTTAGACGCAATAAATGGCTGGACCCTAAAACGCTGGGTCGGAAAATTCTCCTCAAGAAACCGGGTTCCTGGTTTGCGTCGATGGCGCAAGTGGAGACGCAACCACGAGACGCAACTAATGGCGGGCCTCAAAACGCTGGGTCAGAAACCTTTAGCTGTCCATGCGAAATTTTCGACTTCACCATTGGATAGAGCTCGAAAAGTTATGCGGTTTAGGCTCAAGAAAAAGTTAATTCCGACCTCCGAGCGTCAAGTTATGATCTTCCGAAGTTTTGATACCTGGGGTACAACACCAAAAACGGGTCCCCGGTTTCTACAAACCGGGTACCCGGTTTCTACTGTATTGGAACCCAAAATTTTCATTCTTTTTCGTTTTACTACCCCAAACTCGTGACCTTCACTCCTGTAATCATCAAAAACAACTACCCTTCCTCATTTCTTACTAATAAACACTAAATTAACAAAAATCAAACTAATTTAAACTACGAAAAATAAAAACTTAAACTAATATACAAGAAATGGCTTTTGTTTAACGTCGTTAACCTCGACGGGTTACCTCATTCATTAGTCATTGACATAACCTCCCCAGCAGTGAGTGAGGTTGTCAATATTTGCAACTCGAAATTTACATCCCTTAGCTTTTATGCCCACTAGTTTATCTGAGATAAACTTCGTGACCATGAATGGTCCTAGCCAAGAACTTTTTGATTCACGTACCTTTGGAGGGGGGTCCGGTTTCTTCATAGCTACTTCTTCACCTACTTTGAACCCCTTTTGCTTTCTTTCTTTCTTAGGTTCCTTCGGAACCTTCGTGGCACGTGCTTTCTCTTTCTTCATTGCATGATTGAGTTGTGGATTTTTAGGGTATGGAGGAGCTTTAATTGGTGATTTCATTCGTAGCTCTTTCTCCTCCACCCCTAACGTGTCCACAACATTAATTTGCTCCTTTCTTACCGGTTCCATTACATCTAGACGAAAACATTCTTCCTTGGAATCCGGAAATCTCATAGGTCTGAACACATTAAACTTCACTTCCTCGTCTTGGATTCTCATCGTCAATTCACCGTTTTCTACATCAATTAAGGTACGCCCCGTGGCTAGGAATGGTCTTCCCAAAATAATGGGGACATTCCTATCCGCGTCGTATTCAAGAATAACAAAATCAACGGGAAATACTAAAGTACCTGCCTTAACGAGGACATCTTCAATTCGTCCTTCCGGATGTGCAAGAGATCGATCCGCCATTTGCAAGACCATAGAAGTAGGTCTTGCTTTTACAATATTAAGCTTATCAAAGATCGATTTGGGCATAAGATTGATGCTTGCACCCAAATCACATAGTGCCTTACCTTTCCATTCTTCTCCAATCGATATCGGAATAGTGAAACTCCCAGGATCAAGTAACTTTGGAGGTAATTTACTTTGACAAATAGCACTACATTCTTCAGGGAGACCAACCATCTCATTATCATAATAAGGCCTTTTTTTTAGTGAGGGCCCTTTTCAAAAACTTTGCATATTTGGGCACATCCCTAATAGCTCGCAACAACGGAATATTAATATTGAGACTACTCACCTTGTTCAAGAATCTTTGATAGTCGGCCATATCGCCCTTTTTCTGAACTCGAGATGGAAATGGTGGAGGAGGGCGATTGATTATAACATCATCTTTCTTCTTTGGAACCTCAATCGGCTTCTCTATTTCTTCAACCTCAACATCTTTATCTTCCTCAACATCTTTATCTTCCTCAACCACATCCTTTTCTTTTCTTGGAACTTCTTTCTCTTTCATAACTGGAAAAGGAGGTGGAGGGAAGTTCTTACCACTTCTGAGAGTAACAACTTTACAGTTTTCGATTTGGATTGGATTCTCAGTGTCACTAGGGAGTTGCCCTTGTGGACGCTGATTCAACTGTTTTTCCATTTGCGTAATTTGATTCTCTAACATCTTGATGTGTGCCTCAGAAGCTTGTTGCCTTTGGATTGCTTGTGTTTGAAGGGCAACCAGTTGTTCTACCGTTTTCTGAAGGTCATTCGCACCTTCTTGAGGATGAGATGGTAAGGCTTCTTGGTTCATGGTCTCATTGTATTAGCTTGAGGAGGTTGTCTTTGAACATAATTTCCTTGATTTTGTCCCCCTTGGTACTTATTCTGAGGTCTTGGGTTGTAATTGTTGTTGTTACCTTGGGGACGCGGCTGATATGCGTGAGTAGGATTGGCTGCCCCATTAGGATTTGAATATTGAAACCCAGGATGGTTTCTGTTTGGCATGTACCCTTGACCATTTGAATTAAAGTTCCCTCGGTTGGAAACAAACATCACGACCTCTTGATTGTTCTGACAATTCTCCCAATTATGATCGATCACACCACAATATTCACATCCATACACCTCTTGTACAGCTTTTACCTCAACTCTTTTATTCAAAAAACCTTCTTTCACGGCTAATGTAAGTTGTCTCAAATGTTGTTCTAATGTGGTTTGTATCTTGTTCTCTAGGGAGTTGAACTTCTCTTCAATGTTGACATTATTAACTCCTCCTTTAACTGGTGTTCTTACGGTATTCCATCCTACTTCATTATCGACTATTCTATCTAAAATAATTCTTGCATAAGCAGGTTGAACTCGTAAAAACGCACCACCACATAACAAATCTAAATCTTTTAGTGAACTCCCCTCACGACCGTTATAGAAAATTTTCAATTGCTGTTGTTCTGAAAGGTCATGATTGGGTGCTCTTCGTAAACATTTCTGAAATCTCGACCAACTTCTACCCAACGCTTCATCATATTCTTGTCGGAAATGTGTTAATTCAAGTTGAGCATCTAACCTCATGTTGGACGGATAATATCTATCGAAAAACGCAACCTGTAACTGTTCCCAATTCGTAATCTTCCCTGGTTCTTGCGAATCATGCCAATCACTCGCTCCATCTATTAAGAAAAATCTGAATGTAGCAAAATACATTTGCTCCCTCGTTACCCCCTGCGTAATGTATGAATCGCAAATTTGCATAAATTTTTGTACTGCGCGAAGTGGATCTTTTCCGGGCTTGGCACGAAAGTTTCCGAAATTCTGAAATTGAGCTAGCATACCCAAATCTAGACGAAATCTCGGTACATTGATATTAGCTTGGCCAATCCCAAGAGGAGGGGCAAGGAATGGTTCTTGTGCTGGACCGGTAAGAAACCATGGGTCGGCTATTTGAACTTGAACTGGAGGATTAGGAATGACAGGTGGAACCGGAAAATTAGGAATTCCTGGAGGCACTAGTGGCTGACCATTTCCGTTTAGCTGAACTCCTTGGTTCTCTTGGTTATGAAGATTAATATTTTCCATTCTGTTCGCTAATTATTCTACTTCTCTAGCTTCTTGTTCTTTCCTTCTCTTGTTAACAAGTCTGATTAATGATTCTGGATTATTAAGGATCGGAGGTGATGGCTTAAGATCCTTAAAGAGTCTCCTTCGCATACACCAAACCTAAAAACCTGAAAAAGATGAACAAACAAAAAGCGTAAAACTGATAAAAATATAAATAAATGCAACTAGTCACTAAAGGATAAACACCATGGTCACACGCTACCGTCCCCGGCAGCGGCGCCAAAAACTTGGTGGTCTTTTGTGTGTTCTAAAAATAATGCAATAAGTGAGAGAACCACAACTGCAAGTGTATGTTTGTCCCAAGTAATAATAGTGATAAACAAGATCGTTCACAGGGACGGTATGGTTAACTACAATGCTTATCAATTAATGAATGATTGCACTTATGAAAACAAATAAATGATTGATAGTTGTTTGGTTGGTTTTTATTAATCCTAAGTATGAAAGACTAATGTGAAAATGCAAATAAATAACTAAACGCAAGTAAATAAAGGTGAGACGCAAATATGAGCAGGCAGTACTTGAGAGACGCAAGGGATTCTCCTAACTCTATTTCATAACATATGTTGTTTAAGGGTCAAATTGGTCAATTGACATTGGTCGGGATTCGGGAATCTTCGTACCCCGTCGGGGTGGACTACGAAGCTATTCTAGGGTGTCACAAACCTCGTCAGGGTGATTATGATCCACCTTCGAATGATTAAGCTAAAATTACCTCATTGGCAATAAAATTAACTACGCTCGTCAAAGTCAAATAGTTTCTATTTTATATTCTGTAATATATTCTGCACCTAAACCCCCCGTCAAGATGATCCACACGCCACTATGTGGAATAGCTTAGATACTAAAACCTGTTATTAGTTCGTGACTCTAAGAACAGTAAATAATCACAAATTACAGAAAAATGTAAAAGACCCAATTTGATTTAATTAATTAAAACCCAAATTCAAACATATGAAAATCAATAGAATAGGGATTCACCCATTATGCGTTCTCAAGCACTAAGAGAAATTAGCTCATGCTAATGGAAATTAAAACTAAAATAAAAGAAATAAGACTCATATTGTTTTACAGAAATAAAAATAAGAAAAACCTAATTTCCGGAATTAGATTCGGCTGTGAATGGAGATATAGACCCTCTCCAGCTCTTTAGCTTTCTTCTGCTTCCTTCGTTGACTTCTCTTTGATGCTTTTATTTCTGAATAATGAGTTGTATGAAAAACTGAAGTCAAAAGCTCCTTTTATAAGCTCAAAAACGGATTAGGCTTTGTCTAAGGTTTGAAGTTAAAAATTAAAAGCCCAAATCCATTTTCTAAGCCCAAAATCCCGTAACTGCTGAATCACCTCCACTAAAACAGCTCTAGCCGATTCGTTATAACTCCGATTGACCTCAAATAAGTTGCTAAATTTCTGTAACTCGATAAGGAACATAATCTCTTCAAAGGTCAGCGGCTAAATCAACTCGTAAGTGCCTCGAAATCAGGAATCTTTGGCCTGTTTTCCAGATTTGCAGCTCCAAAATATAATTCTTTTCGGGATTTATCTTCAAGCTTTGACTCCATATCACGATCTTTGACTTTCTTCTCGGATTCCTCTCCTAGCTAATATTCAAAACCTACAAACTTTCCACTAAAATACACAAGATTACGCGCAAAAGTTTAATAAATCAAAAATACTAGAAAATAAAGAGGAAATTCGGAATATTGCATTTTTAGTCCTAAAGTCTATCAAAATGATTAAATAAACATAAAAAATGATGTCTCCGAAGGGTCTAAAATAAGAACAATTAGGTAGACATCAAGACCCCCGACTCAAATCTTTGTCGTCCCGACAAAGTAAAACAAATCAAAGGGGTAGAAGTAAACGCAAAGACATAGAAGCTAGCAAATACACCTAAAGCAATTCTCAAGATAAATCTCATATAGCAAACTCTAGAAATTAATATACACATACATCTATAACGCAAAATCAAACACAACTAATTTCAATCATAAAATTAAATTCGCAATGCTTGAAGGTTACACTTGTACTCATCTATGTATGATGGCTATAGGGTGTTCATCAATCCTACCTCGCTTTGAACGCTCCACCTAGCATATTTCCTATCAACAGAATCATAAATTCACTATGCACTTAGGAATCACGAGGACTTTATGGTTTTAACATTGGCTTAAGGACGGTGTGGATGTATATTTGGTAAATTTGAAGTAAGCTTTTGGCTCTCTCCTCACTTACAATCAACAAATGTCCTCGAGCTTGAGTTTACGCTCGAAAATGTTCTCACTCACCCATTTACGCAACAATTTAGCGTCCCATGTCAACCCATTACAAATAAGATGATTTTTTCAGAAGATTCCACGTTGCCGGATGTTTATTCTTTCATGTTTTTCTTTTCTTTTTTTTATGTACAGTTTGTAAACCGGGTTCCCGGTCTTTGCAGACCGGGTTCCCGGTTCCTACTGTAATGGGTTTTCAACTTTTTTTTATTTTTTCTTTCTTTTTCATTTCTTTCAATCCTGGAAAAGGGTTACAATAAGTATAATCATCTGCAATTGTGCTACAACATAAACACATACATCCCTTCCCAATAAATTCCCCATAAGTGGACCCACCACCCCAAACTCAAGCTCGAGACATGTCTCAGGATCGTGATTCAAGTGCGGGTCATATGGTCATGCCTAATAATCTAAGGGATAATGGGCTTATATCGTGGCTATAAAAGAAATGGCTAAAGGCTCAAAATGGGCTAAGACGTATTAACATTTAATTACAAGGGATAGAAGGCTAAAAAGGTCACAAATGGCTAACAAAGAACTGCCCCTATCATTTTCCTAAGTACGTAGCTCGTCTTTAGTTCATATCTAGGTGGGTTCGTCTTTGAGAATTTAATGTTTTAATCTGATATTAGCTGCTTACCTTTATATTTGTTTATGTGTTTTGATTTAATGATTGTTTTCCTTGCTAGTGCACGAGTATAGGATTACCTTAATAGTAGTTAGATGATCGCCTTTGCTGGGTGTCTAATTATTGAAACACCACACAACGTCTAGTGACGATATTGGTCCTGACAACAGTAATTCTAACTAGATAGTCATTAGGGTATGATTTAATCACTATCACCATGTATGGAAATTGATTGCTTAGGGCCCTAGTAGCGCAGGAAAACCCTATTTGAACCAGCCTCGTGGTGTGTCCGTAGCCCCCTTAGTCGCTCTCAAGGTCTAACGTATGGGAATTTAGAATCCTGACTAAGTATCTAAGAGCTAATTATCTCCCTTATTAACTAGATTTGATAAAAAGAATTAGAGGGATTAGTGCATACTAGCAAAACCTAAGCTATACTTCTCATCTCATATTCTTCGTATTTATTTTACTGTCTTTATTTTCCTTAGTTTAATTTAGTATTTCGAAATTTACTCTTTTTATTTTCTGTCTTTTAAATTATTTACTTCTTACTCGTTATTTCTACCCATTCAATTAAAACACTAAGTCCCTGAGAACGAACTTTCTTATCATTAAAACTTGCATATGTCCTGTAATACTTGCAGTACTGTGCCTGTCTCGGGTGAGAGTGCGTTGTTTTCTGACTTATTATTTAATCTATTTTATCACACCCTAGGCGACACCATGTCCGAACAGGTAATATCACCACCCCTACTGACTTTTTTATTCTTGATTATGATGCAGATAAGCAGGTTCCAATTATACTTGGAAGGCCGTTCTTGGCCACAAGTGAAAACATCATCAGCTTCCAAGAGGGAACAGTTACCCTCTGTGCCAAAAACGTATCAGAGACATTCTATGTGGAGGTGGAGGATGAACACTTCAAGGTGGAGATTGAAGAATATATATGTGTGTTATGTTATATATTATTGGTGAAGTGTTATGTTTTTATTGGTATCCTACTTAATGACATGGCACGATGATGGCGCTTGATCTTCACTTACATCCTACGGCTCTCATTCACTCGTGGCTTATGTCTCTTATATACGGCTTAAAGGTTTGACCGAAGTCATAACCCTTCTCTCTTCACGCGTTTCATTCTCTCTCGCCTCTTCACTCTTTCGAAACCCTAGTTTAGAAGATCAATCTCTGATTCTTCTTGTAATCGATTAGATAGCTTCTTGGTGGTAATATTTTCGTGTAAATTGTGATAATCACCTTGATTAATTACTAGATAGCCTTAATAGACTTTTAGGGTTCGAGATTTAGACTAGAAGTGGTATTCGATTGATTTTGTGGTTTGTAAGTGTAAGGTGATCTGAAACATTGTATCTCTTGTAATTTCTAGTGGCTGATCAACTCTCATCGGAGCTCAACGTGGATGTAGGTCAATTTTTGGTTGAACCACGATAAACCTTTGTGTTCTTTACTTTCTCGCTTATTTTCTTATTTTTGGTTACTTGAGTATTTGGATTTGAAGCTTAATCTTGGTAAGAAATTACAACAATTTTAATTCTTAAGTGCCAATATAACATCACATTTGCTTCACTTCAAAAAAGTCAATCCATTTAACTGTAGACCAATATTATGTCTCTCATTTGAGTCTTGGCCTATACTCTCAATCCTACCAAGTTTTTGTTCCTCAATAGCCTAAACTTGAAACCCCAACCAAGAATTTCTTCATTCTCTGTGTACTATCGAGCGAAATGCGCTTAATGGCAACTGATATACCTCGGTGGGATAGTCCTTTGTTGAATTTCCCATTTCCACCATAAACTATTGCATTTTTATCTGAACCCCCTTTAGTTGTCTTATGAATGTCTCGATAATCAATTTGATGAGACCAATACTCCAACTCCCAATCTTCCAATTTTTTCAATTTGCTTCTCTTTTTTCTCATTCTCCTCTTGATCAGCTTGTTTAACTCCATTGAGTCTTAATCTTGACATCTTCAAAATCGTTATCTCTTGAACACTATATACCTTTTTTTTATAAAATCTTGGTTTTCTTCACTTACATATTATCTAGATAACTTAAATCATGGTATAATCCTTGTGTTTTTTCATATAACTCATGCACTTTATGCTATATACATCTCAAATAGCTTAATTATAATTAGATAACACTAACGTTAACTATTGTTTGAAATTTATATTAAAAATCTACAACAAAGTGACACTAACAACATTCAAAATTTTATTTCTAATACAATTTATAATTATATTAATAAAAGAGAATGATTTATAGTAAAATTTCATAATATTATATTAGTTTTACGTAAATTTGTAGTAAGTTTTGAATGGTTTTTACAAATCTGACTTTTATTATAAATAAAAACATAATGTCGTATTAATTGCTAGTTTAGACCGCAATTCATTATATTATGAATGACAAAAAAAATTCATTATATTATAAATCTAAAGAATCCAAATACTAAATATAATATCAAAAATCTCATATTTATATATCCATTAATGAATAGTGGTTTATTAATGGATATTTATATCCATTAATAAACCACTATTTTATTCATTTTCTTATAATTTTTCTAATTAATCTTTTAATAAATTATTTCTACATATATAAATAAGTGGTAATTAGCCCGTCGAAGGGGAAACCGTTGCGGTCTTTGAAGCTACTCAACTCAGCATGGCCCACCCGGATAGTAAAACCGTAATCTGTTCAGATAACCTTGATTTAATTCAAGGCATCAAGTCGTTGGCAGACGCGTTCCAGAAAGTTCGACCCTTTGTCAAGCGGATCAGACAGATGGCTGACAACCACCAGCATTTGGTTTTCAGACATCTACCGCAGAGACTGGACGGGTTGGCGAACAGAGCAGCTCGGAGTGCTAGGCAAGCGGCGGGCAACCCGACTGAGGCCAGCGAGTTGCGATTCTCGTTTACGCGATTAGAAATAGGTTGACATAGTGCATTCCTGTAATAACTTTGATAGATTGTAATGATCGACAAAGAAAAAGTGGTCTAATTTTCAAATTCTAGAGTTTGTATCTTTAAAGTTTCGTGCATCTCACACATAGTAAAGATTTTATGAGACATGTTAAGATCACACTTAGACACTTATGATTTCTTTCATTGATGATATTATGTACTTAGATGTTTTTTTATTTTTCATTACCTGGGTGAGCCCCAAATTCTGAAGATCCAAAATGCCTTCATGCATAAGAGTCTGAAGATTACTACGTTTTATAGGTGGTGTTGGTAATAGATAAAAGAATACATCGTTCTATCTGTTCTATCTACCATTAATGTATCTTTAGAAAACTATTATTACTCTAATGTCATCTTATAAACTTATAATTAAAATATTATTTTAATAATCGATAGCCTGCCATTTTTTTGATAATGAATTATATATAATTGAATATAAACATAAAGTAATTTTAATTCTCACATTATTCAGATATATCAACGTAAACGGTATGAAAACAAATAGAAATAGCAAGCATAGTGGCCCCACCAAGTCTCCATGGTGTATCGTCAATAGCCACGTTACAACATATATAAAAAATGTAATTAAACTTTGAACCAATCGTTACAACATACTTGAATAGAGCTAATGGGAATTATCAATGGCGATTATGTTTTGAACTTCAAGGGGTAGGCATCTACCATGTATTCATTCTAATCACGCCCCGATATTAATTACCTTAGATTCTATGGAGTCTCAACAACGTATTACTCGTAGCTTTCGTTTTGAAAATGCTTGGGTGAGTCACATAGGTTTCAAAGATTTTGTTAAGGAAAAGTGAAATAGTAGATCACAAAATTTTGGAAGGAGTATTGACATCATTAAGGAGGAATTTGGAAAATGCAAAGGATGCTTAGATCGGCTATTGCGAGAGGATGCTTTCCAAAGGAGGTTTTGGGGACACTCATTCACTTAATCCCTAAGTCAGGTAACCCGGAATGCATCACAGAGTTTAGGCAGATTAGTCAAATTAATGTGAGTTATAAAGCTGGTATGAAAGCTTTTGTTAACCGTTTACGTCCTATTTTGGCGGAGTATATTGGCCCTTATCAAAGTAGTTTTCTACCTAGGAGATCAACGGCTGACAACGTGGTGTTAGTAAGTGAAATAGATTATGTCATGAGACACGTAAAGGGGAAGAAGAGTTATATGGCCATAAAGATAGATTTGGAAAAATATTATGATAGGCTTTGATGGTCCATCATTCATGATTCTCTAGAATCATAAGGGATACCTATGAATTGGATATCCATTATCATGCTTGGAATGGCAGAGAATGACTTTAGTGTACTATGAAACGGCGTACCTCTTAATCCTGTTTTCCCTAAGTGGGGGATTAGACAGGGTGATCCATTATCACCATATTGAAAGAAAGTAAATCCTTACTATGTGTGAGATATGTTTATTCAATATATAGAGAGAATATTGCAACATGAAAGGAGAGGAAACAGTTACAAAATTATATTCAAATAGTATATCCTTTAACACTCCCCTTCAAACTCTAGTGGAAGAAAACAACTTGAGTTTGACAATCTTCAATTTGTAATTTGTCTTGAAATTAGTGTATATCAGGAATATGTATTCGCAAAGTTGAACCATCAATACTCCATGCCTCCTAAAGTCGGACAAGCAATACACAATAACCTCCAGAAAGATGGACAAGCACAAGACCACTTTACGATCTATGAAAATAAATAAAATATTGGATCAAACAATACATTAAATTTGGACCCACCATCTTCAATTTCATTTATGCTAGAAAATAATATGAAATTAAAACGTAACATAATATACTGAAACATAAGTCTGATCTGATCTGATCTTCAATTATCTACTATTAATGTAATTAATGAAGATAATATCCATCATATTTCTTCAAAAATATAAAAAAAATTAACCAGACGTTTATGGAGTATATGAAACTGATAGATCAGAGTGAGGATTTCTGGCAGAAAACAAAGATATTTATATGTGTGTAGTTGTATGAGATCTAAACAAAGTATGTTTAGATCTGCCATTAAAAAATTATTGGATCTACCAAAAGGCTGTGTACCATGAAAGAAATTAAATACTCACTGTTTGTGAGATACGTTTATTCAATATATATATAGAATATTGCAACATGAAAGGAGAGGGAACAGTAACAAAATTATATTCAGATATTATATCCATTAACACATATATCTTCGCTATCTCCATGGAGTGGTTTCCCCTTTTTAATTCTTATACAGCGCCACGTGGAAGAGGGCTCATGGTCGCCGCTTAGCATAGGAAGAGGGCTCATGGTCACCGCTTAGCATATGCTTAGGGGGGGATCAAAATTTTGATTTGGTACAGAATTCGATGGAAGAGTTTTGTCTTAGTGCGGGTCAGTCTATTAGTAAGGAGAAATCTCTCTAATATTTCTCTACAAATATGTATCCTAATTTTGCCGATAATATAACAAGACAAAGTGGTTACTCTCATAGTGAGGGCTTAGGGACTTACCTTGGGGTCCGAATACTTTCGGGAAGAAGACCAAAAGGCTTCTACGGAGAGGTCACTAGTGGTCTTCGTAATAAACTAGTGGGATTAAAGGGAAAGGCACTGTCACTCGCGGGGAGGATCACGTTAGCTAAGGCATTTCTTTGCGTTATGCCGGTTTATATTATGCAAGTGGAGGTACTTCCTGTCTATGTTTGTGAGGAAAAAGATCGTATTGTTAGAGATTTTATTTGGGGTCCGGAGGAGAATCAAAGGAAAATAAGTTAGGTAGCGTGGGAAAAAGTTTATACCTCTAAAAAGAAGGGGGGTTAGGGTTCAGTCAGCAGGTGATATGAACAGAGCTCTTTTGGGTAAGTTGGGGTGGAAGCTAATCCATACCGACACATCTTTATGGGTTTCAGCTTTAAGTAGAAAATATTTTAAGAAAAGCTTTCTTCACTATAAAGCGAAAGCGTATGATTCACAAATTTGTCGTGTCATCGTGGAAGGTATTGATGTAGTTAGACGGGTATCCCGATGGACGATTCATAATGGAAAAGTATGACGTTTTGGTTGGATATATGGGTTGGGTAGGATCCTTTAATAGGTTGGGTCCAATGAGAAATTGGGAGCGATATTCATCATCATAGAGTTAGCGATTATATTTTGGAGGATGAAACTTGGAATTGGGGGTAAGTTTTAAAACCCTCCTACCTAGGGGAAAGCTTCAATAGATAGCACTTATACGGATTGTAATGGATAATGGTGAAGAGGATATGATCTCATGGAATATACTCGGTATGATCGACGCAAATGGATCAACAGGAGAATGACTTGGTGGAGATTATGTAGTGGGGAAGAGTGCGGAAACTAAAATGCCCTTAAAAAATAAAAATCCTATTATGGAGAGCAACTCAAGAGAGACTACTAACGGGTTGTAATCTAGATAGGAGAGGGATGAAGGTTTCGGGAGTTTGTCCCTGGTGTGGGGTAGCGGAAGATGTTGAAATACACAAACTAAAATAAGTCCAAATTCATAAACCTTTTCAGCAACCAAGATAAATTCAATGAATCTGATATATCAGCAAACAATGAATGTGGAAGATCGATGGCCCAAATGAACGTACTGATGAATCTTTGAAATACATTGAATTTATTTTCTGTCTTTTAATATTTCGAGATAGTATTTAATTTACATAGCTTATCTACTAGTATAAATAGCTAGCTATCCTTTGTGATTTTCATATCAGAAAAGTGAGAAAAAACAAGAGTGAAAAAGTGAGTTTATTTTGTAAAAGGAAGTAGCCTGTAAAAGTTCTATTAAGAAATATAAGTAGTAGAGTTGTATCATTCTTCTTTTCTTGTTCTTCTCTATATTGGGACCAACATAGTGGTATCAGAGCCAAGGTACATGAAACACCATGTCTAATGGTTTTGTGCAAACTCAACTACCAAAGCTTACTTTGGAAAATTATGATAAATGGAGCATTCAAGTGAAGGCTCTCTTTGGATCATATGATATTTGGGAGATTGTTACAAGTGGATACGATGATCCAGATGAAGGAGTTGATGTTAATGCGCAACAAGCAACTGCTTTAAGAGAAGCGAGAAAGAAAGATAAGAAAGCTTTATATTTTCTTTATCAAAGTGTTGGTGAATCCATGTTCGAGAAGATTGCTGAAGCAGAAACGAGCAAAGAAGCATGGGATAAATTTGCAACTCAATTCAAAGGAGTAGATCGTGTTAAACGTGTTCGTTTACAATCACTTCGTGGTGATTTCGAAAGTGACAATTTCTGATTTTTGTTCTCATCTATTATCTATAATAAACCAAATGAAAAGGAATGGAGAAGAAATAGAAGAAATTCGAGTGGTAGAAAAAAATACTACGATCACTCACAAAAAAAATTGAGCATATTGTTGTGGCAATTGAAGAGTCAAAAGACTTGGATGAACTCACAATAGACGAGTTGATGGGTTCCTTACAAGTGCACGAGCAAAGAATGAAAAAGGATTCTAATGATGTCCCGATTGAGCAAGCTTTGGAATCAAAGCTTAACATTAATGGTCAAAGAGGACGAGGTCGTGGATCTCAACGTGGTGGTAGAGGAAACAACTTCAGAGGTCGAGGTCAAAGTCAAGGTCAAAGCTTAACATTAATGGTCAAAGAGGACGAGGTCGTGGATCTCAACGTAGTGGTAGAGGAAATAACTTTAGAGGTCGAGGTCGAGGTCAAAGTCAAGGTCGAGGTCAAAGTCAAGGTCGAGGTCAAGGAAACTTTGACAACCAAAAACAAAATCAGCAAAATAACACA